>CM034543.1:32844289-33246678 GCA_020002185.1 Paraescarpia echinospica | reverse complement strand
TTTTTGACATGTTACCTTACCGTTACTGGACCCCCTTTCGCGAGAATGGCCCATATGTATATATACAACATTAATTATTAGAGCAATAATAAAGGAAAACATCCAGTGCACACTGGATAAGGTCAAGAACAAGAACAAGAACAAGACAATTTTATTTAGACCCGAATTACAATATATGTATAATATCAAATTAACGTCACATGAATAGGCATATATATTCATATATACAAATGCAGTGTAATTTCAAATTAGGTGGGGTATGTGACTCATATTAAGATAATAACAGCCGCTTTCATAGGAGAACCTCCAGTTCTGATAAGTGGAACTTCTCATAAATAGAAAGTTATCAGAAGGTCCCCTTATTGGGACCTTTGCCCAGGACAGAGGAAACTATTGACTTAAATTAGCGAAAATCTACCTACATTCGAGTTATCTGGAGTACACTGTATATGATCAATGCACATAGGTAATTAAGTAGATGCAAATTAAAAGTTGGCCAAAGTAATGGGTTGGGATTTTAGTCTGACTGAATCAGCATAACAAGGCTCTCTTGTATTTCTTTTCCATTTAGCCGGCTGTAAACTTGGTGATAAATCCCATAATATAATAACTAAACTGCACAGTGTTGAATTAATTAACTCATATTTAGGCTCTGTATAATATTTACACCAAAAAGAAAACATACAATAACAGGCAATGCAGAAATAACAATAAATTGAAACAAAATAATATAATGTAAATTTACAAAATGTCTAGGAGTATACATATACGAACACTTGAGCTGGACAATTAATATTAATAATGCATCAAAACAACTGCACGAAATGTAGGAAAGCTAAACAAATTAAAAATGTTCTCCCTGTGTAACTAATGGTGGTGGTGTTGGTGGTGGTAGCAATAGTAGTAGTAATAATAGTAGTAGTTGTAGTAATAATAGTAGTAGTTGTAGTAGTAGTAGTAGTAGTATTTGTGTTGTAGTTAATGTTAGACAATGTTATTAGTATAAATAATTCAGCATCATGTATTATTAAGTATCATAAAACATATTTATGTTCACGTATTATATAGTATTAGTTCGTGTATTGGAATGTGTGGTGAATTTTTACCACTAGTGCTAGTAACCGAAAATAATAATGTCACATTTTTGTATCATGGATTATAAACAGTAATCTCGCAATTGGTACTGAAAAATAAGTAAATTATAATAATGCCATGCATAAATTTTAATGATGCTATGCATGTTACAAAAGTAAATATGCTGTTGCGTAAACATTCACATAGCAGTAATTTATAGTGATTTTTTAGTTGCTATAGGTTATTACATCTATTGTGTGTTCACAGTAATTTACACTGTAGCATACTACTTTATTTGTTCATTTAATTATAAACATATTTTTATTATTTTGTTTTATTGTGTAATTGTACTCTAGCTGGCTCTCGACAAAAGCCCCTAAGGGTTTCTAGAGGATCTACTGAGTTGCACGTGTTGTCTACTGATTGTGTCATATAATATCTTGTATACTATATGTGTGACTAAATAATGTTGTTGTATCTTGTTCTAAATAGTAATTACAATGTTTTCTCTGTTATAACTAAATCCTCGATCAAGTATATTTCTTTCCCTAATCACCAGTCATTCCAGTCCCAGGACTTGAGGCTGAGCCTAACAAACACATTCTCCACAGTAAGGACATGAGCAGATAAGGTCACATGTACTCTCGAGAGTAAACCTAGTCATAACTCTAAATATCAACTAACCCTGTTGATCAAACCTACATCAAATAATACACAATTCCTTCATACTTCATATCATGGTAATATTATACGAAAATAAAATAACTTTGGTTAATAAATTATGTGACACTCACCAGTATGAAAAGGATGTCCTGCTCAGCTCACATAAAAGGGGCAGAAACAGTTAACAGCATCTCGCGTGACCACTACCACATGGCAGATTAATAAACTAGTAATTCATTTAAAATGTATGAAATGCTATAATCTATACTAAGACTGTCCATCAAGATAAGGGAATTATGTCTTAAAGATAGCATGATAAAATCACATATGATAATGTGTCTTATGCAAGCAGCAATGTGTGCCCTGACACATTATTATAAAATGCCCATTTAATTTACACCGAAGGATTAAGTCACATGACAATTGATGATACTTAAAAATCACACAACTTGATGAGCAGTTTCTTTAATTTCACATTAATTTTATAAAGACAATTAATTTCGTATATAAGGTGTCGACGTTCTCGGGCATGACTTTTGAGTTAAAATGTGAAGACAACTGTCATGTTTAAATTTAAACACATAGCATATACATGCAAAACTGAACTCATACAATATGATGAAGAATGTTCCAGCACATATTACACATTACACAACTCGACTTCATTCACTCTGCAAGCAGCACCGAGGATTACTCTTTCACATAATTATATTCTTCATCGTCAAAAAGCAGACATTCATTGTTTCATATACATATATATATATATATATATAATTAAATTACATTTTGTTAAGAGTTAGAATTCGAATCGTCGCTCTAACGATTGTACATCAGCACCCCACATGCATAATACAACGTTACAACACTAACCCACGTGGTGGGAGGCTAACATATATTATTTGCTTAGTAAGACATAATGGTTATTTCAAACAGTTGTCTCTGCCGAATTTCTTCTCGCATTTGCCGTTACACTTTTTCATTTTGCTGTTGCACCGTTCAGCGGAAGTAGGACGTCTGCACTCTCTGATGCATTTCATGAAGTTTTGCGCGCAGACATTCTTGCACATCCGACACCGGCGAACCACACCAACGTTGGCAGCGAAAACTGGTCTTGCCAACAGGGATGTTACGATGAGAAACAAGACCTAAAAAGACGAAATAGCTATGGTTGATTTTTTACTACGACAATGTTTAAATAGGTATGTTTTGTACTGAATGTTATATTTGTTGGACGTGCTAATAGTGTCAATCAAGTTATTGCCGCTCGTGATGGTAATATTTATGAAGACGAATTACAAGAAACTGTTGATGGTGGTAGTGATTATGAAGGTAGCTATGGTGACGATGATGATTATGACAACAACGGTGGCATTAATGGTCACATATTACGATCTTCATATATGGTTGTGAACCATGGACGCTGGCACAAACACTCGATAACACATTTGGCGGTTCTTACACAATATTACTTCGCAAAAAACCACGACACTGTGTCCAGGCGTGATCATATCACCAACCAGAAGATGTACTGCAGTCTACCCCGGATCTCCGCCACAGTGAGGGAACGACATATATGGCTTGCTAACTGAGTTTTCCTTTGGAAAACCGAGGGCCCTTGGAAAAAAGGGCGCCTTAACAAGACTCTTAGATATACCATTCAGAGGGACACAGGCTTCAGGGGGACTTGTGTGACTGCAATGTCAGACAGAAAACAGTGGAAACAACGCATCATGTCAACACGTTAAGTGGATGGCTGGTGTAAGTAAGTAAGTAAGTAAGTAAGTATTACAGGGAAATGGGTGTACTGGGTTCACGTATCCTCTGTTAATGCGATTCTTTATAAGCTAATATACATTGGAGATAAATCTGCGCAAAAAGCAGATAAACAATTGTGTTTACGCGAATCATGTTGAGCTTGCTGCCACGTCGATGATTTATTATGCAGCGCGAGTATAATGAATATTCATGCACGCGCAGTGAAACTCACAGAGGCTGGTGACGTCACACACATAGTCAACATGTCAGATTCCGAGGTGAGTTGATTCAAGCAATGGCATTGTAAATAAGCAATGTGTAGACATGTGTATATTGACAGCTATTTGTATAAGCGTAGGAAGCGTATGCACTGTTTATTTATTCTGCTTCCCAATGCCGTCAGCCGAGTGACGTTTCGATTAAGTAGAATCATAACGTCCGCCGACGCCGACGCAAGTGTTGCAGTCGGTGTCAGCTGGGGGTGGGCCTGTCGAGCCTCTACTACAGCGGTATTTAACCTTTTTGGCACTGTTACTCCTTGATCGAGCCGACAAAACCGTAGTTACCCCTCCATTTCAAAATGCCAAACTCGAGAAAAGGAAATAAAATACAATAAATTATAGTCGCATAATTAATAATAATATATGCATATTTATGTAGCGCAATTAGTTACGCTAACATTAGTTATGGCTTGGCCCCGTATAACAAGCAATACACTACAGACGAAAATATCTGTGTATGGTTGAAGTTGCATCTTTTTGATAAACTCTGAAATGTTTTGTTACAGCTAGAGCACACCGCAGGTCATCAGTGTGAGTTCCAATATATTTCGTTTCTTGGTTTTAATGTTGATCCTTGCAGAAATGCTGCTCATCCACAGCAATACTGTGGGATGAGAAATATTATAGCTCAGTCAGACCGATTTGGGTATTCACCACCAGCTTGTTGTGAGAAAGTTGCCACGTCAGAATCCTGAATGTTTGGTGTGTGGCAGTAGGGGAAGGACGGGTAAAGTGGGCCCCTCGGCCAAAGTGGGCCCCCACTGCCATAGCGTACCGCAATGCAGTCAAATCAACGATAGTGGTATTTACAGACCCGCCAGGGGGCCACCATTCAACGTCGTAGTTGTTTGCTAGGCGCGAATTAAAAACGGTGAGTAGCACATTTTTATTTTAGGTACTTTTCTTAAAATAATTGACGTGTCTTACAAACTCCACATTTTCATAAATGGTCAGGGTATATAACTATATATGTGGTCCATATAGCAATAGTGTATAGTTAGTTGAATGAGCAGTTTAAATTTGACGTGAAGTAACGCATTAATCCCAAAATGGTGTCGTACCGATAATCTTTGGCAGAGGCCAAAGTGGGACACACGGGGCCCACTTTGGCCGCAGATGCTGTGCATATCATGGACAGTGTGGTTACACTGCAGACGTTGCAATAACATCAGTATAGACTTCGATAATGTCGATATGTATATTTGATCATATAAGTTGTATCACAAATTTGTGTTAATTAATTAATTATTACAATGCATTAACCAAGTCAGCGAAATCATTTTGAACTGGTTCCTTTACAGACATACATGGGTGCGTATAAACGAAAAATGAACCAGCAAACATGGAATCTTGTCAACATGCAGTTGGCTATCGAGGCTGTGCGCGGAAAAGTAATGGGGCTCAAGCGTGCTGCTAAGCAGTTTGGGATTCCCCGCTCCACCCTGCAACGAAGATGCAAGAGAGAGAGAGAGACTTTGCAGTTGCGGCAGAAAAGGGTTTGGGCAGATTCCGACCTGTATTTTCACCAGCGATGGAGTCAGAACTCGTTGTCCATATTAAACTCATGGAGAGCATGCTGTTTGGTTTCACTTTATCGCAACTGAAGCGGGTCGCATATGATTTTGCTGAAGCAAATGGGATTCAACATAACTTCAACAGCAGGAAACGCGAAGCTGGAAAGGACTGGTGTTACGACTTTATGGTTCGCCACAGAGACGCGATTTCCCTGAGAATACCAGAACCTACATTGGCAGCTCGCGCAAGGGCATTCAACCAGGGAGCCGTCAACGAGTTCTTCGATTTACTGGAAAAGGTTCAAGACGCGCAGAGGTTTACTCCAGATCGCGTCTACAACGTAGACGAGACGGGTATAACGACTGTACCCAATCGACCATCGAAGATAATCGCCAGTCGGGGCAAGAAACAGGTTGGTTCGCTGTCGTCTGCTGAGAGGGGCCACCGTGTCACGGTTGAAATTAAAACCGTAATGTCTGGGTCACTACCGACACATCTGCAGGCACCGCACATCGCAATAACGGTTGTTTCGCCGGTACCCAGAATCAACCAGGCTACAGTGCGAAAAGCCACAAAGAGAGGGAAGACCTGCATCATTACAGGCAGTCCATGGAAGACAGCACTCGAGGCCAAGGAGAGAATGGTAACTTGCCAACAACCAAACGGTTCAAGGAAGAGAGGGCACTCGAAAGCTGAGAAAACGTCAAAGAAAAAGAAGTAAAAGAAGGAAAACATCGACACTACGTCTTGTCTGTACTGTTCGGAATTGTATTCCAACAGCAGAAGAGGCGAAAGCTGGGTGCAGTGCGGGGAGTGTGGCCAGTGGGCACACCGTGAGTGTGCCGGGTATGAGCTTGGCGGGTTTATGTGCGAGATTTGCGCCGACGATTAAGTGGCATCGCACAGCGTTGTGAGGGGGCCCACTTTGGCCTCCACATGTTGTAAAATAATAAAATGGGTTTCTTTTTAAAAATACATCTGATTTATTATATTTATTAAGATAGAGTAACTAGACTGTGCATACACCTAGTCAAGATACATAGCTAGGTAACGTAACACAAATTAAACTGTTTTGTACATAAATGTCAAATGTAGGTCAATCGGCGCTTAAGGGGCCCACTTTACCCGCCCTTCCCCTACTCCCCTTCCAAGAACATTATGATTGTTCTCTTAATTTGAAATCACGATGAACTGATGTCCCCATACTAACCAGCGATCCTCCATGTGGAAAGAGGGGAACACTGAATTCGGTTCCAGTCTCTTCACATTCACTAACAATTCTGGGGTTCATGGCACTTCATGGTAAACAGTTCATAGTTACAGAACAGACAGTCCTCTTTTATATAGTCGTCTTTCATATACAAGCAATTGTGCATGATATATAGGATGTTGATTCATTCGGTTAAAGTGCCTTAAATGTTAACATTTCTGCAAATAAAACGGTCTTATGCCTTTTACGATGCACGAAGTTCGGACACCAGCAAATCTGCACTCTAGTATACATGTCCATGAATATATTAAACAAAATATAATAATATATCAGATCAAGTTGCGCTGCTTCACGTGAATAGCACATTTGATATTAATTGGTCTCTAAAACGCTAAAAAGATACAAAATTAACTTTTTATTTTTGACATGTTATTTTACCGTTACTGTACACTTTTCGCGAGAATGGCCTATATGTACGATTATATACAACATTAATTATTAGAGCAAGAATAAAGGAAAACATACAGTGCACTCTGGATAAGGTCGAATCTCCAGGGACCCAGGACAATACTGATAAGTGGAATTTTTTATAACTAGAATGTTATCAGAAGGTCCCCTTATTGGGACCTTTGCCCAGAACCGAGGAAAAGATTGACTTAACTTAGCAGGGCTTGACAGTAACTCACATAAAGCACTTGTCCAGTCCCACCAAAAATTGTTTAAACATAAAATGTCTGTGTTATTTCCATAACTGGCTATGGGGTTGTAACTTCCAAATTACGAACATTGTTACAGGCTTACTAAACACAACTTGGCGGGAAGTATACCTTCAACATAGTTAGTATAGTCTTAAGAACATTATATTAATTAATTAATTAAAAACTAGAAAAAGAGTGCCTCCTTGTAACTAATTAAAATGCAAAGCTAAACGAGTCGTGGAATTTTATTGTTGATTTAAATCAACACTACGTACCACGTTATCAATTATCATATCTGCTACTAATACAAAATATAGTTAGTAATAAATTCCATATACAGTTGTGTAATTGGACCTAGCCTTGCATGCTACCTGGTATTTTTGTTGATATTTGCAACTATAACAATTATTTAAGCAATTGAATGCTTTTATGAAATTAAACACATTTATTTTGAATGTATATATGTCCATACAATACTCACACAGGGAACACTCTCCTCTTTATATATTCTGACAGGTTTTATGTTGAATTTTGCATAGGCACACATTATTTCACAGATGAAACTTGAAACAAATACAACACTTGCTAATTAGTTAAGAGTTGTCCCTTTCTGTAACTGGTGATATCAGGGTGGATAGTACAGAGGTGTCTGCATATGACTTTGTACCTAAAGCTTTAGGCAGTCTTCATTCACTTGCTACAATATATCAATCTTTGCTGTATATCGTAAGCAGAGGGCAGAGCAAGGGGTTAACGTGGCAACATGCACAATTTGTTTGATGTCTAATACCCATTAATATATCAACACAAGGACTCAAATGTCAGTCACCCACCGGGCAGGACAATAATTAATTTACGGCAATTTATTTAGTGCAGGTGTAATATTATACTCGCAAATGCAACAAGGTACTAGCAACACCAACCCCGTTAATACTGTGACTCAATCAACATGTCCCATCAGAGAAGTGTCCTGGAAAATGTACTCGTTCGACATTGGGAATTACTTGTCCCGGACAAGCGGACAAGCGTTAATGTCGAGCCCTGCGTAGAGAAAATCAACTTATGTGAATTCGAGTTATCTGGAGTGCACTGTATATGACAAATGCACACAGGTAATTACGTATAATAAAATTTACAGTTGGGAAAAGTAATGGATTGGGATTTTTGTCTGACTGAATCAGCATAACAAGGTTCTCTTGTATTCCTTTTCCATTTAACCAGCTGTACACTTGGTAACAAGTCTCATAATTTAATATCTAAACTGAGTTAATCTGCACAGTGTTGAATTAGTTAACTCATATTTAGGCTCAATTTCCTAAATTCAACTTTGTTCATTTGCAGGAACACTGGAAATAGTCGAGCTGATGGAAAGAGGAAATTGAAGAGCTCTACTCAACAGTGCCTTTAATTGGACAATGGGTCACCTGACATAAGATGGTGCCTGATTTTGTTCTGCCCCATTCTGTTCTGTGCGATATCTACTGGGACGTTGTACATCACTTCGTGTTTCCAATGGATGTGTGCATCTGATAGCTTTGTGTATCAAATTGCATAGCAGTGCTATATTAATTGGACACGGTTTTAACTGACACAGTAGTGAAGAAGATGTCTGACTTTGTTCTGCCACATTAGTTCCATGTGGCTCACTGGGAATATGTACATCACTACATGTTTCAAATGGATTTGTGCAATCGGTCGATTTGTGCATCCAAATGCACAACATCGCGTCATTACGTTGCAAAATAGGAGTACATAATAACATTTAAGCTTTCTTATGCTCATCATGTTTGGATTGTGTTCTACAGCATATTCTTCAAAACTTGTTGAAACATGTTTGTGTTAAGTGAACTATACTGGGAGTAGTGTATAAAAAGGTGTCGAAAAATGAGCTTTTACAATAATTTTGAAAATTCATAAAATGTAAATGTTCCACAACATTCTAATATTTTGTTGACAATAATGTTATTAGTAACTATTTAGATCTATATTTTTCTAAAATTATACCCTATGTAGATAGGAAAGTACATAACCACCTATGATATTAAAATGTTGTACACTATGTCATGTGATGTATGTATACTGCTTATGGAAATAAAAGATGGATTTATGGTGCAAACAAAATGGTTTCATTATTGAATGTTTCTCGGCTTCAATAAGTGTCTGTTATCTAAACGTTTCATTAAAACTATACTTACAAATGTATAGCCAGATGTACCTAGTGAAAAAAGGAACATGATAGTACCATAAATAAGATTACGTATATTTTTTTAATCCAACAAAAACAATGCCAATCATTCAATGTCATTGGCGGCTACGTGCGTAGATAGCTGGTGTTTTTTCTTTTAAATCAATCCGTCTGTCATGAGCTGTCGTTAATTTTGTTAATTCTCCGTTTATTCCATATATTTTCTTTCTTTTCTTTGCTGAATCTGTGACATAAACAGCAGCTGGTCCACGTGTCCTTCTGATAATTCACGACTCATTCGCACGTAGCTAATCGAAAACTGACGGACATTCCCGAATTTTCATGAGCATGCCTTATACGGATCTTGAAGATGGGGCAAAAGTGGAAACTGCGCGTATGCGCAGTTATTTTTTCGATATATTGTCAGGGTCATTAGTGATTAATAAAACATAATTCTAATGAAATATAGGCATATAATTACATGAAATAATCATATTAATAGGATTATTTAATAATTGAGTACATTACAAAGATATTCAAATTCTCAAAGAATCGCTTTAAGGATTTCGAACATGAACGAAAACCCTAATGCACTGGCAGCGGAGTATAGGTGGCGAATGTTAACCCTAAACCCTTATCCCTGACATCTGAAAGAATCAGTTTAGTCCTTTCGGGTAGATGGTCTTTTCTGCAAAAAAAAATGTTAATTAAACCTAAAAAAGAAAAACGTATGATTAATGGTACATCTAAATAACGACTATCTGTCTAGAACGGAGATGAGAATGCGTGATTATCCAGTCATGGATCACGGATGTTTTCAGCCGTTACATTCCCATGTCAATATACATTAAACAATGACCAATTGGACACGGCTGAGGATAGTAACCGGGGTTACCATCCTCTGTCCTGTTAAATAACATAGATGAATACATATATTTTAAAAGTAAGTCAGTGAGTAAGTCAGTCAGTCAGTAAGTCAATAAGTAAGTAAGTAAATACGTAAGTATTTTAGAAACAGGGTGCACTAGATTGAACTATCCCGTATTAGGGATATGTAACATTTCCTCAAACACCCCATACACCTTTCGGTGTATGGGGTGTTTGAGGGTGGAATGTCTGATGAAGGAGGTGTGTAAGTTGACGGATATAGTGAAGGAGATGGAGGCGAGACTCAACATAGACATAGATGGAGCAGAGAGGGATGACGCGGAGAGAGTTGAGAATTCTACAACACAGAAGGAGCAGAGTTGTGACACGGAGACTGAAGAAAGGAGACTGAGAGGAAGGAAGGTGACCGGTGTGAAGGAACAAGACATTGAGAAAACAGAGGGACGGAGGAAAAGTGTTCGGCAGAGGAAGAGAAAACAGGCCAGTGGGGATAGATCAGCAGGTAGTCAGACTGTAGAGAACGAGGAGAGACACGACAGCGATACAGGTGGTGAAGAGGTAGATACCACAGAGGCAGTTGGTAAGACTGTGAGACAGAAGACTGATGGAAGAAGACAGAGTGTTCAGCAAAAAACAGAAAACATGACAGGCGTGAAGGTGACAGGGGAGAAAGTGACCGTAGTGAAGGAGGTAGCCGGGGAAAAGGGACGGGAGAGGAGAGAAGAAAATGTGATTGGAGGAAAGAAGAAGGGACGAAAGGAAGTGAGAGTAAATGTGCTAGAAGAGAAGATGACAGGAGGAAAGGGGACAAGAGAAAACGCGACAGGAAAGAAGGGAATGGAAGAGAATGTGACAGGAGAGAAGATGACAAGAGGAAAAGACAACAACCAGACATATGCAAACCGGAGGAGCTACTCCGAGGCAGAGATTGAGGGGGCAAAGAGAAAAGAGAGAGTGTTTATGGGCGATTCAATTCTGAGAAAAACAGACAAGACTATATGCGAGGGGAAGGACGTTGTTGTATGTCTACCGGGGGCTAGGATAGAGCATGTGACCGAAAGGGTAGAGAAGGTATTGGGGCATGGCAAGGGAGGGTCTATACTAGTACACGTTGGGACAAACAATGCAGACAAGGAGGGAACAACTGGTATAGTTCAGAAGTACAGACATCTAGTGAGGAAGCTAAAGAAGACAAGAGTGGAACAGGTTATTCTCTCAGGAATTTTGCCAGTAATGGGAGGAAGGGGGGCAAGATACAGAAACTGTAAGAGGATGGCGATCAACGCACTAGTTGAGCAGATGTGTGAGGAAGAGGGCGTGGGATTCATAGATTTATGGGGGTACTTTATTGGGAGAGAAGATATGTACATGAGAGATGGCCTCCATCTAAGTGGAAAGGGGGCAGCAGTATTCTCAGAGAATCTGCTGCGATCTGTTGACAGTGGGACAGGTTGCATCTATTTAAACTAAATTCGCAGGGGGGACTCGCAGAGAAGCCTGAAACTGGAGGCATAGATAAAGGCAGCAAAAATAATTCAGCAAAGAACAGTCTGGAAAACTGTTCTGAAGCTGGGTATAAATGTGTTTGTTTAAATGCAAGGAGTATAGTAAACAAAAGAAATGAACTAAACATTATGGTAGAAGATATTGACCCTCACATAATAGGTATAACCGAATCATGGGCAACCACCGATATATCAGATGCCGAATTGGGACTGACAGGATATGTAATGTTTAGGAAAGATAGAATAGGAAGAAGGGGAGGTGGAGTTATTTTATATATTAAAGAATCTATCCAGGCTTATGAAATAAAATTAGAAAGAGAAGCAGATTGCGAAGAAGCTGTTTGGTGTAACATAGTTACAGGAAACTCAACGTTAACAGTTGGGTTAGTTTATCGAAGTCCAAACATAAGCATAGAAGAGAATGAAAAAATACAAAACGCTATAAGGGAAGTGAGCAAACGGGACTGTGTTATTATGGGGGATTTTAACCATGGGCATATACAATGGAAATCTCTACAGAGTATGGGTAGTGAGGACCGCAAGTTTTTAGTTTTAGTACAATATAGTTTCCTTACTCAACATGTGCTAGAACCAACCAGGGGAAAGAATGTGTTAGACTTAGTTTTGTCCTCACAGAATGAATTAGTTGACAATGTTAAATTATGTGAGCCTCTGGGAAGTAGTGATCACAACCAGATACATTTTACCATTTAAGTAAAATCAGAAAGAAATAATAAAAAGCAGTTGAGGAGAAATTTCCACAAAGGAAGATATAAGGAAATGAGGAAATATTTAGCAAAGATAGACTGGAATAATACCCTGATGAATAAGACAGCAACAGAATGCTGGAATATCTTAAAGAATGAAATAGAGTGAATCGTAGATAAATTTGTTCCCTTCAAAAAACAAGGGAAACGGACCAGAAAGAAATACTTATCGAAAGAAGCCATTAGAAAAATTAAGTATAAACAAATGATGTGGAAGTCTTATAGACGTACTGGCAATGACGAAGACTACAACCTTTATAAAGAAGCACTAAAACAAGCTACAGCTGAAATTAGAAATTCAAAGAGAAGCTATGAACATAAATTAGCTTGTAATATAAAACATGACAGCAAGAGTTTTTATGCGTATGTTCGAAGCAAACAGAAAGTTCGGGATAAGGTCGGTCCTCTAGAAGATAGTGCTGGAAATATAATATCAGAAGGATTCTTAATGGCTGAAGACCTAAATGAGTATTTTAGTTCAGTGTTTACCAGAGAAGACACTAGTCCGCTGCCAGTACCAGAGGCTAAGTTCAAGGGGGCAGAATCAGACTATTTAAGACAGTTAATTGTAACCCCAGAAATGGTAGCTAAGAAAATTAGGGCTATGAAGGAAAATAAATCACCTGAAGTGGATGGTATTCCACCCAAACTACTAGTGGAAATTGTAGAACAAATTAGCATACCGCTTGCAAAAGTTTTCAACTTGTCATTAGAAGAGGGAGTGGTTCCTTTAGAATGGAAAGAAGCAAACATTATACCGTTATTTAAAAAGGTTCGAGAAACAAGTCAAATAATTATAGACCAGTTAGTTTAACATCGGTGATTTGTAAATTATTAGAAAGACTAATTAAAGATCACATGGTGGATTTTCTTGTTAAACATAACTTGATAAACCCATCTCAACATGGGTTTCTAAAAGCGAGGTCATGCTTAACAAATATGTTATGTTTTTTGGAAGATATCACTAAGTGGGTAGATGATGGATCACCAGTAGATATCATCTACTTAGATTTTCAAAAAGCTTTCGACAAAGTGCCACATCAGAGATTACTGCTTAAACTAAAAGCCCATGGCATAGGAAATGGTATAATTAACTGGATAGAAAAATGGCTGATTGACAGAAGACAACGGGTAGTTGTTGATGGGGAGGCTTCAAACTGGAAATCAGTTTTGAGTGGGGTTCCACAGGGATCAGTACTGGGACCTATATTATTCTTAATATATATAAACGATTTGGACGATGATATAGCTAGCAAGGTGTTGAAATTTGCAGATGATACAAAAGTGTTTAGAAGGATTAAAAGTGATGGAGATAGACAGCATTTACAAGATGATCTTGACAGGTTGATCAAATGGTCTGAAAAGTGGCAAATGTTGTTCAATTTTGGGAAATGTAAATGCCTTCACACAGGACATGGGAACGAATATGTAGAATATACAATGGGGGGAACTGTACTAAGTACTACTGTAAAAGAAAAAGACTTAGGGCTGACAATTAGTGCTGAAATGAAGGTTTCAGAGCAGTGTGGAATTGCAGCTTCAAAAGGAAATCAAATCCTTGGATTGATTAGGCGAAATATAGCATATAAAGAAAAGAACTAATAATACCGCTGTACAAAACAATAGTTAGGCCTCATTTAGAATATTGTATACAAGCGTGGAGGCCATACCGCAAGAAGGACATAGATGTGCTAGAAAGAGTACAGAGGAGAGCGACTAAAATGATACCAAAACTGAGGGATCTTAGTTATGAAAAACGCCTTAAAGAATGTGGTTTAACAACACTAGAGACCAGGAGATTGAGAGGAGATCAGATAGAAGTGTTTAAAATATTGAATGGTTATGAAAATATTGATAGAAATATGTTTTTTTCAGTTAAGAAAGATAGAAAGACTAGAGGACATGAAGTTACATTAGTAAAGGAGCAGTGTAGATTAGACGTGAGAAAGTTCTCATTTTCACAAAGGACTGTGAATGAATGGAACAGATTATCTGATGATTGTGTGGGTGCTAGTAGTGTGAATATGTTTAAAAATAAAATCGACATATACCTCAGAAGGGCTGGATATATGTAGATAAAAGGGTTGGACTCTCGATAAGCCAAAGGGCTTCCTTGTCCACCCGCCATCTAGAGTTAATTCTCTGGATGGCAATGTTGTTAAATCTTGTTAAATCTTGTTAAAGTGTGTTGTTTCTTTTTAAGTAGGATATTTTGATATAAAAAACAAGAAAAATCAAAGCCTGTAATTACTTTGTCCAGGTTCCATGGCCTTGCTACGGCGTAGAATCGCTGCCGAAGTAGCAAGGCGACTTTGCGCTCCATGGACCCCACACTATTGCAAGGTGAAGGACATCTGCTGGAGAGGTCAGCCACCCCAGTGGCAGCGGGAGGTACTAATCAACATATACATTTTATTGTGGAAATACATGATTAAACGTAATTAAATTGTAATTGAGAGTTCTAATAATGTAATTATTAGAGATTTAATAAATTATGATAAAAATTGATGTCCAATATATGGAGATATTGGTACAAAATGATAATGATCTCAACAGTGTGTTTCTTTGATTAGAAAAGCATAATATATGTGATTACTTATATATTATATGTGTGTGTTTATAAGACGCACAATGGTGTTTCTTTCTATATATGGAATGTTATATTCTGTATTAAAAAAGTTATTCATTGATAGACTCAATCCCATAATTTTACTTGTCTGTCACTTGAAAATGTCTTAGATAATGACATGTGAAATCCTGAATACATGTTTGAAACAAACAAACTGAACAGGTCTTGATATTTGTTCTTGAAAGCAATAAGGAGAATCTGTAATTTTGCATAATCCATTGTTAAATTGAAGGAGCTGTTTAAAAAATCAAATTTATAGCCACACTAGTATCGCCAGGGTCACAAATTCTGTGACACACCAAAAATGTCCCAGGGGAATGTCCTGGTGTTGACACTTCAGTATACAGCATCTCTGTTATGGAACGTAATCACTGTGCCACTCTAGACTCTTGTCTGCTTGTAGGGTAATAGTGCAAGGCACCAGTACCATGCTGTGTCCATTAGTGCTCCACAAGGTCTGGCTGACCTTCAGAGGAAAGTGCCCAAAGGTCAGTTTATAAATAGCGGCCTCAACGTGAGGTTGGTTGCTGAATCAGTTTTACGTGTGCCCAATCTGTGAGAACAAGCCTATTTCAAAATAATAAGTGCCAGTAAGCAATTAGTGCCAATAGTGGCTGTTTATGAATTGAATATATGCATCTATAGACTGATCCTAGGATACCAGGGACAGTGATTGTAGCAAGTTTGTCAATAATGCTATTGACACATTTGACGCTTTGTTGTGCAAGGATGTTATGGTTTTAGAAAACGGGTGTTTAACATTGATAATAATATGACAAAAAGTGTGTGAAATATGTATTATGGATTATCTACAAATAATTAATAAATAGTTAATAATTGGCACCTGAATCAACTGATCAGGACAACTGAAATATACTTCTACTTGACCTAACACACTTTAAATTGTACTTGGAATAAACTACCTGTAGACATTAAACATTCAAAAACGCTAAATATTTGTAAGCATAAAGCTAGGAGCTTTATAATAAAAATTTAAATATAATTATATATTGTAAGGAATTCGCTTGTGAATTCTCTTATATTGGTATAACATCTCTAGCTTTAATTTACGGAAGTCGTTAACCTGAAGCTATTGCAATTGAATGCACTGAATAACCTTTATATACGTAATATTATGTATGTGGGAGTAACCTATATGAGTTTGATTTAATTGGCTACCAGCTCGATAAGTTATACTTCTCTGGTAGCCACCTCATCTGTGTTACATTGCTCTTGAATTGTGTTGTATATTATCTGGATGAGGAAATAAATTTACTTACTTATGAGAAGTTTACGTTTCAAAGTACTTGTACTTTACCTAATGTATTGTACTTATCAAATGTCCTTCACCCAACCCTGCTTTGTAGATAACTTATTGTTGCCATGGTTTCAGAGTTACGTCGCTACTACAACACGGATCTTGCACATGTGAGTCATCAACCGCCACGTCATTGTGACATCGCTACCTCCCTGTTGGAGAGCAACGCAGTACGACACACGGCAGAGCTGGAGTGGGAGATTGAATGGAGCCATGCCAGCCTCGCTTCCAGACTCACCCCCCAGGTACGCAGGCCCTTAGCCAGGAATAATTTTAGCCAGTCATGAAATAATCAAGTGTGCCTTTTAGTGTGCAAACGGCTTCCGTGGAAACTATTCGCATCAATTGCACCCATTATTGGCCAGTTTTGTTTTTTTGAATGATGAACCAGTGTCATTTTGCCATTTATTTAATTAATACCGATCCATTTGATTTGTTTCACTACTAGTTATGCCAGTGATAGTCGTTAATGTGGGCCCCTAGACTTGGAACTGTTAGTTAATCCAGTGGCCAGCAGGCCCCCTCAAAATTCCACCAGTCTTATCAGTTGTAATTACCTATTTTGGCCAGTCATCTGTCCACATCCCTCATTTCCCTCTCACCTCCAGACTCACCCACCCAGGTACGTTTGGCCCCTTTGTTAGGGCGTATCCTTGTCCAAAACCCTCACCTCCCTCAGACTTCCCCAATCACCCCCAGGTACATGGGTTTCGTGGGGCATCTCCCTGCCCCCACCCCTTACTTCCCTGGCACTTCCCCATTCATCCTCCGGATATGTGAGTCCCTGGGGTGTCTCCCTGCCCCCAACCCTCACTTCTCTCACATTTCTCCATTCACCCTCCAGGTATGAGTCCCTGGGGCGTCTCCGTGCCTCCAACCCTCACTTCCCTGACACTTCCCCATTCACCCTCCAGGTATGTGAGTCCCTGGGGCGTCTTCCTGCCCCCTACCCTCACTTCCCTGACACTTCCCCATTCACCCTCCAGGTATATGAGTCCCTGGGGCATCTTCCTGCCCCCAACCCTCATTTCCCTGACACTTCCCCATTCATCCTTGAGACTGGCCAAAAGTGACCTGAATAGCGAGGTGACCATATTAGAGGGACTAATTTCCTATACTTTACTTTGTATGGGAATTATTTGGGACTATCCTAGGGTGACCTTAATTGCGAGGTGGCAGTTTTACCAAGGTGATTGGAAAGCAAAATTTGACTGTACATTACTTAACATTTAGCTACTGTTATTTAGTGCTGTGATTTTAATTTTAAATTGTTCTAATTTAATGATCTACTTATGTGATCATAATTCATTTTTAATTGTTTTTATTTATTTATCTATCTATGTACGTACTTATCAATTTGAATATTTACACTTGTCAAACAATTATTTTAAATCGTTGACATAATTTTTAGATTTTACGAAACAGCGTAATGCCCCCCAGAATAATTACTTTGGTGCAGTGCGATAAAAGAAATTCATTACTAGTGGTAAATGTGTTTTGTTGTCACAATAGCATTTCACCACATATTTATAATTGTTACTTATATTTCGATGTAACAAGATTACTGTCCAAAGAAACACACAAATGTAACCCGTGGCATATTATAGGCATACCATAAAAATGATAAAATCCAGAAGTTAACGTAACAATAATAGTTTTTGTTTTTCAGGAGTACAAGGCACAGAAATGGCAAAAACGAGACGAGAAAATCAGCAACTACATCAAGAAGAACATGACAGATGCGGATACATCCAGTGGAGAGATTCAACACCTGCACCAGCTGGTGGAAGGGAATGGGGCACGAGGTGGCGTCAACTCAAGACTAAAGGGATCGCGGTTCACACATACGGAGAAACTACAGTTTGCCCAGGTAAACTTTCCTGCGAGAAACGTTACAGAACATCCAGCTCAAAGAATTATGTGATTAAACGCATGTAGTTGTTTTGCATTTTCACTAGATGAATGTTAGTTAAAGGAAAACAAAACACAATCGTGTGAACTTATAAACCTAAGAGTTAATACAAACTAACTCTTTGCAACTACAGTCAACAATGTTACGCCTGTTGTTTTCTCAAATTTATTTTCAAAGCATTAGATTGATTTACTTGGCAGTCCATTCTACATTTGCAGAGCAGAAACTATGAAAGTTGTGTCGCCGTAGCGGCTGCGAGATGGCAGCACGTACAAGTCATTGTTTGTAGCCAAACGCGACACTCGAGTAGCTCTTTGTTCATGGAGTAGGTTGGTGATATAAGATGGTACCAGTCCGTGTTGAGCACGAAACCTGGTCATGTGACTCGTAATATTGGTGACTTTCTTGAATCGTGATAACACGAGTCATTACCTGTGTTCTGAAGCAATCGTTCTTCCCCAGTGTTTGTCTGTCATTGTAGGATGTCGATATGGCTGCATCACAGTTGTTGAGGGATGGAGCAAAGATTGCCAGCGAAGAGGTCAGTACTAACATACATCAGGTTTTACTGGTTAGATGCAATGGATCAATTAAAGCTGCTTCCTCAGCTAGTTTACCCCATCGTGAATCTGGTTCTTTGATGTCCAAACATTTTGGGTGTGAATAGTTTAAATACTATTGGCAGTATGGTTTATAAAAAAAGTCCATACATTTGTTTAAATGGACGAAAAGATTGACTTTGTTTGTTATACTTGGCAACTTGCCAGAGGCAGTTGCTAAGCTGTCATGTAGCATTCAACCTGCTGAATTTATCGGTCATATGGTTCTTGAGGGAGCAAGGAAATTGACATCATATCAACAGAAATACATGAAGATTCCGGTTTTGAGAATCATGAATTGATTTTAATAAAGAATTAAATTAGTAAGTAGTTTGTTAGATGATTTTACCAAAAGTACATCAAAATGTTGCTTCTTTGCAAAATGACTCTGAAATGAGAATGAGCAAAGCAATTGAATTGAGTAGGCACTTTTGACCCACAATGAAATTTTTTAAATAATCAAACTTCCACATATATTATTTCTCATAATTTGCAATGTGGATGCCTCCATATAAATGGTATATAATTTACTAAGGTAGGAAGACTTAAAGATGTTTTGTGGCCAACAGCTGTTCAGTAATAGACATCATCAAATAATTCTAAATTAGCGACATTTGGCTGTTCTGTAGGAGCGAGAAAGTCAACAGCAGGTGGAGCTGCAGTCACTGCAGAATGAACTTTCGACCCTCTCGTCTCGACTTGACTCAGTCCAGTTACAGCTTCGGGCCTTGGGTGGAAAACAACAGCAGGTGAGATCAGGCCCTTAGCCAGGATGGTGAAATTTTCAAATTTAGCCGTTTTCATTTTTTATTTTCCCGCTATGCTCAATAAAAACCCCATTACACATGCATTAATCATTGGCATCGGAATGTGGTGAATATTCAGGGGACTGAGGCTCTTCGAAACCCTCCAACTGCACCCCCCTTTGCGCTGCCCTTGAAGCTTACAAAATACTCAAACTTCAAACTACACTTCTAAGCTCGATTTCACACTTAGTACAAAGCCTATTTTATGACAACGCAAACACTATTTTGACCTTGTTATTGGGAAAATAAAAGTGCATAATCATGGTATTTGAAAAACTAAAATCCTGTTATACAATAACATGTTATTTGAAAAAGAAATACCTGTTGCGATTTTCAAAAAACTTGTTCCAATAGCAGGTCTCTGTATAAGGGCCTTGGTGAGTTACTACTTAGAGAGAGTAAGTGAGTATGTGTGCGTGTGTGCATGATGTATAAAGGTTATGGGAGGACACTGGTCTGAAAATGAGTAATATTACCTTTGTCATCTTATTTGGACTAAATTTATAGTTATAATGTTTATTAAAAGGAAGGTACATCATGGTTCATGACGTAATAACTTGCTTGTCTAGTGAGTTCAACACAGAGCATTGTATCCATTCCTTGAGACTTGACACTTTACCCCCACCACCCCACTTGTTGCATCAAGACTATTTGTATACATTTATCCACCACTGTCTATAGCCAGGTACTCATTTATACAACTGAGTAAACTGAGGCAATGTGGAGCAAACAAAATTAACAAAACTGTTAAACAATAAAATTCTAGAATCTGAATTCTCTCCACTGGGTTTGACATTCTAACCACTATGCCTCACATGTATGTTGTTTCCCAGAATACTCAAGACTCAATCAAGAGAACCCGGGTTCGAATCCTGTGCTGCCATGTCGAACTTTGAACAAGTTTGTTCACTCTACGTTGCTCCAGTTCACTCTGCTGTATGAATGAGTACCTGGCTATAGACAGTGGTGGATATCTGTGTACGAGTAGTCTTCGCATATTAATTGCAGCATGGCTGAATGCTTCCCAGAGATGTCGAGATGGTGTTCAGTTGAACAGGTCTGCCAGGGAGTAAAGTGTAAAGCGCTCTGAGTAGTCCTGATGACTGGATACTGCGCGATACAAGAATTACCTTTACTTTTAAGAAATGTATCATGTTGTCAGATGAAGGAGAGACTGCCTATAGCGGAGAAGGAAAACAAGGAGAAGGAAGAAGTGTACAAAGTGAAGAAACGTACAATGGACCTGCTTCCAGATGCTGACAGCAACATCGCCAAACTTCAGGTGGGCCACGCTGACAAACAGCTGCTGTATACCTTGTCAGATTGCAATCATGCACACCTCTATGACGGGTGAACATTATAATATATGTATTTGACTTCATTGTTTCCTCGTCTCCCATCCTTCCAAACTACTCAATACATCATGTGGATTTATAGCCGACACCATAAACGCCTAAATGTGAAAGCATGTAATATGTTAGGTTAACACTGTAATGGATTTAATGATCATGTGTTCCAACAAGTAATTTGGGTTATTTCATAAAATACCTATTTGATGATGGGCCTGCTGAATCAGTTCGATTCAGTTGTAAAATGCCCGACTTGCTTTTTATTAAACCAGGTACACGCTCAACAGATTCAGTATGCAATTAAAATTACACTACATCAGTGAGCAAAGTGGGAATTGATTGACGTAGTGGGAATTGATCAGCATAGTGGGATTTGATCAACAAAGTTGGAAATAGCACTAAATAAATGCAGCATTATTATTACACGTATATGTGTATAGGTTGGTCAAGGGTGCTACTTGTTTTGTATTCCTACAGGCCGTGGTGGACGCAAGTCACCAGCGACTGGCCAGTCTGAATGACCAATGGGAGAAGATCCGAGGTCCGCTACTGGAACAGTTCCGCAGTCTGCAGGCGCTGGGACAAACACACGTGGTGAGTCACACATGCACGTATACGTGCACGTGTCAAGGATAATTTTTATCCTTTGTACATATTATAATACACATTCTATAATTTATGTAAATGACGCGTGAATGTCTTGGCCATCGAAAATAATGTCAACTAAGCATGTTACCAAGTGAAAATAAAGGTATCAATCAATAAGTTTACCCATTAGACCCCATAACGATTAAACGAAACGCACTCGGATTCTCCATAGTGCTCTTACAGATTCAACAAGATGTGTTTCCAAACAGCGCTAACTCAAAAACATCCAACAGACAAATATCCCTTGTGTATGGCAAATAGACTAAACTTTAAAATGACATAGCATGCAATTATAGATGTTCAAGTTCAGCTTATATGCAGTTGGTTTCCGGCTGTTAGGGAACAAAACAAATTGGCAGGTTGCTTGCAGAAAGGTTTACAGGGTTAAAAGAAAAGTCAGCTAAAATACTGGACCAAAGACATTGTTACTAAGCAGGATGTTAGTACAAATAAATATAATTTGATGTTAGAATTGTTTCAATCCCAGGGCAGCACTGGGAATAATAAACATCTAGGTGAAAAGCCTGTTAGCAAAACGTGTGTAGGTTAGTATTTCTACCTCCAACTTTCTGTCAAAAAGACAGTGCAACAATTATAAACATATAAATACTAACAGTTATGCCTACAAGTGCAATGTGTCAGATGTGTGTGACTGCAGTCAGAGACAGAGAAGAAGCTGGAGACAATGAAAGAGATGAGAGTAAAGATGAAGGAGCTTGCGTCAGAGAGTCGGGGCAAGGAAGAACTCTGCAAGCAGCTGGTAGGTCGCTCAGCTGGTAGGTCGCTCAGCTGGTAGGTCGCTCAGCTGGTAGGTCGATCAGCTGGTAGGTCGCTCAACTGGTTGTTTGCCATCCGCAAACCTCGGAGCGGTGTGAAAACAAATTTATTTTTGCATACCCATTACATACTGTTCTTGAGTAGCACACAAACGTGATGTACACATTTGTAATGTAATTTGTATAGTAGTAATTGTAATTCAAAAGAATGAGTTTGTTGTATACTGTGAGAATTGGTCAATAGTTTGCTGTATTTGTGGTCATGTGACAGAACCTCTCCGCAGGTGGAGAAACCGGAGTGAACCGGTGTGAACCATTCTATGTATTCTATTTGTTAATAGAATATTGTAGATATGGCAAATTCTCTCTGCTGTGAGACTGGAAAAGGTAAAAAGAACAGACCCTCTTTTAGCTCACTCAGTGAATGCACTCTCACTGGAAGTCTGTTTATCATTTGCAGTTTCTTTGAAACATGCACGTGCTTACTGATTACATCATGTCATATTCTATACTTGTCTTCTCATGTTGTTTGATATCATGTCATTGTCACAATCCTTTTTCGATGTAACATCACATACGGACATTTAAATGAAATTTCATTGTTTTGTCTTGTGTCATTGTTGCTTCATGTCACCATTTGTCGATTTGTGTCACTAGGTTTCGGAGTATGATAATGACATGTCACTGTAATGTCTGACATTGTTAGATGTCTGAGTATGATAGTGACATGACATCGTCTTGTCTGACATCATTGTTGATTCATGTCACTAGGTGTCAGAGTATGTGTCTGATGTCATTGTTGATTTGTGTCACTAGGTGTCGGAGTATGATAGCATGAAATTGACATGACATTCTCACATCTGACATTATTGTTGAGTAGTGTCACTAGGTGTCGGAGTATATTAGAGTGACATGTCATTGCCATGTCTGACATTATTATTGGGTCGTGTCACTATGTGTCAGAGACTCAGAGTATGATAGAGTGACATGTCATTGTCATGTCTGACATTAATATTGGATCGTGTCGCTAGGTGTCGGAGTATGAACAGATGACGAAGGATGTGAATCGCTCCACGTACACTCAGAGAATCCTTGAAATAGTCTCCAACATTAAGAAGCAGAAGACAGAGATTGATAAGGTGATTGTTTGTAAGTGCTCAATGCACAAAAGGCATTGTTGGGTTTATACACCTCAAAGAGTGAATACAATCTAATCATTTGCAACTACAATCAACAATATCACACCAGTGGTTTACTCCGAATGTGTTCTCAAAGTGGTAAATTCTTGTGAAATCTCAAAGCTCTTGATGGCTTTTTGTTGTCTAAACAGAATAACTTGAAACTTCTTGTATATCACTGTTATAGTATATTTTCAATGGGTGGGAGAGAGAGAAAGAGAGAGTGAGACAGATAGACACACAGATAGAGAATGAGAGAGTTAACATGGCCACCAATGGATAAATCACTTGTGCTGTGTGCCCTATACTCATGTGTTTGTGTGGCGCAGGTTCTACTGGACACCAGGAGCGTTCAGAAAGAAATCAACCAACTGTCCGGCAAACTCGATCGGACATTTACTGTTACAGATGAACTTATATTTAGGGTATGTTCAGATTGTCGCAAAACACGGTACACAATACCAATATCATGCAGCCTCATATTCTTCAGCTACACGAACCTTTGGACTAAACCCGTTGAAGTTTGCATGTTTATGTTTGATTTAAAAAATAATAATGTTTTTAACTGAAGTATTGTGGTGTAATAAATAGCTGTAAATTCATCCCTTTTCTCTAATAAAACTGGTTTCATGTGTTGGCACACATCACTGTCTTGAGACAATCCCTTGTCAGTCATAATGAGTGATTATTAAACACCACTCCCTCCCTAATTCTCATAGTGGAGCACAGTGTTTCAGTGGCTAGAGGTTCGAACTCTCGACCGAGAGAACCCAGGTTCGAATCCTGTGCTGTAGTGTCAAACCTTGGACAAGTTCGTTCATTTTGCATTGTTCCAGCTGTATGATTGAATACCTGGCTATAGACAGTGGTGGATATTTGCATACGAATAGTCTTTGCGCATGAATTGCAGCATGGCATCTCGACTTCTCTGGGATGCTTCCCAGAGAAGTTGAGATAGTGTTCGATTGAACAGGTCTGCCAGTGAGTAAAGTGTAAAGCACTTTGTGAAATCCTGAGGACTGGATACTGCGCTGTATAAGAAATTACATTTTATTCACTCTGTCACAACAACTCATTGCACTGAAAGTTGTTAAGCTTACCATGGACAAGCATGCTTTGTAATTCTTTACAATATATACAAATCAAATTAAGACAAATCATATATAATAACATAAAGAGAACAACAAGGGAAGAACATTATATAATGTTATACTCCTTGTAATGATTAGTTTTTGGATGTAATGTCGAATGGTTCCTGAGCAAATAGGCACTACAGAAATACAGTAGTCCCCCTCTTATAAGGCCCCCCTTGCCAACGGCCACCCGGATTACACGGCCATATTTTCATTGCATTAGCATTGTCTAATACAAACCGCCCCTCACTAGCGGCCTCCTGGCTAATGCAGCCAACGGCTGGGGTTACAGGAAGAGTCTACCCTTCGGCAGCGACCAATCGGCAGCCGAAACTGCTACTTTTAATCACAAGACGATGTCGATGTTTTATAACAAATTAAGTAGGCCTACGATACACACTCGTCGTGATGAGTTGGCATTTGTACTTGTGTTACAAATTACATTATCTATGACAAAACAACTGTTATTTTCCTATATGCCAGCACACACGTTATTATTGAATTAATGTTCTGTCATATGCATGCTACATTCATCGATGGTTCCCCCTCACCAGAGGCCACCCGTCTTATAAGGCCACTTTAGATTTGCTGAAGGGTTGGCCTAATAAGAGGGGGCCTACTGTATATTATTATTTATTATATGATAAATAAAATATGATAATCCACCTTCACCCCACTTTCCATGTTTTATTTCTCAGGATGCAAAGAAGGACGAAGCAACGCGAAAGGCCTACAAATACCTTGCAGCACTTCACGAGGTTGGAATACGTCTTTCTGTTAATTCTCTCACTAAACCAACAATTCGCTGTTCGTTGACAGCCCTAGAATTAGCATAATTCAATGTGCATGACCTGGTTCCATTCATTACTGGGTCTCACTGGGATCACCCAGTTTGTAAATTAACTACATGCTTAACAAAACTTGACATTACTAGTTACTTACTAGTACCAGTTACAACGGAATAAACGTTATTATTAATATTATCAGTATCAGATTTTAGCTATTTTGCCAAACAATGCCATATCCCTAACGACATGGCAGTGTTCTATATGTGGATGTTTGGAATACCTGCTTCATCAGAGATAATAAGCTGTCGGTCTTGAAAGAAAACCAAACATCCGTAACTAATCATTAAACCAGAATCCTTCCAAAAGTAGGCCACATGCTTTGAATTGGGGTTATTGAGAAACACTGAATGGCTTACTAATGCATCATTACATGCACAAACATGTGCACACACGTGCACATGTGTGCACACATCCATGTACACACATGTACACACATGCACATAAGTTACAAAAATGACATTTGTTCAATGCAGTTAATTATTGCTGATTGTAGTAAGCCTTCGGCAAATGTGTGAGTATTTTCTTACAATAATTTCCAGAACTGCAGCGTGCTGACCAGGACTGTCGAAGACACAGGGGTCATTATGAGAGAAATCCGAGAACTCGAAGATCAGGTAGGTATCATGCACATGGAACTCTTGCATCGGTAGGGATCAGTACCTTGCTGACCATGTATCTGCTTATGTTCCCTGTTGCACTCTTCGCTTGGCTAACTACTCTCTCATGGTTGTTCCTAGAGTTAACCTCAAACATTTTCATGTGCAGGTCCCACCCTCTGGAACACTCTTCCACTAGAGCTAAGAACATAACGTGACTGGAAGTTTTAGGAGGGACCTAAAAACCTTTCTCTTTAAACAGGCGTAATTTATTTTCTTTGTAAATATATACATTTTAATATTGTTATTGTTTTCTTAAGTAACACATGCAATGTATTCTAACTTCATGTTTTTATTACATGTTGTATTCATACTTCTTGTTGTATTTTGTAAACACCCCTGAATCAATTCTTGGAGATATGTGGTGTTAAAATAAATTTGATTTGATCTCCAGAACGTTGATGTCCGATATCAGATGAAATTACTTTCATTTGGGAGAGTGGGGGGGTCAAGGGCAATTTCATCTGGCGTCGGACATCGATATTTTACACTTCGGACCAATACTGTTCATATATCATTGTTGTCATGTCAATGTTTACAAACATTTGTTTGGGGTGTGGGGCTGTGGCCAGATGAAAGTAATTTTGTCTGATAACGGATATTGAGGTTCTGAGATGATACCTTAGTACGTTGCCATAGAAGGCTGTTGTCATGGGAATGGGAAACTGTTACGATGGGAAACTGCCGCCTTGGGTGATGACTACAATACAAACAGCATGTTTCTCTTAATACTTATTCTGTCGGGTACATTCCACAATTATTATGCTACTGAATTTTGAGTAAAACTGCTAACTGCATTATTCCAAGCTTCAGGGATGATATGTTTGTCTTAACTTGGTTTAACTTGTGCCATATTTCTTTGCATTTTTAGATCGAACAAGAAAGTTTGAAGAAGACGCTGTCAAACTTTGAGAGAATCATGGCCGACTATCACGAAATGAAGAAGGAGAATGCTTCACTTATAGCCAAACTAAAGAAACTAGAAGCGCAGTAAATAAAAAATGGAAAATCGCTCCGATTCAAGAAGAAAGAAATAATGTCGGCATTAAGCTAACTTGCAGTAACAAACAGCGCAGTGAATGAAGAAATGAGAAACCAATGCTCAGAGACTGGAAGAAAACATATTTCTTTTCCTCAGTGTTCTTTCTTATGGTTCCCTTCATGTACCCATGCATCAACCCAGCTGTTACCCCTTTCTGTTTCTCCCTCCACGTTCCATCCTTCACCACCTTTCTTAAGTCCACCTTCTCGCATGCGTCCCCTCTTAAGCTAGGATTCCATATCTACGTCACGTTTGGGAATCTCCTATCCAATTCCCATGCGAATACGATTCGAATCGGTACATGGAGCAATGCAGTTTGCTGCATCCGTATCCACGTAACAAAACTCATTCGACGGAACTAGTTCTAATAATTTCCGCCGTGCGCTATGTTAATTGTTTTGTTGCATGCCTCATCCACACACTGTTGCCGTACATATGGAATCCTAGCTTTAATGGTGGCCAGTGTGATCAGTGAATCAACAAACACTATGCAGTTCACTAATGTTCAGCAACCATTTTGATTGACACGTGTGACCTGCCACAGTAAAGTGGGCATGGAGTAGCAAAATTGTGAAATGGAGTCTTCTACCATTTTGATTGACACGTGCAACCTGCCACAGTAAAGTGGGCATGGAGTAGCAAAATTGTGAAAAGGACTCTTCTGCCATTTTGGATTTTATAGATCATTAGCTTAAATTTAAAATGATAGCTCACTTGTTGAAATATCTTTAGTAGTTTTTTATTTATTGGTAAAAATTAATCAACAGCAACAGTTTGAGAAGCAAACTAGTTTTGACTCGTATCATTTGTTTTGTAATGTGTGGGTTTGTAGAATTTTATTAGTTTGGATAACATGTTGAGGAAAATAAAGGGAACTTTGAAAAATTACATTGTAAGGTTTGCATTTCTGCCAGTCACAAAACGGAGCGTGACCTAGATAGCTATTTTTAGCTCCTGTGCAGAATAGGCTTGTGAGACATAATAGCCGGTTCACTGTGGTGGGTCACATGACCTAGACAGCTATTTTGGGCTCGTGCAGAATAAGCCTGTGAGACATAATAGCCGGTTCACTGTGGTGAGTCACATGACATAGACAGCTATTTTTGGCTCATGCAGAATAGGCCTGTGTGACTTAATACCCGGTTCACTGTGGTGGGTCACATGACCTAGACAGCTATTTTTGGCTAGTGCAGAATAGGCCTGTGAGACATAATATCCGGTTCACTGTGGTGGGTCAGATGACATAAACAGCTATTTTTGGTTCATGCAGAATAGGCCTGTGAGACATAATACCCAGTTCACTGTGGTGGGTCAGATGACATAAACAGCTATTTTTGGTTCATGCAGAATAGGCCTGTGTGACATAATACCCGGTTCACTGTGGTCGGTCACATGACCTAGACAGCTATTTTTAGCTCGTGTGCAGAATAGGCCTGTGAGACATAACACCCGGTTCACTGTGTTCACATGACCTAGATATCTATTTCTGGCTCGTGCAGAATAGGCCTGTGAGATACAATAGACACAGTTCACTGTGGTGGGTCGCAGTTGTGGCCATTGTGATCAGTGAATCAACAAACACTGCGGTTCTCTAATGCTCAGCAACCACGTCTGTTCTTCGTGCCCTGTGCATTGTTGTGCAATATTCATCGGTTCAACTGCCATCCACTAGATAGACGTACAGAGGCGACCCCTAGTGGTAAACCCCATCACCAGTGCCTTGTTTTTTATAATGCAACAGTTATAGCCTAACAATCATAGAGGTAAGTTATTGCATATGTGTCAATAGATGCATTTATATTTTGTAACCGTATTCATAATTAAATAAACAACTGTTTAAAGGTATCTTTGTTGTAATGTGTGATTGTTATGTGCAGAAATATGCAACGCTTTAACAATATTTAAAGTGTACATGGACATAAACATAAAGTCCACCCACAAATAGAAAATTGTCTCGCCCCAACAGGAATATGTTTTATAGTCTAGTTAAATTTGGCATTTTATAAAGGCCTCCTTTTTATCAAACTAAAAGGCAGATAATTCTGTTGTGATCAACACTAGACACACTGCATGCGCTTGAGTGCGTGCGTGCGTTCATGCATGCGCTTGAATTTACTGTGCAGCACTTACAGAGATGGAGTATAGGAATTTAACAGAAGTGAATACTGTCCCAGGTGGAATTGACCTATCAGTCACGTGACTTGTCACGTAGCAAAAGGTTCGTCAAGCCATCAAAGAATGGATGCCGAACACGTGGAGCGTTCAGACATTCCAAAGAATATTGTTTTCAAATTCAGGGCCGTAGCTAACCTAAAACAACTGAGGGGGCAGCAATTTTTTTACCAAAGTATAGAAATTCACGCGGCTGGTTCTCTACCAGAAGATGTTGAAAATGTACCCCCTCTTGGTGCAAAGTAGTGTATTTTCTGGAGAATTTTATCCAAGGCTCAAGAATTGTTAAGCCTTTGGGCCGAAGGTCCAACGGACTTATGCCATCACTCTGCGTCCGCCGTGTGCCGTTAGCTGCCATATCTCAGAAACCGTTAAGCAACTATTTCTCTAATTTTGTATAGATGTATCATATGGTACTGCCATTATGCACGAGAAATCTGTATTTTATTGAATCATTCTAAGGGCCCCCATGGCCCCCGAAACTGGTACATTTTCACATTTTGCAAATTTTTTCAAAACCTTCAGTAACTGTTTCTCTGATTTTGCATAGATGCCACTATACACAAGAAATCTGTATTTGATTTAATCATTCTCAGGGCCCCCCAAAATGCAAAATTTTCCTGCTATTTCCCTACTGCTGTAAGCCTATTGCACTGGCAGAACATGAGAAACTTTAAAACAGCAATATACATAATTATCAATGCAATATAACAATATGATCTAGGATTCAAATAACTTAGGTATAAAATAATATATAAAATAACTTAGGTATACTCGAAAAGGTTAAAGCATATTTAGCCAAAATTATAAGGAGTATTATTAAGATGTTTTACTACACATGTTGCAGCTATTACTTCACTCCAATTCAATCAGTATTGTGTCATTAATTGCTACTGTTTTTAAGTCAAAATGCATGCTCTGTATATATAGATCTTGTGAACAAATAAAGTTTTATCGTAGTTCATCTCTTTCTTCTTTCCATTCTGGGGGAGGGTGGTAGGGGCAAAATGAGAACAGAAAATGTGTGCACATTTTCTTATAAAACCTTTAAAACTGCTACATGCGAGATCGCAGCTCACCAACTCTCCAGCAAGGTTTCTACAACCACTGGAAATCGGCCTAAATAGCAGAGTATTGGGATAAAATATTACTGTATTTTTAATAACACATTAACTAATATATACAATCTTCACGAAATGGTCTACTCGAATATTTTATTTCCAGGTGTATCTTCATTGGCATGCATACAGTCTCCAATAAACATGTCAACATTTTATTTCCATCATAACCCTTAATGATCTGTAATTATGATTCACCAAAAAACATTTCATTAATAATTATAAACTCACAATATAGTCCAAAGGATTTCAAGGCCTCTTGTCCCATTTTTTCATTGTCGGTTGCATGCTGTGAACAAATGCACGAAAAGAAATAATTAATATCAAATAACAATACATTTATTAAAATGGACAACTGCACATCATATACGGAATACCTGTCCAACAGTTACACCCGTCTGAAATTGTTTTACAAAATTACTTCCTTTCGCCGTCGCATGCAGTGATTCGCCAATTGGTTTTACACAAATAAACCTCTTCGGGGGAGGGAAGATAGTTTGATTTTCTATGGACATATAGCATTCCGAGACCATTCAGCCATATTTCTGTCACTGTTGAACGACTGCACCACATGAGGCGTCGTAGGGCAGAAAAACTGCTCGCAAGCAACGCTCCCGACTGGTGTAGTGAGGAAGATGTTTACGATCTTACTGGTGATGGCAAATGTTTTACCACACGCTTAAATTGGTTCACGTGAAGACGACGGTCATGGAACTTGAGGGTCATCGTACCTCTTTCGCTATTTTGCGATTTCCACAGAAAGCTCGTTTTGCTCAGCAGGACTGAGATATACCTACTGTGGTACTCGGTCTCAGTTAGTCCTGTGTCATATAGTTTCTGTAGGTTGGACTGCAGGTCTTGAGCTGCAGCGAGTCCATGATGGTCACTTAAAAATCGTTCAGCCAATTCGTTAAGGACGTGACCAATAAATGGGTAAACTATATTGATGCGATAGTAATCAACTGTTCATTGACCCGTGTCTCCAGCATTGCCATTGGCACGATGACGCCGTTCTCATAATTCATCCCACCCATCCTCGCAAGCCAGGGCTGTTTGCCATGCAAAACTAGCCCTGGCTGATCCCCTACCCGAAGTGCAGAAGTTAGCCGAGTCAAACTAGTAATTGACTTCGCCAGTCGCGATTGCGTCACCCATGAGAACAGCGCAAATACCCGCCCCAATATCATATGAAGACGGATACATGACTTCTGGGAATCCCAATTTATAATGACCCGTTCGCCCATTAGCACGAGCAGCTGAGCGGTATCGTGTATTCGAATAATTGCTTCTACTTCCTAAGCATTGCATGTAACATGAGCCACGGTTGATTGAAATTAGTTTTATTATGAACACCTGACCTAGGTATGTGGACACAAATTTCAAGCTTGACCAATGTCTAAACAAGCAACGCTGATGAAAAGAGCTTTAAAAGACATAAACAATGATACCAAAATCACTTAATTATGTTGAATATTAATGGAGTTATTGGTTTTTTGTTTCAGGAATCGGCCTTTGTTTTAGTCCTACTAAATACAAATATTTGCATTACAGCTGTGTGACCGAAAATGTGACTTTTTCCTCAAAAAAGCATGTAACTTCCTTAATAACAAAGATATCTTCATAAAATTTGGAATGAAGATATAGGGTAATTAGTTCTTTCAAAAGATCTAATCAAAACTGCAATATAAGATACAAGTATTAATTAATTAGTGTTAATAATATTAATGACAGCCGTCCAGGTTTAAGTTAGTCACTTTCATAGCTAAAATCTAAAAGAAATCCAATAACGGTGCTGCTTTTGAGGTGTTGTTTCCAAAGTTCTTCCCAGTCCACACCTGAAATTATAGAAACTATCCTAAAAATGAATCAGTAATATACAAAATGCAGTTGTTTTTACCTTTCAAAGCTAAATAGCTGTTCTTGCTTAGTTGTTTTGAATGAACAGAGTATTTGATGACAACGATGAGCAGTGGGCTGTTCAGTGCTAGTATGGCTGGTTGGATTTCCTGAGAAATGTCAACGTGCAAGTCAAACTTCTGATTGCATATGGACGAAAATGTGATTAATTCATTTGAATCACTAAGTTTTTTGAACTTATTGTCTATAATTTGTGATACAGTTCTCTGAATTGCATTATTTAAGGTATTTGAGCCTTGTTCAGCATAGATTGATGGAAAATGTGCTCGCAATTGTCTCTCTGTCTTGGCTCTGCTACACACCCCCGGGGTAATATACAAGTGTAGTATGTGTTCATTACAAAGATCATCAACCTTTGGAAGAGTTGAGAAATTATCCAGAATATGCTGCTTTTTCAATACCAACATGGGTACTACTACCAGGTGGCCCTCCACAGAACTTCTTCTTTGGAGGCATCTATACATCATGAAAACGAAACAATATTTTTCAGAAATATATAACAATTCAATAGATATGCAGAGCTAACAAGTTTGGCTTAAATGAAATTCCACCTGAAATGCAAAATAATTCCCTTTCCTGAAAGTAAAAACACTTCCTCTGCATCACACCCTTAAGAGCACATGGTGATTTGTTTGTAAACATTGAACCAGAGCCAATCAGATTGAGAGAAATTGGTCACATGACCTGAATGCGTATTTTAGCGACGAAAAGAACCGGTCATAAATCCACAATCATCTGCTTTATGGTAAATCATCTGGCAATGAAACACATATTTCTAATGTCCTAAATCATAACTACAGCTGCACAAAACATAAAATATATGATTTCTACAATATAAACATGTTTAAATCATCAGAGATGGTGCAAACATTTTCATTTGCCATGACGCATCGACGCTGCTGCATATCAAGATTCCGCAAGCTGACAAACCATTTCGCAACATAAGATCGTTTTAAAACTTCGCCAGTTATGAGATAAAAACCTATATTTTATGTCTATATACCTTTCATTACCGCCTATAGAGTTTATCACAGTTTTATTTTGTGTTGAAATGGGGACTGGTTTTCGGAAAAGCATCCAAGGCTAAATAATTGTCGGATTTGAACAAATCAAAAACGCGGCAGTCAAGAAATATCCCAACTACGTCATATCCAGTGAATCACTGGGATTTTCTGTTCCAACAGCCAGTCACAGAGCGCTCTTTGTGGGGATGCCCTCAACACCAAGTGAGACTCCGGAAGCACGTATTTGGAACAAAGATGGCGGACACTGATCGACAGATATCCATGTACCTACCTGACCTGAGGGTAATCCTGCATCTTCTTGGCCTTTATTATTAACGATATTAAACGATCTTTTTACCTAATTTTTTCGACGCTGTCGTATTCGTTTCATCATTCCCCATCATTGTAGACACAAAACCGAACTGTATTTGTTAAAATTTATTGTCTTTGGGGGACTTTTATGCAACAAAACAGCACTGTTTGACAGGTGCGTGTTTTGTTGATATGGCGATCATCCGAAATGTACTCCGAACGTGTCGCGGTGTCATCACAACCGGAAAGGCGATGCCATTAACGCATATCTAGTTCTGCTTTACGCACGTATTCTGAAATCTCATTGAAATGTTGAATTTATAGATAAAAAATATATAAATCGGTATTTTAATGTTAAAAAACGCGAACAATTGACAGCTAAAAGACCATTCCACTGACAATTATCTCGACAACAGTGTCATGAAACTGACTTAATTTATGGTGATTTTATTTTTAGACATTACCAAAAAATATGTAATTTCTTCAGAAATTACATTTCAACTTAAAAACTTTTAAAAATAAATAATTTACTCTATTTAATTGGATCTGTAATCATTATGTACGACTACAGAGTGCTGTAATCATTGTGTATGATTACAAAGTGGCAACATTTCCTACATTATTAACACGCTATTTAGTAATGTGGCAAACTCTTTTGTGCCGACAGACGCGTTCGACGATTCCTGTGCTGCTGTAACCACAGGAATTCTTGTAGGTATGTGCCGAAAAGTGGTCGAGATGTGCCGAATTGCCTTCTTAGCTTTCTCTTTGCTCGCATCCATAAGTTTTCAATATTTTGCGTGAGGACGTCTGGAGAAAGCGGGTCCTCGAAGTTATGTTCGTAGATCACAACATCGTGTAGGTACACGCCACCGTTCAGCTGGTTGAGATTGTGGTACGCCGCCCATCCATGTGTCATCACGTGTGTGCCTGGTAAAAGCCATTGCGCAATGATAGGCTGTAGTGTAGCAGCTCTCCTGTCAGGAACGACTTCCAACCTACACCGGCCACTTTCCCTCTCCACGGCCCCCAACACCCATTCTCCATCATTAACCCTGCCGCGGTGATACTTGCGGTGGTAGAAGTAACTCTCGTCTAGTTCGACAACAATGGGGCTACCATTGTTGTCGAAACCACCAAGTAGTTGCGGGTGGTTCCTGACGTCGACAGCACAGATGTCACGTACGAAATTGTGCCAGTCATATGACAGTGTGGCTAGACAGGTTCAAATGCCACATCACGTCTGTCATGGCAATCTCCGATGCCCAACTGTGCAACAGCCACATCATCTTCCCGAGCGGTAGGCGACTCTAGAAGAACGAGTTGACGCGTAGTCCCCTACGCTCACCGCACATAGAGCATTTCCAGCGGAAACCGTCGATGGAATCTCTGTGCAACAAGAGTGCACGCAACCCCGCACCGAGTGCACATGTGGTAGTTACGCAGTAGGCGTCGTCTTGCCAACAATTCCAGCTGCATCTTCACGTCGTCTTGGAAGAAGAATGCTAACTGGACTGGCCCTAATTCCTCTGCTGACATCTGCTGCACCGTCAGAATGGAGTGAGGAGCCACAATGTTCGTCGTGTTAGCTGGTCGACCGGCCACCGTACTTGTAGACTATGTTCGCGAATCGCAATCGAGATATACATCTATTGCGACGCACATGACATTATATAGATTTTGGGTATGTGCTTATGATCACGTGTCCGTGGTTAGCCTCACAGACTAAAGACTAGTACACTTTACAACATATCGAAGTTAGCACGCACACGTGACACTAATGTCACCCACAAATATTTGTCATATGAAGAGTACATTAATTTCCCGCTATTATATTTTATACGCATGGAAAAGCAAAGTTAATACCTACACGATGTTGTGATCTACGAACATAACTTCGAGGACCCGCTTTCTCCAGACGTCCACACGCAAAATATTGAAAACTTATGGATGCGAGCAAAGAGAAAGCTAAGAAGGCAATTCGGCACATCTCGACCACTTTTCGGCACATACCTACAAGAATTCCTGTGGTTACAGCAGCACAGGAATCGTCGAACTCGTCTGTCGACACAAAAGAGTTTGCCACATTACTAAATAGCGTGTTAATAATGTAGGAAATGTTGCCACTTTGTAATCATACACAATGATTACAGCACTCTGTAGTCGTACATAATGATTACAGATCCAATTAAATAGAGTAAATTATTTATTTTTAAATGTTTTTAAGTTGAAATGTAATTTCTGATGAAATTACATATTTTTCGGTAATGTCTAAAAATAAAATCACCATAAATTAAGTCAGTTTCATGACACTGTTGTCGAGATAATTGTCAGTGGAATGGTCTTTTAGCTGTCAATTTTTCGCGTTTTTTAACATTAAAATACCGATTTATATATTTGTTATCTATAAATTCAACATTTCAATGAGATTTCAGAATACGTGCGTAAAGCAGAACTAGATATGCGTTAATGGCATCGCATTTCCGGTTGTGATGGCACCGCGACACGTTCGGAGTACATTTCGGATGATCGCCAATCAATAAAACACGCACCTGTTAAACAGTGCTGTTTTGTGGCATAAAAGTCCCCCAAAGACAACAATTTAACAAATACAGTTCGGTTTTGTGTCTACAATGATGGGGAATAATGAAACGAATACGACAGCGTCGAAAAAATTAGGTAAAAAGATCGTTTAATATCGTTAATAATAAAGGCCAAGAAGATGCAGGATTACCCAGCCGGGGGTACTGCTGGCTGGGACTGACGTAATCAGCAGCAGCGACCCCTGGCGCGCGAGGATGATCCCACCCTGATGGGATGGTCATGCAGTCCCGGATGCGTGTACTCGATCGCCAACAAAATGTCCTCGTATGCATCGCCCATATAGCACTGTTTGGCTTGGAGGTTCCTGGTCACGGACCCAAGAAAACTGAGCACCTTCTGGGCCACCACTAGGGACACGATATAATATACTGTAGGGATATCAAGGAATTGCCTAATAAAATATTTCTTAGTAAAACAGCTTTATTAACTTCAAATTAACACGTGTCCAGACGATGTGTTGCTGCTACCGAGGGTATTGACAGCCTCAGACTAATCAATGTACGGTTAATTATAACCAACAAAGGAGAAGTCGCGACCCGTGCCTGCCGGTGTCCACGTCGTCGCTTTCTCTTTGGCGGCCCTGCACTCTCGGTCCAGTGCATTACCGTACTAGATGTGTTTTGGTTACGGCGTATCTACTGCCCAAATCTACTGCACGTAGTACCTACTGTTCTATAATACTACGTAATAATAATACGAAGATCACACTTGCAAAGTTCATTATTGTGCCGTGTGTATTTTTACGATTTCATTTTAAGAGTGATTAGATGCAAAAACGATGCCTTCGTCTCTACGCATCTACGGTCTTGATCAGAGGTGGATCTAACAGGAAGAAATTGCCCTTTTTCATATCGGGAAAAGAACACTCAAAATACGCGGTATCTCAATGGCAGTACTGCTGTGCTTGAAGGTTCGAACTACCCGCACCCTTCACTGTGTCCCCTATCCCCGCCTCAAGCCTGGGCACGATCATTTTCAGTAACGGATCCAGGATTATGAGATATTTAGTGTGGGCCAGTTTCTGAAAATAAGGCACTTTGACTAAGAAGTGGGCATGAATCACAAAAACAGCAATGGCATCAGTAATGTTGGCTAGATAAAAGGGGCATTTATAAACTAAAAAAGCACGTTTTGTATTTTGTGGCCCCCTGCTAGCTCCGGTCCTGAAATTCCTACTCTAAAAGTGTTTCTTTATGACAAAAATTGTATGCGTCATAAGCAGAGATGCCAAAGATATGATGCCCCAATTATTTTATGAGAAGAGAACAGTTGATTAGCAACGTGTATGAAGCGGTTAAAGTTTCGATATAAAACTGTCACGCCGAGAATTACAACTTTCTGTATATCAAGTTTACCAAAGAATTTGGCGGCGAAGACGATGCGTGTGTCTGGTGTTTGTCGGTGTGCTGGACAGCCTACAGACCATCTTCAGTGGTCAATTTGCCGACTTCGCTGCTTCTTTGCATGCTCATGTATGCTGCTCTGTCTGACGTTGCTGAAGTTGTTGCACTCATTTAGAGATGATAAAACTGCTTTGCAGGTGAATCTCTAAGACTCAAAATTATATAGGTTTGAAAGAAGAATTTTCACTATGAAAAACAATCACACCTTGTCTCAGCATCGCTTGAGACAGCGCTGAGACTTTTCGGCAGCATTTGATTGAACGATATCGGAATTTCCAACTACGGATTACACAAAGAACACATTTGATATTGTTGTTTTGCGACTTGCGATCTCTGCCCTTCGCGCAGTAGTGGCCTAGTATTCCTAGTTTATAAATGAATAGGCTGCATCACCATTTTTGTTTAGGCGTTGTTTTTACATGGCGTTTATGTAGTGCGATTTATTCGTTGTTCAGATGTGGTTCATTGCACGAAAGCTCGAGTCGTTTGTTCAATGAGTATACAAGGTCTGTACCTGTAGGTGATACAATTGGTTATAGCATACTGTAGCCTACACACGTCGGACTTTGAATTAATGACTTGAACGTCGTAGTTCTGCACAAACACATTTTATGAACATTTACAAAAAGGTGTTTTATGTCTTATCCTAATTAAACAATTTGGCCCACAGAGAGATAACTGGATTAAATTTGGCCCACTCCTAGAACAGTTTATGGAACCCTGGTATATACTATGACGTTTTGGTGTCTGTGGTGTGTTTGTACATGTATCATAGCTAGCGAATCCAGTGGTGCCTGGGGAGCACATGCCCCCTAGATCTTTGGACTGCCCCCGTTTTGCGAGCCTCAATGGATTGCAATAGGAGGTTTTTTGAGAGCCTCGAGGTTGGTATTTTACCGAGCCTCAGGGGGTGCAGTCGGATGATTTTGGAGAGCCCCAAGGTTGGTATTTTGGCGAGCCTCGGGGTGGGTGCAATTGGAGGTTTTTGGAGAGTTTCAAGGTTGGTATTTTTGGCGAGCCTGAAGGGGATTGCAATTGGAGGTTGTTGCCCCTATAGACTACCCTCTCTGGATCGCCAATTATTGCTTTGTGATGCAGGAATGTGTGTGTTCTAAAAGCCATTTTGTACTGTGAAGTCCACGTTGCAGTAGGTAGGGAGGCGTGGGACCTTATATGATCGGATTACCGGTCAACCACTGCCCAGAAGACTCCACAGTCCTAAATTCGGTGTTGTAGTTTCCATTGTTGACAAAGCATTAGACTGGGTGGTCTCGTACCTGCAGGGACGGACTCACCGCGTCGTAATTGGTGACACATTTTCGGGTACAACTCCTCTGACGTCAGGTGTCCCGCAAGACTCCGTCCTAGGCCCACTGCTCTTCTCGTTGTATGTGCAACCAATTGGCGATATCATCAGAAAACATGGCCTTTGCTACCACCACTACGCTGATGACTTACAACTCTACTCCCACTTTGATCTCAGTACAACCGCTTACACTGCTGTTTTACGTCGAATGGAAGCATGCCTGGATGACATAAACATTGGATGGCGCGGAATTACATGTGCATGAATAACAGCAAGACTGAATACATTCCAGTGGTGCCTAAGTCGGCCGCTGCACTTGTGGATAGCAGCCTAATACGTGTTGGTGACTGTATGATTGCAGCTTCACGATGTGTCCGGCATCTCGGCGTCTACGTGGACAGACACCTGAACTTGAACAAACAGGTGTCACAAACCGTTAGTGTGTGTGCATTCCACCTACGCCACATTAATCAGATCAGCCGATTTTTGCCTAAAACAACAAAGGAACGCATAGTCAACGCCATAATAACATCGCGGCTGGACTATTGCAACTAAATCATATACGGAACATTTGCAAACAACATCGCTCGTCTGCAACGAATTCACAACTCGGCCGCTCGTCTGATATTGCGTCGCCCGCAGAGTGATAGTGCTGCTCCGCTGTTGCATGATCTGCACTAGCTACCCGTTGCTAGCAGAATCGAGTTAAAAATAGCCCTGGGGTGGGGGGTGGGCCTCTACTGCTGGAGGCCGGTGGGGGAAATGGCCGCCCCACCTTTGCTAATCTGATTGTCATTTAATAATTGTTTGTGTAGTACCTCGATAAGTATGATTTGTTCTGCTTTATCTCATCGTATATGTGATGTAATTCCTGTTGGTACAGTTATTAAATGACTTTTACCAACTACATCCACTCTTGTTTAATTTGTATAGCAAATGAGCTCAGGGTTCTGCCATTGAGAATCAGCAGGGTATAAATTGGTGTTTACCTACAAGGCAATGCATGAAAATGCGCCCGTGCACTTGCGTGATCTCGTGTGTCCTTACAGACCCGCTAGATCACTGCGGTCAGCTGATAACAACATGTTGTCCGTAACGCGTACTCGTGTCAACGCTGGTGACAGTTCGTTCGCGGTGGCCGCTGCAACCCTCTGGAACACTCTACCTAATTACATTAAATCTTAGGACACTCTTGGCAGTTTTAAATGTCAACTAAAAACACATTTAGTTAGAATATCATTCTAAACGAACGCTAGTAGCTTGTTTGTGACTGCCCTCAGTGATCCTGTGGACTTATTTATATAGTAATATTTTAGAACTATTTATTTATTTGATTTTATACTGCTATATTTTAGTGATTAACTTATGCGTTGTAATTTATTAATTATATTGTACTGTGTTTATTTTAAGTTAACATCTTACTACCATAATGCAACTATTTTGTTGCCTTTTACTTAATTTATTTATTAATATTTTTATTACTATTGTATGGCACAATTTTTAGTTTAAATGATTGTTAGTACTAATATTTTAGTTTAATGATCATGACGCATGATGTATTGTAAAGCGCCACGAACAATTGTGGATCTGGCGCTGTAACAAATTAAATATATTATTATTATTTTGTGACTCATCATAAAAATCCTCAGATTGGTGGTTGTCGTAGTAATTTAAAGAAAGAGAGACCTGTTCCAGCGATTAGGTCGATTGTGTCAACAAAACGGGTGTTCCTTGTCGATCTACTTTTTATTGAGCTAACTTTGTGTAGCGTTTGTTGCAAATGTTTAAGGTGTATGTTAATTACTTCTTGACGATAAACTGCATTCTTGGCGTGCTCCGACACATGTGCGATGACAAGTTTTCCTTCATGAGCCCACTGCGTTCGTCGATGTAGTATCATTAGTTCTTCGTCGAGGTTGTACCGTCATAGTACTTGTTAGAGTTCTTTGTACCACACACGGCCGAATGGAATTTGTTCGAGATTGATGAACTTAATGCTAGGAAAGACCAGGGCTTCAGCTGATAACTACAAGTCTTTCGCCAGGGTCGCGGTCCCATTGTGTGGGATGTGATGGCTTGCCTACCCCTTACAATGGGTCAACAAATATATATATATATTCCTATGTAACTTGGCAGGCATACATAGGAATAAATTATCATAATTACTATACCTAGCAACTGAGCGGATGCATGCATGCGTGTGTGTGTTTACATATGTGAACATATGACATGGATTTTATGCCTGGTGATTGACCAATGGCATGCAGAATACTGCAATATAGTCACTCAACAACATAGAACATCCAGCAACATAGAACACAACTGATTTATTAAGATGCTTAATGAAGGCAATAGCAACGTGCATGTCCTTTGCTTATCATCAGATATATATAATATATATATATATTATATATATATTTCCCACCAATTCTTCCGGTTCTTGTCCTCCGTTGTGTTTGTGTCCCTGTCTCTATTTCACTACACCGTTCGTTTATCCAGTCACCCTTTGCTTTCTCCATTCTCTTCCTGAGATCCGTGTTTAGTTCTCGGTCTGTACGCGTCGACGTTGGTTATAATGTCCTCGTCTTCAACTCTGCTTGCAAAGCATCAATACACCGGTCAAGGAGCACTTGAATTAATTAATTATGGTTCGGAGGTTTGTGTGAGCGGTTTCAATGCCTATGCTTGCTAATCGCTTAATGCGTTATGTCTACAGTATGACTTCACGGCCGCTCTTCTTAAATGCAGGCCATCGTATCTGACTTATGTCATATCCACGAATGTTTGCGTCGTTTGGAATATTCAGCTTGCATCATTAGTTTAATTAGCACCGAGGGACGACATAGACACTAAGCGATTTGTTACTGTGTTTGATGCCACATTGGTCACGTGGAGTGATTGTGGTAGATTAACATTCTTCGGTGAGACGTTTGCGACATGTAGACGTGCGGGTGCGATGTGTCTACGGCATCGACGCATTGTCTGCGGCAATGAACACAACCACCACGGGTAAGACGTGTATATTATGAGGATGACACAAGAACATGCAAGCGCTTGTCTCCATTGTGGTCCTGGTTTATTTTCCTTCTCTAGAGTTAGTGAGTCCACTGCAGGTTACACGTTTACCCTTGCGTGGGATCATTTACTTGCCCTGGCATAGCCACAGGGACCAAAATCTCTGCCAAGACACAGGCAACGTGAGGTGAACGAAACTGCCCAAGTTACGAAACGGCAGTCGGTAGTGGGGTTCGAACCCCGGTCCACTCGACCGACAGTCCGGCGCTCTACAGTTCGACCACTACTATAGAATTTTATGCTTCTGGTGGTCGAACCATAGACCTGGGAATACGAGATCCCGACAAACATTATTTGTTTACTCCATGCGCATACAATTTCGTACATTCCATGAGCTTTGCTTCGTTTCAGTTCACTCAGCTGTATAAAGGTGTACCTGATTATACAGACGGTGTTGGATGCATAGGCCTATATTTCAGGGACTATGAAACCTTGCTGTTCGCGCAGTAGTAAAATTATTCGATCAGTCGTAAGGAAATGGATACCGGGGTATTGGTTATATATATAACGAATTGCGTAGTACGGACATTTGGTCAACATTGATTTGTCATTAGATATAAAGGCAAAACTGATTAGGCCATGTATTATATATTTAGTTCGAATATAGTCTATGGGTGTTGTATATAGAATGCATGCGATTGTCGATATGTTCGCGTGGAGCGCAGTTGCTAGAGCATCGGACTGTCAATCGAGAGGACCCGGGTACATTTCCTTTGTTGCCGTGTCAAACTTTGGGAAGTGCATTTACTCTACGTTGCTGCAGTTCACTTTGTTATATGAATGAGAGACCTGGCAACAAACAGTGATGGGTGTGTGTGTACCGTGGCTGAATGCTTCCCAGATAAATCGAGATCGTGTTCGATTGAACAGGTCTTCCAGGGAGTAAGGTGTAAAGCGCTTTGAACAGTCCTAAGGACTGGATACTGAGATAAATAAGAACTTACCTTTACTTACCTTTCGCATGTGTTGTTCACACAGTGTTCATGCCTGGGATTGAGCAAGACGGCCAGGTTGTCTACAACCCAGCCAACTACTCTCTGTGGGTCGTGAGCGGTGTCCTGCTGGTCGCCCTTCTTCTCGCTGTTGGTTTCATCACGATGAAACTGTACCCGAGCCGCAAAGACGCCATAATGAGACAGCGTATGGATAGACGACGGAACGCCGCGCAGTACTTCCGGCATCTAGAAAAGACGCAACGCCGAGACGTGAGTTTGTCTGATGAGAACGCCGACAAGAATTAGAACTAGAAGACATTATCCTCGCAAGACAGGGTGGTGACAACGCACTACCCCTGGCAGATATCACACGCGAAGTTCGCTGGATTAATTCTACAGTTTCTCTTTGTCCTATAAATATATATGTCTCCTTCGGTCTTGCTGTGGGAACCATGACAATGTTCTGATGCACGAACGCCCTTGCCTCACATCAAAGAGCAGTTACGGAAAATCCCAATATACTTACCAATTCTCACAAGCGGCTGAACGGTTCTGTGTATTTAAATAATGATTTATGCTTCCCAAACATTATGTGTAACACAAGTCGCGGTTGGCTGAAACGAAAACGAGCCGAACACTCTGGCTAACGATATTATTGGCCCAACGTAACTTCAGCGTTTTGCAAGGCGACCTGCCAGGGGCTACAGAGACTGGTGTAATCACTAGCACCCCTGGCGCGTTTGGACATATATGCGTACCGGTAACCATTTATATGACCATTGATCTGATTTGAATGAATGTTGTCGGCTTGTGTGAGTGAGTGAGTGAGTGAGTGAGTGAGTGAGTGAATGCGTGAGGGCTTGTATGAGTGAGTGAATGCGTGAGGGCTTGTGAGTGAGTAAATGCGTGAGGGCTTGTGAGTGAGTGAGTGAGTGAGTGAATGCGTGAGGGCTTGTGTGAGTGAGTGAGTGAGTGAGTGAGGGCTTGTGTGAGGGCTTGTGAGTGAGGGCTTGAGTGAGTGCGTGAAGGCTTGTGTGAGTGAGGGCTTGAGTGTGTGAGGGCTTGTGGGAGTGAGTGAGTGAATGCGTGAGGGCTTAAGACAATGCGTAAGGTTCCCAAAGTATGCATTGCATTATACTATGAAAATGACACAAGATGAGGTTTGCACAGTTTATTCGTGAACAACACAAACGTATTTACATGTCACGCTCCATAACTACGAGAACCAGAGACTAGACATTGATACAGAGTCTTGCAAAGTTTAATCGTGTACAAGACAAAAGAAAGTTCTTTACAGGTCACCCTACATTACTGTCAGAACCATTTGTTTCATAGTGTTTCGCCACTGTTTCGAAACGGCTTCTTGCAACCAAGTATCGATATTACACAACTGTTCGACTGTCACGTCGGATAGTTTCACACCGGTATCTAACAAAACACTCAAACAGTCTTTCACCACTGCAGTTGAATTAATGACCTCTATCTATGTCACCCTCCATTACTGTCAGCACCATTTGTTTCATAATGTATCTATGTATATCTCTATGAGTCCATTTTCGGTTACCCATGTCAGGTTAGGCCTTTTATGATAGAATATTGTTTGAAAGGTTTACCGAACAAGCACGAATTTCTAACCTATGAGAATAGCTAATACTCTTTTGTGACGAGAGCTCAAAACGATGGCTAACCAAAGCACTACCTGTTTGACCAACACACTTCCCGTACAAAATGATGACGTCAAATAATGAAATTATATTCAAATGCGCAAGTTCAAAACGATGCCTAACCAAATCACTACCTGCTTGACCAACTCACCTCACGTACAAAATTACTGCGCGTAGCATGACGTCACATGGTGGGATTATATTACATACGCGAAAGCTCAAAACAATGGCTAATCAAATCACTACCTGTATAACCAACTTGCCTCGCGTACAAAATTACTGCGCGTAGCAGTTTGATGATGTCATACAGGGTGCACACGCTCACTCTCGCAACAAACAAACATGTCCAGACACGTCTCGAACTCCCTATGCTTTAACATGGGAAAATTCCCTATGCATTAACATGGGAAAAATTCCCTATCCTTTAACATGGTAAACATTCCCTATGCTTTAACACGGGAAAAATTCCCTATGCTTTAACATAGACTTTAGCCCCTATGCTTTAACATGGCAAAAATTCTCTATCCTTTAACATGGAGAAAATGGCCTAACCTTTAACATGGGAGCTTGCCAGAGCTGACGACAGAGACGAAATAGTACACACAAATTGACCAATACCTCTTTGTTAATACAGGAAGCAGTCGACGTATGCAAGTAATAAGAGATATTGATAGGCAAAAACACATATCTCTATGGGTCCCTTTTCGGTTACCAATGCCAGGTTAGGGCTTTTATGATAGAATGTTGTTTGAAAGGTTTACCGAACAAGCACGAATTTAAATACTACAGTATGAAAACAGATCAAAAACGATCTAATGGGTCTTTATTCACTTGACCCTTAATACGGTAAACTACATAAATACTGGTATATCCTATCTGGGAGGTTATTGTGGTCATATACTAACGCTTCACTTTGTTACGCATCTGTTTCGAAAAAGCAGTTTACAACCAATTTTTTACTCGATAAGTTCGATGTCAAGGTCGAAGAGTTGACATAGCGCATCGCACATAGCGCATCGATTGTGTTTACTTCTTTACATATGTACATACGTGTGGATTAGGAATCATAGCATGATAAAAGGTTGAAACAATACTGTTGATCTCTAGATGGAGATGAAACACAGATGAGACTTGAAGCGCCCCTCGAGTGAAATACAGCTGGTAAGTATAAATGTTATATGTCGATACCCGACTGTTCTTCCAACATTGGGACAAACAATGCAGACAAGGAGGGAACAACTGGGATAGTTCAGAAGTACAGGCATCTAGTGAGGAAGCTAAAGAAGACAAGAGTGGAACAGGTTATTCTCTCAGGAATGTTGCCAGTAATGGGAGGAAGGGGGGCAAGATACAGAAACTGTAAGAGGATGGCGATCAACGCACTAGTTGAGCAGATGTGTGAGGAAGAGGGCGTGGGATTCATAGATTTATGGGGGTACTTTGTTGGGAGAGAAGATATGTACATGAGAGATGGCCTCCATCTAAGTGGAAAGGGGGTAGCAGTATTCTCAGAGAATCTGCTGCGATCTGTTGACAGTGGGACAGGTTGCATCTATTTAAACTAAATTCGCAGGGGGGACTCGCAGAGAAGCCTGAAACTGGAGGCATAGATAAAGGCAGCAAAAATAATTCAGCAAAGAACAGTCTGGAAAACTGTTCTGAAGCTGGGTATAAATGTGTTTGTTTAAATGCAAGGAGTATAGTAAACAAAAGAAATGAACTAAACATTATGGTAGAAGATATTGACCCTCACATAATAGGTATAACCGAATCATGGGCAACCACCGATATATCAGATGCCGAATTGGGACTGACAGGATATGTAATGTTTAGGAAAGATAGAATAGGAAGAAGGGGAGGTGGAGTTATTTTATATATTAAAGAATCTATCCAGGCTTATGAAATAAAATTAGACAGAGAAGCAGATTGCGAAGAAGCTGTTTGGTGTAACATAGTTACAGGAAACTCAACGTTAACGGTTGGATTAGTTTATCGAAGTCCAAACATAAGCATAGAAGAGAATGACAAAATACAAAACGCTATAAGGGAAGTGAGCAAACGGGACTGTGTTATTATGGGGGATTTTAACCATGGGCATATAAAATGGAAATCTCTACAGAGTATGGGTAGTGAGGACCACAAGTTTTTAGTTTTAGTACAAGATAGTTTCCTTTCTCAACATGTGCTAGAACCAACCAGGGGAGAGAATGTGTTAGACTTAGTTTTGTCCTCACAGAATGAATTAGTTGACAATGTTAAATTATGTGAGCCTCTGGGAAGTAGTGATCACAACCAGATACATTTTACCATCAAAGTAAAATCAGAAAGAAATAATAAAAAGCAGTTCAGGAGAAATTTCCACAAAGGAAGATATAAGGAAATGAGGAAATATTTAGCAAAGATAGACTGGAATAATACACTGAAGAATAAGACAGCAACAGAATGCTGGAATATCTTAAAGAATGAAATAGAGTGCATCGTAGATAAATTTATTCCCTTCAAAAAACAAGGGAAACGGACCAGAAAGAAATACTTATCGAAAGAAGCCATTAGAAAAATTAAGTATAAACAAATTATGTGGAAGTCATATAGACATACTGGAAATGACGAAGACTACAACATTTATAAAGAAGCACTAAATCAAGCTACAGCTGAAATTAGAAATTCAAAGAGAAGCTATGAACATAAATTAGCTTGTAATATAAAACATGACAGCAAGAGTTTTTATGCGTATGTTCGAAGCAAACACAAAGTTCAGGATAAGGTCGGTCCTCTAGAAGATAGTGCTGGAAATATAATATCAGAAAGATTCTTAATGGCAGAAGACCTAAATGAGAATTTTAGTTCAGTGTTTACCAGAGAAGACACTAGTTCACTGCCAGTACCAGAGGCTAAGTTCAAGGGGGCAGAATCAGACTATTTAAGACAGTTAATTGTAACCCCAGAAATGGTAGCTAAGAAAATTAGGGCTATGAAGGAAAATAAATCACCTGGAGTGGATGGTATTCCACCCAAACTACTAGTGGAAATTGTAGAACAAATTAGCATACCGCTTGCAACAGTTTTCAACTTGTCATTAGAAGAGGGAGTGGTTCCTTTAGAATGGAAAGAAGCAAACATTATACCGTTATTTAAAAAAGGTTCGAGAAACAAGTCAAATAATTATAGACCAGTTAGTTTAACATCGGTGATTTGTAAATTATTAGAAAGACTAATTAAAGATCACATGGTGGATTTTCTTGTTAAACATAACTTGATAAACCCATCTCAACATGGGTTTCTAAAAGCGAGGTCATGCTTAACAAATATGTTATGTTTTTTGGAAGATATCACTAAGTGGGTAGATGATGGATCACCAGTAGATATCATCTACTTAGATTTTCAAAAAGCTTTCGACAAAGTGCCACATCAGAGATTACTGCTTAAACTAAAAGCCCATGGCATAGGAAATGGTATAATTAACTGGATAGAAAAATGGCTGATTGACAGAAGACAATGGGTAGTTGTTGATGGGGAGGCTTCAAACTGGAAATCAGTTTTGAGTGGGGTTCCACAGGGATCAGTACTGGGACCTATATTATTCTTAATATATATAAACGATTTGGACGATGATATAGCTAGCAAGGTGTTGAAATTTGCAGATGATACAAAAGTGTTTAGAAGGATTAAAAGTGATGGGGATAGACAGCATTTACAAGATGGTCTTGACAGGTTGATCAAATGGTCTGAAAAGTGGCAAATGTTGTTCAATTTTGGGAAATGTAAATGCCTTCACACAGGACATGGGAACGAATATGTAGAATATACAATGGGGGAACTGTACTAAGTACTACTGTAAAAGAAAAAGACTTAGGGCTGACAATTAGTGCTGACATGAAGGTTTCAGAGCAGTGTGGAATTGCAGCTTCAAAGGGAAATCAAATCCTTGGATTGATTAGGCGAAATATAGCATATAAAGAAAAAGAACTAATAATACCGCTGTACAAAACAATAGTTAGGCCTCATTTAGAATATTGTATACAAGCGTGGAGGCCATACCGCAAGAAGGACATAGATATGCTAGAAAGAGTACAGAGGAGAGCGACTAAAATGATACCAAAACTGAGGGATCTTAGTTATGAAAAACGCCTAAAAGAATGTGGTTTAACAACACTAGAGACCAGGAGATTGAGAGGAGATCAGATAGAAGTGTTTAAAATATTGAATGGTTATGAAAATATTGATAGAAATATGTTTTTTTCAGTTAAGAAAGATAGAAAGACTAGAGGACATGAAGTTACATTAGTAAAGGAGCAGTGTAGATTAGACGTGAGAAAGTTCTCATTTTCACAAAGGACTGTGAATGAATGGAACAGATTATCTGATGATTGTGTGGGTGCTAGTAGTGTGAATATGTTTAAAAATAAAATCGACACATACCTCAGAAGGACTGGATATATGTAGATAAAAGGGTTGGACTCTCGATAAGCCAAAGGGCTTCCTTGTCCACCTGCCATCTAGAGTTAATTCTCTGGATGGCAATCTTGTTAAAACACAGAGCCTTGGATTTGGTTACCGGTTCATACCAGTTTGATTATAGCGTAATATAGCTGTAGTGTGATGAACGATGTTTTACTCTGAAGGACGTGATTGAATTTTCTAATATAGTTCTTACAAATGTTGGCTAACCAACTCACAATGATAGCTTTGACGTTATACAGAACGCAAGCGCTTGAAAGCTAGTTTTACTTTGCAGTCCGTGCTTTTGAATTTTCTACCGACTGCGCATGTGTAGTTTGCACTCTGAAGTCAGTGATCTTTCGGCACGCCCATGTGACCTTAATGTACTATCCTACAATCCAAAATCTTTCGGCACGCCCACGTGACCTTTATGTTCTATCGAACTGCTATATAAAGAAATTACATACATTACCAGGCGCCTTATTTTATTCGTAGTTATTTTGCCCGCTTTGTGGCTGATTTTGCTAACTTGACGGACTTCTTTGCGTCTTTGGAGCCATATTTCTCACTTCTTGTCGGCAGCACATCTACTCGGTACACGAAACCGTGTAACGTCGACTTCGTGATGGTGGTGATAAATTATGGACGGGCCTCCTATGATGGCTTCTTCGATCACGGTCTATTTCGCACCCTTCGTCGCTGATTTTGGAGTTGGTTTTGAAGCTATTTAAACGGTTCTTTTCAGAGCCAACCACCTTCTCACAAAAGAGTATTAACTATGTCGATGTTAATACAAAGTCTGGTAAGTACAAATGTCGTATGTTAGATAATGTAACAGGTCAAAGGGATTGACCAAAATCCTACATAAATAGCTGACAGTTTGAGTGTTTTAACAGATAAGTAACTGTTTTATAATTCCCTATGGCTAAACACGAGACAAATACACGGATGTTCTTCGAACACATAGAGCCTTGGTTACCAGTTCATACTACCAGTTTGAAAGTTCTTACAAATGTTGGCTAACCAAATCACAATGATAACTTTGACGTTATACAGGATGCGAGCGCGTTCGCGCCCGCAACAAACAAACAAGTCAGACACGTCTCGAACTCCCTATGCTTTATCATGTGAAAAATGCCCTATCCTTTAACATGGGGAAAATTCCCTATAAATTCCAAGATGGTCGCTCTGTTGGAAAAAAACGAGGCTATAAGTTCTGCTATAACATTGTCATCGAGTACGGGTTTTAGTCCCTATGCTTTAACATGGAAAAAATTGGTAGGACAGTTTTTTAAGACATTTGGGGCAAATCGGAACCTTCGTATGCTTTAACATGGGAACAATTGGTAGGACAGCTTTCAGAGGACAATTTGGGGTAAATCGGAACCTTCGTATCCTTTAACATGGTGAAAATTCCCTATCCCTTAACATGGTGAAAATTCCTTATGCTTTAACATGGAGAAAATTCCCTATGCTTTAACATAGGCTTTAGCCCCTATGCTTTAACATGGAGAAACTCCCTATACTTTAACATAGAGAAAATGGCCTATGATTTAACATGGAAAAATTCCCTATCCTTTAACATGGCAAAAATTCCCTATCCTTTAACATGGAGAAAACTCCCTATGCTTTAACATGGGCTTTAGCCCCTATGCTTTAACATGGGGAAACTCCCTATGCTTTAACATGGGAGCTTGTCAGAGCTGAAGACAGAGACGAAATAGTACACACAAATTTACCAATACCTCTTTGTTAATACAGGAAGCAGTCGACGTGTGCAAGTAATAAGAGACATTGATAGGGAAACATTTACAAACAGGGTGATGGGCGGGTCGTAGATCTGTATGGTGATCAGATATGCCATAATTTGACTTATTTTATTAGTTCTCTCTATCTATTCTTCGGGATTGAACCTATGTTAAAGTTCAGGCTAGGAGAGGCCTACACCTAAACAAATGGTCGACAACCTATGGGACATAAGAAAAGACACCATAGCACATGCGCGATGGCCTATTTAACGACGTCACTGACCTATTTAATGACGTCTTTGACCTATTTTTATAGTAAAAAGAGAAAAAAGAATCGAGAGACACGAACTTAAGCAGTATCGATATTTGGTTCACTGAAATCCGCTAGGGGGAGTTATTTGTACTTCTCTTTCAGTTCGTAACCTATCTGCCAGGGGGCGCCAATTTTCATAAATAAGACGCACCAAATTAGGCAGTACTCCTACATTTAGTCCAACCCTTGTCCGTAAGGTGACACCACTGTTGTTTGTAGTTCCGAAAAAAAATCCGCTAGGGGCGCTACTCGTACTGTTTGAGTCCACAAAACGTTTTTTTAGTTCACAACCTATCCGCTAGGGGGCGCTACTTGACCTACATCCGGGTACTTGATCTTTGACCTACTTCAGGGTAGTTGACCTTGACATTTGATCTACATCCGGGTACTAGACATTGCCCTTGACCTACATCCGGATAGTTGATCTTTGACCTTGACTTACATCTGGGTACTTGACCTAGTTATGACGTCATTTGCACTTGAACCACCGCTGTACTGAAACATTTCGTCTTGAAATATATGGTAGATTTTCAATTGTGCGCATGCGCGGTGCCCTATATGTCATGTGCAAATTTCCCGGCAAGCTTACTGAAATATTCGGTCGTTGGATGTTGCAGTGTGCCCAGGTGACTATAAGTTCCGAATGATATTGGAATTACCATTTGCATTGGACTAATGTATTTTTTACATGTCCACCTGCAGGGTTAGAGTTATTGTTGGACGTGGTCGCTGTACCCATCTGATCTGTCATTCTGTAGCCTACACACGGATAGCCTAGGGCTAGAGCCTAGGCTCTAGCGTGTTCACCGACACTGTCAGTGTCACTGACTGACACTTGCATGACACCCATGCCCCCCCCCCAGCTGCAACACTTCTTCCACTTTGTTTAGGTTTAGCCTTAGGATTAGGCTGAGTTTGAGACTAGTCTTAATCTGATACTAAGACTGCCTGTTATGCCCGCAATGCCTATAACCTATGGCTATGTCATGGCTACAGCTATGGCCTATGCCATGGCTATGCCTATGATATGGCTATGTCCCTACGGCTATGTCATGGGCATAGGGACATAGCCATAATTATGCAATTAAGGCCTAAGCCTATAAAGTTTAGCATACACAACATCAAAGCAAAGGTAAGTTCTTATATAGTGCAGTGTCCGGACCAGTCCTCAGGACTGCTCAAGGCGCTTTACACTTTACTCCCCTGGCAGACCTGTTCAATTGAACACCATCTCAACTTCTGTGGGAAGCATCCAGCCACGTTGCAATTGATGTGCGAAGACTAATCGTACACAAATATCCACCACTGTCTATAGCCAGGTACTCATTCATACATATGAGTGAACTGATCGACACGGCAGCCCAGGACTCTACTTCTGAGCCACTGCGCCCTACATAGACATAGTCATAGCTGCCATAGCCAAGCCCAAGGCATAGCCATTGGCCATGGCATGTGTATAGGCATGGACATGGTTATTCTATAGGCAGTCTAGGCTATTTACACCTGACGATCAGCACGAACAGATAGCTTTATATAGAATGCAAGTGTATATACAAACATAGTGCTACTTTAATTATTTCCAAATAACCTTTAGAAAGGCTAAACCTAACCCTACACTTTCCCTCCGCCAATTTAACATTGACCGTGACAGTGTGAATAGTCGGTCCAGAAACTAAAATGCTATAAGTTACTGTACTGTACACACAACTATTGAGCCGGAATATGGTAACAGTATACTATAGCTTGTAGTAATTACTATTTGCCATGTTGCCCATGACATGGCATACCCATGTGTAGGGTTGGCGATTTAAATCAAGCTGATTTAAATCACGATTGAATGTTTCGTCTAAGTACTGAAACATTCGGTTATCTATTTCCGCTCGTGCGCATATGACTTCTGCGCCGACCAGATATTTCAACGACGAAATGTTTCGTTAACACATATTCATTGTGCTCTATACCATTGTTCTATACCTTCCTTTCTTTTTTAATAACCTTCCGGTTTTGATGCATTGCTCATAGACAAGAGTATTTATTTATTAATTTATTTCAGACACATTTCACATGTTTTAGGTTGCGGCAACACTGCTTATGCAGGCAAAGCAGGCATGCGAGACCACGACACAAACAGCGATATATTCCACCGAAACGCGATATCTGGTGCCAGGCAATTTGAGAAAATTGTCATCTCTGTAAGTTACAAGAATAAGGATAATTGATCTAATTATACATGGATATATGTATGTCCAAGTTATGGCAGTCGTTATTTTGTTTAATTCAGTACATTACGTCTTACTGGCACCTGGATTGTGAAGCTTTTAAGGTGAAAGTAGGTATAATCTAACGATATATGCTTACTAAATGTCATATCGCTACAATCTTTTAAAAGTGCTGTCTGTATGCAATGGCTCGTCAAATCTAACATTCTTTTGCGCCGAACTCTGTACTATTTGAATAGCCTATTTGAATGTCATAGTCAGAATAATGAAGGTGCACGAGCGGATGCAAACATCTGCATTTCATTGACACATCACTAACTTCAAGTAACAAATTCATTAAGCAGCACATTTGTAAGGGATGTGTTATTCTAACACTGATTCCTTGGATACTACTTGTTCGATTTAAATAATGCAAATGGGAAATAGTGCAGTTATTTTATGTGTTAATTGTATATATCTTCTGTATCAGGCTGTACATGATTTCTCTTTAGATATGTTATTCATTCCATTGCAGTGCATCGTACAAGAGGCTTGTTATGGAGCCGTCTCTGTTTGGGCGAACCCTTGAAGCCCTCGGCCTGAACGAAGAACAAGCCAATGCAATTGTAGGTTAGGCAGGTGTGACACCGTCAAGGAATCTTCAACGTGGTGTTAGCCCACAAGACATTGGGGTCCGGCCTCACTGGAAGTCCATTACACAGAGCCTCGCTTCCGATCTCCAGCAGGTTGCGCCCGGTGTTGTTGTAGAACAAGTTATAAACTTCAGTGGCAAAACAAAATGGCTCAGTGACGTTATCGTGGAACGGACTGGCCCCGTGTCATTCAGTCCACGTTCGCCTCGAGGATGGGAGAGTAGTACATATACACATTGACCATGTGAGGAGTCGTTGTGTGATTGGTGATAGCTCGGTGCCGGAGAAGACACCATCTTCTGAACTGTCTCTTGAATTGTCTCCCAAACTGCCTCCGGAGGAACCTGTTCATGCAGAACTGCCTGACGTACCGCTTGTCGTACCACGTGACGCACCGCCTGACATACCACGTGACGTACCACGTGACGTACCGCATGACGTAACTCAGCCAGAGATGGAATCTCCCCACACATGTGAACAGAACTGTACAACCAGTGCATATCTTCGTAGATCAGGGAGAATTCATAGAGCACGTGAGAAACTTAACTTATGAAGTGACATTCACGATCACTCGTAGGAAAGTGATTGGAAAAGAAATTGTGAATGTTGGTAGTGGCATGTTGAATAACTTTAGTTAGAACTGAACGTTTGGTATATATATGCTTTTAGTTAATCATTATTCTTGTTGAGTACTAGAACTCCACGAACATTGCTTTAGAGAACTCCAGGGACATTGAATTATAACAGTATAAGGACACTGAGTCATATTTGTTTAGCAAACGAGTTATACTATTATAATCAATATGGTGTGCATGAATAAACTGTGTGACAATTGATTTGACGTTTACATCTACTCAATTAATGCACTCACAATCTAGGCTAAATATGGGGCATAATAATAAAATTATTATGATTACAAGTAGATTAGATTTATGAAAGCCATTTTTATAAATTGTACACATTCATTCATGACTAATACATACACACATATTCTCTCCCAATTCAATTGTCAGTACAAAACAAACACCATCAGACGGTGAATCTATAGATTTTGTCCGGTATAATAATTATAATATATATCCTAATAATATCCTTAGTAAATTCATTATTTGTTTTTATTATCAAAATTATTTGATGCATGCAGCCTACAACTTTTAATTGAACATAACTATGCACAATCATGTGCATAATTACAGTTATCAACTTATAATGAACACGAACTATAAAACAGCAAAAAACAGTCGTTCCCATATTCTTAAATGTAGGCTAATTCAGTAATTGCAGTGACACTGGCCCCGATTAATTATTCATGCATTAATAACACAGTTCATGTATGATGATATTATCAAAGGCAAGCTTGCATTCACAGCGACAACTGGCAACGTAACAGTCAAATATTTCAGACCAAACGTTTCGTGTATGTAGCCTAATGAAATATTTGGTCTATTTGTTTCCTCTCGTGCTTTTTAACACTACACAATACGTAAAGGTCATAGGTCAAAATCTACCAAATATTTCAGCGACCAAATGTTTCGCTTAAGTAATGAAATATTCGGTTATCTATTTCCGCTCGTGCGCATACGACTTCTGCGCCGACCAGATATTTCAACGACGAAATGTTTCGCTACACCGCTATTACTACTATTATCTTCACTACCACGTTTTATAGGATTAGTGTATACAAAGAGTCATGTGTAGACGCTGAACATACATGTAGATACTTGACCCAGTAGGGTTTGACTTGCGATTGAGGTCATCAATTCATATGCATATATATATATATACACATATTGTATATACATACATACATATATATATATATATACATGCATATATATATATATACATGCTTATATATATACACACATGCAAACACACACACACACACGCACCATAGGCAGATCCAGGGGGCCTGGGTGGCACATGCCCCCTTAGATCTTTGGTATTTGGCGTGCCCACTAGACCCTTGTAAATGTGCCCCATTCAGGTTATAATAAGGTAATGTTACGCCGACGCGGCGGCGAAAATTATTTTTCAACAACACCCCCCTCCCCACACACCCACACACATACACCGTCTTCCGATGTCACCAGTCGGGCCGAGACAGGAGACAGCGGAGAAGCTGAAGATACGGCGGCGCGCGGCAGCGAATAATTGTGTACACCATTTGGTTCGGCCTCCAGTGGACTAGACTAGCCTCTCTGGATCTACACCTGTGCCCGCGCACACACACACACACACGGATGCGCGCGCACATGCACACACACACATGCACCCACATGCACACACGCACACACATACATACCTAAATATTTAGGTCCCTACTCACATTCTTACAATGAGATGCGGTTTCATGCTAAGGACCGACAGCTGTGGCCACACAAATGCTAACCCGCCATAGAAGCCAGCGGCGTTGTCTGAATGCCTACGCTACAGTTACGCCCAGCGTAGTCTGTTGTAAGTGATATCGAAGCAATAGTTGCCGAGAATCAACTTCGTTGGACAAACATGTAGCTATAGACCCTACGTCACAAAATCCGACTCTCGTTTCCTCGACAAATTCTCTTTTTCCAGTTGAACCATAGTTAAAGTACCCGAGGCGACCAGCGAAACCACTTCGCCTTTAAAAGACCGAATTGCCCGCTTGCTTTGGTGCCGTGCAAGCATAGACAGAATCTCTTGGCGGACATGGGGGCACATGCCCCCTAGACCTTTGTAATTTGGAGTTTTCGCATACCTTTTTGAATGGGCCCCCGTTATGTGCCCCTATACCTTTGGAATGTGCCCCCGCCTAGGTTATAATGAGTTGAATTTATAGCGACGCGGCGGCGGCGAAACCCCTCCCCCGTTTTCTAAAGTCATGATTCGACAGCGCGACAGCGGAGTCGTGCTGAAGGTCCGGCACAGACCACCGAATGTGAATTTGCGTCAGCCGCCAGTGGAGGATTTTGGACCCACTCCTCTCTGGATCCGCCCCTGGGCAACGGCCTATACTTTGAATGAAAGCGGCAGAGAAGAAACGACGAGGCGAAGAACGCAGACCTGCCAGCCTCATTTCCACCCACTGCCTCATCTTACCTTAATAAATAATCCATAAATTCCCAGAAGGGACAACACATGGTTGATAGATGAGAGGCAATACTTTCAGGGTTGCGCCTCTAGCCTACTCCGAAATGATGTACTGGTGCAGGCCGAAAGAATATTGCTGGATAATTTATTCCAATATGGTATAGTTCTTAAAAGATTTCAACAAAATGGTTTATTACAACTAGGTTTACTTAATTTATGATTAAATAAAATTTTCCAATCTTGACCCATCGATGATCCTACCCGTGTAGCTCTATCAACCTTTTGCACACCAGTCTGAAAATTTGATTGACAATTCATCATTATTTATTTTATAAAACAGAGTTAAACGCATATTACGTCTCCGATCTGTTAATTGTGCCCAATTTAAGTCTTTTAACAATTCTGTCACACTTATTTCATATGGATATTTAGATTTTGTCCATCTTGCTGCACGTCTTTGAATTACTTCAAGACTGTTAATTTCTTTCATTAGAAATGGATCCCAGATTATTGCAGCATATTCCATTCCAGCTCTTACTAATGAAATATATGCAATTGTTTTACATTTTTGTGAACAGCCCCTAAGATTTCTACGGAAAAATCCATGTTTTTGATTACCTTTCTTAACCACTTCAGCAATGTGCCCTAAGATCTGCCGACCAAGAGCCAGGCTCCGTAGTCACCTCAGGACCCACGATCAATCCTTGGCATGCAGACGCCATCATTGTTCTCCGAGACCGCCAATGATGAGTCTTTCTTGCATACTTCTTCCCAGGCCTTGCTACAATCGTATCCCTTCGTATCTCTCCACCGAGTGCTTGGAAGCGTAACCAATGACGGTGATTGTGACGTCATTACGTCTCGCTTTCGTCGCAAACGGAAATCGGTAACCGCACTGTTACGTGAAATAGTGGCCGCTGATTTATAAAAATTGAGATATATTGCGTATCTAAGAAAACGCCCTCCCTCCGCTAAGGCAACATAGTTCCACTTGGGAGAAGTAGTTCCTCTTGATTTGAAATCGTGCTGTTTAAAACATGAACAGCACCTCTCCCTCCCCGTTTTCCGATGTCAGTTCCGACAGCATCCCAGTGTTGAGTAAGAATCCGGCACAGCTGTGGAACGATAGCGCCTAGGTCACTCCAGCAACATCCCCACACGCACACGCGCAAATACACGCACGCACTCACACGCGCGCATGCACACACGCTCACACACATACACACACCCACAGGTACGTAAGCAGGGGTACACTAAGGCATGAATTCCGTTCGAGGGAGCAATAACCGTTGGGATGGGTGCAGGTGGGGTGCATTTGGAGGTGTCAGGAGGGTGCAGTTGGGGATTTTATGGGAGGTTGCGGTTAGTGGTTTTTGAGCTGCAATTACAGGTCGAAAAACGCGCCCCATCCAAATCAACCATCACAACGTTGCAAAATATAGAGTGTATATGTTAACTATAATTTAAAGTTAACAACTAGATTGATGGATAAATAGCAGTTGTGAAAAAAACAACAACCCTCCCCCCGTCTTCCGATGTCATGATCCGACAACTTAGTGGTGCTGAAGCTCCAACAGCCCCCCAATATTAATTTCGTTCCTGCGCCAGTGTGCATGCATTATATTTTCAAACAATGTTTCACTCAAGTGAAAAACGCAAAGGGGGTGTCTTGCTCAAATTGGGAGGCCGTCTCGCCTCATCGTATGGGCAAGACGATGTTTTGGGTACTCGTACTATTTTGCATTTAAAACTCATCTGGTTTGTCTATTTATTGAAAATAGTGGTTTCCTACAGGCAACACATGTAGTTGTCTATAATAGGCCTATGAACCTTTAAATACGTTTTAGCATAGGCTTTACGGTGGGTAGTCGGAACGTTTTCCTTGGGGTGGACGCTGCCCCAGTATATGTACAAACGGTACTACTTCTATTAATTTAAACTGTGCAAAATATCAATATTATTCATTGTTTTGCAGTATTCCGCATCCGCTTACTGTTTGTACATTTGGCAGGGGCGGAGAGCGGATAGTCTGGGCTGGAGGGGGGCACAGAAACCTCCACTGGCGGCCGAACCAAGTCCAGCGGATAGTTGCAGGAAAATTATAGAATTGTGCACTTTTGGATAAAAGCAAGACACTTTGCTCATCTAATGGATTGGGGGCATGCCATATTTTGCTGCATTCAGAAATAGCGGCCATTTTGAAGAAAAAAAACGGCTGCCAAATTCACTGTCCCCATATCTTAATAACCGCTTTACATAGAGCAATAATATTTGTATCTAGATGTAGGTTTTCGGGGTCAAAGATTTCATATTTGTTAATTTTGGACTTCTCCGCCATTCGCATCCGCCATTTTTTTAGATGGCGGTCATTAATACAAATGTAACGATATCTTATTCACTACGTTACATAGAGCCGTATACTTTATGTTTTTGAATAGCTCAGAGGATAGTGATTTTAAAACATGTAACTTTTTACCTTCATCTACATGGCTATATCCGACATTTTAAAAGATGGCGGCAGACAAAGCCTGTTATTCCCGTATCTTAATATCTACATATCCTTGAACCTTGAAGTTGGTGTGATCTGTGTATGCACAGGTCAGGTCAATATAATTTCAGTAAATTACGATAGTTATTTATCAAACATAGTGCAGTACAGCTGTATGTACAAAACACTTGCCTGGCCCATGCGGTCTCGGAAACTGTTTTGCCGTCCATCTGATACGTCAGTGCAGAGTGAAGGGAGAACAGAGCAAAGTGATGCTTGTTTTCGATAGCAGACCGAGCTCCTAGTGACTTGATTATGGAGTCCATGTATGGAATGAATATTGCGACCCGTTAATACTCCACCGTCTTGCTCTGGTAGTTTGGTCGTTGAGTTAAACTCCCACACTGGCTAAAACTCTAAATGCCTTTGCAATGTTGTCAGTTTACACCATTATGTCTTCCTTAAAATGTTCTTCAGCTTCTCTTCTGTGAGTTTCCAACTATGTTGGTGAACTTTGAGAACATCGAGTTGAACAGCTAGCAAAGCTTGTGTCACTGGCTCCAATATCGCTGACTATTTCGCCATGATGACCAAGCACACCAAGAATGTCGACATTTCAGATGCGCATTGCAACTGGTGTGCATCTTGGCGGGTCTTGCCAGAAGCTGTGGCAGCCAGGATAATAATAATAATACAATTTATTTGTAAAGCGCCCGAATCAATCAGATTGCTCTCAGGCGCTTTGCATGCATGTACACGTAACTATTTAGAATTGTGTTATAGATAGAAACAAAAATTATTCTAAAATGTATACCATAAAATAATTATTAAAACATTCATTACATAATTATTAGACCTCCATGTACAAACAATTAAAAGTTATATGATAAGTATTAAACAATATAAAATAAATAAGTGAATTAAAATGTAATAAATGTTAAAATAATAATAATAATTACATAAAATATGGGTAAGTGCATTTGATAAAGTCCATGTGATCATATTACAGAAATGCTTCTCTAAAGAAGTGTGTTATAAGAAGTGTTTTGAACTGTGGCTGTGTCTTTGCCATCCTAAAACAGTCCGGCAGTCTATTCCATAGGATACCTTGTTGTTTGTGAATATCTTCGAAGTGGTTGGTGAAAATTCCGATTCTCTGATACATGGCCGTCCGTCGTATTATATATCCAAATCCAATGTCCCTTGCCCCCCTTGCGGACGCCCATGGTCTACGTGAATCAACGAAAACAAAAGTTGTTTAAATTGTGGTAATAGTCCAGCTATCACCGTGAACACACGAAGAGGCAGTCACCAGGATGCAGTTGCATGCTTCAGATGGTGTCAAGCATGGAAGACAGTAGATTGAGTTAAGAACAGTTAATATATAATATTATGTTGTCTTTCTAGCAGTTAGCTTTGCTCGCAGACTTGGCTGTGAAAGTCTTGTTGTAGCGAGCGGCATTTTTAAATTATTTCGATGCAACTGCTATTGTACACGAGCTTGATCTTGACAAGTGCAAGGCACTATCCGTCTTCCATGCACTGACCGGTTGTGTGACACCACATCGTGTTTCGCTGGAAGAGGCAAACGAACGGCTTGGTGCAACGCCTGCGCCGTGTGCTCTTGCAGACACTTCCTCGACAGCTATCCTGAGACACATTCTTCCAGCCATCGAGAGGTACCATTTTAAAATACAGGAATAACGTTTGCTGTTTTCATGCGGGAAGGAAAAACTCCACTTTCAAAGGATATTTAATGACATAGTAATATATTGCATTACTTTTTTGTGATTTTCATATTTATATCATTGCTGTCTGTTGATGTTTAGTGTTTACATGCACATTTGATACCAGTGACTTCTTGTTCACTTACTGGATTTAAGAACATGCTGTTTTTATTTTTGTTGTTAAGATAGTCATAAAATGAGGCACCATTTGCTGGCGGATCTATTTTGGCAGCTAGGTCTTTACCAATGTTCGAAAAGATGTTATTAAATCCATCTGCTATGTCTTTGTTGTTGGTAATTTTTCTACCATCCATTACACTATAATCAGGATAAGAAGATTCGTTTTGTCTTTTATTAATAAGTTTATTTAAGATGTTCAAAGTTTCTTTACTGTTTCGTTTTTGGTTATCTAATAGTTTTTTATAGTACGTTTTTTCTGCATTTCTTAGTATTGTAGTAAGTTTATTTTTATAACTTTTGTAGCGACATTCTGTTTCGTATGATCTGTTTTGGAGAAATTGTTTATATAAATGTTTTTTCTTGTGAGAAGCATTTTTAAGCCAGTCGTGAACCATGGTTTGTCACTGTTTAGTTGTGGCACGGTTATTTTTCTGGCTGGACAATGTTTGTCGTATTTTTCCAAAAACGTATCAATGGATATGCCATAAGCCACATCAACATCTTTTGTGTTAAACACCTTTCCCCATGTTTCACTTCTTAAATCAGCTATAAGACAATTTGTTTTTTCATTTTTAGATTTCTTACATTCTTGCACATTTCTGTTTTTCTCTTAATTATTTTATATTCACGTAGTTGAATGTTGGAAAATGGTCAGTAATGTCACTAATTCATAATAATAATAATAAGATAACTTCTATTCCTCCTAAATTCTTGGAAACCAAGCTCAGAGGCGCAACAAAACAAAAGGATTGGTCAATCTCAAAAACTATAAGTAGTATTCCAGTTGTCAACAGATGGGTCAAAGCGCTAGGGAGCTACGGTGGATAAGCAAGGTTGTAAAGATAAGTTTTTAAATGACGACGGAATTTTGTAATATTTTCAACTGATCTAGCACTAAGAGGAAGCATATTCCAAAGAGTTGGTGCAGCAACAGAAAAAGCCCTAGTTCCAATGTTAGTGTTGACTCTAGGAACAAAAGGTAGGTCAGAACTAGATGATCGAAGCTGGATAGGTTTTCTTACAGGAGTAAGCAATGAATGCAAATAAGATGGTTGCTTACTGGTATGTAATGGTACAGATCTTAAATATTATACGATATCGTACAGGAAGCCAATGCAGACTTCAAAAGTGGTACAGAGCGAGAAAAACGAGGAGATCTTGTAACTACTCTTGCTAGACAATTTTTGACACGCTGAAGTTTTATGCAATCCTTGCTAGCGATATTATAAATTAAGATTCCATTTGTAGTTTAAGGCATTTGTAAAATATGTGTCTATCAGAGTGGCTGAATCTCTAGTAATTCGTGTTGGCTTAGTGATTAGAGGACAGAGGCTTAGGGTATACATAGTGTCAATAACATGTTTTGTACCTAAATGCTTTAGGATGTCTATATTAAAATCTCCAAATAGAAATAATGTCTTGTTAGTTTTTGTGTTTCCGAAAATGTTTATAATATTTTCTCAGACGATGTCAGTGTTAGTCCCCGGTTTGCGGTTGATACAGCCCACTGCTATGTTTTTTTGGTTTTCAATTATCAATTCCACTGTGATACATTCGAGGATGTCATTTACTTATAAGGATTTATTTTTAATTTGTTTACAATTTATGTCGTTAAGTACATAAATGGCAACGCCACCCCCCTAACATTTTCTCTACAGACATTAAAAGACTTATATGAAGGTAGATGATGGTTTTGCAGTGTTGTGGGATCATTCCAGGTTTCCGAGATGGCAATTACATCAAATACTATGTCAGAATTATGAATGTAGCTTTCAATTTGTTTGAAATTTGCATTTAGGCTTCTTGCGTTGAAGTGTATTAATTACAAATTGTGTTTATCGTTAATATTACTGAAAATACCCCTACATTGTGGATGTGAATAATATTTACAAGAAGATGAGTCTTCATTAAAAAAGTTGTTTTCAGGCTCAATACGTGGGCCAAGTTCACGTATATTGTATCATTGAAGTACATTTAAACTAACATTTTTTCTACTAAATCAACATCGTTTTTCAAGCTATCATAATATTGTAGTGTATTCTCACCATTACTATCATCATTCACATACGTTGGATTTATGTCCATACTATTGCCTATTCAATTACATCATGGTTTACATGTTCCATGTATTCCACATAAACACTGTGTGTTTGCCATTGGCGTGTAGCCAGTGCTACAATATTGTTCGGTCCGGTCACGGGTGCATGTTCCATGTATTCCACATAAACACTGTGTGTTTGCCATTGGCGTTTAGCCGATGCTACAGTATTGTTCGGTCCGGTCACGGGTGTTTACATGTTCCATGTATTCCACATAAAAACTGTGTGTTTGCCATTGGCGTTTAGCCGATGCTACAGTATTGTTCGGTCCGGTCACGGGTGTTTACATGTTCCATGTATTCCACATAAACACTGTGTGTTTGCTATTGGCGTGTAGCCAGTGCTACAATATTGTTCGGTCCGGTCACGGGTGTTTACATGTTCCATGTATTCCACATAAACACTGTGTGTTTGCCATTGGCGTGTAGCCAGTGCTACAATATTGTTCGGTCCGGTCACGGGTGTTTACATGTTCCATGTATTCCACATAAACACTGTGTGTTTGCCATTGGCGTTTAGCCGATGCTACAGTATTGTTCGGTCCGGTCACGGGTGTTTACATGTTCCATGTATTCCACATAAACACTGTGTGTTTGCCATTGGCGTTTAGCCGATGCTACAGTATTGTTCGGTCCGGTCACGGGTGTTTACATGTTCCATGTATTCCACATAAACACTGTGTGTTTGCCATTGGCGTGTAGCCAGTGCTACAATATTGTTCGGTCCGGTCACGGGTGTTTACATGTTCCATGTATTCCACATAAACACTGTGTGTTTGCCATTGGCGTGTAGCAAGTGCTACAATATTGTTCGGTCCGGTCACGGGTGTTTACATGTTCCATGTATTCCACATAAACACTGTGTGTTTGCCATTGGCGTTTAGCCGATGCTACAGTATTGTTCGGTCCGGTCACGGGTGTTTACATGTTCCATGTATTCCACATAAACACTGTGTGTTTGCCATTGGCGTTTAGCCGATGCTACAGTATTGTTCGGTCCGGTCACGGGTGTTTACATGTTCCATGTATTCCACATAAACACTGTGTGTTTGCCATTGGCGTTTAGCCGATGCTACAGTATTGTTCGGTCCGGTCACGGGTGTTTACATGTTCCATGTATTCCACATAAACACTGTGTGTTTGCCATTGGCGTATGGCCAGTGCTACAGTATTGTTCGGTCCGGTCACGGGTGTTTATTGTCTGTCACAGTGACACAGAACAAAACAGAACAGAAGTGGATTTATTTATCCAAACTGTACATGCATTCAATAATAATTTACATTTTTATAAAGTGACGGTGTACAGAGAGTATCGTGATATCTTAGTTCAGTTTCTGTTGAAAGAAAATAATACATAATATATGTTATACAATATTTAAACGTTAAAATGTAGTAATATCCATCGTCACTAGAAAACTGGATTGTTGTGTTTTAGTAAGTAGCCGGGGTGTATGTTCATAGTATGCGGTGAAATGAGTAAGTGAAAACATATTGTGTTGTGTTTGGGCGTAGATGACATCATTGCAGTTGATTACGTGTATATGTTCAGGCATAACAATTAATGTTTGTGCAGGTGTTTTTTTAATTTTGAATGATATGATACTTTGCATAATATACGAAAACCTGTAAACTGTGTATATAAAGTTTGTCTATCACACTTTGGGAGGTATTGTTGATTGTATGAATAAACTGTATTTAATACAATGTTTTGCAAATGTATGGTTTGTACCGTAAATGTGTATTTTTGTTGGTTGCGTGTATTGTGATAATGAATCATGGTGTTAGTTGCTATCTGCTAATGTTGTAGATATGTAGGTAATTGATGATGGCCGAGAAGGGCCATCGCTTTGTTGTGTTGCTATTCGCAACGCCAAGGGGCGATAAAGCGATGCGCTATCCGATGGGCGATGCGATGAGCGATGTGCGATGCTATGGACGATGCGATGGAAGATGCGATGCGCGATGCGCGTTGCGATGCGCGACGCGCAATGCGATGCAATTCGCGATGCGATGCGCGATGCGATGGTATAAATTATAAAGATGCCGTATGATGGCCGAAAAGGGCCATCGCGTTTTTGTGTGGAAATCTGCACCGCCATGGGGCGATGACGCGATGCGATGGACGATGCGATGAGGGATGCGCGATGCGATGGGCGATGCGATGGACGATGCGCGATGCGATGGGCGATGTGATGCGCGTTGCGATGCGCGATGCGATGCGCGATGCGCGATGCGATGCAATTCGCGATGCGATGCGCGATGGTATAAATTATAAAGATGCCGTATGAAGGCCGAGAAGGGCCATCGCGTTTTTGTGTGGAAATCCGCACCGCCATGGGGCGATGACGCGATGCGATGGACGATGCGCGAAACGATGCGACGGACGATGCACGATGCGATGCGCGATGCGCGTTGCGATGTGCGATGCGATACGCGATGCGATGCGATACGCGATGCGATGCGATGCGCGATGCGATGGCATAAATTACAAAGATGCCGTAATGAGCATGCGTACGCCGAAAACGAGACTTAGGCAGCCATTTGTATTTTATTAAACGCATTCCTTTTTGTGTTCAGAGCTTGTGATGATGGCTGATGACGTATACGGTTACACATATGTTTGTTTTGCACAAAGAATTTGTTTTTCGTACTTATAAATGATATGACGAAAGTCTGGGGCAAACATATAGTTTAACATGACATATATGTATCTACCGCTCAAATTGCATTTGTTAAATTGTTTCCGTCTGGATATCATTTGTAGAAAATATAAAACTTATGTTGTATACATCGGATAAAACGACAACTTGAAGCTGTTTTTTTAACCTTTAGCTTATTTGGAAATGCCGTTCCTTTGTGTCCATATTTATAATTGTTAAATATATATATCTACTTAATTTAGTCGTCAATAGCGTCACATGTTTTTTTCCTGTCTACCGTGTAATTGTTTCTTTTTCGTTAATTGAATCGAATTGCAGAGGCGCCGTTTACCAAAATGTAGATACGCTACAGTGTAACTGCCTGTCAATTGCAGCGGTATACGATGCCGCCCAATATAGCTTGCGGCTCGAAGGGTTAATTATTGAGACTCTGGTCATAGTTGTTTGTAGGCAACTGCTTTGAGATGGTCACAAGCGGATATGATTATTGTTTTGAAATAGGTGCCACTAGTGAAGCCAGACATATTCATTAGAACAGCATACGGTGAATCTGTACCAAACATTGTGTGTGTGTGGGGGGGTGCGTGCGTGCGTGCGTGCGTACGTGTGTGATTATAAACCTATACTTATAGCATGCATGTGTGTCAATTTTATTGTTGTAAATACAGTTGTAGCATCATTGCCAGGTCAAATACAGCTAACTGCTGCAAACTTGACGTGTAATTTTTCATGAGTGTGTATTTCTCAACAGGTTCATATGTTCATTTCAGTTCACAGTTTAGTAAGACCGTGTTTCGTGGCAGGATACACTAATGTTGAACTCTGCGATACTCAGCCACAACGGAATATCCATCAGGTGTGTTCTTTATAAATATAATATGGTAATAATATAATAATCTGAGTAAAAAACATAATATGTTCATACGTCAAACCTCGCGCGCTAGGGGGCGCTGCTGATTACATCAGTCTCAGTAGGCAGATCGTCTTGCGAAATTTGGAATACAAGCTAAGCTAATAACATCGCTTGCCGGCAAATTCCGGTGATCTTCATTTCAGCCATTTTTGAGTTTGCTAATGGTATGTGTAATGTTGGGGAAGTAGATGTAATTATTATACACAATACCGCTCAGCCCCTCGTGAGAATGTTGTGATTCCATGAAGTCACTGGCTTCGTCTTAGAATTGAGGTGCGGGTGGGGCGGGTGTCAGCACTGTTCTCACGGGTTGTACAGTTGCGGCGAAGCTAATTTCTAGTTTGAATCAGCTGACCTCCATACATTGCGTAGGATATCTTCCATGGGTAGTGTACGTTGCCATCGACCTGGCTTGCGAGGATGATAGAGGATACTCTTTCAAATTGTATTTGTCGCTTAGGCCCCTACTACTCAATTCTTTAGACAACTGTTGCATTTCCATTCGCTCTTTGTAAAGAATGAGGCTATGTTGTTGAGTAACTGCGTCCTGAATGCTGAAAACGCATTGATTAGCTAACCGTGCATATTGAACGCATTTATGTTTACAAACTCAATAAATTTATACGTACACACACGCACACCAAGTTTGGGCGGTAGGAAGGAAGGGAGGGAGGGAGGGAGGAAGGAAGGGAGGGGGAGGGAGGGAGGGAGGGAGGAAGGGAGAGAGGGAGAGAGGGAGAGAGGGAGAGAGGGAGAGAGAGAGATAGAGAGGGGGGGAGAGACAGTTATAGTAAAAGAAATGATGTCAAAGAAAATAGCACAATGTATCGGGGTATATTCCGGAATAACAAGTTGAATCATCACTATGAAAATATGAAATATATCACACAACATGTCTACCAATAAATGTACACAGTTGAATAGTTGTCTTGTTGAATGTCCTAACCTGCTTATGCAATATGCATCAATGCCTTAACAACTACTTAAATATATGCGCTTTGTTATGTATAACGTATACCTTATGAGAGTAAAGTATAATTCATCGCTGTAACGATTTAACACAATAAAGCAAAACCATATGAATGATACAGACTATATCTTTGTTTTTGGTGTACAACAATATAGTTACATATATATATATAATTGACGTATGATATAATGTGTTTACGAAATCAAAACGTATGATGCTAATTACTATGACTATACATACAACTAATACCGTACATACTTATGTAACAATTTAATTACCAAGTTATGTAAATTGATACTCATTCAATATTTTATCGCTGAGGGGTGTATACCTGGTTTCTATGGGAACTTCCGTAGACCACACTATTTTCTTGCAACATATCATCAAGGTGGTCCCATCGATCTGTACGATCGTCCTCCAAAAACACAATTCGCCTTTCCTCATCCCATTCTGATACATCGCAGTACGGCTGTAACACAGCTAAATTTATTGAGGTTTTCGAGCAAAATCTTTTTCTATATGATTCAGTACAAACGATATTATGTCAAAAAATTGTCAGTTACATCTGGAAGTGCCGATGGACTAAAGTGGTTAAGTAGCACTTGCGGTTAATTGTATTTCTTGTCTGGCAAGTGGAGTGTCAAAGTCGGTGCGTCTGTGGAGACAATATGTCCTGAGCCAGGAATTATAATTAGAACAGCACCTCCCAAAATTATAGCAGGCAGTGGACTAGAATGATGCTACTTATTGACATCATATGGTCGTAGTACCGCCTGCGGATAAGTGTGTCTTTGATGTGACTAGTGGACACAATTGTTTCTGAACAAGCATAAGCATGAGTCGACTAAGATGGACAGAGCATGTAGCGAGAATGGGAAAAGAACGGAGGGCAAAGAGAACAAATGCACGGAGAGTGGAGGGGAAACGGAGGCGAGGAAGACTGCAATGGGAGGACTGTGTAAAGAGAGATTTTGAAGGATTGGGAGAAGGGTGGAGAACGAGAACGAACGATAGAGAGGAATGGAGACGACTGGTTGAGAGAGCAGTGCAGGATCATTGAGAGAAAATACAAAAGATCAGAAATCGAGTATCGGAATCGAGGCCAGTTTCACCCCTGACAGATAGGGAGATAAGAGGAGTTCAAATTAATTTATGTTTGTGGAGAGCCTCAATTTGGTGAGCATCGGGGGTGGGGGTGCAAATCGAGGTTTTTGAAGAGCCTGAAGATGGAGTTATTTTGGCGAGCCTCAAGAGGGGGAGTGCAAATCGAGGTTTTGGAGAGCCTCAACCCACCAAACATCCATCATGTTCCGACGCCAATGTTTTGGGTTACGCTTCGTTGTCTGGGCTTGAATAAATTCGTGACCTTAGGCAACACTGGATATTTTTTATGTTCAACGCATGTGTTCATGGTTGATGACTCCGAGTGTACGCATACGGTTACACTTCTGTTTATTTTGCATACAGAATTGTGTGTTCGTACTTCTAAATATTGTGATAGAAGCCTAATGCGATTGAATATAGACTAAGATAAAACGGGGCTTGCGGGCAATCACTTTATAGAATGTAATCTATGTTCTCGCACCAATACCGGAGACCAAACAATAATTAATTCATAGCATGAGGTGCGTACCTCTTCTACCACCCCCAATGTCATTTTTGAATGGTTTCATCTGAATATCCTTGATGGAAGATATAAACGATAATTTATGTACCTGCACATATGAAAAACAGGTATGTTGATGGTATCTTTCAATTGAACATTGACCGTGGGCTTTGAAGTGTACATTTCTTGAATATTGATTCATTAATGACATGATATATATTCATAGGTGAACATATCATGTTAATTATGCCGTACATAAATAAAAAAATAAATAAAAATATAATCAGTTAGACCCTACTAAGATTTAGTGTCTTTAATATCTAAATGTTAAACTAAAATAGTATTGTCCCTAATTATTATCCCAAACCTACATAAAAAAATCACAAACGAGGTAGCGAATCGTAGTTCCTAAAGTGTAGTTTTCATTTTTTGCTAAGGGATCATCTCAGAATGTCGATGTCCGATAGCTAGCGAAATTATTTTGGCATCGAACATCGATGTTTACGACCGACACTGCTAATTAAACTAGTATCATCATATTAATGTTTACAAAATTTCGTCTGGGGAGAGGGGGGCTGATGCAAGATGAAAGTAATTTCGCCTGATATCAGACATCGACGTTCTGAGATGATCCCTAAGTGAATCGAATTGTAGACGCACAGTGTACCTCCTGGTAGACCTGCTACAAGTTAAAGGTCCTCAACCAATTCGTTTGCCCATCGCCAATCCGGTTCTTTTAGGTTCAGGTGTGTAATGTGTGAATAGTTTAACTAGTGTGCACAGTCGGTTTAATAAAAAATGCGTACTTGTTTTTTAATCGTCAAAAAACAAGATTTGTCGTTACACCGGGTATAGCTGGCGAAAGCCAATTGCGCTGTCGACCTCCTGCGCCATTTCGGTCACGTGCTTTACGCGAGATCGGCATCCCACGCATTCGAAAACAATAACAACATACACGTGCTTTGGTGTATCAAGATGAAGATTCCAAAGTGGTTGTACGAAGGTACGTTTACTACACTATCGCATTTTGAAATAAGAACGCGTAGCCGCGTATTAATTCAACGAGAATTGCAACTTGCGAACGTCAACACTCGACTCGAGGCAGTCTAACTCTAAGTCTAAGACTGTCTAGACTAAGTCTAAAGCCAGTCACCATGTCCATGACCATATTATCAGCCAGAGATTCAGTCAGAGGCTGTGTCAACGAGCATAATATTTGATATGCATTGTAATTTGTATTTGGTTACGTAAGATCTTGGTAATAAACTATGTTATTGCGACAATACATGTAGAGAATAGATGACGTGAGGCTGCGAAATGACAAATAACATTGGTTTGGCAATAGGCCCCTGTTGATCGTGCAAGTAACTTAGTCAGGGAGCATCCGTAATTTCGTGCAACAGAACATCAAACACGGGAGTATTATATTGGTGATCATAATTATTAAAACAGTGTTTTGTGACGCATATTTTGATACTATTACTGCAGAATATTGCTGATTTGCATTGTAGTTTATGCAAAATAATTGAGATTGGTTATATTGACGACCATGATGGTGATGATGATTTTATTAAATATAAAAATGTAAACGTGTAAATACATAAAATATAAATACAGTTAAAGTACACCATATATAAGGATTAAACAAGAAAATGCTCGCACTTGTTTCCATTGTGGTCCTTGATGCATGGCTATAGTTTATGTAATTGGTATCCTGTGATACCTTTCAACTGACATATGCCAGCTATTCTTGTGTATTTACCAATATGTGTATATAGTCTCACCACAGCAATATATGAATGCATAATACGTAACTTGAATTATGATGGCGCTAGAGGCCACACTGCAACCCAAGAATGGGAATGAGAGGAGGCAGAAGAGGTGCTAAGGCAGTCACCTGGGTCAGGCAGACACAGGGAGGATACATAGTCTGCGGGAGGCCCACATTTGATCAATCCAAGTAATTTCAAATTTATAACAATCAACCACGTATAAGTTATCAAAAAATTTTATTGTGCACATTTACATATATATTTGTTTTCATACACATTTTAATAATAACATCTTGGACGTGGAAAACTAAGTTGACTTCTGCACTTATATTATACCCACAGACATATTAATACACCTTTAAAAGTATTTAGCATACGGCAATGACTCAGAAATAAGTTTATAAAATAAATTGTTCATTTTTGAAGAAGGTAAACAAACATGTTATGAACCTTTGAATACTTGGCGAGTACTTTTAGCATCAAAATAACACCTCATTTTGTAATTTCCAACATTCACCTTGACCATTCAACTTCAGGCAGAACCTTAAAATGTCAAACATGAATATGTGTAGTAATTACACATGGCAGACACTGACATGAATTTGTATACTGAAAACAAAAAAAAATATATAAATCCTCTTTACTGATGCTTTACTGATTAGCAGAATTCAAATCAGTCTATAATATTGACTAAGATCAGGCATCACTGTAATGAAATTGACATTTTTTTAATTCATCTACTGACAGTGAACACCTTATAAAGAAAAAAATAGTAATTTTTTTTATCGTTTTGAAAAAGAGCACATTCTACTAATGTCTGCATGCTGCATCAACCCACCCTCTCCCTCCTCCGGAACAACCCCGGTAAACAATGACTGTTCCTAAGATATCAACATGTATAGATGCAGCTGTAGTAGCACATTTCTTGCTGCCGTTTTTCTTGTGAAATGCTGCAGGTCACACATGAAACATTATTTTACATTTACTGATTATGAGAATGAACATTCCATAATTATTTACTACCAACACTACAATAATACCTGTTTTTGTTTACTGAATATATGCTTTTCTTTACAGGAGATTGGACTATTGTGCTTAGTATCACTAGTTCTCCAAGTTACTATGGCATACTGGGCAGCTGTATTTGTTCAGGATCTCGGACAAGATTCTACAGCCATGCAGCATGCTGCATATTAATGGTTTGTCATGTGAATGTCCACCGACTGATCCCAATTGTATCGTGTGTTGCATCCGTGACAGATTCCCCAATGCCGATGGGGTGTACACTGGCTTCCAGGTCAGTCAGTTAGCTTAACTGACTAAAAACCAATGTAGAATGCAGGTTGCTTAACATACGAATATGGTGAAGCCTGACTAGCTCGGCAGTTGGTGATGGAACGGTGGGTGCCAGGGTCTGGCATATATAGCACGAGTCTTCGGGCAACAACTCTTGATGCTGTGAGACAGGTTCAGTGTCGAGCATTCTTCGGTGAACTACATCGGTTTGGATATCGATGACATCACTGTGTGTTCGCTGTCTTCGATGGTACTGCATACCAGCCTCCTGACATTTTGCTGTACATCCGCATCTACCTATACCGGAGACAAAGTGACAATTAGCATGGCTCTGACATGTATTATATTTTATACGTGATGACACATTTATCAAAAGTCAATAATACATGGTATTTGTATTCAATTCAACTTTAACTTTTAGCAGTGTCTATGACAAAATACATAAATTATCCAGCATTGTTACAGTGGTAGGGTTTCATTGTTTTTGTGTTGCTGATAGTCAGTGGCAGCCAGCTGAGTTCTTGCAACGTACACCAGGTACTTGTTACGTACAACAACACAAGTTTGTGATGAAGTAATGGTATTGAAAGCCTTTTTACATTTTGCAACAACAATCTGTTGATACACTGACAGCAGCATTTTACTTGTTTAAGTTCTCTATGTATCATGAGGACTGTTATTATACTTTTCATGCCACGTTTCATATTTCTAAATTATTCTTTTTTATCACTGGTTTATATTTTCACAAATAATTTACATTACATTTTCACTTCGCATGATGATTATACACCTGTACTGATATGGTGTAGTACCCAGTCCTCGGGATTGCTCAAAGCGCTTTAAACTTTAATCCCTAGCAGACCTGTTAATTCGAACACCATCTCGACTTATGTGGGAAGCGTTCAGCCACACTGAAATTAATATGCGAAGACTATTCGTACAAAAATATTGCAGTCTGTAGCCGGTACTCTTCATACAACTGAGTAAACCTGAGCAATGTAGCATGTAGTGATTGTACATGTAATTCTCAGTCACATGGCTAATACCCTGACTAGTCTAGTCACTATTATTTGCGAGTTATAAACATACATACCAAGCATTGCATAAACTACAACATTTTCGAATTTTCTAATCATTGATGTTTTTTTAACAAAGAACCATAAATTGTGATTCTTTGTTAAAAAAACAATTACGATTCATAATAGTTCATTTGTTCAACTAAACATCTTCCTAAGTAATTTGTTCTCATTGGTTTACATTTTATGGGCATGCGATATTAAAAATTGTTGTTAATACACATAATTGTTTAGTCACTAATTTTGTGAGTTGTAAACATACAAGGCATGTATAAACTACAACTAGCATTTTACATCATCTGTTTGTTTTTTTATATATACCTGACATTTTTTCAACCTCTTCCTAATTTTTTTTTCTATTGTTGTTTTGCATTTGATGTGCATGTGATATTAAAAAGTATTACATATTACATATCAAGTGCAGTGATTGCACCTGTAGTTGTATTGTACTTTTCATTATTTTGTAGTCAATCTCATCAAATAGTTTCAATAAAATGTTTTTACTTTACATTGTCTTTAATTCACATGCATTTCTAACAAGAATATGCAATTTAACGAGGACACCACATTACTGCAAAATACTCATGCAGACAAACAAAACTATCACATACAGGGGTGGATCCAGAAATCGAGTATGGGAGGCACAAAAACCTCCACTGGCGGCCAAACCAAATGGTGTAGTCTAAATTTTGTCGCTACCACGCTGTCATAACATCACCCGCTCCACTGGAGTGGTGATATTGGAAGACGCCATAACTTCAGCTTATTATTATCACCTAAACTGGGGCACATTTCAAACGGTCTGGGAGGACACAGTCGCGTGGGCCCATTATAAAAGATTTGCAGACATGCCAAATTCTTATGGTCTAGGGGGGCACCTGTCCCCAGGCCCGCCTGGATCCGCCTATGACATACTTGTTTATTGCTTGTATTTATAATTTTGATAACAGGTTTGGTGACAGAGTAACCACATTTGATAACACTCGTTTACCTGAAGGTGAAGAGCTTTGAAGCATACATCTGCATGTGGTGTCGACACACATCAAGTTCAGAAAATATAGTACATGTATTAATAGTCAGCACTGATTGTTTCTAACAATAATCATTTTAATGTACTTGCAAAAGTTGCAATGCAATGAATAACCACCTGCCAAATGCAACCAATGCCAACGGTCAAGAGTTATCTATATAATATATACATGTTATGGGCATTAATGTCCATGGTATTGAGGGGCGCTGGTTTTCTGAACATAACAAAAACTCACAGAAGGGACAATAAAAAAACCTGGTGAAACTACTGGAATATTCTTTTCCTTGTAAATAATTAAATACCAAGACTACATACAATTGAATTCAAATAATTTTTTAAATGTCCCATAATAGTATTTTTTAATATAAAAGTAATAAATTTGTTAAATTACTATTACTTTACTGTTGTTAGTCAATTATGTACATATTGGTTCAATAATTATAATCGTTACGGATAATTTATAATGCATTTACACTACTAGCCTACTGCCATATACGACATAGACATAATATTGTCACTATCATTGACATAAGTATATGCCATAGGCATAGCGTCGTACTGTTAGCTAATATTAGTCTATAGTAAACAGGGCCCAGCCAGGCCGCCCATACCGCCATTGCCAATGACTAAAAGGAAAACAATCAAATAAATTTAGTACAAGCAACATTAATATATATACTCATACGTCTAAATATACGTGATTATAGCTGAATAAATCGAAATTACTAACATGTCTGGAAGAACTTTTGCGAACGCTGCATCTCGTCTGTTGATATTGTGACTGACATCGCGGCACGCGCAACGGCCCACGGCCGCAGTCCACTGGCACTGTCGCCAACTCCTTCTGTTTGCTTTGTTTCTTCCATAGTCGTTCTCTAATAGAAATACACCTTTATGCGTGGGTACTGTTTTTGTCTGTTCAATTTAGCCCATTTTGTCGTGTCGTTGGCATGTATGTTCGTGGACGTCCACTCGTTGCCTAAACTCGGAATTCCATAACATCAACAGCGCCAAAGGGTGGGGGTCAAAGGTCAATATCGCCCAAGAACGCGATTCCACGCCGAGTTCAATGTCCATACTCAGCTAAAAGATTCCTCTGTTTTTTGTGTGTGAAATTACTAAGAAATGCGAGGAGCAAGACAATCGAATTGATTGAGTACCTTTAACTACTGCCTGTCAATTTCAAATGTTTATTACGTGGCCAATAGCGCTGGTAGCCTGATTTGAGCGGGCCTATTTATTGACACTGTTATTCGTACTTGTACTTATAGCCGCAAGGCTGCTTTAATGTGCTACTACGGAACCCAGATTAAGTCATTAAACATCACTGTATTTGTATTTAAGATCGTCTTTCGCAATATATGTCAGTTTTTCCCAGTCATGGAAGTATTGGGGACCGGGGAGTAAATCAAGAAGAATAAATTATTAAAAGTTTATATTTTAATTTATATAAGGCATAAATAACATGTTTTGCATTCTGAACACTGAACAGATATTATGTCATTAATTAATAAGTACAAACAAATATGCTTCAAACTGTTGGTTACTGTTCAACTGAGAAATGCCATAACCTTCCCTGGTTCATTATGTCTGGTGGCACACAAAATGGTGTTTATATTTGCGATCAGGGATATCCAGATGGAAACAATTTATCAAATAAAATTGGGAACCGTTGAATAGGTACATATTTCATGTTATAAAGTAACCTATTTCGGCCCCTAGTCTATTTGCCTGCCTGGCACCCACTTTTGTTTGGCTAACTTCAATCCTAGTAGACTTCCGTGACAATATTTAGAAGTACAAACACATAGTATTTTGTGTACAATAACTAGATGTGTAATCGTACACGTACAGTCAGCGTCACCAGCCATCATCACATGCTCTGAACACAAAAAGGAATGCGTTTAATAAAATACAAATGGCTGCCTAAGTCTCGTTTTCTCGTTTTTTGTAGATTGCCACACAAAAACGCGGTGGCCCTTCTCGGCCATCATAATGCCGCAATGAGCATGCGTACGACGAAAACGAGACATAGGCAGCCATTTATATTTTATCAAACACTTCTTTTTGTGTTCAAAGCATGTGATGATGGCTGATGACGCTAACTGCACTTATACGGTTAAACATCTAGTTATTGTACACAAAAGATTATGTGTTTGTACTTCTAAATGCTGTTACGGAAGTCTACTGGGATTGAATATAGCCAAATAAAATGGGTGCAGGGTAGGCAGCCTCTTTACAAAAACTAGACTAGGGGCCGAAATAGGTTACTTTATAACATGAAATATGTACTTATTCAACGGTTCCCAATTTTATTTGTTAAATAGTTTCAATCTGGATATCCCTGATCGCAAATATAAACACTGTTTTGTGTGCCTCCAGACACGATGAACCAGGGATGGTTATGGCATTTCTCAGTTGAACATTAACCAACAGTTTTGAAGCCTATTTGTTTGTATTTTTTAATTAATTATATAATATATGTTCACAATGCAATGTTATTTATGCCTTATATATAAATTAAAAATATAAACTTTTAATAATTTATGCTTCTTTATTTATTCCTCGGTCCCCAATACTTCCATGTCTGGGAAAAAAACTGACTTATATTCTGTGAGACGATCTTCGATACAAATTTAATTTCCGTTGACAAAGTTTTCCACAGTGACTCATATAAATAATGAAGATATGTAAATCTGTAGTTAAAATTACTTGCTGGCTACAGGCATTTGTGGATATATATATATTTATACATACATATATATATATACATAAATATATATATATATTTATATATATATATATATATACATATATATGTATGTATATATATATATACATACACACACATACACACACACACATATATATATATTTTGGTCGCAGGTTTGAATCCCACATGATGTTACTGTTTGCATTTTAATTTGTGGGCCGGTAATTTTATGTTTAATATCGAAGAATTTATCTTATATATACCTTTATTAATTGTGCCGCATCATAGACCTCTTCTCAGCCGCATGCTAGTGTCTCTTTCCATCAGCACATCCGATGCCTCTGTATATACTGTCTAATGCCAAGCAGTGTGTTTTCGGCCTCTGCCTCCCAGTCTTCAGAGCTGAAGTTGCAGGCCTTCTGGTCGCACAGACGTCCTTGAATCTGAGGGCTGGGCGTCCCACTGGTTGGTAGCGAGTTGTCCATGGAGGACGGACAACTTGTCCATAGTGACTGCGGCTTTTGAATTTGTTAACAAACAAAATTAATTATCAATGCCAAATCCTTTTAACAGGAATGGTTCGTCACCAGCTAGAGTGCGTTATACCTTATTAGAGACCATTAGCTAACGCAATAAACGCCGCGACCGTACGCCAAATTTAAACACGACCTCAAATTTGAAGTAAACCGCAGATCTCGTGTCGACGTCTAATAAAACACCGTTCGGCTCCAGCAGGTAATTATTTTCTCATCTGTAGTGATTTTCTGTGTGTTACTAACAGTAAAATGCATGTACGAAACATATAGATATATGTATAAATGTGTTATCGGAACAATTTAGCCTTTATTCCAATCGATAATCGCAGGAAGGTAGAATTTATGACGCAAGAACGGCAAACGCGAACCCCAATGCAATCATTCCGGCTCGTACGATTAGGCTAAGCAAACAAAACATTGTGTTTCGAGTCCTGTTATGCAATAATCATAATGTTTGTATACCACCGCTTCGGGTACCACAAGGGCAATGTTTTCTTTAATTGGTCTAAAGTATTAGGGGACACCCATAAAGTATGTCAAGCTTAGGCGTGGCGGGTGTATGTGACGAAACGTTACATGGGATGGGAGGGGTGTCGGGGTAATTGTTACGTTACCACTTGTGAAATGGTTATAAACGTTGTTTGTTTTTTAATTAAATATGAACAGCGGGAACAGATTGCAAAAAACACCACAACTGACACTGATTGACAGCTGGTCAGCGCAGTTTTCTCAATAACGATTGTTTCATTAAAAGTGTTTTCAATCAACTGTCTGCATCTAGTCCAGTCGGCAAACTGAATAGGCCGTAAATCTACATTTTACATAAACCACCAAATGCAATGCTTATGTTTCTGTTTAAAGATATTTATTTTCGTAGTTGCACAAAAACGTGATATGCCAACATTGCAACATAACCAAAGTAGACATAATGCAACCAACGATCCAACTACGTATACAAAATAAATAAATAAGTTTAGGTTAATATACATAGTAGATCCATATAACTACCTGTGTGGGCTTAATAAACATTATATAGACATGTGTTACAATATGGTATATAGGTGCCATGCATAAGCCTAAGCTAAGCATGTGGAGTCCAATAAACAAATGTATATTGCACTGGTATTGCGCCTCACTGCGTGGCTGCAGATGAAAACAAGCAAGTCGTAGGTCTTTTTAAAAGTCGTCAAACATGCATACATGTAATTTATATCTCAACTTTCTTGATAAACATGTATTCCTAAAAGGTGTAGCTATTACTCTGTATTTGGTTTGTACTTAAGCGAAATAGCCATGTTTGGCGTTCATACGCGAAATCGAACTGCAGATCCTGCGTAAACCTCTGATTGGATCGCAAAAGCTGTGACGTAGAACTCAATTAACTTTGCGGTCGGCGTATGTTTTGGCGTCAGGTTTGTGCTTATTGCGTTAGTTAATGGTGTCTATTATAGTAAAGGTTACGTCACAGTAGTAAAGGAGGTTAAGTACCGCGTATGGTGGCGCGGCGCGGTGGAAGATCCCATGTTAAGAGATAGGCGTTCCCTCCCAACCGCGCATTTTCTACCGCTTATGATTTATGCAAATGAGCTTTTATGCGCGGTCTGGAAGACCGCAATTGACCAATCAGGAGCGAGCTGGGCATTGTGGGTAAAGTCGAATTGACCAATCAGGAGCGAGCTGGGCATTGTGGGTAAAGTCGAATTGACCAATCAGGAGCGAGCTGGGCATTGTGGGCGTGGCTAATTATGCAAATGACCTTATATGGGCATTGTGTGCGTGACTAGTTATGCAATTGACCAATCACGAGCGAGCTGGGAATTGTGTGCGTGACTAGTTATACAACTGACCAATCACGAGCGAGCTGGGCCTTGTGTGCGTGGCTAGTTCCGACCCCGGGATAAAGTATAGGGAATTTTATCGCAAAGGTATCCGACCACTTTTTGTTTTTTTTCACCCCATGTTAAAGGATAGCAGCTATTGTCGCAAAGGTATGCGACCACTTTTCGAATTTTTATCCCATGTTAAAGCATAGGCCATTTTTAGCCCATGTTAAAGCATAGAATAATAAAATATACCAAACAGCATTTGAATATGTCACACACGAGATTGCTTGACCCGTAGGCCGAGGCTCCGCCAAGGAACCGAGCCCTTATTTGTTTGACAATGACATGTCGAAAATGTGGTATATCAAAAGGGTTATAAATTCAACGGAGACCGTTTTGTCTGAAGTAATGTATACGAAATGTAGACTACATATAGGACTATGTTATATCAGGGCCTATAGCCTCGTTTTTTCGAACAGAGTGACCATTTTGGAATTAGCCCTTTGGTGTCTGTTACAAAACCCGTACTCGAGACGTATTTGGACTTGTTTGTTTGTTGCACGTGAGAACCGCACCGTGATTGCACAATGTCATTGCTCGTGGTTATAAATAAACTCGTACGCGGAGACGTGACTGGACATGTTTGTTTGTTGCGAGCACGCGCACCCTGTGTGACATCATCAAACGGCCACGCGCTGTAATGTAGTACGCAAGGTTGACTTAGTTAAACAGATAGTTCTTTGGTTAGGCATTCTTTTGGGCTTTTACACTCGAATATAACTCACATCATGGGCGTTATGGTCAGTGACGGGGTGTTTCAGCGAGTAAAAATTTCCCCTATAAAAAGACATTTTAGACGTTTCTTTGATAATTTTAAGCAGATAGTGCTTTGGTTAGACCGTGTTTTGAGCTTTTGTACTTGAATATAATCCCATCATTTGATGTTATGGGCAGTGACATACTATAGCGAGTGAAAAATGCCCCTGCTAACCGGTATAAACTGTTATGAACTCGTAATGAATGCTCTGTGACTGTGTGTTGAAAAAAACATCCGTGTATCTGTCCCGTGTTAAGGCATTGCCATAGGGAAATATACGAACTTATCTGCTAAAACATTCAAACTACCAGCTATCTGTGTAATATTTTGGTCAAACTGTTTGTCATGTAACAGTATTCGTCATACGAGATTTGCACTTACCAACGGTCACAGTTGAAAGTCCACATACAAACCGGATCCAAACTGGTGTCAAACTGTTTTGAACTGATATATCCTATCCAAGTCTCATCCGTATTTCATCTGTGCCTAGAGACCACCAATACTATTTCAGCATTTTATCATGCTGGTGTTCTTAACCTATACGTGTGTACGTGTGTACGTATGTGCATAATCGCGTTCAACATCATTATTAAATAAATAAACGCGCTATATGCGATGCGCAATGTCGACTCGATCACCTTGATGCCAAAGACCATATATCAATACAAGACGGCGCAGTGCTCGCTATCTACATTGTTCGAGGAAAGTGAAGCGTCATGTTAGAACAGTACAGGTACATAATAACCTCCCAGATAAGATGTACCAGTATTTATATAGTTTACCGTATTAAGGGTCAAGTGTACAAATGTCCATTAGAACGTTTTTTTTATTTTTTCGTACTATAGCATTTAAATTCGTGCTTCTTCGGTAAAACCTTCCAAACTTGCTTCTGTCGTAAAACAACTAACCTAGCATGGGTAACCGAAAACGAACTCATAGATTCAACAGTTATGTTAATCACTTATGTCTGTGTAGTTCAGTACAGTTATGTTAACCACTTATGTATGTGTAGTTCAGTACAGTTATGTTAACCACTTATGTCTGTGTAGTTCAGTACAGAGATGTTAATGTACTCAGACCAACTTATTAAGTATCGGAAATCGTGAAAAGTGGCAAACAAAATGTCATGAAGGTGGTGCAACAGGAAGGGAGATGTTGGAGTATTGGTTGGTTCTGCTGGGCCTGATGTTGTAATACATAATGCGTAAGAATATATATTGACTTAGGCAGCGGAACCAAGTCAACCAAAGAGAACCAACCGCTGTATTTTCAAAGTTGCCAACATAATCTAGACACTGTAAACTTGTGTGTAGCTACAATGATACGAAATGTGTAGGTCAGGTCTATGCGAAATAGAAGGTTAACTAATGTCTGAATGAATTGTACCGTTAGCCTGTAGATATGAATTCTTTATAATTTAAAATTATTTGTTCTCATTTTCCAGGAGTAAAATGTTATGCTTGAATGTTGAAGGTCAGATTCACAAAGCAATGTTAATATGATGGAGAGATAAAGTAATTATGTGCAATCATACCACTAGATCATGGCAACAGAAGTGATGGTCTGATACAAAGTATTTATTGAGCGCAAATACCAAATATGCCAAATACTTATTGAATATTTTTCCACACAGAAACAGAGTTGTATGGGAAAGAAATCTTGTGATGTATTTTATTAGAATGTGCACATGTCCCATGCATGCCTGCTTTTGTAGTTTTGTACAGTTGGGTGAACCACGTGTGGTTTAATGATATCTATGTTCAAAATACAGCATTGTTTCCTTATATTTTAGATGCCAGTATGCTATATTGAAAATGTCAAAAGCGTGTGGTAAAGAAACGTTAGGTTTTAGTAGTACATTATTTAAAGATTTATCGACATGCTCGTCTAGTTGTGGATATCTGACCTGGTGAAAACTGGACTCATTGGTTCCAAGATGAACACAGTTGATAGTGTGTAGAACTACACTTAGCTGGGTAATGTTGGGTTTTATCCTTACTGGGGGTAATAAGCAAAGTTTACACGATTCAAGTATGTATCAATAGTAACTCGTGTATTAATTATTTTTTATATAAAAAACAATGTTTCCTCAAGAAGAACATTATTTTGTTATTCCCTAATTTGAATTTGTTTGAAACATTTGTCTTTCAGTAACACTGTCTCTTGAAACTTGTATTTAAAAACTCAACGTGGCAATAACAGTACAGATGTACTGGCCACGTATTGTTCAATATAATACATCTATATGGTAAACACATCAAGAACTGGCATTACGTTAATTAAGCAAAGAGCAAGCCGATACGTACTTAACTCTAGAAAAGTGAAAACAAAAAGATTAGTCGCTTATTACCTCTGATCATGGAGTAAAGTAAAAGAGAATTGCCTGGTTTAATGCACATGTTTGTCTGAAAATCCGCCTAGTTTTACTCAGCATGACAAGTGTTCATATGATATAGTAAAACCCTGATAATCTAGAAACCGTAACGTCAGGACATAATATACCTTGCAACATACATGATTAATTTCTGTCAAAAGCCAGAAAAATACATTAGTGATTAACGTCCATACTATATGAACATGTCAGTTCAATTTTCACAACCAACAAATGTACCTGGTAAAGATGGTTCTGTATTATCCAAAGTTTTGCAAACAACTCCATTTTTAAAACTTGCAAAATTAACTATTGCATTACAGCAGTACACATCCGAGTACTGCACCTATCCTGGCAAACTTGGGTTGTTTGTTTTCCACCCTTGTTTCCACGACTGAGTCATTGATTAGCCTTCTGAAGTTTCTTCCTACCTAGCTGCCATTGCCATGTTATATGTGGCATGCTAATTTGCTGTGTTATTTCCAATAGTTGTTTAAGTGGAGTTAACTAAGTTTAGGTGGAGTTATTGTAAACGGCTGAAGTTACTGAATGGAATAAGTGTGTGTGCACAACCAATAGTGTATGGATACTGAACACCAGCAGGGATCGAACCAGCCACACACAACACTGAAACACCATTGTCATAAACAATACAGTTCAACCGTTTTTATACAAACAAATGACATAGTATGTCTGCATTTACAACACAATACTCTAACAGCATTCAGTCACAAATATATTGTTTATATTGTTGGAAAAGGCATATGGTACATACACGTATCTGAAATTTGATAAACGAGTGTTAATGTCTCACAAAAGAGATAATATGCTATGTTTGTATCATTTGACAGAAAAATGATACATACACTAGAAATATTAAAACCCCGGGTATATTTCAAGAGTATTCCAACAGAAAACCACCTCTACTATTATATCAACACATAGGACACATCAAATAATGATGCGAACTCATATGCGCGATCCAGTACATGGATTATATTGAATTGAAATGGCTTGACGAGCATGATGTGGACATTCACAGCAATCTCCCATTTCAGAAACTGATTTGGTGTTTGGACCCCAGTAATCCGCTTAGGCAACACAATGAATCCTTGGGTGGAAATTTAGTGAGGGGATAGACACGTCACCAAAAGTGTGTGTTTGTGATGTGACGAGTGTATATGTAGAACACTATCGATTGCTTTACTACATGTATCATTACATTTAGTAAATAATCACAAACATGAACCTGTGTTGCTTTTTTATTAGTTTAACAAAACTTGTATTTTACGTGTAAATAACGAATTGATGCAGCTATGCTACACATATAATAATGTTATAGATATATCCATTTTCAAGTGTACATGAGCTGTATATTTCAAGTTCACATATCATTATTCATTTATGCCCTGGCTCAGTATCCGTTTAACAGCGTCTGATTAAAATGTTGAATACGTGTTTTCAAGTTCCACACCAAGTACATTATACTCACTAGTGATGCACTTGTAGACAGTTAAGTCCACAAAACAGCGCTCGCCCTTGTTCTTCATCACCCCATACAAGGTGACCCTGCGTGACTGGCCGCGAGCAGTGTATAAATGCTTGTCAACTCTATACCACTCAAGCATAGCTTCTGAAATGACACCGTGTGTGCGCGCGCGCCCGTGTGTGTGTGTGTGTGTGTGTGTGTGTGTGTGTGTGTATGTATGTGTGTGTATGTGTGTATATGTGTGTGTCTCTGTGTGTCTGTGTGCGTGTGTGTGTGTGTGACATGTGTCCCTGACCACCGTGTATATCAGTCAACTTTCTACATCCTCAGGAGAGGCATACTTAAGGCAATCTTATCAGACCACCTTTTATATTATATGCTGAGGGAGTAGAATTACGTCACACTTTTCAGGTGATTATGAAAGACCTTGCATTGCCATCTCCTGTCTAGGAGGGAAACTGCCCTCCTTGGAGAGAGAGCCAGTTGATGTCAGCAGGAGAATTAAGCACCACAAACATGCCTCTGCAATCAAATTTAGAAATAGGACCAAAGCAAGTCTGGAGACAACAAATAAGGAAGAAATTATTTTAAGCATACTGTTGGACACCAATTTGGGTAATGTCTAGGGAGGGGATATTCATGCAATAATAGTTTGCCTAACTGCACAGCATCTCAAGATTTCAGTTCGGTTGGAAATACGTTATTATTTAAACAGACACTCCGGATTTCGACATACACATATTTCGAAATGGTGTACACAATGTTAGTGATCGGCAGTTACATTAATAAAATATAGCCTAAAACGAATTAGTATCTACATCCACACATGTTATATAGTTACAGTCGAACCTCGGTTTACGGTCACCTCATTAATACAGCCACATTGCAATTAAGGTCACCCTAAGACAGTCCCAAATTAGTTCCATATATAGTGTAAAGTATACGAAATTAGTCACACTAATATGGTCACCTCGCTATTCAGGTTACCTTTACCCAGTGGTCATCCATATATGTGGTGTGAACTTGAACTCTAATTAATCTTGCATATCTACACCTAGTGAAGTTATTTATTCGTTAGAATGGTATTAAAACTTTGGTCATATGTTATGTTACATTATATGAAGCAGTAAACTATGTATACGCGGCGTAAATAATATTACTAATCTATTATATGTATTCTGATGTATGCAAGTTCATGGATAGTTTTGGTTGACGACGATAGGGGCCAATCCAATATGGCCGCACACAGTGGGGATCTTCCAAAAGTCAAATCATATTTATTGTCTATGTATTATACCAACAACGGTTCAAGTACAATACACAGTGCGGTATTAAAGGCGAATTAAAAACGAGGAGGGATGATGTGACAACTTATGTTTACTCTGCCGTGGTGCGATGCATTAATAAGTGTTTCGACTAGTGCATTTATTTTGTGTGTTTTAAGTGACGATACATTTGTTTCTAGTACTTCGATCACTGCCAAATTATCTAACTATAATTGGCCAAGCAAACGCATGTGTATTTGCATTGTGATTGGCAATATGTCCTATACACATCACGCCAGTGCGTATGTACGTTATCTGTCTCTACATGTGTCTACATTACGATACGATGCAAAATAACGTTTAAAGACAATAATCATATTCTTTTCTTAAGCGCGCGTGTCTGCCTCTGTGAATGGACTAGTCAACAATAACGAACTTTTTCTTGTTGTACCCAAAGGCAATATATAGAATAGACTACAACTACTTGCTGTTCTAAACATGCAAAGTCCCTACCTTCCTTCGGGTGGCACTGTTGCAGCAATCTTGTAATGGCTACCTCTTCACGCTGTCTTTTCCGGCATTTTTTTCAAGTCCTGTAGTCTGTTGCACAGTTGAAATCAACTGTTACATGAAGCACCATATTGTGCGTCAAGCGAATATCGTTTGTTACATACATAGAATGTTAGCTGCACCCACGCAAGTCAACCATCCACCAGTTAAGTCGGTGTTGTACTGAAACCTGTCGTATCACCTATATTTCAACCACTATATTCCTATTGGTCGTTTTACGTATCTCAATCACACGTGTACAACAACTGTCAGGTCGAACTCGACAGAGGTAGTCATATTAAATTCAAATGAAAGCCAAATTAAATCCTCGTGGGATGTGATTAAGAAGGTACCATTGTTGGGCTCGCACGTGATGCCTAGAATGTTCACCGGTAATTGAATCAATGCATTGTCTCTGAGGTAATGCACCATGACATTGTTTGTGCTTGGACGAAGCACAGTTGGCATATATATAGGAATAGCCAGTCATTGTGTTAAATGTGTAAAGAACCATGACGTACCCAATTACCAGTGATTGCGAGGAAGAGGAACAGAGAGAGAGAGAGAGAGAGAGAGAGAGAGAGAGAGAGAGAGAGAGAGAGAGAGAGAGAGAGGGAAGAATGGCGAGAGGGACGGAGAGAAACAGAGGAGGGAACGAGGGACGGAGAATGGGACAGACAGACAGGGGAAACAGGGAGAGCGACGAGGAAGTAAAGGATGGAGGGGTAGAGTGGGGAGAGACGGAAAGGGAGAGGAGGGGAGGGGACTGGGAGGACGTGAGAGCAAGGAGGTGAGAAAGGAGATGGAGGGGAGGATACGCGGATGGAGAGTGACAATGACAATGAGTTTTATTTCCATACGATCCCTTGTGGCGTATGAGAGAATGTTTCTCGCTAAGGTACATTTTAATAGAACATATTATTTTCTTAAGAATATCTAACAAATATGTGCTTAACAAATATGTTATGTTTTTTGGAAGATATCACTAAGTGGATATACGAGGGATCACCAGTAGATATCGTCTACTTATATTTTCAAAAAGCTTTCGACAAAGTACCACATCAAAGATTACTGCTTAAATTAAAGGCCCATGGCATAGGAAATGGTATAATAAACTGGATAGAAAAATGGCTGATTGACAGAAGACAACGTGTAGTAGTTGATGGGGAGGCTTCAAACTGGAAATCGGTATTGAGTGGGGTACCACAGGGATCAGTACTAGGACCTATATTATTCTTAATATATATCAACGATTTGGATGATGAAATAACAAGCAAGGTGTTGAAATTTGCGGATGATACAAAAGTGTTTAGAAGGATTAAAAGTGATGGAGATAGACAGCATTTACAAGATGATCTTGACAGGTTGATCAAATGGTCTGAAAAGTGGCAAATGCTGTTCAATTTTGGGAAATGTAAATGCCTCCACACAGGACATGGGAACGAAGAGGTAGAATATACAATGGGGGGTACTGTACTAAGTACTACTGTAAAAGAAAAGGACTTAGGGTTAACCATTAGTGCTGATATGAAGATTTCAGAGCAGTGCGGAATTGCAGCTTCAAAGGGAAATCAAATCCTTGAATTAATTAGGCGAAACATATCAGGAAAAAGAGCTAATAATAACGCTGTACAAAACAATAGTTAAGCCTCATTTAGAATAGTGTATTCAAGCGTGGAGGCCATATCGCAGGAAGGACACAGATATGCTAGAAAGAGTGCAGAGAAGAGCAACTAAAATGATACAAAAACTGAGGGATCTTAGCTACGAAATACGCCTAAAAATGCGGCTTAACAACACTAGAGACCAGGAGATTGAGAGGAGATCAGATAGAAGTGTTTAAAATAATGAATGGTTATAAAAATAGTGATAGAAATATTTTTTTCTCAGTTAAGAAAGATAGAAGGACTAGAGGACATGAAGTTACATTAGCAAAGGAGCAGTGTAGATTAGATATAAGAAAGTTCTCATTTTCACAAAGGACTGTAAATGAATAGAACAGATTATCTACTGATTGTGTGGGTGCTAGTAGTGTGAATATGTTTAAAAATAAAACCGACACATACCTCAGAAGGGCGAGATACACATAGATAAAAGGGTCGGACTCTCGATAAGCCAAAGGGCTTCCTTGTCCACTTGCCACCTAGAGTTAATTCTCTGGGTGGCAATCTTGTTAAATCTAGACTTCTATTATATAAATCATAAAAAAACAGTATGTAACACATAAACAACACACAATGCATAAAACATTCAGTGACCTTACTGTATTAAGTGTTTTCGATAATTTTACAATCAGTAGTGCAAACCAAATAATGTAAAATTATATAAAATAAAATACACCACGTATTATACATTTATTGTACAATTTGAACTCATTTACATGTAATTATATGACTAGTAAATTAATTATAAGCGACAATGTTTCTTCTACGCAATTCGCAGTTTTGACAGTGAATTTGTTAATAGACAAACACTTTGTTATGATTACATTAATAAATCTGGAAAGATTTGTCAACTGTTTCACATTATGTACATTAAATATCTGGTTCATTTTTTGAAAGTATTAGGTCTGATTTTAAAGTATTTCTTTGTGTATTTTGATCTTTCTTTTACTAGTGATGGACATACAAGTACATAATGATATTTATCACCTTGGTCAATTACAGAGCCTCTGAGCATTTTCAGGGAGATACTGACCAGCAGAAATTGGTAAATTTACATCAATTGATTCTGTCAGATGGGCTCAAGTAGATCAAATACTTCTCGAGCCCTACTTCATTTTAAAATATTTTGTAATTTGAACACAGCCTATTTACCTGAATTTTATTGTGCCATGTTTGTCTGTTGATGTCTTCCATTTTAAGTTCTAGGGTATGCTTCAACCATTTTATATCTACATTTCCACGATCATATACGTCACATTTTAGATAGTCCACATCCATCAATAATACTCTTGATTTTTAAACTCCATTTTGATTTAAAATTACCAGTGGCGTGTAGGTTTTTTATCAGCCTACATATAATACTATATATCTTGCTTTGTTTGCCTTCAATTAAGAGTACCCAAAAGTTTATAATTCTCTTTTCTATAATTGTTGTCACATTTTGTCTGGCAACTTCTCCATATACCATACAATTTGCGGTGTTCCTGTTACGTTTTAGTCGACCTTTCATGAATTTTCTATGGTATCTCTCAATCTGTTGTACATTTTGAAACCCCCTATTTCACTACCATATAGCAGAATTTGCATTACAAGTTGTTCAAACAGTTCACACTGTATGTATATGGGTAAATCTAGCTTCCTTGCTTTAGTTATGAGTTCGAACATTACACGCCTAGCTTGGTTAACTTGTTTTGTTACGGCTTTGTTAAACATACCATTATAGTTTAGACTGGTTCCCAAATAAATGTAGCTATCAGTTATTTCTAATTTGTGTTGTCCAAACAAGAAGTCTGGGTGTGATCTGACCTTTCCACGAACATAATAACCTTTGTTTTACCAGTATTAACAGATAGGTGCCATGTTTAGCAATAATCACATGCAGCATTTAATGCATCCTGTAAATCTGCAGGTGTTTCTGCCATAACAATAATATCAAATAGTAACGCAGGGAGAGGGGGGAGAACATACATATAGACAGACAGACAGACGGACAGACGGACAGACGGACAGACAGACAGACAGACAGAGACACAGTCAGACAGACAGACAGAAAGACAGACAGACACACAGACAGACAAACAGACAGGCAAACTGAAAGAGAGAGAGAGAGAGACAGACAGACAGACAGACAGACAGACAGACAGACAGACAGACATCATGACAGACAGACAGACAGGCAGATAAACACAGACATACAGACACAGACAAAGAGAAATAGAGACACGGACATACACCAACGCACATTGCTACACATTACATCAGAACAAAACTAAAAAAAAACAATTGCAGCGCCATTCTTTTTTGTTGCTTCTGTCATTTATGTGCTAATCCAGATTCTTAATTTAAAATTGTAGCATCCATTGTTTAGTGTTACCCTTGATGGATATGTTAGTGCGTAGAGAAGAGCACACTGTTGCAAAAGGGAACATTAATTAAGAATAGTATAATTATATGACATTTTGTGTACATGCAGACTGGCAAAAATAGGTAAAATTTATGACACTAATATTATGTATTGATATGCATTGACGAATTTAAAATTGCATTATGAGATCGTCCATAACTACGTTAAATACAAATATCTAGTAAGGCAACATGTCCGATACACTCTATAATCTATAAAAATATTCTCTACTCAATTTTTTATTGTAAGGTATTTGGTAGTAATTTATAAAGAAAATTTTAAAAGTAATTAATATGTTATTATTTAAGTTATAAATGCACCATGTATTTACCAAAAGGAAGCAATGTCGGGTTGAGGAGGTGGGTGAATGTCCATTTTGGTGACACAACTTAATTTTAAGCCAATCATAATTTTTTGGTTAAATTATATTAACTTTGTTGGCTCAAGTATGGGGGGCTGTCCCCTAGTAATATACCTGGGAAAGAACGGGATGGAGTAAGAGAGCGAGGAAGTGTGAGAGGGGAGAGAGAGAGAGAGAGGGGAGAGAGCGAGAGAGCGAGAGAGCGAGAGAGCGAGAGAGCGAGAGAGCGAGAGAGCGAGAGAGAGAGAGAGAGAGAGAGAGAGAGAGACAGAGGCGATATAGAGAGACAGAGACTGAAAGATTGACAAATAAACATACAGCCAGCAGACAGGCAGGCGGACGGACGGACGGACGGACGGACGGACGGACAGACAGACAGACAGACAGACATACATACAGACAAGTGGATAGATAGATAGACAGACAGGAGAGAAGAGATACAGAGAGGCAGATACACAACAAACAGGGGCAAAGACTGAGGCAGATATAGGCAGATTAAACATACAGTCAGCAGGCAGGCAGGCAGGCAGGCAGGCAGGCAGGCAGGCAGGCAGGCAGGCAGGCAGGCAGGCAGGCAGGCAGGCAGGCAGGCAGGCAGGCAGGCAGGCAGGCAGGCAGGCAGGCAGGCAGGCAGGCAGGCAGGCAGGCAGGCAGGCAGGCAGGCAGGCAGGCAGGCAGGCAGGCAGGCAGGCAGGCAGGCAGGCAGGGAGGCAGGCAGGCAGGGAGGCAGGCAGGCAGGCAGGCAGGCAGGCAGGCAGGCAGGCAGGCAGGCAGGCAGGCAGGCAGGCAGGCAGGCAGGCAGGCAGGCAGGCAGGCAGGCAGGCAGGCAGGCAGGCAGGCAGGCAGGCAGGCAGGCAGGCAGGCAGGCAGGCAGGCAGGCAGGCAGGCAGGCAGGCAGGCAGGCAGGCAGGCAGGCAGGCAGGCAGGCAGGCAGGCAGGCAGGCAGGCAGGCAGGCAGGCAGGCAGGCAGGCAGGCAGGCAGGCAGGCAGGCAGGCAGGCATAGAGGCAGACAGTCAGAGAAACTTACCGGTAGAGAAGGATGAGGCAGGCCGGCAGGTATCCAAGCAGGCAGACAGGCAGGTAAGCACACAGACAGGCGGACTAACGTGCTATCTAACAGACTTATAGACTGACATTCTAACAGACAAACACAGAGGATGGAGGAGGGAGAGAGAGAGATTCGGGGAGAGAGGATGAGTTGGAGAAGGGGGGACGGGGAGAAAAACAGACATATAGAGACAGAGAGACAGCGTGTTAGTTGCGACTACAACATCGCAACAGTGTAGTCAAGCAACCAACGCTACATTACTAAGTTGCGTCAGCTGTTCTAATATTAGACGTGTTAAACCGCATATAATAATCTGTCGCCCTATAGATACTGAACTTGTACAGACAAAGGGTCGGAGAAACTTGTTTTAGCTAAGTACTTATTTTAACTAGTAACTATCACATTATCTAAAGTCTAACATATGCACACGACATACGTATACATCATAATAATTAGTTAAGATGCCTGCTAGATATGTAAGTCGTCTGTAAACACAATTTAACATTATACGACACAACACAGGCTACACTCGTTATACTATAGCTGGCATGCCCGAAGTGACGGATGATGGGGCAACAAGAAACAATTTAACTTACGCATTATTCTAATAATATTACTAATATATTCAATATATAAACATGAAAAAAATTACTCACCAGGCCGTGTATAATGATACTCGTAATACGGAGCCGAGAGAACAGTACGTATATCTTTGTGGCTACGACTATGATCCCTAGCAAACTGCGACTGGGTGTGGCTCCAACTACCCTACCTGCGTCTGGCGACTAGCTGACATAACAATAGCCTATGCAACCGCTTGCACGAAACAATTCCGCCAGGGTTACATAATATATTAGACTAGATTGTATAGTGTTACAGATTCTTTGTGGGGTCGTACATGTCAACCGGCCCAAATACGAACGGATTATATGCCCACGAACATTACTATTTGTAAGTTTACAACTTCATATTTACTCCTTTCCAATCATGTTTTTTTCGTTTTATTATGGCATTACATACAATTACCACCTTCGTGAATTGCACGCATGACTTGAGTTTGACTAATGAGTTGTTTTGATTTGTTTGCTCTATAATATGTTTCAATCAACATTCAATAAATATTAAATTAAAGTATTGCCGAATATACAAAAAATCTCAGATGTCACCAGACGTAGAAGCTAGACTCAGGTAATTTGGGTATGTATGTCTTATACTAAACGGAAACCCCCTGAACGTAGCTTTCAAATAAGCTTTTTTGTGTATTAGAAGATTTGTTTTATGAAACGCAGTATCCAGTCTTAATAACCTCTGTATGGGCTTTACATTTTACCCCTGGCGCACCTATTTCTTCTTACACCTTTATGAGAATTAATTATTACTTTGTTGACACACATATCAAATAAATTTGCGAGCGCGCGTACAAGGAAGCGTTATGCAAAGAGGCCATAAAATATTGTGTTTCCTGTAAACTGTTAAGGATGAAACCACAGTTACTTCATACAATATTAAAGTGTTTATTGATGATTTATGCATTATAACATCGTAATAATTTGTATATTCATAACATCGTAGTTGTTAACTCTAACCAATGCATGCATACTGCGCCGGACATGAAGGCATGTTCACTTTGTAATCCCCTCAAGCGGACTCTTTGTCTTAGCGAAGGGTGTCTCGCTACCTATGCACATGTCTACTGGCATCAGCTCAACATTTTAACAGGACTGAATTATCCACACTGGCACCGCAAGATACGAATATAGTATGTAGATAGTTGATAAGATGTAGACTGTCAGAATCTTAATTGAGATTACATGTCCGACGGCTGAGTGACTGCAAAATAAAACAACTTGATATTGATCGTGTATTCAAGTGGAAGGTACGCTATTAAGAGATAGATTAGAAAAAAGTTATTTTGCTTGAAGACGATCATGAAATGTGATTTTGTTTCAAGAACAAATTTGGCCCTGCATGACATATAACCTCACGCACGCAATCACCAACGAACGCTAGATATGTGACCTAACCTTTACTTTAATAAGGTATACCTAATGCATTGCAAGTTGGTGATGAACCATTTCTGCTAAAAAGATTTGGTATTAATAATTAGTTTTATATGTTAACAAGTTCAAACGCCGCTGTCACTATGGCCAAGCTGACCAAAACAGTACGTGAAAACAAGATGCTCACCGAGAACACCAAGATGAGAGTCTACCAGACCTGTGTGCTGTGCACCCTCCTCTACGGCAGCGAATCGTAGACCACCTACGTGGACAGCCAGGAGTGCCGCCTCAACACCTTCCACATGCGGTGCCTCAAGCGCATCTTCAGTATCACCTGGCAGGACCATGTCCGGCCCTTACAGCGACATCCTGGACCGTGCTAGGATCCCCAGCATGTACTCATGCACTGCAGAGCCAGAAAAGTCTCCGCTCGCTGGGCCTAGTATGGGGGATGGCCGATTGCCGAAAGTCATCATCTATGGACAACTCGCCACTGAGCGAAACCAGTGGGACTGGTTTCGCTCAGCTGCATACAAACCTTCATAATAAATGCAGTGGGGTTTCTAGAGAATCTCCTGCGTTAATTAAGGAGACCACGACACAGGCTGTTATCAACACTTTACGACCACACTTCGCGCGTCACGGGGTTCCTTCAATTTTGATCAGCGATAATGCTTCACAATATCGATCACAGGAATTTGTGAAATTTGCTCGTGAGTGGGGCTTTGAGCACAGAACACCAAGCCCGCACTACCCGCAAAGCAACGGGAAAACGGAGAACGCTGTGAAAACGGCTAAAGCTTTGCTTAAGAAGGCCAAACTGGATAGAAGCTATCCACTGAAGGCTATTCTGGAATGGCGCAACACACCAACAGAAGACTTGGAAAGGTCGCCCGTGCAACGTTTGATGTCACGCCGGACCAAGACACTGTTGCCGACAAGAAACAGTCTGTTGGCACCAGAAATTCAAGGAAGAAAGGTCAGCATTGCCACCGAACATCGAAAGCGAAATTACTGACATCATTACGACATGCACTCAAAGCCGCTGAAAGAACTTAAAGTTGGAAAGGCATGATACTGCCTGGACGCAACACTATATAATTGTATAGTGTGGGTGTTTGTAGAAGGGCGTTGGGACAGCGATCGTACAGCGTCGAGGTAGCCGGTCATATATATCGGCGCAACAGACAGCAGTTGAGGGCAACCAACGAATTGACGCCCCTCTGGACTGCAGTTGATGACCTGACGCCAGACGAGGGAGAGTCCGTGCCCCGATCACCGATCTCAAACTTGACCGGTCAACGACAATCAGCTGTTGTTGACATTCCGATATCGCCATGACCTCGCCTGAACACGCCGCAGGGGACACCGTACGATATGCCGAGGCGAGATGAACCATGTGCAAGACGCATGACACTGCGTAATCGTTCTGACATTAAGCCACCACGACGACTTATTAATTAAATTTGAATCCCTAAACTGTGAATAACAAAAAGGGATGTCACGAGATACCCCAGCTGATCCCAGCGGTAGGGATATATTTGGACTCGATGCTTAGAATCAACCTTTTGACTCGAGGCAGTACCCACATTGACAGTAAATTAGCATATAGAGTAGTGGGCGCTGTTTAGAGTAGTGAACCAATCTAGGGTAGGATTAGATCAATGCGCACGAGTAGCTAGATAGCTGCATAATAAACATTTGATCATGACGTTTTGTTTGTATATTATTCAGTTATATGCAAGCACTACCGTTACAAATATCTTCCCTGGTAAACACCGAACTAAAGTACTCATTCAGTTCTTCTGCAATTAAGAATCCCTCTGATGTTATATTTCCAGCACTATCTTCTACAGGACCGACCTTATCCTGAACTTTCTATTTGCTCTGAACATATGCAAAACAAATTCTTGCTGTGATGTTTTATATTACAAGCTAATTTTTTGTTCATAGCTTCTCTTTGAATTTCTAGTTTCAGTTGTAGCTTGGTTAAGTACTTCTTTATAACTGTTGTAGTATTCGTCAGCAGACGAATGATGTTAGTTCATCAAGTTAACAATTTATAGATTGAATATTTAAGCTGAGTACTGAGAAATATTTACTTTTTCAACAACAAGTATTTTAAAGTGATCGATGTCGTAATAAGATGAATGTTCTGTGACATGCAGTTCATTGTTATCAATATCTAATATGTTAATTAAATTGTTGTTATCAATTCCACCCAAGTGTGAAAGAAAAGTGCCATCAAAATGTTCTGCCACTAATTCTTTGTTTAAGAAGTATGGATAGCAAACACGAGCACGTGCATAGTCCTGTGTGTAATGAAGGTATATGCATCAAGGATGCAATGAATAATGAAGAGGTGATCAGTAACTGAATTATGTTGCTTCGAGTAATTGCATAGGTGTCTTTATTTGTATGTTTTGTTAGGCAATGTTCAACAAGTAAAGCAACATAGTATGATGATGGACATGTATCTATACAGCATGTAAATTGAACATAAAGATACATGAACATATAAAACGTTAGTGGCTTTGCTGGTAGCATAAAAAGATTCTACTGTGCCATAACTCACACGAAGTGTGATATTTTGTTTAAACACTACAAGGTACCTCATTAAATGAAAGGTACCCAGTTAATATAAACAAAGTACTTTACAGTCCGCCCCTGGCACGATACACAACATCTCTACGGCGCTCGCTGCGGAAACGAACAATGGACTGGTGGTTCTGGGCTTTGTCCGTCAACTGGTCGGCCGAGTCGATGGCGACTTCCAGGTCGTTACATACAATGGGTGGGGTGACGTGCATTTTACTGTTTATAATGTCTATAACTTTATCCTGATCCCTGAAGATTTTCATCATTCACGTCCTCGCATATCTCATTGAGAACCGAAATGATGACGTCACGCCGCTTATAGCAACCGGCCCAGCTGGTTCCAACAAAATGTTTTCAGCTCTATCTGTTAACATGCATGATGTTACGCTTTGTTCTACACTGTAATCAGTATTCTGACAGTCATACGTGTAGTTCTTTATGGTTCCCATAAGTTGAAAGTGAGAAGCAAACATGGGTGAAATAAATTTGGTATTTTTAATATTCTGGAACGAAAAAATAATTTTGTAACGCAAGCTATTTTATCCGCATTGCCATTGACAATATCGGTCGCGGTGCAACACAGTTTTTTGTTGCGTTGTAGCAATTCTGCTATTTCTGGATGTTTAATCTACTTTCCTGAAGTTTAATTTCATAAATGAGGAAGGTCAAGCCAGTAGATAGACATATTGTTAACCAACCGCCTTAGTTACGTAATTACAGCAACTCGGTTGCAGATGCGCTCAGTGAAGCGTGGTATTCTGTTGCTAGTGTTTCTAGGCAAGCAGGTGGTTTCACTGTAATCGTAGAGAGGGTGTTCCACAATGCCTAGTTTGAATAGTATATTGCATTAGCCAATAGAAATGATGGAAACCTGTCATATGATGTGTAATTAGGTATGTTTATATAAACGTTTGTTGTACGCATTTCGCCATCTGGGCGCTGGCGAAGGACTGGAACAGATCCAGGGTTGAACGAGACAGGTTGCCATGCTGCCAAGAGAATGACAAGTCAAGTCGTAAAGCGTGGTGGGAATCGTTAACGTGGGTTACGTTCCCAAGCTTATGTGTGTGTATAATATTCAGTGTCCAGAGTGACTGTTCGATCAAGTTTCGAAGAATCCATGCCGCCACGTCAGCATTATATTGATACAACGTTCCGGTCGGCCCCAACGTATTTGCGTCGATGAGCGATAATCGCGATGCGCTCACCCAGCTCGGGCCATCCTCGAACAGCGGTCTCACAGCGACATCGGCGGTAAACGTATACTGTCAGGTGTCGTCATTCACGCGAACCCGTTCATCCGACTTCTCGATCGTTCGCGACAGGACAAGACCTCTCGATCGAATTCGTAGCGGCCGGCGGTAAGCGTCTACTGCCCGGCTTCGTCTTTCAGTTGAACGTATTCAACTGACTTCGCAATCGTTTGCGACCGTGCGATCATTGAACGGACGCGACTCGAGATTTCGCGGCGTACGACAGCAATCGTCAAGTGCCCGGCATCATCACTCGTGCGGCCGAGATACACCGGTCCAATTGTGTTCTGAGTTCGGCGTGTTGACTTCAACAAACGTTCGTATATATTCGAGATGGGACTAGCCCAGTATAAATGTTTATTTTCTGATTGAACGTATCTATTATTTGCTGTATTATAATTAGTAGTTATCTGTGGGTTTTGAAGTGAGGTATTATTACCCATGAAGTATTCACATATATTATTATATATAAATATATGTGTGTTGTAACATATTACTGTAATGAGAGTCCGCGAGGACTAGCTTATACTGTGTATTTATATTATGGGAGTTATTCTTAGATAACACTTGGCGCCTAGTGTATGGTCGTATAGCGGTATAATCCACCTTAGAAAGGAAGTGGAATTTGATAATCGAAAGATTCAGTGTTATTGTTTATTATGTTCTATTAAGATTTGGTTTTCTTTATTTTGTTTATTTTGTTAATCGAGATATTTACCAAAAAGGAAGATATCTTGTAATAAAGTATTAAATTTTCCTCGTTCTTTGTTGCTTGTTCACGATCACCTTTCTTTCTCATATGCGTTGACCTTGATATATAAGAACCCTACTAGACTGAGCCATCTAGTGTACGGAGACCTCGCTAATCCGTGACATGCGTGTCACGCTATTTTCACCGCAAAATGCGAACCTGTCAATACTATTTAATTCATGTATGAAATTGCCAATATCAAAGGATTTGATAATATTGTTAAATAAGGTACAAAATAAGTTTCAGGCTGAGAAGTTAGGGAGCGGTCATTATATAAGTTTTGAGTTTTTTGGTCACCATCAAGGAGGACGCAGTCGGAGGGTTTTAGGGAACCTTATGTGGGGATACAGTTGTGGATTTTAGTTAGTCCCAAGATGGGTGAAGTTGGATTTTTGGTGAACCTGCGGTTGGAGGGTTTTAATGATATATACATCACGTTCCGACGCATATATGTAAAATGTCAACATGACTATTAACACATTTTAATGTAAATATGCTGTTAGCAAAATTACTAACTATACAAAGTTAATAAACACATTACGCAGTTAATTAACAGTAACATTAATCATATGTATTGCATATAATAATTAACACCACAAAAAAGTCTATGAATATATAACTGTGAGCTTTGCTACAACGAAAACTGGTTAGTCTTAGATTTGGAAAAACAACTATTGCCATTATGTATCTAGAACAAGTTACATACTTGACAAAAACTCACTGTTTATGTTATATTGTGCACTATTTCTGCCTTATATATCATACTGCTGTGAAGTCTGGGGCATCACTTATAAAACTATTGTTCACAGTGTTTTTATTTTACAGAAGAAACTAATCAGGCTAATTTGCAGTGATACTTTTTGTGTCATACTAATACATTATTTTGTGATTTAGGTATACCTAAACTGCCTGACATAATAACATTAAGAATTGGTATTGTAATGTTCAAAGCTAAAAATAAGATGTTGCCGTATAACCTTCAAGAATTCTTTGCTACTAACCATGAATCAAGGCATTTGACACACCAAAGGAACAAAATGAAACATGTGTATGCTCGCACAACTTTGAAATCTATGTGTATATCGGCATATAGGATTAAATTATGGAACTCCTATAATGAAAAAAGTAAAAAAGTAAAACGGAGATGATGAATATATATGCATATATATATATATATATATATATATATATATACATATATATATATATATATACAAATTTAATTTAAAAAATGTATGAGATTGCTTTCTAAAGATATATTTCCATGTTGTTACCAATGTTGTGTTTAATATACTTGCACATGTTATGATCGTGTTGGGGAAGTGATTAATAAGTACAACACTTCTATCTTCCCCAATTTCCATGTGTAAATGTTTATATATTGTATATTGCGTGTAGTTTTCATAGCATCTTTTCAAACTTAGTGCTATTATGAATTATTTCTCTTTTAAACTAGCACGCATCGCACCTCAAAGAACGCTTGTAAAATAAGTGAAACTATTAACATGATCAGATCTGACATGATTTTCTCCTTTTAAGCGGTTTGGGCTCGTCTGAGAAGCATGCAGCAAGTGCAGAGATAGGGGCCTACTGACGCCATTAGCCATATTCGAACAAAAGTTAGTGATTTGTTTTTTAATGGGTAAATCCATCTACAAAATGTGTTTTATTAATTGCGAACTAACATGGATGACTGTTTTGGCAAAGAAATTTGTTATAATTCAAATGGGATTAAGTTACCTAAAGTGGAGGAATCCACCGCTTCTGTCGTAGGCAATAAACACCCAGCAGGCTGCAGCCCAAGAGGTGACAGGGCAACGAAAATGTCATCATTCACAATGTGCTTGATGGCTAATGCCTATTAATATATCAACACAAGGATGCAAAATGACGGTTGCCCAGCAAGATGATTAGTTACTGGACTAAGTTCAAGTTGCACGTTGCGGCCAAAGCAATTTATCTAGTCGATTTTCCACTGTGTAGTCGGAACTTCGTATCATGAATTTATTAAAGGAAATAAAAACAAGGCATTGGCTAAAATTCGTTTTCCATGTGCACACAAAGATTAACATTGTATGTAACATTCGAGAACATTAAACAAATACACACAAATACACAAATACATTTGTAGCATGAATTAAAATTTAATGAGCTAGGCGATCACATGATAACGTGACATCACATATGACCCACACTCGCATCAGGCCGGCCCTTTGCATGCATTCAGAGCATGTTTAGATGGATAGCTTTTGGGTCGAAACGAGTGTCAGAATGAGTTATTGTGCAATATTCCGATGTAATACAAACACTAGTCATCATATAGGAACAAGCAGTTATCTTACGGTTCCACATGAATAATTTTTTTTATCCAAAACAATGAATGCGAATGAGCCTACAAGTCGACTAGGTTTCGCCGCGCTTGGGCTCGTTTTCAGAATAATTATATCGAATGCAACCGACGGGAGATAATCTACACGAATAAGCATACATAGTAAACATATATTGTATCCAGCTACAGAAAGGAACGTGTATAATCTCATATCACTAGAATATCGATGTATGAAGGAGGAGCTGTACAATTTATCACAACTACTTAAATCAGTCAGTTATCTTCTGTCGGTGCCTCTAGCTCAGTTGATAAACGCGTTGGTTTCTTGTCATTTATTTAACAATCGGGCGACGCCGGTTCAATCCTGACACCAAACCATTAATTTTTTTACACTTTTTTGTTTGTTTTCACGAAGTATAAACCAAATAATTTTTATACTATGATGCACTGTTTGTCAATATTTTTTTAATTTTTGTAGTAATTATTAATTCGCCACAAAAAATGAAAATATGGGAATTTTATAACGATGTTTAACATTTTTATTTATCCAAACAAATATAATAAGTAGTAATATAGGTTCATCAGCGTGTACGCTGGCGCGGCGCGGAGCAAGATAAAGTGACGTCATATCTAGGTCAAGATCAAGTACCCGGATGTAGGTCAAGGTCAAGTACCCGGATGTAGGTCAAGTACCCGGATGTAGGTCAAGGTCAAGTACCCGGATGTATGTCAAGTGACCCCCACCTGGCGGATAGGTCGTGAAGTACAAATACCACCCCTGACGGATAAATCGTGAACTAAATATGGGACCTGTCTAAATTGGTCTTATTTATGAAAATTGGCGCCCCTTGGTGGAAAGTACCCGGATGTAGGTCAAGGTCAAGTACCCGGATGTAGGTCAAATGGGCCCCGGCGGATAAGCCATCAACTAAAATAGCACCACCTGGCGGATATGTCATCAACTATAAACATCGCCCCTATCGGACAGATCATAAACTACAAATACCATCCCTGTCGGATAAGTCGTGAACTAAATATGGGTCCTGCCTAAATTGGTGCGTCTTATTTATGAAAATTGGCGCCCCTTGGTGGAAAGGTTACGAACTGAAAGATAAGTACAAATAACTCCCCCTGACGGATGTCAGTGAACCAAATATCGACACTGCTTAAAATTGTGCCTCTTGTTTCTTTTTACTCTTTTTATTAAAAATAGGTCAAATACGTCATTAAATAAGTCATTGCGCATGCGCAATGGTGTCTTTTCTTATGTCTCATAGGTTGTCGACCATTTGTTTAGGTGTAGGCCTCTCCTAACCTATACATTTACAACCATAAAATAGGATAAATCCTGACGAATCGGCAGAGAACTAGTAAAATAAGACACATTATTTAGATGCACACATAGATACATACATAGATACATACATAGACACATACATAGAGACAGACATAGAGATACACAGAGACAGACATAGATACATACATAGAGACATACATAGATACATACATAGAGACAGAATACATAGATACATACATAGAGACAGAATACATAGATACATACATAGAGACAGAATACATAGATACATACATAGAGACAGAATACATAGATGCATACATAGAGACAGAATACATAGATGCATACATAGAGACAGAATACATAGATGCATACATAGAGACAGAATACATAGATGCATACATAGAGACAGAATACATAGATGCATACATAGAGACAGAATACATAGACGCATACATAGAGACAGAATACATAGACGCATACATTGAGACAGAATACATAGACGCATACATTGAGACAGAATACATAGACGCATACATTGAGACAGAATACATAGACGCATACATTGAGACAGAATACATAGACGCATACATTGAGACAGAATACATAGACGCATACATTGAGACAGAATACATAGACGCATACATTGAGACAGAATACATAGACGCATACATTGAGACAGAATACATAGACGCATACATTGAGACAGAATACATAGACGCATACATTGAGACAGAATACACAGACGCATACATTGAGACAGAATACACAGACGCATACATTACAGACAGACGCATACATTACAGACATAGACGCATACATTGAGACAGAATACATAGACGCATACATTGAGACAGACATAGCATACATAGAGACAGAATACACAGACGCATACATAGAGACATACACAGACGCATACATGAGACAGAATACATAGACGCATACATTGAGACAGAATACATAGACGCATACATTGAGACAGAATACATAGACGCATACATTGAGACAGAATACATAGACGCATACATTGAGACAGAATACATAGACGCATACATTGAGACAGAATACATAGACGCATACATTGAGACAGAATACATAGACGCATACATTGAGACAGAATACATAGACGCATACATTGAGACAGAATACATAGACGCATACATTGAGACAGAATACATAGACGCATACATTGAGACAGAATACATAGACGCATACAGAGACAGAATACATAGACGCATACGTAGAGACAGAATACATAGACGCATACGTAGAGACAGAATACATAGACGCATACATAGAGACAGAATACATAGACGCATACATAGAGACAGAATACATAGACGCATACATAGAGACAGAATACATAGACGCATACATAGAGACAGAATACACAGACGCATACATTGAGACAGAATACACAGACGCATACATAGAGACAGAATACACAGACGCATACGTAGAGACAGAATACACAGACGCATACGTAGAGACAGAATACATAGACGCATACGTAGAGACAGAATACATAGACGCAGACGTAGAGACAGAATACATAGACGCACACGTAGAGACAGAATACATAGACGCACACGTAGAGACAGAATACATAGACGCACACGTAGAGACAGAATACATAGACGCACACGTAGAGACAGAATACATAGACGCATACGTAGAGACAGAATACATAGACGCATACGTAGAGACAGAATACATAGACGCATACATAGAGACAGAATACATAGACGCATACATAGAGACAGAATACATAGACGCATACATAGAGACAGAATACATAGACGCATACATAGAGACAGAATACACAGACGCATACATTGAGACAGAATACACAGACGCATACATTGAGACAGAATACACAGACGCATACATTGAGACAGAATACACAGACGCATACATTGAGACAGAATACACAGACGCATACATTGAGACAGAATACACAGACGCATACATTGAGACAGAATACACAGACGCATACATTGAGACAGAATACACAGACGCATACATTGAGACAGAATACACAGACGCATACATTGAGACAGAATACACAGACGCATACATTGAGACAGAATACACAGACGCATACATTGAGACAGAATACACAGACGCATACATTGAGACAGAATACACAGACGCATACATTGAGACAGAATACACAGACGCATACATTGAGACAGAATACACAGACGCATACATTGAGACAGAATACACAGACGCATACATTGAGACAGAATACACAGACGCATACATTGAGACAGAATACACAGACGCATACATTGAGACAGAATACACAGACGCATACATTGAGACAGAATACACAGACGTAAACATTGAGACAGAATACACAGACGCATACATTGAGACAGAATACACAGACGCATACATTGAGACAGAATACACAGACGCATACATTGAGACAGAATACACAGACGCATACATTGAGACAGAATACACAGACGCATACATTGAGACAGAATACATAGACGCATACATTGAGACAGAATACATAGACGCATACATTGAGACAGAATACATAGACGCATACATTGAGACAGAATACATAGACGCATACATTGAGACAGAATACATAGACGCATACATTGATACAGAATACATAGACGCATACATTGATACAGAATACATAGACGCATACATTGAGACAGAATACATAGACGCATACATTGAGACAGAATACATAGACGCATACATTGAGACAGAATACATAGACGCATACATTGAGACAGAATACATAGACGCACACATTGAGACAGTGTTCACATAGACGCAATGCTACTGAGACAGCAGAATACATAGACGCATACATTGAGACAGAATACATAGGATGCATACATTGAGACAGAATACATAGACGTGCATACATTGAGACAGAATACATAGACGCATACATTGGAGACAGAACATAGACGCATACATTGAGACAGAATACATAGATGCATACATTGAGACAGAATATAGACGCATACATTGAGACACAGAATACAGGACGCATACATTGAGACAGAATACATAGACGCATGTACATTGAGACAGAACACATAGATGCCACATTGAGACAGAATACACAGACGCATACATTGAGACAGAATACACAGACGCATACATAGAGACAGAATACACAGACGCATACATTGAGACAGAATACACAGACGCATACATTGAGACAGAATACACAGACGCATACATTGAGACAGAATACACAGACGCATACATTGAGACAGAATACACAGACGCATACATTGAGACAGAATACACAGACGCATACATTGAGACAGAATACACAGACGCATACATTGAGACAGAATACACAGACGCATACATTGAGACAGAATACACAGACGCATACATTGAGACAGAATACACAGACGCATACATTGAGACAGAATACACAGACGCATACATTGAGACAGAATACACAGACGCATACATTGAGACAGAATACACAGACGCATACATTGAGACAGAATACACAGACGCATACATTGAGACAGAATACACAGACGCATACATTGAGACAGAATACACAGACGCATACATTGAGACAGAATACACAGACGCATACATTGAGACAGAATACACAGACGCATACATTGAGACAGAATACACAGACGCATACATTGAGACAGAATACACAGACGCATACATTGAGACAGAATACACAGACGCATACATTGAGACAGAATACACAGACGCATACATTGAGACAGAATACACAGACGCATACATTGAGACAGAATACACAGACGCATACATTGAGACAGAATACACAGACGCATACATTGAGACAGAATACACAGACGCATACATTGAGACAGAATACACAGACGCATACATTGAGACAGAATACACAGACGCATACATTGAGACAGAATACACAGACGCATACATAGAGACAGAATACACAGACGCATACATAGAGACAGAATACACAGACGCATACATAGAGACAGAATACATAGACGCATACATAGAGACAGAATACATAGACGCATACATAGAGACAGAATACATAGACGCATACATAGAGACAGAATACATAGACGCATACGTAGAGACAGAATACATAGACGCATACGTAGAGACAGAATACATAGACGCATACGTAGAGACAGAATACATAGACGCATACGTAGAGACAGAATACATAGACGCATACGTAGAGACAGAATACATAGACGCATACATAGAGACAGAATACATAGACGCATACATAGAGACAGAATACATAGACGCATACATAGAGACAGAATACATAGACGCATACATAGAGACAGAATACACAGACGCATACATTGAGACAGAATACACAGACGCATACATTGAGACAGAATACACAGACGCATACATTGAGACAGAATACATAGACGCATACATTGAGACAGAATACATAGACGCATACATTGAGACAGAATACATAGACGCATACATTGAGACAGAATACATAGACGCATACATTGAGACAGAATACATAGACGCATACATTGAGACAGAATACATAGACGCATACATTGAGACAGAATACACAGACGCATACATTGAGACAGAATACACAGACGCATACATTGAGACAGAATACACAGACGCATACATTGAGACAGAATACACAGACGCATACATTGAGACAGAATACACAGACGCATACATTGAGACAGAATACACAGACGCATACATAGAGACAGAATACATAGACGCATACATAGAGACATAATACATAGACGCATACATAGAGACAGAATACATAGACGCATACATAGAGACAGAATACATAGACGCATACATAGAGACAGAATACATAGACGCATACATAGAGACAGAATACATAGACGCATACATAGAGACAGAATACATAGACGCATACATAGAGACAGAATACATAGACGCATACATAGAGACAGAATACATAGACGCATACATAGAGACCGAATACATAGACGCATACATAGAGACCGAATACACAGACGCATACATTGAGACAGAATACACAGACGCATACATAGAGACAGAATACATAGACGCATACACAGAGACAGAATACATAGACGCATACACTGACATTTGAACACACAGACGGCCACTGAGACAGAACACACAGCAGACGCACACATTGGAGATGAGAATACACAGACGCATACATTGAGACAGAATACACAGACGCATACATTGAGACAGAATACACAGACGCATACATTGAGACAGAATACACAGACGCATACATAGAGACAGAATACATAGACGCATACATAGAGACATAATACATAGACGCATACATAGAGACATAATACATAGACGCATACATAGAGACATAATACATAGACGCATACATAGAGACAGAATACATAGACGCATACATAGAGACAGAATACATAGACGCATACATAGAGACAGAATACATAGACGCATACATAGAGACAGAATACATAGACGCATACATAGAGACAGAATACATAGACGCATACATAGAGACAGAATACATAGACGCATACATAGAGACAGAATACATAGACGCATACATAGAGACAGAATACATAGACGCATACATAGAGACAGAATACATAGACGCATACATAGAGACAGAATACATAGACGCATACATAGAGACAGAATACATAGACGCATACATAGAGACAGAATACATAGACGCATACATAGAGACAGAATACATAGACGCATACATAGAGACAGAATACATTGACGCATACATAGAGACAGAATACATAGACGCATACATAGAGACAGAATACATAGACGCATACACAGAGACAGAATACATAGACGCATACACAGAGACAGAATACATAGATACATACACAGAGACAGAATACATAGATACATACATAGAGACAGAATACATAGAGATATACATAGATACAGACATAGATACATACATAGAGGCATACATAGATACATACATAGAGGCATACATAGATACATACATAGATGCATACATAGATGCATACATAGATACATACATAGATGCATACATAGATACATACATAGATACATACATAGATGCATACATAGATACATACATAGATACATACATAGAGACAGGCATATATATATATATATATATATATATATAGATACATACGTAGATACATACATAGATGCATACATAGATTCATACATAGAGACAGAAATAGATACAGACATAGAGATATACATAGATACAGACATAGAGACAGACATAGATACATACATATATACATACATAGAGACAAGTATAGATACATACATAGAGACAGGTATAGATATATACATATATATTTACATAGATATATACATAGATGCATACATAGAGACAGACATATATACATACATACATACATACATAGAGACATACATAGATACAGACATAGAGACAGACATAGATATATACATATATACATACATAGAGACATACATATATACATACATAGAGACATACATATATACATACATAGAGACAGACATAGATACAGACATAGAGCAGACATAGAGATATACATAGATACATACATAGAGACATACATGGATACATACATGGATACATACATGGATACATACATGGATACCTACATAGAGATATACATAGATACAGACATAGAGACAGACATAGAGATATACATAGATACATACATAAATACATACATAGATACGTACATAGATACATACATATATACATACATAGATACATACATAGAGACAGGCATATATATATATATATATAGATACATACATAGATACATACATAGAGACATACATAGATTCATTCATAGAGACAGACATAGATACAGACAGAGACAGACATAGAGACAGACATAGATACATACATAGAAACAGACATAGATACATACAAAGATACATACATAGAGACAGGCATAGATACATATATAGAGACATACATAGATACACACATATATATTTACATAGATATATATATAGATGCATACATAGAGACAGACATAGAGACATACATAGATACAGACATAGAGACAGACATAGAGATATACATATATACATACATAGAGACATACATAGATACATACATAGAGACATACATAGAGACAGACATAGATACATACTAAGAGACATACATAGATACAGACATAGATATACACATAGAGACAGACATAGAGCAGACATAGAGATATACATAGATACATACATGGAGACAGACATAGATACATACATAGAGACAGGCATAGAGATATACATAGATACATACATAGAAACATACATAGATACATACATAGAGACGTACATAGATACAGACATAGGGACAGACATATTAAACAATTTGGCCCACAGAGAGATAACTGGATGAAATTTGGCCCATTCCTAGAACAGTTTATGGAACCCTGATATATACTATGACGTTTTGGTGTCTGTAGTGTGTTTGTACATGTATCATAACTAGCGAATCCAGTGGTGCCTGGGGAGCACATGCCCCCTAGATCTTTGGAATGCCCCCGTTTTGCGAGCCTCAATGGGTTGCAATAGCCTCGAAGTTTGTATTTTACCGAGCCTCAGGGGGTGCAGTCGGATGATTTTGGAGAGCCCCAATGTTGGTATTTTGGCGAGCCTCGGGGGGTGCAATTGGTGGTTGTTGCCCCAAAGACTACCTTCTCTGGATCGCCAATTATTGCTTTGTGATGCAGGAATGTGTGTGTTCTAAAAGCCATGTTGTACTGTGAAGTCCACGTTGCAGTAGGTAGGGAGGCGTGGGACTTTATATGATCGGATTACCGGTCAACCACTGCCCAGAAGACTCCACATTCCTAAATTCTGTGTTGCAGTTTCCGTTGTTGACAAAGCATTAGATTGGGTGGTCTCGTACCTGCAGGGACGGACTCACCGCGTCGTAATTGGTGACATATTTTCGGGTACAACTCCTCTGACGTCAGGTGTCCCGCAAGGCTCCGTCCTAGGCTCACTGCTCTTCTCGTTGTATGTGCAACCAATTGGCGATATCATCAGAAAATATGGCCTTTGCTACCACCACTACGCTGATGACTTACAACTCTACTCCCACTTTGATCTCAGTATATACAACCGCTTACGCTGCTGTTTTACGTCGAATGGAAGCATGCCTGGATGACATAAAACATTGGATGGCGCGTAATTACATGTGCATGAATGACAGAAAGACCGAATACATTCCAGTGGTGCCTAAGTCGCAGCCTAATACGTGTTGGTGACTGTACGATTGCAGCTTCACGATGTGTCCGGAATCTCGGCGTCTACGTGGACAGACACCTGAACATGAACAAACAGGTGTCACAAACCGTTAGTGTGTGTGCATTCCAGCCGATTTTGCCTAAAACAACGAAGGAACGCATAGTCAACGCCATAATAACATCGCGGCTGGACTATTGCAACTAAATCATATACGGAACATTTGCAAACAACATCGCTCGTCTGCAACGAATTCACAACTCGGCCGCTCGCCTGATATTACGTCGCCCGTGGAGTGATAGTGGTGCTCCGCTGTTGCATGATCTGCACTGGCTACCCGTTGCTCGCAGAATCGAGTTAAAATATTGGTGTTTACCTACAAGGCAATGCATGAAAATGGAACACTCTACCTAATTACATTAAATCTTAGGACACTCTTGGCAGTTTTAAATGTCAACTAAAACACATTTATTTAGAACATCATTCTAGACGAACGCTAGTAGCTTGTTTGTGACTGCCCTCAATGATCCAGTGGACTTATTTATATAGTAATATTTTTGAACTATTTATTTATTTGATTTTATACTGCTATATTTTAGTGATTAACTTATGTATTGTAATTTATTAATTATATTATATTGCACTGTGTTTATTTTAAGTTAACATCGTACTACCATAATGCAAATATTTTGTTGCCTTTTACTTAATTTATTTATTACTATTTTTATTACTATTGTATGGCACAATTTTTAGTTTAAATGACTGTTAGTACTAATATTTTATTTTAATGATCATGACGCATGATGTATTGTAAAGCGCCACGGGCACTATAACAAATTAAATGTATTATTATTATTATTTTGTGACTCATCATAAAAATCCTCAGATTGATGAGGTTGTCGTAGTAATTTAAAGAAAGAGAGACCTGTTCCCGCGATTAGGTCGATTGTGTCAACAAAACGGGTGTTCCTTGTCGATCTACTTTTTACTGAGCTAACTTTGTGTAGCGTTTGTTGCAAATGTTTAAGGTGTATATTTATCAGTGCATGACGATAAATTGCATTCTTGGCGTGCTCCGACACATGTGCGATGACAAGTTTTCCTTCATGAGTCCACTGCGTTCGTCGATGTAGTATCATTAGTTCTTCGTCGAGGTTGTACCGTCATAGTACTTGTTAGAGTTCTTTGTACCACACACGGCCGAATGGAATTTGTTCGAGATTGATGAACTTAATGCTAGGAAAGACCAGGGCTCCAGCTGTTAACTACAAGTCTTTCGCCAGCGTCGCGGTCCCATTGTGTGGGATGTGATGGCTTGCCTACCCCTTACAATGGGTCAACAAATATATATGGTCGATTCCCACGAAACGTTGACAAATGGTGTTCCTAGGGGGGCAAAAATAAACATATGCGTATAAAGTCGTGTTTTCTGTCGAACGAAAAGAACATATTGAGGTAATCGGAGAATAAAATTGGGAAATTTAAATCCTCAAATTGAACATTTGACAGCTAATAGAAATAGCAAGTGTTTAAGTTCTGAAACCATACGTTTGCACACAAGTCCCTCTACTTGGTAACTGCTACAACTATTTCATCTCACATTTACCTGTGACATTTCATTTTCAATATATGTAAAACACATTTATGGTTGAAATGATGTAAGAAATATGTTTCGGACTTCTTTTTTTATATTAAGGGGGAGCTTTGAAGTATTTTGTGCTCTCTCAGACTTGATGTTTTATAAAAGTGACTTTCTGTTACACATTACCACTTACAAGGGGAATGCATGTGTTATTATTATAATACATTCATGGCAAGGTATACACATTGAGCTTTTCAACAGGGTATACCTCAGTGACACTGATTTATAACTATCAGTTTGTAGACAGTTTAGAATTTGCAGATGTTCGGTTTCATATAATATACTTTTCAGTACAATGGAGTAAATTACTGGCGAGACCACTGGACAACTCTAACTTGTTTTAAGAATGTTTTGGTATATACCCGACAGTCTAAATTGATTATGTTAATGATATGTAGGTGATTCTGTTCTATTCTTATTATTCTAATTAAGAAAACGCCGGAGACGTACGGTTTCATGTACCTCCTCTTATAATGTGTATTGTGTATCAACTGTCAAAAGGTTGTGATGTAAGTATTTAAATTGGTTGTACAAAGGTTATAGATACCAAGCGCTGATGTTACTTCATATGCTTTACAAAAATATTGAGGTGTGGGCTAAGAAACTGTCGGAGACGTACGGTTTCATGCATATGAATGGTTTCTGTAGAATACAGTATTTTTTATTATTTGACCACTTTTTACTTAAAGTTTGTTTACATACATACCCAAGTGTAAAACTATTCCTGTTAGTGTTCCATATATGTTTTTCTCAACCATTTTTATCATTTTTATTAATATACTGAACAATAGAACATGAATACAATGTTTTCATAACGTTATTTATTTAAAATCTAACCGACCACTTTTGTAATTTGTCGAAAGATAATTTTAAGAACAATTAATGAAACTTGAACTGAATGTTCCAAAAGCACCACCTCTCATCCTTCTCTTGAACCATCTCTCTGTCGTCCCTCTCCTCCAACACCTGTCTCTCGACCCTTTCCACCACCACATGTCTGTCACTCCTCTCCTCCACCACCTGCCTCTCTACCTTTCCCACCACCACCTATATGTCTTCCATCTCCTCCTCCCACTCTCCAGCGCCAGTTGCGTGCTCTCCCAACCAGAACGTGTTGGATAGAACACTCCGCCCTTCGTGTAGCAGCAATCCTTGAAGCAGGAAGTACTGCAGATTTTCACGACTGGGCCTGGGACCACAACAGCATGGGAAGACATTATGCCACGGACTTCTGGAACATTCCATGTTTCGATCTCATCTTTGCAGTCCTGGATGACTTCGAGGGTTATCTTCAGGAGGGTCATGGTCACGTCACTATCACGAATTTGCGTGGCACAATTCTTAGCTCGTGGTGATTACTCTTCCAGCCTACACCAGGTTGTCAGTCTTCCTTTTCATGTCACCACCCATTCCGTCTCAGGGGCCTTTCCCGTGGCCAGCCTCCAGCCAGATCCATGAAGCTCTAAGACCGAACAGTGATGGAAATTTTGCTACTAGGGCACATATTGTGCGGTTCCGGTACGGCGAAGTTGGTGAGTCTGTGATGAAGTGCAGAGTCGACAGTTCCGGAAGGATTTCATTGACTTCCTTCATCAGCGCTTTGATGAAAGCAAAAGTTGTCGACACAGTGTGAGCAATGACACTTGTAATCCCCATGTAGCTCTTGGTACAAAGCTTGCCATTGGGTGAATGGTCACCTGGGAATTTACATAGTACACTGCCGTTATTTCGTCCTGGTATATGCACACCAAATTTTCAGCAGAGTCCATCTGGACCGTTGCCTCCGTCTTTTCCGCCATGGACTGCTTCAAGATGCGGATCTGGTGATATTGGATGGTCACCCAGTGACAGTGCTCACGGAACTCGGCCATGCCGGATATGAGTTGGTCTGTGAAGTCTCTTGTATTTTGTACAATTTGGGTCAGTTTCACTTTCTTGAAGACCTCGGTATCTTCGGTACCGAACTTCTGTTTTCGCTTGGCGTCATCTGATTCCCGAAAATAACGATAAATGGGGTGACTGGGCCGATGAACCAACTGGCAGTTAGAGCCGACGTACGGTTTCGGGAGACGTACGGTTGCAAAGACCCATAAAAGCAAAATAAATCGAAGGGAAATGTATCTACAAATTACAATTTTGTCATATAGTTACCTTGTTATATGTTATTTATGACCAATTAATATTTCTTACTAATCTACAAATCTCTACTTACAATGCGTATTCAAACTTGCGACGTACGGTTTCATGAAAAACTTCCCCAAATCGGTTACGTCGCTCAACACAATTTATTTGCCAACATTTTTGGTTTAAAACAGCACAGGACCTATGTATCCAGTTGTGGCATCAAGTTGAGTGTGAAATCTGCGTTATTTAATGAACTGTTGTACTGAATTTTCCTATATGAATGACTGCAGACGGACGGTTTCAGAAAATTTCCCCAACATTCAAATAATCAGGAGAAATCAGGGTTTTGACCTGAAGTTTTAATTTTTTGAACAATAATTCCTGAGACATCAACCTTCACAGCCAAACATTAACTGTACACCTTGCATATGTTGTTCGAATATTACAATGCGTTTAAAACTACTGATGGCATATATTTCACACAAAAATAGAGCAGAAATTACCAATTTTTTTGGGACAGTACTCAGAGATTCCATGGTACATATACAAAAGTAGGGTTCCCCAGAAAGCCCCAACGAAGACGCATGCGTAAGCATCATTCCAGCCTACCAACTAGTATATTAAATTTTTTCAACGTTTCGTGGGAATCGACCATATATATATATATAAATATATATATATATATGTATATATATATATATATATATATATATAACTTGGCAGGCATACGTAGGAATAAATTATCATAATTACTATACTTAGCAACTGGGCGAATGCGTGCGTGCATGTGTGTGTTTACACATGTGAACATATGACATGGATTGTATGCCTGATGATTGACCTAGTAGCATGCAGAATACTACAATATAGTCTCTCAACAACATAGAACACCCAGCAACATAGAAAACAACTGATTTATTAAGATGCTTAATGAAGGCAATAGCAACGTAAATGTCCTTTGCTTATCATCAGGAATATATATATATATATATGTATATATAATTATATATATATATATAATTATATATATTGCCCACCAATCCTTGCTGTTCTTGTCCTCGGTTGTGTTTGTGTCCCTGTCTCTATTTCACTACACCGTTTGTTTATCCAGTCGCCCTTTGCTTTCTCCATTCTCTTCCTGAGATCCGTGTTTAGTTCTCGGTCTGTACGCATCGACGTTGGTTATAATGTCCTCTTCTTCAACTCTGCTTGCAAAACATCAACACACCGGTCAAGGAGCACTTGAATTAATTAATTATGGCTCGGAGGTTTGTGCGAGCGGTTTCAATGCCTATGCACGCTAATCGCTTAATGCGTTATGTCTACAGTATGACTTCACGGCCGCTCTTCTTAAATGCAGGCCATCGTATCTGACTTATGACATATCCACGAGTGTTTACATCGAATATGACACCACGGCCATTCTTCTTAAATGCAGGCCATCGTATCTGACTTATGCCATATCCACGAGTGTTTGCGTCGTTTGGAATAGTCAGCTTGCATCGTTAGTTTAATTAGCACCGAAGGACGACATAGACACTAAGCGATTTGTTACTGTAGTTGGTGCCACATTGGTCACGTGGGGTGATTGTGGTAGATTAACATTCTTCGGTGAGACGTTTGCGACATGTAGACGTGCGGGTGCGATGTCTCTACGGCATCAACGCACTGTCTGCGGCAATGAACACGACCACCACGGGTAAGACGTGTATATTATGAGGATGACACAAGAACATGCGAGTGCTTGTCTCCATTGTGGTCCTGGTTTATTTTCAGATTTTCCTTCTCTACCACAGGTGACACGCTTACCCTTGCGTGGGATCATTTACTTGCCCTGGCATAGACACAGGGTAGAAGGGACCAACATCTCTGCCAAGACACAGGCAACGTGAGGTGAACGAAATTTTCCAAGTTACGAAACGGCAGTCGGTAGTGGGATTCGAACCCCGGTCCACTCGACCGACAGTCCGGCGCGCTACAGTTCGACCACTACTATAGAATTTTATGTTTCTGGTGGTCGAACCATAGACCTGGGAAAACGAGATCCCGACAAACATTATTTGTTTAATCCATGCGCATGCAATTTCGTTCATTCCTTGAGCTTTGTTTCGTTCCAGTTCACTCAGCTGTATAAAGGTGTACCTGATTATACAGACGGTGGTGGATGCATAGGCCTACAATTCAGGGACTATGAAACCTTGCTATTCGCGCAGTAGTACAAATATTCGATCAATCCTAAGAGAATGGATACCGGGGTATTGGTTATATACACAACGAATTGCGTAGTACGGACATTTGGTCAACATTGATTTGTTATTAGATATAAAGGCAAAACTGATTAGGCCATATATTATATATTTAGTTCGAATATAGTCTATGGGTGTTGTATATAGAATGCATGCGATTGTCGATATGTTCGCGTGGAGCGCAGTCGCGCAGTTGCTAGAGCATCGGACTCTCAATCGAGAGGACCCGGGTACGTTTCCTTTGCTGCCGTGTCGAACTTTGGGCAAGTGCATTTACTCTATGTTGCTGCAGTTCACTTTGCTATATGAATGAGAGACCTGGCAACAAACAGTGATGGATGTGTGTGTACGAATAGCCATCGCGCATTAATAGCAGCGTGGCTGAATGCTTCCCAGAGAAATCGAGATCGTGTTCGATTGAACAGGTCTTCCAGGGAGTAAGGTGTAAAGCGATCTGAACAGTCCTAAGGACTGGATACTGAGATAAATAAGAACTTACCTTTACTTACCTTTCGCCGTGTTGTTGACACAGTGTTCGTGCCTGGGATTGAGCATGACGGCCAGATTGTCTACAACCCAGCCAACTACTCTCTGTGGGTCGTCAGCGGTGTCCTGTTGGTCGCCCTTCTTCTCGCTGTTGGTTTCATCACGATGAAACTGTACCTGCGCCACGAAGACGCCATAATGAGACAGCGTATGGGTAGGCGACGGAACGCCGCGCAGTACTTCCGGCATCTAGAAAAGACGCAACGCCGAGTCGTGAGTTTGTCTGACGAGAACGCCGACAAGAATTAGAACTAGAAGACATTATCCTCGCAAGATAGGGTGGTGACAATGCACTACCCCTAGCAGATATCACACGCGAAGTTCGCTGGATTAATTCTACAGTTTCACTTTGTCCTATAAATATATCTGTCTCCGTCGGTCTTGCTGTGGGAACCATGAAAATGTCCTGATGGACGAACGCCCTTGCCTCAATCAAAGAGCAGTTACGGGAAATCCCAATATATTTACCAGTTCTCACAAGCGGCTGAACGGTTCCGTGTATTTAAATAATGATGTATACTTCCCAAACATTATATGTAACACGAGTCGCGGTTGGCTGAAACGAAAACGAGCCGAACACTCTGGCTAACGATATTATTGGCCCAACGTAACTTCAGCGTTTTGCAAGGCGACCTGCCAGGGGCTACCGAGACTGGTGTAATTAGCAGCACCTCTGGCGCGTTTGGATATATATGCGTACCGGTAACCAATTATATGACCATTGATCTGATTTGAATGAATGTTGTCGACTTTGCAGAACTAATGTAAGAACAAATAACACATTGATTAGATATGGCTAGTGTAAACGAAGTCCCACACAATAAATAAAAGGATTATCTTTATAATTGTTGTGTTCATGTTAAATGCTACCATGTTTTATAGGATTAGTGTATACGAATAGTCGGGTGTAGACGCTGAACATACATGCAGATACTTGGCCCAGTAGGGTTTGACTTGCGATTGAGGTCATCAACTCATATGCATATATATATATGATATATATACATACACGTATTGTATATACATACATGCATATATATATATATATATATATATATATATATAAACATACATACATACATATATATATATATACATTTATGGCGATCAACGCACTAGTTGAGCAGATGTGTAAAGAAGAGGGGGTGGGATTCGTAGATTTATGGGGATACTTTGTTGGGAGGGAAGATATGTACATGAGAGATGGCCTACATCTAAGTGGAAAGGGGGCAGCAGTTTTCTCAGAGAACTTGCTGCAATCTGTTGACAGTGGGACAGGCTGCATCTATTTAAACTAGATTCGCAGGGGGGATTCACAGAGAAGCCTGAAACTGGAGGCATAGATAAAGACAGCAGAAATAAATCGGCAAAGAACAGCCTGGAAAACTGTTCTGAATCAGGATATAAATGCATTTGTTTAAATGCAAGGAGCATAGTAAACAAAAGAAGTGAACTAAACATTATGGTAGAAGATATTGACCCTCACATAATAGGTATAACCGAATCGTGGGCCACCACTGATATATCAGATGCCGAATTGGGACTAACAGGATATGTAATGTTTAGGAAAGATAGAATAGGAAGAAAGGGAGGTGGAGTTATTTTATATATTAAAGAATCTATCCAGGCTTATGAAATAAAATTAGAAAGAGAAGCAGATTGCGAAGAAGCTGTTTGGTGTAACATAGTTACAGGAAACTCAACGTTAACAGTTGGGTTAGTTTATCGAAGTCCAAACATAAGCATAGAAGAGAATGAAAAAATACAAAACGCTATAAGGGAAGTAAGCAAACGGAACTGTATTATTATGGGGGACTTTAACCATGGGCATATACAATGGAAATCTCTACAGAGTATGGGGAGTGAGGACCACAAGTTTTTAGTTTTAGTACAAGATAGTTTCCTTTCTCAACATGTGCTAGAACCAACCAGGGGAGAGAATGTGTTAGACTTAGTTTTGTCCTCACAGAAAGAATTAGTTGACAATGTCAAGATATGTGAGCCACTGGGGAGTAGTGATCACAACCAGATACATTTTACCATCAAAGTAAAATCAGAAAGGAATAGTAAAAAGCAGTATAGGAGAAATTTCCACAAAGGAAGTTATAAGGACATGAGGAAATATTTAGCAAAGATAGACTGGAATAACACACTGAAGAATAAGACAGCAACCGAATGCTGGAATATCTTAAATAGTGAAATTAAGTGCATAGTCGATAAATTTGTACCTTTCAAAAAACAAGGGAAACGGTCTAAAAAGAAACACTTATCGAAAGAAGCCATTAGAAAAATTAAGTATAAACAAATGATGTGGAAGTCATATAGATGTACTGGAAATGATGAAGACTACAACATTTATAAAGAAGCACTTAATCAAGCTACAGCTGAAATTAGAAATTCAAAGAGAAGCTATGAAAAAAAATTAGCTAGTAATATAAAACATGACAGTAAGAGTTTTTATGCGTATATTCGAAGCAAACAGAAAGTTCAGGATAAGGTCGGTCCTCTAGAAGATAGTGCTGGAAATACAATATCAGAGGGATTCTTAATGGCAGAAGACCTGAATGAGTATTTTAGTTCAGTGTTTACCAGGGAAGATATTAGTTCACTGCCAGTACCAGAGGCTAAGTTCAAGGGGGCAGATTCAGACTATTTAGGACAGTTAGTTGTAACCTCGGAAATGGTAGCTAAGAAAATAAGGGCTATGAAGGATAATAAATCACCTGGAGTGGACGGGATTCCGCCCAAACTACTATTGGAAATTGTAGAACAAATTAGCGTACCGCTTGCAACAGTTTTCAATTTGTCATTAGAAGAGGGAGTGGTTCCTTTAGAATGGAAAGAGGCAAACATTATACCGTTATTTAAAAAAGGTTCGAGAAACAAGTCAGAGAACTATAGACCAGTGAGTTTAACATCAGTGATTTGCAAATTATTAGAAAGACTAATTAAAGATCACATGGTGGATTTTCTTGTTAAACATAACTTGATAAACCCATCTCAACATGGGTTTTTAAAAGCGAGGTCATGCTTAACAAATATGTTATGTTTTTTGGAAGACATCACTAGGTGGGTAGATGAGGGATCACCAGTAGATATCATCTATTTAGATTTTCAAAAAGCTTTCGACAAAGTACCACATCAAAGATTACTCCTTAAGCTAAAGGCCCATGGCATAGGAAATGGTATAATAAACTGGATAGAAAAATGGCTGAATGACAGAAGACAACGTGTAGTAGTTGATGGGGAGGCTTCAAACTGGAAATCGGTATTGAGTGGGGTACCACAGGGATCAGTACTAGGACCTATATTATTCTTAATATATATCAACGATTTGGACGATGATATAACAAGCAAGGTGTTAAAATTTGCGGATGATACAAAAGTGTTTAGAAGGATTAAAAGTGATGGAGACAGACAGCATTTACAAGATGATCTTGATAGGTTGATCAAATGGTCTGAAAAGTGGCAAATGCTGTTCAATTTTGGGAAATGTAAATGCCTCCACACAGGTCATGGGAATGAAGAGGTAAAATATAAAATGGGGGGTACTGTTCTAAGTACTACTGTAAAAGAAAAGGACTTGGGGTTAACCATTAGTGCTGATATGAAGGTTTCAGAGCAGTGCGGAATTGCAGCGTCAAAGGGAAATCAAATCCTTGGATTAATTAGGCGAAATATAGCGTATAAGAAAAAAGAATTAATAGTACCGCTGTACAAAACAATAGTGAGGCCTCATTTAGAATATTGTATACAAGCATGGAGGCCATATCGCAAGAAGGACATAGATATGCTAGAAAGAGTACAGAGGAGAGCGACTAAAATGATACCAAATCTGAGGGATCTTAGTTACGAAATACGCCTAAAAGAATGTGGTTTAACAACATTAGAGACCAGGAGATTGAGAGGAGATCACATAGAAGTGTTTAAAATATTGAATGGTTATGAAAATATTGATAGAAACATTTTTTTCTCAGTTAAGAAAAATAGAAGGACCAGAGGTCATGAAGCTACATTAGTAAAGGAGCAGTGTAGATTAGATATAAGAAAGTTCTCATTCTCACAAAGGACATGCGTATATATATATATACACACACGCACACACGCACACACGCACACACACGCACACACAGACGCGCACCATAGGCAGATCCAGGGGGCCTGGGTGGCACATGCCCCCCTAGATCTTTGGCATTTGGCGTGCCCACAGACCTTTTTGAATGGGCCGCCGTGACCGTGCCCCCTAGACCCTTGTAAATGTGCCCCATTCAAGTTATAATAAGGTAAAGTTACGCCGACGCGGCGGTGAACATTACTTTTTAACAGCACCCCCCCCCCTCCTCACACACCCACACCGTCTTCCGATGTCACCAGTCAGGCCTGTCTCGGCTCTGCTATATGAATGAGAGACCTGGAGACAGCGGAGAAGCTGAAGATACGGCGGCGCGCGGCAGCGAATAATTGTGTACACCATTTGGTTCGGCCTCCAGTGGACTAGACTACCCTCTCTGGATCCGACCCTGTGCCCGCGCACACACATGCACACACACACACACACACACACACACACACACACACACACACACACACACACACACACACACACACACACACACACACACACACACACACACATACACACATGCACGCACGCACACACCTACGCACACACACGCACACACACACGCACGCACACGCACGCACACACATGCACACACACATACATACCTAAATACTTAGGCCCCTACTCATATTCTTACATTGAGATGCGGTTTCACGCTAAGGACCGACAGCTGTGGCCACACAAATGCTAACCCGCCATAGAAGCCAGCGGCGTTGTCTGAATGCCTACGCTACAGTTACGCCCAGCGTAGACAGTTGTACGTGGTATCGAAGCAATAGTTGCAGAGAATCAACTTAGTTGGACAAACCAGTAGCTACAGACCCTACGTCAAAAAATCCGACTCTCGTTTCCTCGATAAATCCTCTTTTTCCAGTTGAACCATAGTTAAAGTACCCGAGGCGACCAGCGAAACCACTTCGCCTTTAAAAGACCGAATTGCCCGCTGGCTATGGCGCCATGCAAGCATAGACAGATCTTGGTGGACATGGGGGCACATGCCCCCTAGACCTTTGTAATTTGGAGTTTTCGCATACCTTTTTGAATGGGCCCCCGTTATGTGCCCCCTATACCTTTGGAATGTGCCCGCGCTTAGGTTACAATGAGTTTAATTTACAGCGACGCGGCGGCGGCGAAACCCTCTCCCCCGTTTTCTGAAGTCATGATTCGACACCGCGACAGCGGAGTCGTGCTGAAGGTCCGGCACAGACCACCGAAAATGAATTTGCGTCAGCCGCCAGTGGAGGTTTTTGGGCGCCCACCTCTCTGGATCCGTCCCTGGGCAACGGCCTATACTTTGAATGAAAGCGGCAGAGATGAAACGACGAGGCGAAGAAGGCAGACCTGCCAGCCTCATTTCCACCCACTGCCCTAAGGCTAAGATCTGCCGACCAAGAATCAAGCTCCGTAGTCACCTCAGCCTCAGAACCCACGATCAATCCTTGGCATGCAGACGCTATCTTTATTCTCCGAGACCGCCAATGATGAGTCTGTCTTGCATATACTTCTTCCCAAGCCTTGCTACAGTCGTATCCCCTCGTATCTATCCACCGAGTGCTTGGAAGCGTAACCAATGACGGTGATTGTGACGTCATTACGTCTCGGTTTCGTCGCAAACAGAAATCGGTAACCGCACTGTTACGTGAAATAGTGGCCGCTGATTGATAAAAATGGAGATATATTGCGTATTTAAGAAAACTCCCTCCCTCCGCTGAGGCAAAATAGTTCCACTTGGGAGAAGTAGTTCCTATTGATTTGAAATCGTGACGTTTAAAACATAAACAGCATCTCTCCCTCCCCGTTTTCCGATGTCAGTTCCGACAATATCCCAGTTAGTACAGTCGGAAGGTATGCCCCCCATGCACCCAGTGGATTTCTAAATGAAATTTACTTTTATGCAACCCTGAAGGTGTCTAGTAAACATATTTGAATGTTCACATTTCGAAATAATGTCCGAAGGGGTCCGTTTGGCGGTCATCTTGGATTTTGTCACGCGCGACTGATAAAATCAAGGATACCCATAACTTTTGAACCATTCATCGTACAAAGACAAATAAAACCACCTTTTCGTATAACTGTGGCATGAGGAATCGCTTGAGATGGTTATTTTGACGATTCAAACATATTTATTACTTCTAAATGCACATAATACCATATTTTCATGCCTGAAATCGAGTCAAATACTAAGTTAAGAATATGTGATTGCGCATAAGCACTGACACAACATTATATGCCACTATTAGGCAGAAAATGGGCTAATTACGAGTCCAAGAAGAAAAGAAACTACACGAAGTCTACCCACTACGATCAGTATCTACGTCTACTCAAGAACTATCTACCCGAAACTTACCCTCGACACTACTCACTAATCATCATCATCGCCAAGAAGCAGCTCATCATAGTCAATCTGCTGATAATCTTCCTTTTCTCCCTCCTCCTCCTCAGCAGCTTTCTCAAGCAAGTCAATGAGTGGGGGAGGCAAGATGGGTCCACACGATCACACTGGCTCCAGTACACCCTCCCCAGTCTTCACCCATCCCTGTCCATCATCGTAGGGCTTGGGTCGCCAGAAGCGAGGCTGGCTGGCTCGCTTGTACTTAGCTAGTCAATAGTTGACCCGGCCAACATGGAGGATTAGCAGGGCGGGAGGAGAGCCAGGTCAACCTTGGACTTGGTGGTGAGCTTCTCGTGTTCTCCCATCATCTTTATGAGCATCTTGCCTCGCACAGGATCCATTGATGTCTCGCGAGCCTGACCGTGTATGAGGCAGGTGATGGCCTCCAAATCTGCCATCACTTCCGGCTTCACCGTCCCGTCATCAACAAGTTTCTTGAAATCGTTGTGATACTTAAGGTTCTTCTGCAGCTTTTTCGGGGGCGCGACATTGCCTTTGCCCTTGAAAGCGCTGGTGCAGTCATCGCCTGAGAACACGTAGAACCCGACCAGCGTGCTCCAGTGACTTGGCCAGCTCCGTCATGTTGACTATCTGGCGGTGCTTGCCCATGCCGGTGTCGAGATAGATGGTGAGGCTGGTGGAGTGCGAGTGGTGGAGCAGGATGAAGAATATGTCACTATCAGGAATTCTCACTACAGCCGACTTGCACCCTTGCTTGGTGGCATATTGGAGGTAAAGAACGACCCGGGTGTCCGTTTCCTCCTGGACTGAGGACAACTCATCGATCTCGCGCGTAGTCCCTTCACCATTTGATGAGTCCAGCTGATATGCCTTCCCCTCCACGATGGCAACCGCTGCCCCGCACTTCTCGAGTCGCGAGGCCGCAGCCTAGCTGCTCCAGACTCGGAGCAGCAGGTGGCAGAGCTGTCGCTTGTTTTCTTCATTGGCCAGGAACAGCTTGAAGTCGGCACGCTTCCTGGTGGCCGGGCCATCGATGATGTACTTCTGTGAGAAGCCACGGCGCAATCTCTCCTGTGCCTTGACAGAGTCTGCATGATAGCAGTCAGTGGAGAACACAAAGGCAAATGTCACCGTTCGTCTGGGGCAGATTGGTGAGCACGTGTCAGAGAGCCTTGCCATCCTGGATGTGGATCGCGTCTTTTAGGTAGGGCACCTCCTCGGGGGTGTCATCTAGCAAGAAATGTAGCATGGAGGCCTTGTTCGTTTTGGCGAAGAATCCGTCGGGGATGCCGAGGCTGGGAGGAACAGGGGTGAGGGAGTACCGCATCAGTTCATCAAGGTCGAGAGGCTCATCCAGGAGCTGCGACTTGATAAGATGCATAAAGGCCAGGTTGTTCTGCTCACGGTACTCGATGAGCTTTCCCTGTGTGGAGGTGAGCTTGACTGTCTGAGGCCTCCATCGTCTTCAGCTTCTGCTTCTTGATGGGTTCAAAGAAGGTCTCCTCAGATGACCCATTCTGGAAACGATCACTGATGAAGGCCTTCTTGGCTTCCTTACCAACTGTGTCAGTTCGAAGGACATCGATCTCGACCTCCGGGGAAACAGGAACACCGGATGCCACGTTGTAGAGCCGGTCTTTGTCAGGGATGGCGAAGGGGTCGATGAAGTTCTGGGTAGCAGTGAGTGTTTACAGCACAGCTTCCTCGCTCTTCTTGATCTCAGCAGCCTCGCGCTCGCGATGCTTCCCTGCCTTTGGACACTAGGGGTCATTGATGAGTCCACACATCTCGAGCATCCTCTCAAAATATTGGGCATGAGCGGATGTGGTGCGGCACCAACGCTGATAAGCAGCGAACATTGAGAACAGCCATACTAGACCTCCTGCCGACTTGGCGAACTTCATGGATGTCTCCTCCATGGTTTTGTCGACTGCGCTGAGTGCACCGGGAATGAATGACCGTGCCACTGCGATGCCGCCCTTCTCAATAAGCTCCTTCGCGCCAGGTGAGACAGGTCGATGTTGGTGAGGAGCACCTCCAGCCAGGCCAAGTACCTGGAGTAGTTCGGGCCATCAATTGCGAAGAATATGTTAGCCATCTCTCCATTGCACTTGTGGTAGAGCTTCAGGTTGTTGGTCTTCACAGAACAGATGAGGATGAAGCGGGTGTGTTCAATGAAGCCGAACCAGAAGGTATGAGTCTTGCCCATGTGACCGGCACGCACCTTGTCCTCAAACTCCACGTACTTGTTGATGATGGTGAGAAACCAGAGAGGGGTCCCGGAGAGCGAGGTCGAGGTTCTCTCGGATGCAGGACTTGACCAGGTTGAGGAGGGCCACTTCGTTGTCTACATGGACGTTTTCCTCCTGTTCAAAATTCTCCATCAGTAGCCGCTCTGTCGCCTCATAGACAGTCTTCAGACAGAATAACGCCTTAGCATAAACCTTCCCACTGAGGACACTGTTCAGACAGCCGCTGGTGACGAGGCCAGCCTCGAGGATAATCTCAGCTCTACCTCCAATATGCCACCAAGCAAGGGTACAAGTCGGCTGTAGTGAGAATTCCTGATAGTGACATATTCTTCATCCTGCTCCACCACTCGCACTCCACTAGCCTCACCATCTATCTCGACACCGGCATGGACAAGTACCGCCAGATAGTCAACATGACGGAGCTGGCCAAGTCACCGGAGCACGCTGGTCGGGTTCTACGTGTTCTCAGGCGAGGACTGCACCAGCGCCTTCAAGGGCAAAGGCAATGTCGCAATGTTCATGATCATGACATCGGCATCACAGATCAGTTGGACATTTATGTTATGGTCGTTTTTACGATTGATATATTAATGTTCGTTGACCGATTGTGTTGCAATTTTAATATGCATACAGTCGACGCAGGTGATAACGTTAGGGACGTTTGCGATATGGTGACATTGAACTTTCAAGGCTTCCGTCTCGCCTACTTGGGGGAAGCGTACGTGACGTGGCAGTAGCCTGGCGAACGCAGGTGGAACTCTCTGAACAGTTCTACTCACGGTTGCCTTGCTAACACAAAACAAATCGCCTACAACCACACGCAAAGAAACGTAATGCGATGAGTATTTGCAGTGTCGGTGTTAAGAAACCCTTCCGTGACACTATCGAGATGTCGTCACCGACTAAATCTATTAAATGCCTGATATTCTCCTGACGAAAACGATACCGGTCAAACAACTCAACGTTGTCGTATACACCAAATGAGTGTGTCATGTATCTAAACACTCTCTCTCGCCGGAAAATTCGTCTAACTGCACCGTTTATCTGATGAACTGGTCGTAAAGCCGCCATTAAGAACAACTTAGTGGAGTTACGCCACGGGGGTAGGTGCCGTAGCCTAAGTAGGGCGTTGCGCCCACTGCATAGTGTAAGTAGACGACATGAAACGCGAAATCTTCTATGATGACCTTCGTAGCGCTAAGTAACCGTTCGTAGCCGCTAAGCAGGCTTCATGAAACCGGCCCCTGTGCTGTTTGTGCAAAACACTTGCCTGGACCATGCGATCTCGGAAACTGTTGCCGTCCTGTTGAGACGTCAGTTCAGAGTGGAGGGAGAACAGAGCAAAGTGATGCTTGTTTTCGATAGCAAACCGAGTTCCTAGTGACTTGATTATGGAGTCCATGTATGGAATGAATATTGCGACCCGATGGTACTCCTCCACCGTCTTGCTCTGGCAGTTTGGTCGTTGAGTTAGACGTCCACACTGGCGAGGCATACACAACTCAGTTCCAAGTGCCTTTGCAATGTTGTCAGTTTGCACCATTATGTCTTCATTAAAGTGTTCTTCAGCTTCTCTTCTGTGAGTTTCCAATATGAGCAACAGCTGTGTTGGTGAACTTTGAGAACATCGAGTTGAACAGCTAGCAAAGCTTGTGTCACTGGCTCCAATATCGCTGACTATTTCGCTATGATGACCAAGCACACCAAGAATGTCGACATTTCAGATGCGCATTGCAACTGGTCTGCATCTTGGCGGGTCTTGCCAGAAGCTGTGGCAGCCAGGATAATAATAATAACACAATTTATTTGTACAGCGCCCGAATAAATGAGATTGCTCTCAGGCGCTTTACATGCATGTACACGTAACTATTTAGAATTGTGTTATAGATAGAAACAAAAATCATTCTAAAATGTATACCGTAAAATAATTATTAAAACATTCATTACATAATTATTAGACCTCCATGTACAAACAATTAAAAGTTATATGATAAGAATTAAACAATATAAAATAAATAAGTGAATTAAAATGTAATAAATAATGTTAAAATAATAATAATAATAATTACATAAAATATGGGTAAGTGCATTTGATAAAGTCCATGTGATCATATTACAGAAATGCTTCTCTAAAGAAGTGTGTTTTAAGAAGTGTTTTTAACTGTGGCTGTGTCTTTGCCATCATGAAACAGTCCGGCAGTCTATTCCATAGGATACCTTGTTGTTTGTGAATATCTTCGAAGTGGTTGGTGAAAATTCCGATTCTCTGATACATGGCCGTCCGTCGTATTATATATCCAAATCCAGTGTCCCTTGACCCCCTTGCGGACGCCCATGGTCTACGCGAATCAACGAAAACAAAAGTTGTTTAAATTGTGGTAATAGTCCAGCTATCACCGTGTATACACGAAGAGGCAGTCACCAAGACGCAGTTGCATGCTGCAGATGGTGTCAAGCATGGAAGACAGAAGATTGTCATAAGAACAGTTAATACATATGTTGTCGTTCTAGCTGTTTGCTTTGCTCGCAGACTTGGCTGTGAAAGTCTTGTTGTAGCGATCGGCATAGGGAAATTATCCCGACACATCGATGCAACTGCTACTGGACACGAGCTTGATCTTGACAAGTGCAAGACACTGCCTGTCTTCCATGCACTGACCGGGTGTATGACACCACATCGTGTTTCGCTGGAAGAGGCAAACGAACGGCTTGGTATAACGCCTGCGCCGTGTGCTCTTGCAGACACTTCCTCGACAGCTATCCTGAGTACCTTCTGCCAACCATCGAGAGGTACATTATTGTACTGTACGACCTGGGCCGTTCTCATGTCCATGTGAACCTCGCTCGACAGGTCCTCGTCACACAAAAAGGAAGGGAGATTGAAACGATTCCAACAACACGGGATGCTCACACCGACCCCCCTCCCCTCTCCCACCAACCGCTATCGGCTGTGTAATCTAGCAAAGGAGACGTGATATCGATGTCAACCAACGTTGCACTGACGTTGCATACGTCCCCTAGTCGATAGCGGAAGGGTGGTCAGGGTCTGTACGAGTCTGCGACCGACGATTTTTACACAGTTTTGACAGTCACAAGGCAACTAGCAGGTTAGTTTTCGTAAAAAAATGGGCTATGACCTAGAGACGTTTAAATGCATGAATCGAGAAAAGTACACGCATTTACACTATAAAAATTAGACCACATATCACGCAGACTAGCATTGGTAAACTAGTAAACACAATACGTAATTTAATTTCAACCCCAGGGGTTGTACTAGTGTTAAATGCGTGGGTATGTTTATACTACTACTACTACTAGATTACTAGCTCTGCAGCATGCCTGCTCGTACGTTAGAATTGTTCTGTCATGCTGTGCTCCTCTGGTAGACACCCTAGTCCAATTATCACCGAACATCGCCAATGTTCTTGGTGATTATCGGTTTGATCGCTCGATGTATTGACAATATACACTGTTAGCATTGACAGGTCAAAGTGGGTCGCCTGCCGTGACTCGAGCGTAGAATGGGGCCGGCAGGTATCTGACAGTAATAATAATAATTGTGTTTGTTTTCCATCATAAGAACAATACACATCAAGAATTATTATGTCAAAAAAAAGGGGTATACTGAAGAAAAAAATATTTTATTTGTATACCCTTATGAATTATCTGCTTACAACACATGACAAAGATTACATAAATACACATTAATAATAGTAATTTTGTGATAATCGGTATTTTATATTGACTTGCAGCAGTTTTTTTAGCAGTGACATGTATTTTTTTAACATATATTTGTTGATAATGCACCTTTTTAATGTACAAACAAATGCATGAAATGTGGGCTTTATGACAGTACTGGACGGCAATGAATTCCAGCATTTTACTCCATAAATTGATAAACACTTTAACTTCACTTTTGTTCGAACACTTTGTCTGACATATTGAAACTGAACTCGGGATGAGTGTGAAGAAGACTGTTTTGTAAACAAAGACTGCAAATTGACAGGTACTAGTAAATTATTATACGCTATATACATAACTGACAAGATCTTAAAATCGACTAGGTCTTGAAATGTTAGTACTCTACATCTATAAAATAGCTTACGTGTATGATGAAGTCTGTCAACACCACATACCAGTCTGGTCACCCTCTTTTGTAAGATTGTAATACAATGAACATTGGTGATATACGTAGTTCCCCAAACTTCACAACAGTAACTCATTATTGGTAAGAAGGGTGAATAATACAAAGTAAGTAAGCTATTGGTTCCTAGGATGTGACTTGCTTTATACATTATTCCTGCTATTCTAGACAGCCTGGTTTTAACACTGTTTATGTGATATTTCCAAATAAGTTTTCATCAACGTAAACTCCAAGAAATTTTGTCATATTGACTCTAGTAATTGTGTTATTACAGATTTTTATATTGAAGTCAATGTTTATCTTGTGATTACTAAAGATAATGTAGTTGTTTTTTGAAATATTCAGAGACCGTTTTTAACAGTAAACCATATATATAGTTTGTCTAGTTCTTCATTAACAACACGTTTTAGTCTATGTACATCGGTATCAGAATATAAAAAAGTTGGTATCATCTGCAAAGAGCACACATTTAAGAACTTCTGATACATTACACATGTAATTTATATATAAGATGGACAATTTGGGGCCTAGCACAGACCCCTGTGGTACTCCACATGAAACATTTAGAAGATTAGATGAACATTAATTTTTTTAACAAATTGTTTTCTATTACATAAATAACTTTCCACCCATTTCTCAGCCACTCCACGAACACCATAGAAATTTAGTTTTTTTTTGGAATGTTGAATGATTTATGGTGTCAAATGCTTTCTTCAGGTCGACAAAAACACCAAGTGTGTACTTTTAGGTATCTAATGACGTACTAATTTCTTCGACCAGGTCACGCAATGCATGTGAAGTGGACATTGAGGATCGAAAGCTGTTGGACAAGATATTATTGTTGTCAATAAATTTTTCTAATCTTGTATTATAGTTTTTCAAGTATTTTGGATAATAGGCACAACAACGTTATTGGTCTGTAGTTGTCAAATTTTGTTTTAAAACCATTTTTAAACACATGAATAACTTTGCTATTTTCATGCGGGAATGAAAAACTCCATTTTCAAAAGACATGTTAAATATTGCTGTTAATGGCATATAGTAATATATTGCATTACTTTTTTATGATTTTCATATTTATATCATTGCTGTCTGTTGAGATTTTATTTTTATAGCCCACTGTTATGTTTTTTGTTTTCAATTATCAATTCCACTGTGATACATTCGAGGATGTCATTTACTGATAAGGATTTACTTTCAATTTGTTTACAATTTATGTCGTTATGTACGTAAATGGCAACACCACCCCCTCTAACATTTTCTCTACATACATTAAAAGACTTATATGAAGGTAGATGATGGTTTTGCAGTGTTGTAAGATCATTCCAGGTTTCCGAGATAGCAATTACATCAAATACTATGTCAGAATTATGAATGTATTCAATTTGTTTGAAATTTGCATTTAGGCTTCTTGCGTTGAAGTGTACTAATAAAAAAAAAATGTTATCGTTGATATTACTGAAAATACCCCTACATTGTGGATGTGAATAACATTTACAAGAAGATGAGATTGTTGTGCTCAATTCTTGGGTCAAGCTCATGTATATTATCATCTTGAAGTACATTTAGACTAATATGTTTTCTATTAAATCAACATCGTTTATCAAGCTATCATAATGTTGTAGTGTATTCTCACCATTACTATCATCATTCACATATGTTGGATTGATGTCCATACTATTACGTAGTGAGCATTCAATTACATCAAAGTTTACATGTTCTATATGTATTCCACATAAACACTGTGTATTTGCCATTGGCGTATGGCCAGTGCTACAGTATTGTTTGGTCCGGTCACGGGTGTTTATTGTCTGTCACAGTGACACAGAACAGAACAGAACATAAGTGGATTTATTTATCCAAACTGTACAGGCATTCAATAATACTATACATTTTTTATAAAGTGACGGTGTACAGAGAGGATCATGAAGACTCCTACTAAGACTTGTTGAAAGTCGCTACCGCAGGAGCCACCAGTCGTGATATCTTAGTTCAGTTTCTGTTGAAAGAAAATAATACATAATATATGTTATACAAAACTTAAACGTCAAAATGTAGTAATATCCACCGTCACTAAAAAACTGGATTGTTGTGTTTTAGTAAGCAGCTGGGGGGTATGTTCATGTGTGTGGTGAAATGAAAAAGTGAAAACATATTGTGCAGTGTCTGGGCGTAGATGACATCATTGCAGTTGATTACGTGTATATGTGCAAGCATAACAATTAATGTTTGTGCACGTGTTTTTGTAATTTTGAATGATATGTGTTGTGTTTACAATATTATTATAATGAGCCATCTGTCACCTGATGGATGACGTAGTGTTGATGACGCGGACACACGGTCCCAAGATTTGAATTTATGTAAAAGCCGCAGTGCGCGGGTGCGAGTCAATAAATGAACAGTTATCGTTCTGCATAAATACAACTTTGACTGAGTCTATATCTAAACCATTAGATACAACATCTGGCGACGAGGTACACTACAACCCACAGACGCCTATGCAGTGGAAACGAGCTACGGAGTTGGACTGGAATTCTCTAAACTGTGAGTTTATGAACAGAACACGCCGTCGTTTTCAACAAGACCGGTGCTCGCTCTGCTGACGTCATTGCTACTTCTGGCGTGCGGCATGAACACGGCTGTAACTATTACGTCAACAGCTGATCTCGTAACTCCACAAAAACACACTGCTACGTCTACAATGGCTCTACCCACGTTCGCACAGTTTGACATGCGAATGGATGGCAATTTGGGACCTCGTTGGAGGAAATGGCTTGACCATTTTGAAAGGTTGACCACGGCCATGGCAGTCAGCGAGCCGACGCGCATGCGCGCGTTGCTTCTCCATTACGCGGGACACGAAGTCGACGAGCTATTCGACACGCTGATCGTGCCTGACGTTACCGATGACGTCAATGTTTACCAAGCAGCCGCCAACGCACTGACTGACTATTTCACGCCGAAAGCGAACACCGCTTTCGAGATCTACAGCTTTCGCCAAGCTGCACAAGGTGAGACGGAAACGATTGATAATTACGCAACACGGCTACGCAAATTGGCAAAATCCTGTGACTTTGCAAACGTTGACAGGGAGATCGCTAACCAAATCATTTTTGCATGTCAATCTAAGCCGCTACGCAGACGTGCACTGCGGGACGATCTATCGTTAGACAGGCTGATCGCCGCCGCTAGAGCGCTCGAGTTGAGCGAACAACAAGCAAGCGCCGTCGAAGGTGGGACGAAAGCTGATCGTCCAATCAACGCAACTTCTTCACAGTCATCCGCCAGGGGAAGACACACGTCAAGAAATCGCAATTTTGGCAACAGAGGTGAGCGTTACAACTCGACCAATCGCTCCAATGCTACAAGCAGACACGCCAAGGCCTGCAATTACTGCGGTAATCAACTACCACATCGTTCTGGTTGCCCGGCGCGAGGCAGGAAGTGCAATGCGTGCCACAAGGTCGGCCATTTTGAATTAGTTTGTCGATCATCACAGCGCGCTACCCAGCATGCATCACGTCCAATGTCGCGACATCCGGTTGCGAACACCGTAACAACACACGCTGCTACCAACGATGACGAACGAGAGTGTGTTCACTTCGTGCACAGACGAGCAAGTCCACGTCGCTCTGGGAAGGCAGCACATCCCAAAACGTCTCATCCAGGTTCAAGGTCAGCAGATAGAAATGATAGTCGACACAGGAGCATCAGTTAACATTCTTGAATCGCACACGTATGACAGTCTACATGTGAAGCCAGCATTGCAGCCCACGACAACTCGCGTGTTCCCGTACGGCGCGACAACGCCGCTGTCTGTGCTTGGCATGGCGAACTTCGAATTGCAACATAATGGTGAGCAACTAACAGTGCCTTTTCATGTTATTGAAGGCAGCAGTGGAAATTTGCTTGGCTATGCAGCAGCCGAGAACCTTAAGATACTGACGATGGCGAGACAAATCACGACAGCTGATGACGATAAGGTCAAGGTCATAGAGGACTACAGCGACCTATTCGCAGGAATTGGAAAGGTCAAGGACAGGCTGATCACACTGCACATTGACGAGACTGTCACGCCAAAACAGCAAAAGCATCGCCGCATACCGTTCCACATACGTAAGGACGTTGAACAGGAACTAGCACGACTCGAAGCAGACGACGTGATGGAGAAGACGGACGGGCCGACGCCGTGGGTGAGTCCGATTGTCGTTGTGCCAATGAAGACGGGAGCCGTGCGCATATGTGTGGACATGCGAGAAGCCAATAAAGCAGTAAAGCGAGAGAAACATCTAATGCCCACCATCGATGACCTAATAACAGATCTGAATAGCGCGACAATGTTCAGCACACTCGACCTGAGAGCCGGATATCATCAATTGGAACTCGACCCTGAAAGTCGACACATCACGACATTCAGCACACACGTCGCTCTCTACAGGTACAAGCGGTTAATGTTTGGCATTAACGCCGCTTCGGAAATATTTCAGAATACGATCGCAGAACTTCTACACGGCCTGAATGGATGCAGAAACATTTCAGACGACATCATCGTCCACGGCAAGACGCCTGCAGAACACGATGCGAATTTGAGAGCAGTCTTAGACAGATTGCGAGAAAACAACGTTCGCCTGAACCGAGAAAAATGCAAATTCTCGCAGCCAACCGTCACTTTCTACGGACACGTTTTCGGTGCGCATGGACTGCGTGCTGATCCGAAGAAACTCGATTCAATTTCGAAGGCGAGTCGACCAACAAACCCATCAGAAGTACGCTCTCTACTTGGCATGGCGCAGTACGTGTCTCGATTCATTGCCGACTTCGCCAACATCGTTGCACCACTGCGAGAACTGACCAAACAAGATGAACTGTGAAATTGGCAGCCTAAACACGAACAATCGTTCCAGGCGCTAACACACGCGCTGACGAACACGAGCACGATGACCTACTTCGACCCCAACAAGTCGTCGGAAGTATTCGTCGATGCCAGCCCTCTCGGCTTAAGGGCTATTCTCACGCAAAGTGGAAAGGTAGTCAGCTACGCAAGCCGAGCACTCTCAGACGTCGAACGAAGGTACTCTCAAACAGAACGTGACATGCTAGCAGTTGTTTGGAGCGCAGAGCATTTCCACCTATATCTGTACGGTGCAAGCTTCACGATCTACACAGATCACCAGCCACTACTAGGAATATTTAAGAGTCAGCGTCCTGCGTCCGCACGGATTGAGCGATGGAGATTGCGTCTACTTCCCTACCAGTTTGAACTGAAGTATCGACCCGGAAAAGACGACCGGAATCCAGCCGACTACATAAGCCGACACCCATATGCGAAAGGAGCAACCGACTCGACCGAGGAGTACGTGCGATACATTTGCAATGCAGCTATCCCAAAAGCCATGACCGCTGTCGAGGTCAAAGAGCAGACGGCGACAGATGTAGTTCTGCAAGCCGTCACCAGGGCTATACAAACTGGTCGCTGGGACGACACACTCGTTCACGACTACGTCCATGTCAAAAACGAACTGACAACATGCAGTGGCATCGTACTAAGAGGTACCCGTATCATACTGCCGTCTACTCTACAGCAAAGAGCAGTTGAACTTGCATACGTGGGTCACCAGGGTGTTGTGAAGACAAAAATGTTACTACGCGAGAAAGTTTGGTTTCCCGCAATTGACAGCATGGCCGAGAGGCAGATCAAAAGTTGCCTGGCTTGTCAAGCTACAATTAGCACACCCATGACACCTGAGCCGATGATCCCAACGCCGATTCCGTCAGCACCATGGAAGAATCTGTCAGCTGATTTCCTGGGATCATTACCTACAGGCGAGCTGATACTAGTAGTCATTAATGACTTCAGCAGATTCCCGGAGGTGGAGATAGTCACGTCGACTGCAGCCTCCACCGTGATCCCCAAGTTGGACAGCATGTTCGCTCGTCACGGCATCCCGGATGTACTCAAATCAGACAACGGCCCGCCATTCAACGGCAGTGAACTAACCAAGTTCGCACACTATCTCGGGTTCGAACACAAGAAAATAACCCCGATCTGGCCGTGCGCTAACGGCGAGGCAGAACGCTTTATGGCTCCTCTAATGAAAGCCATCAGAGCGGCACACGTGGAACAACGGAGTTGGAAACAGGAGCTGTACAACTTCCTTCGGCAATATCGCGCCACACCACACTGTACGACAGGTGTATCGCCCGCGGAAGCACTGTATGGAAGGAAACTAAACGTCACACTCCCACAACTCCCACAACAGACTCGCGCTTCTGAGATTCATGAGAAACTGCGACGTCGCGACACAGACAACAAAGCGAAATCGTATCGAAGTCTACACTGACAAACGACGAAACGTAAAGCGATCTCAACTACAAGTTGGGGAAATGGTTCTCGTCCGACAACCTCGGAGAAACAAGTTAACAACACCATTCGACCCGCGACCACTCGAAGTCGTACGACGTACAGGAACTCTCGTAACAGCTAAAAGAGGGGTGTACACGATCACACGAAACATCTCGCATTTCAAACGATTGAATGCGACACATTCCCTACCACACGACACGTACCATAACGACGGCGACGATTTCGACAACACGCGCGACGACACGTGCGACGACACACGCGACGACACGCTCGCAAGACCAACGCTGAAGCCGTGCCTGTCGTCGCAAGTCGTTCGACGTTCCAGCAGGTTTCGTAAACCGCCCGTGAGGTTCAAAGATTTCACTGAATAAGAAAGAGTGATGTGCTGGCAACCTCTCCTCTAGTTCTATTTCACGTTTGTACACACGTCGATTATGTGAATACGCTTTTAACACTTCATCAAAGAGTGATGTGCTAGTAACCCCTCCTCTTCATCGATCGTATAATTAATGATTGTATTTTTAACATAGTATAAGCGTATTTCGAACTTTAGTATTTGCATGAGCCCAGTACTTACTTTAATTCCAAGTAGGGGAAGAATGTTGTGTTTACAATATCATTATAATGAGCCACCTGTCACCTGATGGATGACGTAGTGTTGATGACGCGGACACACGGTCCCAAGATTTGAATTTATGTAAAAGCCGCAGTGCGCGGGTGCGAGTCAATAAATGAACAGTTATCGTTCTGCATAAATACGACTTTGACTGAGTCTATATCTAACCCATTAGATACAACAATATGATACTTTGTATGATTTACGAAACCCTGTAAACTGTGTATATAAAGTTTATCTATCACACTTTGGGAGGTATTGTTGATTGTATGTAGTAAACTGTATTTAAGACATTGTTTTATAAGTGTTTGGTTTGTACCGTAAATGTGTATTTTTGTTGGTTGCGTGTATTGAGATAATGAATTATGGTGTAAGTTGCTATCTGATAATGTAGATATGTAGGTAATTGATGATGGCCGAGAAGGTCATCGCTTTGTTGTGTGGATATTCGCAACGCCAAGGGTCGATGATGCGATGCGCTATGCGATGGGCGATGCGATGAGCGAAATGCAATGCTATGGACGATGCGATGTACGATGCGCGATGCGATGCGATGGACGATGCGTGGTGCGATGCACGATGCGCGATGCAATTCGCGATGCGATGGCATCAATTATAAGATGCAGCAATGAGTATGCATACGCCGAAAACGAGACTTAGGCAGCCATTTCTATTTTATTAAACACATTTCTTTTTGTGTTAAGAGCATGTGATGATGGCTGATTACGCTGACTGTACGTATAGAGGATGTGTTTGTACTTCTAAATATTGTTACGGAAGTCTACTGGGATTGAATATAGCCAAATAAAATGGGTGCAGGGTAGGCAGCCTCTTTACAAAAACTAGACTAGGGGCCGAAATAGGTTACTTTATAACATGAAATATGTACTTGTAAACACTATTTTGTGTGCCTCCAGACATGATGAACCAGGGATGGTGATGGCATTTCTCAGTTGAACATTAACCAACAGTTTTGAAGCCTATTTGTTTGTATGTTTTAATTAATTATATAATATCTGTTCAGAATGCTTAATCTGGGTTCCGTAGTAGCACATAAAAGCAGCGTTGCGCCGAAGAACAAGTACGAACAACAGTGTCAATAAATAGGCTTACTCAATTCAGGGTCCCTGCGCTATTTGGCCACGCAATAAACAGCCGAAATTGACAGGCAGTTAACTTGTAGCAGGTCTACTAGGTGGTACACGGTGCGTCTACAATTCGATTCATTTAGGGATCATCTCAGAACGTCGATGTCCGATATCAGACGCAGTTACTTTCATCTGGCCTCAGCCACTCTCCCCCTCCCTCAGACGAAAGTTTTTAGACATTAATATGATGATACCAGTATAATTAGCAGTGTCGGCCAGAAGCGTAAAATATCGATGTCTGACGACAGATGAAACTGCCTCAGATCCCCTTCCCCAAATGGAAATAATTTCGTCTGATATCGGACATCGACGTTCCGAGATGATCCCTTAGCAAAAATGAAACTACACTTTAGGAACAGCGATTCGCTACCTCGTCAATGCATGTTTGTATGTAGGCTTGGTATAATAATTAGAGACAATACTATTTTAGTTTATGATTTATATATTTTATTGCAACCTAAAAACCCTAAATCTTAGTAGGGTTTAACTAATTACATTTATTTTAAATAATGTATTATTTATGTAAGGCATAATTAACATGATATGTTCAACTATGAAAATATATCATGTCATTAATGAATAAATATTCAAGAAATGTACACTTCAAAGCCCGTGGTTAATGTTCAACTGAACGATGCCATCAACATCCCTGTTGTGTGTGTGTGGAGGTACATAAATTGCCATTTATATTTTCGATCAAGGATATTAAGATGAAACAATTCAAAAAAGGAAATGGGGAGTGGTAGAAGAAAACAACCCTCACTCAGGCTATGAAGCAACTAATTTTTGGTCTCCCGTTTTGGTGCGAGAACCTAGATTACATTCTGTAAAGTGATTGCCCAAAAGCCCATATTGATCTTAGTCTAAATTCAATCGCATTAGGCATATGTCAAAATATTTAGAAGTACGAACACACAATTCTGTATGCAAAATAAACAGATGTGTAACGGTATACGTACACTCAGAGTCATCAACCATGGACACATGATTTGAACATAAAAGGCATCCAGTGTTGCCAAAGGTCACGAATTTGTTCAAGCCCAGTCAACAAAGCCAAACCCAAAACACTGGCGTCGGAACATGGTGGTTATTGGGAGTTTGAGGCTCTCCAAAACCTCGATTTGCTTCGAGGCTCTCTAAAACCACATTTTGCACCCCCAGGCTCACCAAAACATCCACGTTGAGGCTCTCCACAAACATGAATTGAACCCCCCACAAGGCTCACCAAAATCCTCAAATTGCACCCCAAAAGCCACAACCGTTCCATAGATATCGGGGGCTAATCCTATCTCCAGGCATTTGGTTAAATACAAAGACTAGAGTGAACATAACACAAATAAAATATAACAATAAAGTGATGATACAGTAGTATAATTTTTGACGATAATAACTAAGATAAACGCAATACAATTTATTTTTTACAAAATGTTTAGATGAATATCTGCTGAGTGCAGTTAATACCGAACCTATTATGTTAATTGATAACAACATAACTAACCATTTTTAGACCGCCTCGTCTCCAGCTACTGTTATTCGGCCTACTACCATCTACGTGTCAAAGAGAACTATCGGACGTGGCAGCTTTGCACCGACAGCCCCACAGACGTCGAATAGCTTGCCAAAGAGTGTGCGATCGGTTAGATCGAACATTGGCGGTTTTTCGGAAAAAAACTTAAATTTCGCCTGCACTACATGCCTTGATGCAAGCACTGGTTGCCACATCTAAATGACACTGGTTTCTATTTTATAGTATTGATTGGTTTTTAATTTCATTGTTTGAACTTGTATTTTCACACCCTAATTTATTTATTTTTATCTTAGCTTATTTATTTAATTAATTTATATTTTAGCATTTAGTCAACACGCCATTTTAATATGTGACGCGCCCTGATTTGTATTTACTTACTAAAAAAGCGCTATATTAAAAAACGGAATTATAATTATTTGTCATATTAAGATTTAATTTGTGTTCAGAGTCGGATAATTTAAAGGGATTCTTTGAGAATTTTAATATCTTTGTAATGTATGCAATTATTAGGTAATCCTGTTAATATGATTATTTCATGTAATTCTACGCCTTTATTTCATTAGAATTATGTTTTATTAATCACTAATGACCCTGGCAATATATCGAAAAAATTACTCTGCGTACGCGGAGTTTCTACTTTGGGCCCACCTTCACAATCCGTATAAGGCATGCTCATAAATATTCGGGAATGTCCGTCAAACTTCGATTAGCTACGCCGAGTTAATAGATGCAAGAAATACGTCATCAACATGTGTGTATTTGGATTAGCCACCGCTATGTGAATGAGTCGTGACCGATAAAATTATCAAAATGAAACGTGGACCAGCTGCTGTTTATGTCACAGATTCAGTAAAGTAAAGAAGGAAAATACATGGAATAAACGGAGAATGAACATAGCAACAGTTCATGACAGACGGATTGATTTAAAAGAAAAAACACCACCTCTCCATGCACGAAGCCGCCGATGATGGCAACGCCAATGACAATTAATCTCATATTGAATGATTGGCATTGTTTTTGTTGGAATATAAAAACTATGGTACTATCATGTTCATTTTTCACTAGGTACATCTGGCTATACATTTTGAAGTCAAGTTTTAATGAAACGTTTAGATAACAGAAACTTACTGAAGCCGAGAAACATTCAATAATGAAACCATTTTATTTGCACCATAAATCCAGCTGCTATTTCCATAAGCAGTATAAATACATTACACATCACCAACATAATCTACAGTAAAAAAATAGTTATGTACTTTCCTACCTACGTAAGGTTTATTTCTACTAGTTTCAGTTTGAAAAATGCATATGTATAAAGAGCATAACTTTATTGTCGACAAAATATTAAAATCTTTTGCATCAGTGTAAAAACTTATTTTATTTTGTACTGGGAGTGCAATAATTATTTGTTCTGTCCATCATTTAGAGTAAAAGATATTTAATTTGTTTCTGTCGAACTCCCGTTTCGATAACAAATAAAATGGCCATTGTATGACGAAAAGAAAGTTATAAAATTACAAAACGTTAAAAGTAACACATATTCTAAAACACTGTTTTCAGTCATCATTGGTGTATTTAGCTCAAGAAGATCCCTAAAACATTTTGAATGTTGTGGAACATTTATATTTTATGAATTTTCAAAATTATTGTAAAAGCAACTTTGTCAACACCTTTTTATACACTACTCCCCGCATAATTCACTTAACACTAACTTGTTTCAACAAATTTTGAAGAATATGCTGTAGAACACAATCCAAACATGATGAGCATAAGAAAGCATAAATTGTATTATGTACTCCTACTTTTCAACATAATGACGGGATGATGTGCATTTGGATGCACAAATCGATGGATTGCACAAATCCATTTGAAACATAGTGATGTAATTATTCCCAGCAGAAGCCACACGGAATTAATGTGGCAGAACAAAGTCAGACATCTTCTACACTAGTGTGTCAGTTAACATATTGTCCTATTAATAGCACTGCTATGCATTTTGATATACAAAGCTATCAGATGCACACATCCACTTGAAACTCGAAGTGAGGTACAACTTCCCAGAACAGACTGGGGCAGAACAAATTCAGACATCATATTATGTCAGGTGACCCATTGTCCAATTAATGACAGTGTTAAGTAGAGCTCTTCAATTTCCTCTTTCCATCAGCTCAGCTATTTCCAATGTTCCTGCAAATAAACAAAGTTGAATTTATGAAACTGAGCCTAAATATGAGTTAACTACCTCAACACTGTGCAGATTAATTCAGTGTATATATTGGATTATTGGACTTATCACCAAGTGTACAGCTGGCTAAATGGAAAAGAAATACAAGAGAACCTTGTTGTGTTGATTCTGTCAGACTAAAATCCCAATCCATTACTTTGGCCAACTTTTAAATTGCTTCTACATAATTACCTGTATGCATTGGTGATATACAGTGCACTCCAAATAACTTGAACTCACGTAAGTTAATTTTTGCTAAGTTAAATCAATCTTTTCCTCAGTCCAGGGCAAAGGTCCCAATAAGGGGACCTTCTGATAACTTTCTAGTTATCAGAAATTCCACTTATCAGTATTGTCATGGATCCCTGGTAGTTCGACGTTATCCAGAGTGCACTGTATAATTTCCTTTATTCTTGCTCAAATAATTAATGTTGTATATAATTATACATATGGGCCATTCTCGTGAAAAGTGTACAATAACAGTAAAGTAACATGTCAAAAATAAATGTTTAATTTGTTTTTAGCGAGTACTATTATTATCAAATGTGCTATTCACATGAAGCAGCGCAACTTGATCTGATGTATTATTAGATTTTTAATAATATATTCATGGATAAAAATGTATGTATACTAGAGTGCAGATCTGCTGGTGTCTAAAATTCGTGCATCACAAAATTCCGTGGCAACATGGTATTGTGTACTACACACCTAAAATGTTTACATTGAATGATGACATGCCAGCCAGGTTTACTGGCAATCGTAGTTGTAGCATTAAAAACAGTCTGTGAACGTACGAATCTCACATTTTTATGTTTCGGTTCAAATAAGTGGGGAAACGGAGACTTTTCAAAAACGGCTGACTGGAATTTGGAAAGGCAAGACCCGTAGGCGTAGACACACATACCAAAATCCCAGGGACCCAGATTTAGGCAAACAAATTACATCCACGACCAGGTTAATCATCTTGCTATGGTTGCATATACTGCTATTTTAGCGTGCATTTTCGTCAAATGTCAAATATTGGACAATGCAGTTTTATTAACTAGAAAGACGAGACCTTTGCCTAAGGCTATGTTAGTTATTGTAGTTGAGGCTCGACAGACTCAGTGACAGTCCCATCGGCAGCTGACACCGACTGCAGCCGTCCGCGTCAGGGGACGTTAACATTCTATTTCATCGAAACGTTACTCGGCTGACGGCATTGGGAAGCAGGGTAACTAAACAGTGCATACGCTTCTTACACTTATAAAAATAGCTGTCAATATGCATATGTCTACAAATTGCTTATTTACAATGCCATTGCTTGAATCAACTCACCTCGGAAACTAACATGTCAACTATGTGTGTGACGTCAACGGTCGTCGTGTGGTTCACAGCGCGTGCATGAATATTCATTATACGCGGGCTGCATAATTAATCATCCACGTGGCAGCAAGCTCAAAATGATTCGCGTAAACACAACTGTGTATCGTTTTTGTGTGCAGATAACACCCAAATTATGCATAAATATGCAAGACTTAAGTAGCAGAGAAAGTACTTATGGGGAATTAATACGTTTTGATACGGTACACCTCGAATGCATATTAGCTTACAAAGAATCCCTTTAAACTAAAAGCCCATGGTATATGGGGGATGGTGTGATCAGTTGGATACAAACATGATTGACAGACAGAAGACAGAGAGTAATAGTAGAGGGGGAGATTTCAAACTGGAAACCAGTTTGGAGTGGAGTGCCACAGGGTTCGGTGGTGGGACCTATATTAATATTCATATACACTGCATGTATATAAATGATTTTTTATGATGATGTACCAAGCAAAGTAATGAAATTCGTAGACGATACAAAAGTGTTCAGAACAATTAAAACAGATGCACATAAACACACTTTACAGGATGATTTAGCCAAATTGGTCAAATGGTCTGAAAAATGGCCAATGTTATTCAATTTTGGGAAATGTAAATGCATCCACGTAGGACATGGAAATGTGAACAAAGAATACATAATGGGGGATACTATATTAGGTAAAACTGTAAAAAAGGACTTAGGAGTAACAGTTAGTGCTGACATGAAAGTTTCGGAGCAATGTGGAATTGCTGTTTCTAATGGTAACCAAATACTAGGGCCTAATTAGGAGAAATATCACATATAAGGAGAAACAGCTAATTGTAACACTGTACAAAGCAGTAGTTAAGCCACATTTGGAATATTGTATACAAGCATGAAGGCCATATCGTAAGAATTAAGGACATATATAAGCTAGAAAGAGTGCAACGAAGAGCAGTTAAACTTATTCCTGACCTGAAAGATTTTGGTTATGAAAGACGCCTATTAGAATGCGGGTTGACAACATTGGAGACTAGGAAACTAAGAGGAGACCAAATATAGGTTTTTTAAAGATATTGAATGGTTATGAGGATATTGATAGAAATGTTTTTTCAAACTGAAAGAAGGCAGTATAACCACAGGGCACAATGCAGCATTAGTCAAGGAACAGTGTACGTTGGATATGAGAAAGTACCCATTCTCTCGATCAGAGGACAATAAATGACTTGAACAAATTAGCTAATTATTGTGTTAATGCTAGCAGTGTGAATTAATATGTTCAAAAATTTAATTGACAGCTATCTGGTGAGGGCGGGCTATACGTATGGAACATTTTTGGACTCTCGATAAGCCAAAGGCTAGCTTCCTTGTCCGCATGTCGTCTGGAGCTTATAGCTCCAGACGGCAATCTTGTTAAATCTTAATTGTTAAAATTAAATCTGATCTTGTCAAAAAAATCTTCACTACTTCAGAAACCATGCATACAGGACCGCTTTCATTTTTATGACAATTCTATCGTCTTCTAGTAATGATATAACTTGCAGAATAAGGTTATTGTCAATGTCTGCTGTGCCTCCGCTGGCAACAGTTTCAGTATTCGATTTACTGTCTTCTTTTGTTGGGCATAGCGGCGTTGAGTGGTACGTGTATGAGGTGGACGAGGCGTGGTAGATATTGGGAGTGGTTTGTTCAGGACTACTTTCACCGAACTCCTGTGTCTGTAAAAGTTCGTCACGGTATACGCTCTTCTGCTTGTTTTGCAGTGTCAATATTTTAATCTACTTTCGTCACAGTATGTACACCATCGAAGTGTGGCCGGCAGGTCTTATCTACCACACAAGATAACGACGCCATTTACCACAACACGGCGCCGACGCTCGGCGCTGTTTGTGTCGCGTGTGTTAACCGAACAAGTCGCCGACTCAGCTGTCTTGACGTGTCTTCGTCGTCAGTGCTTTACTGACGACTTGTCATTCGCTCTAACTCAGAGCAAAGGACGTCAATTCACAGCCGGATACATATCGACTTCTCGACTGTGGCATTCTGTCCAGATATTTGAGTTTTATTTAAAGAATGACCGACGTCTTCGCGATGACGAATGGATCCAGCGAAGGAGGTGACGCATTTGCAAGGTTTTGCGGCGATCTAGGACCGTTTTGGGTAAGTCTACGAATGCACTGTGCATTAGAGATTAGCCGGTTTAACACTGTTGCGAAGATTTAGCTCAGTTTGAGCTAGTACAACACACGGAATGCATTTACTGGCAAACGAGGCGTTTAGTCGGCTTGGTAACCGAGGTCAAATGTATTTACCGGTTCCGTAGACTGGTGTTTAAACTGATGCGTTTTCAGTCCATCCGTCAATAAACGAATTCCACGTGTTTTCTGTAATATACAACCATTTAAGCAGTACTACAATTTGATTAATTTCAACATTTGTTTTTAACCAGTGTTATCCATTCAATTTGTTTATATAGTTATATATTGACATATTTTAAATTAAGAGAATGTAAAATATCAAAAAAAATTATATTAACTGTAGAATGTGTGTGTGTGTGCGTGCGTGCGTGCGTGCGCGCGTGTGCGCGTGCATGCTTTCTTTCTACCTCTCAACTTCAAGTCATTGAGAACCCTATGCTATGTACATCATACTGATCTTCAGTAGCATCATGTTATTATTTTGTTAATATTCAGCATGAAAATAAAATTATATTAACACGTTTTACATTATTTTTTTTACTCACATATATCTAAAAGCTGTTTGAAACCATGATATGCCACTATTATCAAAATGCTTCCCTTGTAGTTTAATTGTATATTTAGCATACACGTCATCTGGTGACTCATGTTTATCTTGAGACCACGATGCTACTTATGAAATGCTTTATTACCTTGTAGTCTAATTCTATATTTAGCACACACGTCATAGGCAATGCAGTGCCACAGTAGTGCACAAATAGTGCCTTTAGAAGATGTCATGTATACAATTTGACAATGTTTTGGTGTCACAGCTTTGCTAAACTAATTAAACAGTAATTTGCATACTACACATTTATTGTGTTTTAAAAAAACAATCACTTGACTAATGGAATTTAAATTAACTCGCATGATCACATTTATGATATTTTGACCTGGGTGATAAGAGTGATGGATAAAGTAAAAAAATGCCTGTTTACCTAAAAATATGTCTACACGGAGATCTTTGGATGTTGGAACATACAAGTAGTATAGCTTTTTATAATAATAATATTTGGAGTTGTAAATAATTCTTAACTTTGTAAACGTTACTTGACATTGGGGAGGGCAGCTACTTTTATTTCAAATAGTTTTATGTAATTTCTTCCTATGTATCAACAATTTTATCCAATTATCACCTAGTCCAAATGTCATATATATGACACCAGTGTATCATGTTCATATCCCATGCAATGTCACATACAATTATTTGACTGGCCAATTTGACCCCTTGCTATCCTCCTGGATGTCGCACCCCTCCATTTCATCCTGTCTAGAGCACCCTGCTCTGCAGTTAAAAACGGGAGTCCAGTGTCCTGTTTAAATTGGTCACTCCTGTAGAAATTGCAATTACTGAGTAGTTTTTTCAAACATAGGGTAGGAATTATAAAACATTTACATTAGATACATGATCATACAGCCATATGTAGGCCTTATGTTTGTTTTCGTTAATCAATGACACCATAGCTAGTATATATTCACACATGACATGCAAATATAAAGCACTGATAACAGCAGATTTTACTGAATTGTTCTTTGTAGGACTCAAACCTGACGTGGTACACAGGCAACCCGGATGTGACACAATGTTTCCAGAACACAGTCTTGTTGTGGGTGCCGTGTGGGTGGTTGCTCCTCCTGGCACCAGGGTACATGTACTACATGAGTCAAGCTCGAGGAAGAGCAATACCCTCGAACAAGCTCAACTCAACAAAGTTTGTGAGTGAAGCATCTTTTCGTATACTGATGGGGGTCAATTCCATGCTACATAACATAAATAATAAAAAAATTATTTAAACAAAATGTCAACATTCTTCTGTAGGAAATCTAAATGATTTGACGTCTAACTATAATCGAGCTAACGTATATTTCTATGTAGTTATGTTAATGTTTTCCTCCTAGACCATTTGCATCACGGGAGCCAAGGGGGGTGTTGATGAATAATTTTTGCAGTGGGCGACATTCACAATTTCAGAACATCTAGGGGAGGCCACGTAATGGGGACACATTTGAAAGGTCTAGAGGGGCACGCCACTCAAGCTCAGGCATAGCGCGTCCAAATTCCAAAGATCTTAGGGGCACATGTCCTCTAGGCCCCGTGGACCTGCCTATGCTGTTTACACAACGTCTGTGACTTGTTGCTTTGGAAGGCGATCCTGTTTAATCTTTTAAAATAAAGAAATAAACTTTTTATAATGATAGCTAATGTAATTTCTTGTTGTCATGGTTTCTTTTTTCAGATATTCAGCCTTCTCCTAGCAATGTTGTGGTTGGTACAAATGACAACATCGTGGGCAGACCAGTCAAACGACCCACAACCACCCCTGCCTCTGGTGGTCACTCCAGCTGTAATGGTGGTTACCATGGTGAGTGCATGACCTAAATTATGGTGACAGACATGTTTTGGGGATGCATCAGTATAAAATTAAAATATTTACAAAGTACTCTAATAATTATTGTTTACACAATGCGGCATCAATTTGATATTTTTAATAGAAAAAAGGGTAATTAAAGCACGTTTCGGCTGACAGTATGTTGCAGTACATTTTTATTGTATAACATGATTTTACAATAACAGTGAACAGACAACCTGCCTTTAAAATGAGGCAGTACATACCTAGTTTTTTATTAATTAATTAATACAATGTTCTTAAGCCTATACTAACTATGTTGAAGGTATTTTGCCCACAAAATGATGTTTAGTAAGCCTTAACAATGTTCACAATTTGGAAGCTAGGTGTGACCCCGGGGCAAATTCAAATAATAAACAAAACATCCTGTTTCAAAACAAACTTTATCAGCAATACAGCTGAGTTGGGCTGAGTTAACTGCAATACCTTTGATGTTCAACAATGTCAAATTTTCCCATGTTCAATGCAGCCAACATCCCATTACAAATTATTATTGATTCTTGCAGCTGGTGAGTGGTCTGGTGATACTACAAGAGAGGTGGTACGGATTCATCACGTCAGGAATACTCTTCATATACTGGCTGCTGCACCTCATTTCTGGCATCATCATCTTCCAGTCAAAGGTCAAGGAGGCAACACGAGAGGTACAATAAATTTCCTGTAGGTGGTGCATGTGCGTCACTGCTCAGTAACCATAAATAGGGTCTGCATTAAAAAAGGTTTGCCTGCAAAGAAAGAATGCTTACCTTATCATAAAAACAGTGTAATTAACTATATGAAAATTTATTTCCTATATTCTGCTCATTGATTTAATTATGTTTTTCAAATGCAATATTATGGGATGGAGCCTATCAAAGTTTCTTCATCCAAAATGGATAAATTTATAAATTCAGCGTTTTTCCTCTTGATGTGTGGATAAATAGATTTGCGTTTTCTCTCCCAGGAATATGTGAATTCTATATCGGTAGCAATATTAATGCAGTTTGTTGATTGAATAATGAATTATGCATTTGGGGCAACTTTTAACAGTTACATTCTGATTTAAAACGAGGATGGGATTGAACAAGATGGCATTTTTTACAAATTTGTCACAACTGTGACAACTAACAACAGCATTCCAATCAAAAGGGTAAACTCTCACTGGAAATTAATTTACTTGTCTTTAAGCTATTTGAAACCAATAGTAATATATAAATATAACAGTGATAATGTGGACAATAGTTCTCGCTGTCCATGCCTGCCCCCTTTACGTATGCAGGAAATATTATAGTTTCGTTTCGCCATCATCTAAAAACATATTTTTTAATACTTCCTATCCTCTTTAGCTTGTTAACAATTCTGTCCAACTGTTGACGACTTGCTTTGTGTACGATTATGAGAACACTTAATCCTTTGGTTTTGTTGTACCACTGAGCTCAGGTTTTTTGAGGATATTGGTGCTGAAGAAGTCATTTTATTATTATTATTGCCATGACGTAACCAACAAATATAGTAGCTGAAATACACCTCACTCAGAAAATAGCAGCCGGCCTCGTTTTCGATTCATACAATAGAATGCATATCAGTGGAGACCCCTGGTGGCTACTTTGGCAACATGGTTGATAATTATGTTTATGTTTACAGGGTTATGTCTCCGATTCTCTCCGATACACAAGTTTCTTCATCCACTTTGGTCTGGTATTGCTTCAGTGGGTTCTCTGCTGTTTCACGGAGAGACCGCCCCCCGCAGGTCGGGGGGAACCACAGCCGGGGGTAGGTGGGGATGGGGGGGCGATAAATAGTCCACCTAAATAATGCTGAAGAGTGCGATTTTCTGTCGTAGAATTAATGTACAAAAATGCATGGTAGGTCCCTGTGACATTCAAGTTAATAAGTAATTAATATTTAAAAATAAATTTTGAAATTTCATCTAAAGTAGGGCTAAGTGTTTGTTTAAACATGTGTTAAGCTAGGATACTTCCTAATTGATACAAAAACGCAACAAATCCCTACGAAACGATGTGTACAAAAGAGGGTTTGTTTTAAAAACACAATAACCACCATCCGTCTTATTTCTCAAAACGCGTTATATTCATGTTCAGCCAATCAGCATCGGCGTGCCGCATGTGCAGCTACGCGGAGTGATGGCGCACGCTGTATGAATATACAGCGTTTTGATAACAAAATAATTTAAAATCACATTTTGCGTAACAAATATACAATAAACATTTCAGAGTCTGCCAACATTCTGTATGATTTTGGATTCTAAATATACATCAACTTAATTTACAAGTTGTTATGTAAACTTTGAGAACGAAGCACAAAAGCTACTTTTTCTCATAATGTAGAAATGGATATATCGCATTTTGCCCTGAAACCATTTGATATTATATATACCGTATTCATTCTATTTAGCATACACCCCCATTTTACCCCCATCTACAGTGATCTCAATGCCAACCTCGACTGTTGAATCCATCATTGTAGTTTAATTTCTAACAATATCACACTAGATTCAAAGCTTGGTAATGAAACAACATCGAACAAAATTAACAGATTTCTACAGTGTTCTGGTAGCCTGTTGCTCGTATGTGAGATGCATTAATCGCTTGGCTGTCATGTCCGCTGCGATGGCTGTACTCAGGAACCACAGGAACCAAAGAAAATGGGTGCACACCCCTGTACGCTTATTGGAACACCAAATTTGACATATTTCCATGTCTCAAATATTTGCTAAGCATACTGTACATTTAACAGAACGAATACGGTATATATATATATATATATATGAAGGGTTTCGGGGTAAAACACAATATATCCATTTTCTTCATTCAATTCAATAAACAAAACTACATGCGTCTACCTATATAACAAACTATATATATATATATATATATAGTTAAGTAGGTAAATGCGTGTACTTTTATGTACTGTATAAAATTAATGTCTCATTGCTGATGTGATTGTCTTCAGAAAGTTTGCCCCGAGGCTCGAGCTTCATTTCTCTCACGCATCACCTTCTGGTGGATGAACTCGTAAGTAAAATCTATTTTATAACTCAGAAAAGTTAACGTATTTATTAACATAAGACCTGCTTCATTAATTTTGTTGCATCTGTTGTTTTAATGCGGTGAACTCCTTATTCTTTTTGGTTATACTGTCAGTTAAATATTCAAGACCATCAGCAAGCTGGAAGTTTGTGGAAATACTTGAAAAAAAGAAAATACATGTATTTTTTCCATTGTTTGGCAGATATTTTCTTGCTACAATGGTGTCTGCCAGACAGTGGTTACAGGAAGTTCAAGAAAAAGTAATACAAACATGGAAAATAAATCATTACAGTGGTTCCATCTATCAAGTGGAACAGTTATTAATGCACAATGACACTATTATGGATATCAGAACCGGGCATCAACCATGTCAGTTGAATCGGGTGGGTTTTGGCTGTGGATATCAGAACCGGGCAACAACCATGTCAGTTGAATCTGGTGGGTATTGGCTGTGGATATCAGAACCATGCAGCAGCCATGTCAGTTGAATCAGGTGGGTATTGGCTGTGGATATCTGAACCGGGCAGCAGCCATGTCAGTTGAATCTTGTGGGTATTGACTGTGGATATCAGTACCGAGCAGCAGCCATGTCAGTTGAATCTGGTACGTATTGGCTGTGGATATCCAAACTGGGCAGCAGCCATGTCAGTTGAATCTTGTGGGTATTGACTGTGGATATCAGTACCGAGCAGCAGCCATGTGAGTTGAATCTGGTGGGTATTGGCTGTGGATATCGGAACCGGGCAGCAACTATGTCAGTTGAATCTGGTGGTTATTGGCTGTGGATATCAGAACCGGGCAGCAGCTATGTCAGTTGAATTTGGTGGGTATTGGCTGTGAGTTTTGAAATCTATTTTGGATCTCTAAAATGTTAGCTCCAACAGCACGTATTGGAACCAGTACACTATACATTTTTTTACTTTTCACACAGTCCCGTTAAGATACTTCCACAGAATTGTGTTCATGAGATGACCCCCTAAGTGTATGTTGTTGTCTACAGAATTGTGTTCACGGGATACAAAAAGACTCTCATAGAAGCTGACATCTGGTCCCTGAATCCTCGAGATGTGTCAGCGAGATCGGCCAGAAAGTTTGACAAAGCGTGGGCAAACGAAGTTCAAAAATCTGCTCGAAAACATCGCAAGTAAGAGGACTCTCTTGACTGTTCTCCATATCTTAAATCTACTCGACCAGAATACAAATAACCTTCATTAGAGAAGAGTTCTACAGGGGAGTTTGTCAGTTGAAGTTGTATTTGTACCACTTAACATTATTGATTTATAGAGTTTTACGCTACTAGAATGTTTTATTCTGTATGGTCAACTTCTTGGTTGCTTAACATAGTTTTGTTGCATAAACAGAAACAATTTTCAGTTTTTGACAATGCACATGAAAATGTACTTCAGAGTTGACTAACAGATACAATTAACACTGGTATTTGTGTAGATTGAGTTACTAGTTGTCCATTTCACTTGGTAAAGATCACAACTTTTTACACATTTACTTAGATAATTTGCACAATAAATCTGCCTATTAATATGCTAATTTGGAGGAAATTTGAGTGCATCTCCTCCCAGGTGTCAAGGTCCACACGTCTCTTTCTGTGTTCATTCGCTTCATTCAACCTTTCACCTTTCACCTACCAATTGGCAATGTATTTAAAAACACAATGGTACGCATTTAGAGTTGTTTACTTACAAAGTCACATTTGCTTTTCCACCTGTCGGAGAAATTAGGAAAATGTCAAGTGGTAATTGATTCACCAGATGTCGCCACTGAGAACAGATTTATAATAAAAAAACTAATGGTGCAAAGTGATGCCCAGACCTTGGTTTGTTGCTCCACATGTGGGTGTAAATACTGTAATGGTGACAACTTACCATCAAAGTAAAATCAGAAAGGAATAGTAAAAAGCAGTACAGGAGAAATTTCCACGAAGGAAAATATAAGGACATAAGGAAATATTTAGCAAAGATAGACTGAAATAACACACTGAAGAATAAGACAGCAACAGAATGCTGGAATATCTTAAAGAGTGAAATTGAATGCATCATCGTCAAATTTGTTCCCTTAAAAACACGGGAAACAGTCCAAAAAGAAACACTTATCGAAAGAAGCCATTAGAAAAATTAAGTATAAACAAATGATGTGGAAGTCATATAGACGTACTGGAAATGACGAAGACTACAACATTTATAAAGAAGCACTAAACCAAGCTACAGCTGAAATTAGAAATTCAAAGAGAAGCTGTGAACATAAATTAGCTTGTAATATAAAACTTGACAGCAAGAGTTTTTATGCGTATGTTCGAAGCAAACAGAAAGTTCAGGATAAGGTCGGTCCTCTAGAAGATAGTGCTGGAAATATAATATCAGAAGGATTCTTAATGGCAGAAGACCTGAATAAGTATTTTAGTTCAGTGTTTACCAGAGAAAACACTAGTTCACTGCCAGTACCAGAGGCTAAGTTCAAGGGGCAGAATCAGACTATTTAAGACAGTTAATTGTAACCCCAGAAATGGTAGCTAAGAAAATTAGGGCTATGAAGGATAATAAATCACCTGGAGTGGATGGTATTCCACCCAAACTACTATTGAAAATTATAGAACAAATTAGCATACTGCTTGCAACAGTTTTCAACTTGTCATTAGAAGAGGGAGTGGTTCCTTTAGAATGGAAAGAAGCAAACATTATACCGTTATTCAAAAAAGGTTCGAGAAACAAGTCAAATAATAATAGACCAGTTAGTTTAACATCGGTGATTTGTAAATTATTAGACGAATTAAAGATCACATGGTGGATTTTCTTGTTAATCATAACTTGATAAACTCATCTCAACATGGGTTTCTAAAAGCGAGGTCATGCTTAACAAATATGTTATGTTTTTTGGAAGATATCACTAAGTGGGTAGATGATGGATCACCAGTAGATATCATCTACTTAGATTTTCAAAAAGCTTTCGACAAAGTGCCACATCAGAGATTACTGCTTAAACTAAAGGCCCATGGCATAGGAAATGGTATAATTAACTGGATAGAAAAATGGCTGATTGACAGAAGACAACGGGTAGTTGTTGATGGGGAGGCTTCAAACTGGAAATCAGTTTTGAGTGGGGTTCCACAGGGATCAGTACTGGGACCTATATTATTCTTAATATATATAAACGATTTGGACGATGATATAGCTAGCAAGGTGTTGAAATTTGCAGATGATACAAAAGTGTTTAGAAGAATTAAAAGTGATGGAGATAGACAGCATTTACAAGATGATCTTGACAGGTTGATCAAATGGTCTGAAAAGTGGCAAATGTTGTTCAATTTTGGGAAATGAAAATGTCTTCACACAGGACATGGAAACGAATATGTAGAATATACAATGGGGGAACTGTACTAAATACTACTGTAAAAGAAAAAGACCTAGGGCTGACAATTAGTGCTGACATGAAGGTTTCAGAACAGTGTGGAATTGCAGCTTCAAAAAGAAATCAAATCCTTAGATTGATTAGGCGAAATATAGCATATAAAGAAAAAGAACTAATAACACCGCTGTACAAAACAATAGTTAGGCCTCATTTAGAATATTGTATACAAGCATGGAGGCCATATCGCAAGAAGGACAGATATGCTAGAAAGAGTACAGAGGAGAGCGACTAAAATGATACCAAAACTGAGGGATCTTATGTGGTTTAACAACACTAGATATCAGGAGATTGAGAGGAGATCAGATAGAAGTGTTTAAAATATTGAATGGTTATGAAAATATTGATAGAAATATGTTTTTTTTCAGTTAAGAAAGATAGAAAGACTAGAGGACATGAAGTTACATTAGTAAAGGAGCAGTGTAGATTAGACGTAAGTTCTCATTTTCACAAAGGACTGTGAATGAATGGAACAGATAATCTGATGATTGTGTGGGTGCTAGTAGTGTGAATATGTTTAAAAATAAAATCGACACATACCTCAGAAGGGCTGGATATATGTAGATAAAAGGGTTGGACTCTCGATAAGCCAAAGGGCTTCCTTGTCCACCTGCCATCTAGAGTTAATTCTCTGGATGGCAATCTTGTTAAATCTTGTTAAACTGATGCCCAGACCTTGGTTTGTTGCTCCACATGTGGGTGTAAATACTGTAATGGTGACAACTGATGCCCAGACCTTTGTTTGTTACTCCTCATGTGGGTGTAAATACTGTAATGGTGACAACTGATGCCCAGATCTTTGTTTGTTACTCCTCATGTGGGTGTAAATACTGTAATGGTGACAACTGATGCCCAGACCTTTGTTTGTTACTCCTCATGTGGGTGTAAATACTGTAATGGTGACAACTGATGCCCAGATCTTTGTTTGTTACTCCTCATGTGGGTGTAAATACTGTAATGGTGACAACTGATGCCCAGACCTTGGTTTGTTGCTCAACATGTGGGTGTAAATACTGTAATGGTGACAACTGATGCCCAGACCTTGGTTTGTTGCTCCACATGTGGGTGTAAATACTGTAATGTTGACAACTGATGCCCATACCTTGGTTTGTTGCTCCACATGTGGGTGTAAATACTGTAATGGTGACAACTGATGCTCAGACCTTGGTTTGTTGCTCCACATGTGGGTGTAAATACTGTAATGGTGACAACTGATGCCCAGACCTTGGTTTGTTGCTCCACATGTGGGTGTAAATACTGTAATGATGACAACTGATGCCCAGACCTTGGTTTGTTGCTCCACATGTGGGTGTAAATACTGTAATGGTGACAACTGATGCTCAGACCTTGGTTTGTTGCGCCACATGTGGGTGTAAATACTGTAATGATGACAACTGATGCCCAGACCTTGGTTTGTTGCTCCTCATGTGGGTGTAAACTAGTTTACAATAAGGTTGGATAAATACCTCCAAAGAAAATATCGTCAAACAATTATTTGTCAACAACCAATTTCAGCAGTATATTGGTTTCGTTATAAGTACATTTCATTCGTAATAGTCGTCAGTAAAGTCACAAGACATTTTCTGTGTAGCGTATTTAGAGCAGGGTGTAAATTTACACTGTCTTTTACCACACCACAAATTCCTTTAACATTTGTAGAATGCTACTTGGCAATAAAGCAGTCTACTGCTGCTACTTTACAGTCATTGCTTTTGATGCAGACAAACAAGATCTCATCGTGGCAGCCTCTACACGTCCATTGATTCGACTGAGTTCGATGAAGAAAGTACACCGCTTATCACGTCACAGTCACATGACATAGGGAGCGACGCATCGTCAAAGAAGACACCCGCAAAGGGATCTGTGCTGAGAGCGATAGCAAGGGTCTTTGGATTTACCCTGCTGCAGGCTCATCTATGTAAACTTGTGTGTGACGTCCTTACCTTCACTGGGCCCATGCTACAAAAGTAAGTTACCTACCTTCAGTAAATTATCTAGCATCCCCGTAAACATGTGAGTGATGTTCTTACCTCCACTGGACCCTTGCTACAGAAGTAAGAATTAGCATTGGACTCTCAACTGAGAGAACACGGGTTCGAATCGTGTGCTGCTGTGTCGAACCTTGGACAAGTTCGCTCACTCTATATTGCTCCAGGTCACTCATCTGTATGAGTACCTGGCTATAATCAGTGGTGGATTGTGTACGAATAGTCTTTGTGCATTAATTGCAGCATGGCTGAATGCTTCCCAGAGAAGTCGAGATGTTTAATTGAACAGGTCTGTCATGGAATAAAGTGTAAAGTGCTTTAAGCAGTCCTAAGGACTGGATTCTGCGCTATGTAAGAACTTACCTTACTTTGTATGGCAGGGAAACATAAGAAGAATCCTTAAATTGTCAATCTTCAGTGCCACCATTACAAATGAAGAACTATATGGACATGTAGACAAACTCACACATAAGTTTCGCAGGAGGTGCTACAATTTGTTGGCCATTGCTATTGTGACACCAAAGAACCAGTGTCGATATTCATCCTGTGGACACCCACATATAGCAAGAAAAATGGAGAGAAATAGATGAAAACATACACCAAGCCGACCTGCTAAAACCTTGGTGTTGAAGAGACAGACCTTCCATCCCCGATGAACGATCGACCCTTATGGAAATGGCTCATCTATGTCCCACCTGACCGATGATGATGACCTTTTTAACCACCATGGTGACTGTTGCAGGGAGCTGATTGCGTTCGTGGAGAAGAATGACGGTGTTGTGATGGAGGAATGGAAGGGCTACCTGTTCGCTGCGATGTTCTTCGTGACAGCCATTGCCAACTCCTTCTTCATCCACCAGCTCTACCACATCGGCATGACACTTGGCATGCGCATCAAAGCCTCTCTCATCGCAGCCGTCTACAAGAAGGTACATCGGGTGGTCTCAGATCTCACTTAGGGCTTAGTGGTACTCAAGGTGCCTCGTTTCTCACCATGACTATCCCTACTTAAACAGTTGCACTCACTTTTGGTTGCATGTTGAATCAAACTCAAGTTAAGCACTATTACATACCGTGGCCTTTCTACACAACAGCATTCCTATTTGGTTAGTCTCCTGCATTTTTCACATATCCCCAGGAATCTCAAATCATCTGTTTCACAACAAGGTTTTGTTCCTTGAAGTAAGCTTAACGTTAGCAAATGTGTTTTCTCTGTAGCTATACCCAAAATCTGGAATCAACTCCATATTACTTTAAAGTGTTGGCCGTCTACAAGAAGGTAGATCAGGGAACTGTTTCACTAAGATAACAACTCATTAGGAAGATTCATCATTAAACACAATCCATTGTTAAATGTAGCTTTCTCATAATTAAAAAGCTGCCGCTATTTTACAGAGAACACTCTTTAACAGAGGACATTATTTCCGTGGCACACCAGCAAAAGTGTTCCAGTGGTGTGTTCTGGGTTGACAGTTTTCAGTACAAAAAATCACTGTTAAGGAGCACAAATGGTTTGAAAGAGTAAGTTCTGGCTGATGGGGTCAGTAAAACAGTCGCCAGTTGTCATGTAGTCTTGGGCTTGTTTCATATCTCATTTAGGATTTAGGGATTTCATATGTGTATTGGTATTTAATTTTTTTATGATCTTTCCTGAAGATGTGAGGTGTATTGATTTGTTATACCAACTATTAAAGAGTTTTGTAAAGACAGCATTTTACTGTTGGCAAAAGTTGCCACCATATAAAATTTTGTTTGTTTGTTTACATAGTGCATACCTGCAGAAAGTGATCATAACTCTTACATGCTGAATTTTCTAACCTATCAAATCATCAAATTTCATTATGTTGCTCCATGACGTATTATGTGAGTTCCCAACAGAATATAAACATTATATTGATCTAATCTAAATATTTACAGATAGTTAATTCTGATATAACATACGAAGTGGCTAGCGTTCCGGATCCGTAAGCGTAATTTCTCAGCTATTGGTCCGGCACTTTTCTGCAATGTATGTGCAGTAAGCATGTGCGCATCTTCCTTTTCGATCCGTTAATGGTAACGGCCATGTCTTGTAAGGTTGCTGTCAGGGACGCATTTAGTAGTCATTGTGATTTAGAACTTTTGGCCTATAATATACGATGTTTATTTTACGAATGTTATACCGTTATAATATACGACGATGTTGCTTTATTACTTGTTACCTACTGGTTTTGCAGTTGCTGCGAGGCCTCGTGAGATGTGTCTTAACTTGGAGTGATTTGGGTCAAATTTTGGATTCTTGCTTTTCTTACCAAAGACTTTCACCAAACTGATTTATTCAAAAATCTAAGAGATGAGGGCAACAAATTTCAGGAACTTTTGTTGCGTTCACATGGAATCACCCATATAGCGAATTATCTTACGGTGTCCTCTTAGTAGTAGCAGAACCACTGTTACTGTTAATTATATAGTCATCGCCGGAGCTATAGCCAAATCATACGGCATCCGGCAGGCAGTGCCGGAGCTGTAGTCGATTTATAGGTTTTCCAGCAGTCTGCTGGAGCTTCAATCACTGTCCGGTAGGCGGCACTGTTGCTATTGTTTACCGGTAGTTTCGCATTGCGCATGCGCAAATGATGTGTCGGAGCTATAGCTACTTTACAGTATGTCTGGGTCCGGACCAATAGCAACGGCCTATAACATATTTGCATTGTGTGAATCACAAAAAAAATGGCCGTCCTGTCGTGATTACCTGCAGGCATTGACAATGAACAGCGAGGCCTACAGGACATCAACCGTGGGTGAGATAGTCAACTTGATGTCGGTGGATGCCCAGCGCATGCAAGACGTCATTGGCTATGTGTGGATGGTATGGTCCTGTCCGCTGCAGATTAGCGTCTCCATCTACATGTTGTGGGGCATTTTGGGTCCATCTGTGCTTGCGGGAGTTGCCGTCATGGTTCTGATGATTCCCGTCAACGCATTCATGGCCACCATGCAACGCAAGCTGCAGGTAATCAAACCATTCAATGTTCTTACTTCTTTATCTCATTAATGTGGTGACCTCGGTACAGAGGAATATCCCACTGTATGTGTCGGTCCAATTTAACAGAAGGTGGATAAAAACTTATTTTTGAGTTTTTTTAAACTTTGAAAGCTATGAGGGTATTTATTGTCTGTGTAATCTATCTATATTATAAAACTGTGCGGTTCTCTGCCTGTCTGTTTGTTTATATGTGTGTGGACCCATATCTTCATTAGTTTTGCATGTATGAAACTTTTTCTAAATTTATTTGCGGGGTGGGGATCTTAGGGGGTCACAATTTTAAAATGGCACTGATCTCTGTCAGTTTTGCATGTATGGGGCTAATAGTTTGTGTGCAGTCCATTGGTGTGATTCGTAGGTGTAGATTTTTTTTAAATCCAATGGGGTGGTGGGGATCTCGGGGGCGACATACGTATGACTGCCTTTTATCCAGGCAACACCAGGTGACTTGCCTAGTACGTGAAGAAGAAGAAGAATGGAAGAAGAATAGTTTTTATTTGACACGAGAACATATTATACATCAATATGTGTATATAAAAATAATAATAGATCACAGTTATATATGTAGAAAACTAATATACCGTTCACATGAAGGCATACATAATTGGGTCCGGAGACACCTCTAAGATTGCACTCAACAAACGCTATCGAGGAGCCACTTTTCAATATGAAATTAAGTTGGTCAAACAAATTACATTCTTCTTATGAAGAAAACAAACAAATAATTAAATATAAATATACAAGATTTTGTCTGCAAATATTCCTATAAAATGTGTGCATGCGTGTGTGTGTGCATGCGTGAGAATATGCGTTGTAACCGACTGTCAGTTATTATTTATATTAATATACTGACTATGGGGGAAGTGTGGTTGTATCTCCTCCCAAGCCCCGTCGTCATCTTGCTATGTTAATTCACTCCCTTGGCCCTTTGACTTTTGATCTACCAACTGATGATGTACTAAAAAACACAAAGGTGGTTATTTAGAGTTATTTACTTTTTTCAGTAGACGACTTGATTGGTGATGGCAGAATTAAAATTGTCAGTGGGAATGACCTTAAGATCAAAACACAGTAATGCACGCCTGCACACCCGCACACACAGACACACAGACACTCGCACACACACGCACAAATGCACGCACACACACACTGGCAGTAATCTATGTAGAACAGTGGTATTTAACCAAAGGGGTTAACTAATTTTGACATTTCCAGGGGGTAAATCAAAAGGTATGGATTTTTCAGCAGTTATTCATCATGACTAAGCTCTTGTAGTACACTACATTGATTGAAGATACATGTCGTTGAAAGATGTATCACAAGTTAAGAATGTCTTACTAATTACACTGAAAGTAGGGAGTCCTTTACAATCGAAGAGGATATCATCAAGCCATGTCTAGTTGAAGCATCGAGGTTCGTCCTTGGCGAGGAATAACAGAGATAGATGAAACAGAAATCATTACAGGATACGATCTTGAAAACTGGATATCTGAGACGAGCAAGGTTACTTTTTGATCACACCGTTTTAGTTGCAGAAGAATTAGCACCTGAAAGGCGAAGATGACTGTCTGTTCTCTAAACAGTTTACCAGCAGTACAACGAACCCCAGAATTATCCTTGAATGTGAAGAGTTGGATCCGATTCCAGTGTTCATCTCTTCTATGTATGGATGATCGCTGGTTAACATGGAGTCAGCATTTTATTGTGTTTTAATTAAGAGAAAAAAATCATTGTGTTCTTGGAAGAGCGAAAATATGCAAACATACACAGATACTTTCTTCTGTAAAGTACTGCTTGTTTGCAAACCAATGTATAGCTAATGTTATATTTTACTAACGAAGTATTAAACATATCAATTATGCGATTAAATGTTCTTTCAAAAGGTTCTTTTTCTCGAGGTGATTTTGTTGGTTCGCTCCAGGGGTAACAGAGTCAAAAAGGTTCAATACCGCTGATGTAGAAAATATTTTCTGGTTTTCTCAACAGCAAAGTATAATACGTGTGTATTCAATCAATAAAGAAGTAATTTTTCCAGACTTTTAATGACCAGGGCTGCAAATAACTAATTTCCAAAAGATGTACCGCTGTTTCAGATAACCTCGTATTACCTTCAGCCATCAGCTGTGTTAATTATTGACTGGTTTATGTTTTTTACCAACAGTTGAGGCAAATGAAGTTGAAAGACCAGAGGATTAAATTGATGAATGAAGTACTTAACGGCATGAAGGTAAGCCTTTATTGAAGGTCACTCTTGGAAACATGCTGATTTAGGCCCACTTTTAAAACCTGTCTTTGACAATATGTTTTGTAGTATTTTTCTAATATATTTCAATGTTTTTAATATGTACATGTTATGTAGATGGCAGGTATTGCATCAGCCAAACTCATAAGTCATATAATTATAGATTCTGCACGTTGTATTTACTAAATATTCTTAGTAATTATTTACATCTTCCAGCATATACATTTCTCACAGTATAATAATGCAATAGACACACATGTCTGATATTGTTAAATATAGTGTGTTACGTCCTATTTATAATGAGGTTGTTCAATTTGTGACATTGAATGTTCCACTAGAGTACATGTTTTTAATATGCATAAAATAATATAATATTTTGAATGTAAAGTTTGGCCAAAACCTGCATTGTGGTACATACGGCCTGCCGCAGCAAAGTGGGTATTAAGTTGCAAAATTTGCGAAATAGAGTTTTATACCTTTTTTGGATTCCACAGATGATGTGCTTTAAAATGATTCCTTTGTTGAACTGTCTTCAGTAGATTTTGATTTATTACTGAAATTAATGCAAACTTTAAAAAGCAATATTTTGAGAAACAGGTCATTTTGACTCATTTTGCCTATTGTTTTTAATATATGGGTTCGTAAATGCCTGTATTTTATTAGTCTTGGATTGTTTGTTGAGGAAAATAAACTGTTCATCGCAGTATAGGCTATAAGGTGGGTATTTCTGCCAAAATCACACAATTGGTATGGGACATAAGCTATTTTTGCTTCATGTGCAGAATAGGCCAGAACAACTTAATACCCAGGTCACTGAGGCGGTAACATAGAATTTCAAGATCACTTTAAAAAAGTCTGAAGGTGCTGACGTGGATGGTGTTGCATCATCTGTTGCCATCCTTGCGTCCTCTAGATGTTGAAGCTGTATGTGTGGGAACCGTCCTTCCAAGAGAAAGTAACTGGAATCAGAGAGCAGGAGCTGAAGACGCTGCGCAAATATGCATTCCTACAGGCCGGCGTCAGCTTTACATGGCTCTGCACACCCTTCCTGGTACGTCCACTAGTTGTATTAGCTTTATGTAGACCTGCACACCCATCCTGGTACGACCACTAGTTGTGTTAACTTTACGTGGACCTGCACACCCTTCCTGGTATGACCACTAGTTGTGTTAACTTTACGTGGACCTGCACACCCTCTCTAGTAGGACCACTAGTTGTACAAGCTTTACGTCGACCTGCACGTCCTTCCTGGTACGACCATTAGTATTAATTTTACCGGGACTTGCACACCCTTCCTGGTATGACCACTATTTGTACAAGCTTTACGTGGACCTACCTTTCAAATTCAAATTTTAACTAGTGTTATTGTATTGAGTCACTGTGTGTTTGGTACACCCTAACAATATACAAAAATAATTCTTTTTCTGTCCTGCATGTTTTCTGACACCTATAATATGTATGTTGCAGAACGCATGCAGTGCATTGTGACTATGTTTTCAGACACCTATAATTGTTATGTGTCTGAACGCATGCATTGCATTGTGACTATGTTTTCAGACACCTATAATTGTTATGTGTCTGAACGCATGCATTGCATTGTGACTATGTTTTCAGACACCTATAATTGTTATGTGTCTGAACGCATGCATTGCATTGTGACTATGTTTTCGGACACCTATAATTGTTATGTGTCTGAACGCATGCCTTGCATTATGACTATGTTTTCAGACACCTATAATTGTTATGTGTCTGAACGCATGCAGTGCATTGTGACTATGTTTTCAGACACCTATAATTGTTATGTGTCTGAACGCATGCATTGCATTGTGACTATGTTTTCAGACACCTATAATTGTTATGTGTCTGAACGCATGCATTGCATTGTGACTATGTTTTCAGACACCTATAATTGTTATGTGTCTGAACGCATGCATTGCATTGTGACTATGTTTTCGGACACCTATAATTGTTATGTGTCTGAACGCATGCCTTGCATTGTGACTATGTTTTCAGACACCTATAATTGTTATGTGTCTGAACGCATGCAGTGCATTGTGACTATGTTTTCAGACACCTATAATTGTTATGTGTCTAAATGCATGCAGTGCATTGTGACTATGTTTTCAGACACCTATAATTGTTATGTGTCTGAACGCATGTAGTGCATTGTGACTATGTTTTCAGACACCTATAATTGTTATGTGTCTGAATGCATGCAGTGCATTGTGACTAAGATTTCAGACACCTATAATTGTTATGTGTCTGAACGCATGCAGTGCATTGTGACTATGTTTTCAGACACCTATAATTGTTATGTGTCTGAATGCATGCAGTGCGTTGTGACTATGTTTTCAGACACCTATAATTGTTATGTGTCTGAACGCATGCAGTGCATTGTGACTATGTTTTCAGACACCTATAATTGTTATGTGTCTGAATGCATGCAGTGCATTGTGACTATGTTTTCAGACACCTATAATTGTTATGTGTCTGAACGCATGCAGTGCATTGTGACTATGTTTTCAGACACCTATAATTGTTATGTGTCTGAACGCATGCAGTGCATTGTGACTATGTTTTCAGACACCTTTAATTGTTATGTGTCTGAACGCATGCATTGCATTGTGACTATGTTTTCAGACACCTTTAATTGTTATGTGTCTGAACGCATGCATTGCATTGTGACTATGTTTTCAGACACCTATAATTGTTATGTGTCTGAACGCATGCATTGCATTGTGACTATGTTTTCAGACACCTTTAATTGTTATGTGTCTGAACGCATGCATTGCATTGTGACTATGTTTTCAGACACCTTTAATTGTTATGTGTCTGAACGCATGCATTGCATTGTGACTATGTTTTCAGACACCTATAATTGTTATGTGTCTGAATGCATGCATTGCATTGTGACTATGTTTTCAGACACCTATAATTGTTATGTGTCTGAATGCATGCATTGCATTGTGACTATGTTTTCAGACACCTTTAATTGTTATGTGTCTGAACGCATGCATTGCATTGTGACTATGTTTTCAGACACCTTTAATTGTTATGTGTCTGAACGCATGCATTGCATTGTGACTATGTTTTCAGACACCTATAATTGTTATGTGTCTGAATGCATGCATTGCATTGTGACTATGTTTTCAGACACCTATAATTGTTATGTGTCTGAATGCATGCATTGCATTGTGACTATGTTTTCAGACACCTATAATTGTTATGTGTCTGAACGCATGCATTGCATTGTGACTATGTTTTCAGACACCTATAATTGTTATGTGTCTGAACGCATGCAGTGCATTGTAACTATGTTTTCAGACACCTATAATTGTTATGTGTCTGAATGCATGCAGTGCATTGTGACTATGTTTTCAGACACCTAAATTGTTATGTGTCTGAATGCATGCAGTGCATTGTGACTATGTTTTCAGACACCTATAATTGTTATGTGTCTGAACGCATGCAGTGCATTGTGACTATGTTTTCAGACACCTATAATTGTTATGTGTCTGAACGCATGCAGTGCATTGTGACTATGTTTTCAGACACCTATAATTGTTATGTGTCTGAACGCATGCATTGCATTGTGACTATGTTTTCAGACACCTATAATTGTTTTGTGTCAGAACACATGCATTGCATTGTGACTATGTTTTCAGACACCTATAATTGTTATGTGTCTGAATGCATGCAGTGCATTGTGACTATGTTTTCAGACACCTATAATTGTTATGTGTCTGAACGCATGCAGTGCATTGTGACTATGTTTTCAGACACCTATAATTGTTACGTGTCTGAATGCATGCAGTGCATTGTGACTATGTTTTCAGACACCTATAATTGTTACGTGTCTGAACGCATGCAGTGCATTGTGACTATGTTTTCAGACACCTATAATTGTTTTGTGTCTGAACGCATGCAGTGCATTGTGACTATGTTTTCAGACACCTATAATTGTTATGTGTCTGAACGCATGCAGTGCATTGTGACTATGTTTTCAGACACCTATAATTGTTATGTGTCTGAACGCATGCAGTGCATTGTGACTATGTTTTCAGACACCTATAATTGTTATGTGTCTGAACGCATGCAGTGCATTGTGACTATGTTTTCAGACACCTATAATTGTTATGTGTTTGAACGCATGCAGTGCATTGTGACTATGTTTTCAGACAACAAAATAAGTTGTTTTTTGTACTCTATGTTTTTGGAGAGTTTAGAATTTAGTAGTTTTGTCTGTGTGAAAATATCATCCTTGCATTTACTGTTGATAAGTTCACATTATAATAAACAGTTAGTGTTTGCAGGTGGTAAGCAACTTCAGTCATTCAGGTGGTTCAGTGTCTAGTTATAAATTTGAAAGCCTGTTTGTCATTTTGTCATGGTTGCAGATCACGCTGGCGACGTTTGTGACCTATGTCTTGATGGGAGGGACGTTGGATGCACAGAAGGCCTTCGTGTCTCTGTCCCTCTTCAATATCCTCCGATTCCCCATAACACTTCTCCCGATGATAGTCTCCGACATTGTCACGGTGAGTGTCCTACATAGTCACGGTGAGTGTCCTACGTTGTCACGTTTGAGTGTCCTACATTGTCACGGTGAGTGTCCTACGTCGTCATGGTGAGTGTCCTACATCGTCATGGTGAGTGTCCTATATCGTCACGGTGAGTGTCCTACATCGTCACGATGAGTGTCCTACATCGTCACGGTGAGTGTCCTACATTATCATGGTGAGTCTTCTACATTGTCACGGTGAGTGTCTTACTTTGTTACGATGAATCTCCTACATCGTCATAGCGAGTCTCCTACATTGTCGCAGTGATTGACCTACATTGTCACAGTGAGTCTCCTACATTGTCACAGTGAATGACCTACATTGTCACATTAAGTCTCCTAAGTTGTCACGGTGAATGTCCTAAATCGTCACGGTGAGTGTCCTATATTGTCACAGTGAGTCTCACATCATCATGGTGAGTGTCTTACTTCATCACAGTGAGTCTTCCATATTGTCACAGTGAGTCTTCCACATTGTCAAGGTGAATCTCCTACATTGTCACAGTGAGTCTCCTACATTGCACAGTGAGTCTCCTACATTGTCACAGTGAGTCTCCTACATTGTCACAGTGAGTCTCCTACATTGTCACAGTGAGTCTCCTACATTGTCACGGTGAGTCTCCTACATTGTCACAGTGAGTCTCCTACATTGTCAAGGTGAATCTCCTACATTGTCACAGTGAGTCTCCTACATTGTCACAGTGAGTCTCCTACATTGTCAAGGTGAATCTCCTACATTGTCACAGTGAGTCTCCTACATTGTCAAGGTGAATCTCCTACATTGTCACAGTGAGTCTCCTACATTGTCACAGTGAGTTTCCTACATTTTCACTGTGAGTCTCCTACATTGTCACAGTGAGTCTCCTACATTGTCACAGTGAGTCTTCCACATTGTCAAGGTGAATCTCCTACATTGTCACAGTGAGTCTCCTACATTGTCACAATGAGTCTCCTACATTGTCATGGTGAGGACTTGGTGTGACTTATACATGGGGATGGTGAGTATCTAGACTTGCGATTTGGTGTGTCTTTTACATGGGAACGGTGAGTATCTAGACTTGTGATTTGGGTATCTTTTTATGGGGATGGTGAGTATCTGGACTTGTGATTTGGTGTGTCTTTTACATGGGGATGGTGAGTATCTAGATTTGAGATTTGGTGTGTCTTTTTTGTGGGGATGGTGAGTATCTAGACTTGCGATTTGGTGTGTCTTTTACATGGGGATGGTGAGTATCTAGACTTGTGATTTGGGTGTCTTTTTATTGGGATGGTGAGTAACTGGACTTGTGATTTGGTGTGACTTTTACATGGAGATGGTGAGTATCTAGATTTGTGATTTGGTGCGTCTTTTTTATGGGGATGGTGAGTATCTAGACTTGTGATTTGGTGTGTCTTACATGGGGATGGTGAGTATCTAGATTTGTGATTTGGTGTGTCTTTTTTGTGGGGATGGTGAGTATCTAGACTTGCGATTTGGTGTGTCTTTTACATGGGGATGGTGAGTATCTAGACTTGTGATTTGGGTGTCTTTTTATTGGGATGGTGAGTATCTGGACTTGTGATTTGGTGTGACTTTTACATGGAGATGGTGAGTATCTAGATTTGTGATTTGGTGCGTCTTTTTTATGGGGATGGTGAGTATCTAGATTTGCGATTTGGTGTGTCTTTTACATGGGGATGGTGAGTATCTAGACTTGTGATTCGGTGTGTCTTTTATATGGTGATGGTGAGTATCTAGACTTGCGATTTGGTGTGTCTTTTACATGGGGATGGTGAGTATCTAGATTTGTGATTTGATGTGTCTTTTTTATGGGGATGGTGAGTATCTAGACTTGTGATTTGGTTTGTCTTTTACATGGGGATGGTGAGTATCTAGATTTGTGATTTGGTGTGTCTTTTACATGGGGTTGGTGAGTATTTAGACTTGTAATGGTGAGTATTTAGACTTGTAATGGTGAGTCTTCTGTATAGTGAATGTTTCTGTCCTCTTGTGTTTCAAACAATAAGTGAAAAGGCGTCTCTCTATAATAGCGCCTCTTGAGAATGTGGCAGTGATTTGTTTCTTGTTTTCCAGCCAGTCCATTGAGATGAAATGTGTTTGTTTCAGGCCAGCGTGTCTTTGAAGCGCCTAGGTCGATTCCTCGAGCAGGGTGATATAGACTTGGACAACGTACAGCGTGACGCTAGCAACCGTGAGTATTTGTAGCTCTCTTCTTTTCCCTCAATATCCAAGGTAAGGCTGTCCTTGATGCTTGTCCAAGGTAAGGCTGTCCTTGATGCTTGTCCAAAGTAAGGCTGGCCTTGATGCTTGTCCAAAGTAAGCCTGGCCTTGATTCTTGTACAATGTAAGGCTGGCCTTGATGCTTGTCCAAGGTAAGGCTGGCCTTGATGCTTGTCCAAGGTAAGCCTGGCCTTGATGCTTGTCCAAAGTAAGCCTGGCCTTGATTCTTGTACAATGTAAGGCCGGCCTTGATGCTTGTCCAAAGTAAGCCTGGCCTTGATTCTTGTCCAAAGTAAGCCTGGCCTTGATGCTTGTCCAAGGTAAGCCTGGCCTTGATTCTTGTCCAAAGTAAGGCTGGCCTTGATGCTTGTCCAAGGTAAGGCTGGCCTTGATGCTTGTCCAAGGTAAGACTGGCCTTGATGCTTGTCCAAGGTAAGCCTGGCCTTGATTCTTGTCCAAGGTAAGCCTGGCCTTGATGCTTGTCCAAGGTAAGACTGGCCTTGATGCTTGTCCAAGGTAAGCCTGGCCTTGATTCTTGTCCAAGGTAAGCCTGGCCTTGATGCTTGTCGAAGGTAAGCCTGGCCTTGATGCTTGTCCAAGGTAAGACTGGCCTTGATTCTTGTCCAAGGTAAGCCTGGCCTTGATTCTTGTCCAAGGTAAGCCTGGCCTTGATGCTTGTCCAAGGTAAACCTGGCCTTGATGCTTGTCCAAGGTAAGGCTGGCCTTGATGCTTGTCCAAGGTAAGGCTGGCGTTAATGCTTGTCCAAGGTAAGGCTGGTCTTGATGCTTATCCAAGGTAAGGCTGGTCTTGATGCTTGTCAAAGGTAAGCCTGGCCTTGATGCTTGTCAAAGGTAAGGCTGGCCTTGATGCTTGAGCAATGTAAGGCTGGTCTTGATGCTTGTCAAAGGTAAGCCTGGCCTTGATGCTTTTCCAAGGTAAGGTTAGTCTTGGTGCTTGTCTAAGCTAAGGCTGGTCTTGATGCTTGTCCAAAGTAAGGCTGGTCTTGATGCTTGTCAAAGGTAAGCCTGGCCTTGATGCTTGTCAAAGGTAAGCCTGGCCTTGATGCTTTTCCAAGGTAAGGTTGGTCTTGGTGCTTGTCCAAGGTAAGGCTGGTCTTGATGCTTGTCTTAGGTAAGGCTGGTCTTGATGCTTGTCTAAGGTAAGGCTGGTCTTGATGCTTGTCCAAGGTAAGGCTGGTCTTGATGCTTGTCTAAGGTAAGGCTGGTCTTGATGCTTGTCCAAGGTAAGGCTGGTCTTGATGCTTGTCTAAGGTAAGGCTGGTCTTGATGCTTGTCCAAGGTAAGGCTGCTCTTGATGCTTGTCTAAGGTAAGGCTGGTCTTGATGCTTGTCCAAGGTAAGCCTGGCCTTGATGCTTGTCCAAGGTAAGGCTGGCTTTGATGCTTGTACAATGTAAGGCTGGCCTTAATGCTTTCCAAGGTAAGCCTGGCCTTGATGCTTATCCAAGGTAAGCCTGGCCTTGATGCTTGTCCAAGGTAAGGCTGGCCTTGATGCTTGTACAATGTAAGGTTGGCCTTGATGCTTTCCAAGGTAAGCCTGGCCTTGGTGCTTGTACAATGTAAGCCTGGCCTTGATGCTTGTCCAAGGTAAGGCTGGCCTTGATGCTTGTCCAAGGTAAGCCTGGCCTTGGTGCTTGTACAATGTAAGGCTGGCCTTGATGCTAGTCCAAGGTAAGCCTGGCCTTGATGCTTGTACAATGTAAGGCTGGCCTTGATGCTTTCCAAGGTAAGCCTGGCCTTGATGCTTATCCAAGATAAGCCTGGCCTTGATGCTTGTATAATGTAAGGCTGGCCTTGATGCTTGTCCATGGTAAGCCTGGCCTTGATACTTGTTCAAGGTAAGGCTGGCCTTGACACTTATCCAAGTTAAAACTGGCCTTCATGCTTGTCCTCAATTTATGTTTTTTTCTCCATCATTGTTCTTGCACTGCCGTCTGAACCAACATTCTCCATTCCCCTCTTTCTTTTGCTCACATTCTCCACTCCTCTCCCATTCTGATGCCAATGTTTGTAATGCTGTGTACACAATAGTGCTAGGCCAGATGTGAAGGTGCAAGAAACAGTATATATAAAGTTTGAGGAAAAGTAAGAACAAAGCACGAGTAAAAACACAGACCACGGCTTACGAGTGTGATACAAACATTCCCCTGAAAGCCTGGATGGTTGGGGCTACCAACACATTCCCAGGGAGGGCGTTCCACCAGAAGACAGTGCATTGAAAGGAGTTGCTGTAAACTGGAATGCGAGCTGTAATAATTTGATGTTTATTTCTGGAGAGAAATGTGACGGAAGCTGACAAATTATTCAGCAGGTTGACGAAAAATTAATGATTACCACAGTTGATTCAAGATATAAAATTTGCTAGCAGCACAAGAAACATGCTAGCATTGTTGCTATCAAGAAACTAAAAAGTGATCTGGTGTCATCTTTCTGTTTCAGCCTATAGGATCAGCATTACGAATGGAACCTTTGCATGGGGTCGAGGCAAGGATGATGCCACAGTACTGAAAGGGTATGTCACTGTTCTCTGTGTTGTCTTTTGACTTTTTAATGCATAAAAAAATCATATTTGCTGTTCTAAAGTTTAAACTTCCTTATTTCACTCTTACTGTTGTACTGTGTACACCCCAAGTCTGGCATAAATAAAAAAAAACTATTTGAAAGGTGTTTGTTGCCAAACCTGTAAATTTGTTGACACAAAGTCACATAATCTCTCTCTCCGCCAGGATCAACCTGACCTTGGATGAAGGTCAGTTGGTGGCTGTGGTCGGAAGAGTGGGAGAGGGAAAGTCTTCCCTTATTTCGGCCATTCTCGGAGAGATGGAGAAAATCAGTGGCCACGTCAATGTAAAGGTGAGTCTGGATAGAGGGACTGTGGACAGTGGGGGACGGGGGTTAACAATGGAAAATATACTGGGGGATGAGGGTTAACAAGGGAAAGATAATTGGGGACGGGGGGTTAACAAGGGAAAGATAGTGGAGGGTAAGGGGTTAACAAAGAAAAGACTGTGGGACAAGGGATAAGAATAGATACTAGGTGAGCGGGTTAAGAAGGGACACTTGACTCAAGGGTTAGCAAAGGGTACAGGATAGTGGGGGTTAATAAGGGATATTAGACAGCCTGACAGCGAATGTTACTTAAATTACTCACACACTACATATTTGGATATCAAAGAACTGGATTCGTGATGGGCTAAACCAGTTGAGAAAGAAGCTTTAACAAATGGGAACAGAATGGTGAATTACGAGCAGTGGCATAAGAATATTGGTGTAAATGATTAAAGGATTAAACTGCTTCAAGTTAGCAGTTGTATTCTTCAAAAACCCAGATGTCACTAAAACTGAAAATGCCGCAAATAATTCCAGCTGCATTCGACTTCAGCCAACCAGATATTCTATTGTGAAAATGGAAACACATTTGCATCAGGCTGCATCTAACATGAGTCTAACCTGTTACTCCTTTGACAGGGCTCTGTGGCGTACGTGGCTCAGCAGGCCTGGATCCAGAACGCGACGGTTCGCGCAAACATTCTCTTTGGGAAAGAGTTCAACCAAGAAAAGTATGATGCTGTGTTGGAGGCGTGTGCCCTTCTACCTGACCTTGAGATCCTCACCGCAGGGGATCAGACGGAGATAGGAGAGAAGGTGAGGGGTGCGGGTGTTCATTCCTCATATCCCGGGAAATGGGCATAATTTATACAGTTCCAAAAATAGACTCTACCTGTATATGTGAATATATGTGAGAGACTGCAGTGGTTCGTAACATAAGGTACATTTAACAAAACTGAGGAAAAGCCAAACTACATTCATATGGGTGATGGAATTGATTTTCTTTTTTGCATTAAAGACAAAACAATTTATTGCCAGTTTAAAATACAGTTTGGAAATTATTATTATCATGAAAACATTTTTTTTATGTGTATTTTTGATTGAATGATATAAGCTTTAACAACTGAATACATAACTAACTTAGATGATGTATGGTTCAAAACTTGAATTCTTTGGGTATGTCAGTTCTGCCACCTATAACTTCACAATAGATTGACTTAGACTGATGACAGTGACGTACAAAAATGTTGCACTTTTACATGCTCATAATTACAAATCATCAAAATTAATGAAACCAGTCTGAATCGTCATGATCAGTCTCATACATTTAAACGGCTAATGTCAAATATTTGGTAGTTTACTTGATTTAGCACTTCCATTGTTATTTGTTCTTTTAATCCTTATTACAAACGGTGGCAAAATGTCCATCCTCCAGATGGCACTGTACACACATAGACACAGAAAATGGTTTCCTGAAGTATTTGTATAGGACGTTTAGTATTACATAAATTTGAACAGCTTTTTATGCAATGCTGCACTTGGTTTCATTGCAAGATGTGTAAAGCATCTCCAATTGATCAAAAGACTGTTTTTGTCATCCTGTGCAGAATTGGATTGTTTAAACAACATAACAACTGAATGCAGTGATAGAGAACATTGTTCACAACTCTGAGTCTGAGTTGGGTAAATTGAGTCATTACAAGTCTTAAATAAATGCCAAATAGTACCTTTGTGACTTGCATTCCTCTGTAAGTATCCTCGACGGTGGTGTAATGTCACTCGTAATTGGACAAGGCTGCAAATCTCATTCAATTTCAATTGCATCGGTACAATTTGATATAAATGTTGCAAGCTGAAGATCTTCCATGTGAAATTCTCAAACTTGGTGTGAGAACTGCATGCGGGAAAGGTCAAGATTGTGATGCGGGTTGGTCAGTTGCGTGCGAGTTTCAGGTCATCAACCTGTCTGGCAGTCGGAAGCAGTGGTTGAGATTCATTACGCAAAGTGTGATATTAAATGATTTTTTATTAAAACACAGTATTTCTACGTTGTCAGTCCGCTTAGCTGCACTTGCGGCAAGGCTGTGCCGAGTATGGATATATCACGTTTTGATAAAAAAGATGGATGGCGCTTATCGCGTTTTGAAAACAAATGTTCTTTTGTGCAAGTGCTCTTTTATTTATCGCGTTTTTTTATGAATTAGATTATCCTAGCTCAACCTCCGATTATTATTCATGTTCAGAATCGTCCACAATCAAATTACTGTCCCATCCATAAACATTTTAGTACCTGCAGACAGACGCACACGCTCAAATCAGTCTTACAAACATAAACACATCAGAGCCAACACTGAAGAATATAGAAACTCATTTTTTCCCCGCACTTTAACTGTATGGGATATCCTAGAAGCGTCATTAGTTAATGCAAAGGACGCCCCACAATTTAAGGAACTGCTAGGCCATGCGCAATACTTATAGAGCAACCATCATCATTGGCACGATACCCAACTGGGATTTGCCGATTATTAACTAGAAACAGAGAAACAGAAACACAAATGTTTTGCCCTGTTTTGGGCGAAATTTCAAAAATGGCATTTTTTGCGTTTTGCCATGAAACCACCCTCCACATATAGTTGTGTAGAGTGCTGTGGCTCAGTGGCTAGAGTGACAGACTCTTAATCAAGTAAACCTGGGTTCGAATCCTGTGCTGTGGTGTTGAACCTTGGGCAAGTTTGTTCACTCTACATTGCTCCAGTTCACTCAGCTGTATGAATGAGTACCTGGCTATAGACAGTGGTGGATATCTGTGTACGAATAATCTTTGCCCATTAATTGCAGCATGGCTGAATGCTTCCCAAAGAAGTTGAGATGATGTTTGATTGAATAGATCTGCCAGGGAGTAAAGTGTACCGTTACCTTTACGTTACGTGTGCATGTTTCAGGGTATCAACCTGTCTGGGGGTCAGAAACAGAGGGTGAGTCTGGCCCGGGCCGTCTACAGCAACTCAGACATCTACCTGCTAGACGACCCGCTCAGTGCCGTCGACTCGCATGTAGGGAAACATATCTTTGAGAAGGTCATCTCTGACTCTGGTCTACTCCGGGGGAAGGTCAGTAAACAAACACTGTTAGGGGTCGTAAATAAACATTTTAATAGTAAAGAAATTTGGACTATTTAATTCTCTAAAAATGTTGTGTGGTGTCATACGACTTTTGTAAGAAAATTATTGTGCTAATGCGCATCGAGTTGACACATTTGGAATACAGTGGAACCTCACTAATAATGTCACCCTCGGGACTGGACAAAAGTGACCTGAATAGGTGACCGGATCAGAGGGACTAATTTCCTATACTTTACTGTTACAAAAATAATTTGGGACTGTCCCAAGGTGACCGTAGAGCGAGGTTCTCCTCTACTGCATGGGACGTTAAAATTGTTCTTTTACTATCAATTGTACCTATTATAGAAACTGTTTTAGTGTAATAGTATGTATGTTCTCATAATTAAGTTAGTTTGGGGGAAAACCTGATTGTAATGCAAACTTTTCAGGTGGTGTAATCGTAAACATAAATTGTAAACTGACACTATGTGTTGTGTCTCTGTCTAATGACATTGCCTTCGACACAGACGCGCATACTGGTGACACACGGGGTACACTGGCTGCCCAGTGTCAGCAACATTGTGGTGCTCGTCAACGGAGCCATCTCTGAGATGGGCAGCTACGATGAACTGATGTCCCACAATGCAGCATTCGCACAGTTCCTGAAACAACATCTGCTACAGGAGAACGGGGACAGCAGCGACTCAGACCCAGAAAGTAAGAGAGGGAGGGAATGAGGGAGGAATGGTGGATGGAGGGAGGAAGGGTGGTAGGGAGAGGATGATGGAGGGAGGAGTAGGAGGGAGGGCGATGGGAGAGAAAGAGAGGCAGGGAGGGGGGAGAAGGCTAGAGAAGGAGGAAGAAGAGGGAGGAAGTGTTTGCAGAGAAGGGAGGGAAGGAGAGGGGGAGGGGTGAGGCAGGGTAAGAGAAAGAGGGAGAGGGACGGGAGAGAGGACAAGAATGAGTGACTGAGGGCAAGGAAGGGGGTGAGCCAGAAAGAAGGAGGGAAGTCATGTGAGGAAGAGACGGAGGGAGAGAGGGAAACGATATAAATTCTGTTATCTTTCAGTAGACGTATGAGGTTGAGTGCTGTGTGATGTTGAATCTATATGTTAACACCCTAACTTTGGCACAGTTAGAAAGTATCTCCTCCCAGGCACCGGGCTCCACTCCCTCCCTTCTATGTTCATTTTATTTTCATTGGACCATTGGCCTCTGATCAACCAACTGCCAATGTATTTCAGAAAAACTGAAGCAACATTTGCAGTCAATGACTGACTATGTGTTTGCTACTGCTAGCGATCAACTCTCCAGAGGGCACCACTTTGGCTTCACTTTACCTGAAAATATATTTAGCAGAAAGTACAGAAAGTAAATAGCCAGCAGAAACGAGTTTAAGATGAAAAGCATATCATGGTGATAACTGCCGCATAATGTTTAAAAATGTGTAGATTTATGATTACTAAGAATTATGAAATGTTACTCACTGTTAGGTAATGTAAGTTACTCTTTGTTTTGTATTAATTAGCTATGGTAAAGTTAGTGTGAGATGGAGATAGTAGTTATCTGTTAAGTGTTAGCTGTTGATATTGGTTTGTTTACTTTTTTATTATTCGTAGCCGTTCTTCTGTATTTTACAACATTTCCTTACTGTGTAATACAGAACTTACTGCTTTATTTTAATCTTGAATTTACTATTATTTATAACACAAGTATTAGTTAATAAAGTATCTTTACATAATTTGTCATGGTGACCTGTGCATCAGCGATCTATTAGGTCTTAGATCTATCAACATTTATCATCAATTATCATGTATTGTAAATGTACTATTACTGGTGTGTACCATAATGGTTGATCGGAATTTTTTTTCTTTTTCTTCTGTTGTGCCTGGTTCGTTTCTCCATGAATGTGTTTGGTTTCCCCAGTTGAGGAAGTGAAAGCGAAGATTCTGCAGCGCCTAGGGAGTCTGTCTGGAGACGACGATGTAACCAAGATGGCGTCTGATGGCAGAGTCACTTCCGGCACTGACGGGGCAACATCCGACTCAAAAAGTAAAGGACCAAGGTCTGTGGAAAATTAGGATTTAATATTAATATGTGACGTACCTGCCACAGTCACAAAATTGTACAATGGCGTTTTGTACCTTATTGAATTCCACAGATGATGAGTTTTGTAATATCTTCAGTAGTTTTTTATTTATTGCTAATATTGAAGCAATATTTTAAAAAGTGATGTTTTGAAAAATGAGCTCATTTTGATTCGTATCGTCTGTTTTTGTAATGTGGGTGTTTATAAATGCAGGCATTTTCTTAGTTTGTGGATATTTTTTCAAGGAAAATTAACTGGACATTGAAAGATGAGATTATTAGGCATGCATTTCTGCCGACATCACAAAATTGATTGGTCATGACGTAGACAGCTATTTTTGGCCCGAGTTCAGAATGAGGCTGGGTGATGTAATGCCTGGTGTGCTGTGTCAATCACATATATAATCGAGCTTGCGGGTGAGTGCGAGTATGTTCATGTTTTCATCCTGGATTGTTTGCATCTCAGACACCAAAGTCTCGAGGATTAATCTACACCCTTCGGAAGAAATGTAACTTTTTTTTATGAAATTTCAAAGTGGTAAAGGATTCTTAGCAGTTTTAGGGTTTGCACCGTATGTTAGACGGATGTAAATCAATTGTTCATCTACCATCTACCGTGTTCGGAATTGCCAACAACTTCATGTGTTCGGCAGCCATTTCGTAAGCTTAACGGTACTAGTTGCTATGCAATAGGTTACATGATGGATCCATCAATTAGTGATTATAATAAACGGTAAATGGTAATCAACTAAAGATGCATTCAGTCAGAAGTATATATGAAGTGGCAGTATAATGAAGGTAGTCGCACTATTGAGGTCTGTGACTGCAGGAGACGGCGCCAATCGTCAGTGAAAAGTCCAGACAAGGCACAGCTGACCAAGTCAGTGGACAAGGCGGCTGCAGCGGACGGCAAGACGCCGGACAAGAAACCTAGCGGAACTCTTGTCGAGAAGGAGAAGGAGCAAGTGGGAATGGTCTGTATTCAGTGTCACATGGGATCGGGGCCATCAATACTGTTTAGGGATGTGACTATTGAAACTATTGATACATCGCGAATTTGCGATAGTTGATGAGAGGAAAATCAGCAGGGCTAATTGTGTGTGTTTGTATCATCATTGTATGTGTTTGTATCATCTGTGTTTCTGTCATCATGGCATGTGTTTGTATCATCTTGTGTGTTTCTGTCATCATGGCGTATGTTTATATATCGTCATCTGTGTTTCTGTCGTCATGGCGTGTGTTTTTTTATATCATCATGTGTGTTTGTAGGTCAGTCTCAATGTGTTCATGGCATACGGCCGGGCTCTAGGCATCATCATGGTGTCAGTGTCAATTCTCTTCTTCGCCATGTACATAACGATATCAGTGCTGTCCACTGTCTGGCTCAGTGTCTGGACCCAGGACCCCCTTCTCAAGAACACCAGCATCCCAGTCACCAGCCCAGAGTACGTGCATCAACGCGACATGTACCTCGGTGTCTACGGCGGCATGGGGCTCCTCCAAGGTAGGTCAGAGTTCATGGGGTTGCTCCTGGATGGGTCAGAGTTCATGTAGTTGCCGCAGCATAGGTCAGAATTCATGGGGTTACTCCAGTGTAGGTCAGAGTTCATGGGTTTGCTCCTACTGTGGATCAGAGTTCATGGGGTTGCTGTAGAGTGGGTCAGAGTTTGTTGGGTTGCTCCTGGGTGGGTCAGAGTTCATGGAATTGATCCAGGTTAAGTCAGAGTTCATGGGGGTTGCTGAAGGGTAGGTCAGAGTTCATGGAGTTGCTGAAGGGTAGGTCAGAATTCATGGGGTTGCTCCTGGGTGGATCAAAGTTCAGGGGTTGTACCAGGGTCGGTCAGAGTTCATGGGGTTGTTCCAGGATGGGACAGAGTTCATGGAGATCCTCCAGGGTAGGTCAGAGTTCATGGGGTTGCTCCAAGGTATGTTAGAGTTCATGGGGTTGTTCCAGGGTAGATCAGAGTTCATGGGTTTGCTCCAAGGTAGGTCAGAGTTCATGGGGTTGCTCCAAGGTAGGTTAGAGTTCATGGGGTTGTTCCACGGTAGATCAGAGTTCATGGGTTTGCTCCAAGGTAGGTCAGAGTTCATGGGGTTGCTCCAAGGTAGGTTAGAGTTCATGAGGTTGCTCCAGGGTAGATCAGAGTTCATGGGTTTGCTCCAAGGTAGGTCAGAGTTCATAAGGTTGCTCCAGGGTAGGTCAGGGTTCATGGGGTTGCTCCATCACTAATATAGAAACATGTTCTCAAAGGCACCGTCGTAAACCATAGCCAATAATGGCATCTTACGACGTAACCATTCAGATTCAGACATTTGATGATATTAAAACAATCCTTCAATATGGCATTTTCAATGAAACCAAGTAAGTTTAAAGGAATAATAATAATGTAATATTTAACAGAGAGAGAGAGGGGGGCAGGGAGAGACAGGGGAGGGGGAGAGAGAGAGGGGGGGGGAGGGGGGAGGGATGGAGAGAGAGAGAAAGAGAGAGAGGGGGGAGACCGGGGATGGAGAGAGAGACAGGAGAGGAAGAGAGAGAGAGGGGGGAGACAAGGGAGGGAGAGAGAGAGGGGGGGCAGGGAGTGATGGGGAGGGAGGGAGAGAGAGAGAGGGAGGCAGGGAGTGATGGGGAGGGAGGGAGGCAGAGGGAGAGAGAGAGGGGGGAAGGGAGAGAGAGTTGATGGTAGACAACCTGTTGCAGCTGTGTTTCTCCTCATCTACTCCATCAACATGGCAATCTGTTCGGTGCGAGCGTCTCGCGTGATGCACTTCAACATGCTCAAGAACATTCTCCGATCGCCGATGGCGTTCTTTGACACGACCCCTACTGGCCGCATCCTGAACCGATTCTCGGGGGACGTTGAGATGGTTGATAATATGCTTCCTCTGCTGTTCCGCAGCTGGGTCAGTACGACCTTCACTGTCATCTCGACCATTGTTGTCATCAGCTACTCGACACCGATATTCCTTGTCACGATCGTGCCCCTGGCCATATTGTACTACTTTATACAGGTGGGTGAGGGCATTCTGGGATATATGACATTGCGTGTGACTGTGGGTGGGTGGCTGAGTGGCTGGGTGTGGGTGTGTGTGTGTTTGTGTGGGTGTGTGTGAGAGAGAGTGTGTGTGGGGAGGTGACTGTGTGTGTGTGTGTGTGTGTGTGTGTGTGTGTGGGTGTGTGTGGGTGTGTATGACTGTGTTTGTGTTAGTGTGGGTGGGTGTGAGTGTGTGTGTGTGTGTGTGTGTGTGTGTGTGTGTGTGTGGGTGGGTGTGTGTGGGTGTGTATGACTGTGTTTGTGTTAGTGTGGGTGGGTGTGCGTGTGTGTGTGTGTGTGTGTGTGTGTGTGTAGGTGCGTGAGTGTGTGTGTATCTATGTATATCTGTGTGAACGCATGCATCTGTGCATGCCTTTGTGTGATGAATGTTTCTTTCTCTGTATGTCTGTTTCTGTGTGTGTTTCAGTTTTGTCTGCCTGCTTGCCTCTATTTATCTGCTGTTTTGGAATCTGTGACCTCACTGCAGCATCATAAACTATTTCCTCTGCAGAGATTCTACATTCCAACTTCACGTCAGCTGAAGCGAATTGAGTCGACGACACGATCACCAATCTATGTCCACTTCAGCGAGACAGTGACCGGTGCAAGCACAATCAGAGCATACAATGTCCAGCGCCGCTTCATCACCACGTCCATGCAGCAAATTGACCACAACCTCGTCTTTTACTTCTCCAGTATTGCGTCCGAAAGGTCCTGCAAATCTGTTTAAAGATCGGTTAATTTTGGCTGTATGCAAAGTATCCTGGGTAAAAATGCGTTCATCGGCATAGCGAGAAATTCAATTTAACCAATCAATAACAAGAACAACAGTGACGACTGCGGTCAAAGTGAGTTTGATGTTGCACAGGCAACAAATGAATACTTTACACTAATCAGTAGTAATAATAATAATAATAAATAACTTCTTAAGCGCCAATATCCTCAGACAATCTGAGCTCAGTGGTCCAATCACAATGCAAAAAATTGGCTATACAATCCCGTTTACATTTTGAATGAAATTCTCCACACAATTCCATGTTTGCACATGGGCTGTCACAAAAATGTTGTGATCTCTGAACAGGTCAAATACACATCGCTTGGTAGAAATAAAGTCACAGGAAAAGTCATATCATTAATTATTATTTCTGAGTATTTATTTCGCCGTGGACACAGGTGTCACGACATACATGGGTCGACCGCGAACGACTCTGCCGACAGCCTTGAGAGCGGACCTGCGACGCATAGGTCGTACACTACGTTGCCGTGCCGATGTAGATGCTCTGCGTGCACTTGACCGTGGACAGTGGCGACAATTGGGGCTGGTCATTTCAAAATAAGAAAGCGTCATATAAATCCACGGAAATTACCTTTTTAAAATTATTTCTTTACATTTTTATTACCTTTTAGTGCAATTTCTACTGACTTTTTAATGAGTATTTCTTTTAATACTTTTTTATCATGGACATTTTAATTATACATATATATTCATTTAAATATTTTATTTATTTATATATCTATTAACTCTACTTCTACAAAAGAACTGTGATGGTACATTTCATGTGGAATGGCACAAGCAAAACAGATGAGAACTACATCACGTCTGCCACATGAAAGTGCACATAATAATAATTATTATTTCTAATAACTGAACAAAAAAACATGATTATAATGAATATTCTGAAGAAACTCTGGCATATATTTGCACATTTTCATTTACACTTTAGCACAAGTGAGATCTATAAATTACTTTTTACGCTCTTAAAGTTTGTGTTATCCTAATTATGATGATTACGATGACTATTCAACCAAATTTATTCATTATTTTCCACTTATATTATAAATACAAAGAACGGTAAATTTTAAGTTGTGACTTTTTCCATGACTGTTTTCCTGTGATTTCCTGAGATGTTTTGTACATTCATGACTTCAGGTCTGCTTGAATACCAAACAAAATCATTGCTAAAATAGGCCCTTGTGCATTGGTGAATCTAGGATCAAGCTTAGTCACTCGTTGATTTGGAACTAGCAAAAATGGCCAACCTTTGGTTGGCGCTACATACACATGGATGCAGAAGATGGAAAAAGTATTTCGCATTAGCGAAGTTACATAAAACATTCACAACTGATCAGTGGTCCTTGGATCAGTCATAGAAAATATACATAATGTTATGAACAATAGATTTATGTCCGTGTAACATTATACTAACTCTAAAACTGGTAAGAACCTTGACCAACAACAAATACAAAATAAAGGTGTTATGTTTCTTCTGAGTGGTTTTTGGTTAATCCCTGAGTTTGGCGTCCGAGATATAAAACATCTAGGACGAGGATGAAAACATTAACATACCCTGACGCACACATATGCACGCATGCACACACACACACAAACACATACCCACACATACGCTAGCTTAATTATACTTTGATGCTAAAATATTATTTTGTTTATGTTGCAAGAATTACTAGTACATTGATGTTGAATCCAGGTTGTTTTGCCTTCTTTCAGGTGGCTGGGGATTCGGCTTGAGTTAATTGGAGCCTTCATCGTACTGTCGGCAGCTATGTTTGCTGTTCTTAGTCGGGGAAGTGTCAACAGCGGCGTCGTTGGCCTCTCTATCACATACGCACTACAGGTACGCTCATACATAGGAACCAATAAACAGTTGCTTGTCATTGTCTAATAACAACCACTGTTTAGTTGGTCTTATTTCTCTGTCACCGAAGCAGTACAAGTATATGCTGCACCCAAAATCTGGAATCAACTCCCTATCACTTTAAAATAATCTGAAACTATAGCTACCTTTCCCACCCTAACCTTCAGCGATCCCTTGCTCCAATGATGACTCTTGCTTGTCCCTGTTAAAAATGTTGTCCAATGATTCTTGTATATTGCACCTCAGATTCCTGGGGAGATAGGCGCCATAGAAGTGTATTAATATATATATGAACCACTAAACAGTTACTCTTGTAATTATCTAATTACAATCTCTGTGTAGTTGATCGTATTTTAAACTTATTTCTGAAAGTGATATTATGTACTCCAGGACTAATTTTGTTTTGACCATGAATATCATGCAATGTTTTACAAACATTTAAGGATTTTGAAGGTTTATTTGCTTTTTTATTATACTTGTAATAACTTTTTAATTCATAATAATAATAGCTACACTTGTTTAAGATATAATCTACAAAAAATTACAAGGCCTTTCAGAAAAGCCATGCTTATCAAAAACCTATATGTAATGAGAGGCGAATGGTTGAAGGAAGCAAGTGAATAAAGTAAGAGGTGAGAGGACATCAGTGCCTGGGAGGAGGTGCATGTACAATGATCCAAAGTTAGCATGTATTAATGTATATATTAATACTATAAATTTGGAGCATTATAAATGCATCTCCTTCGCCTCTTTCTATAATCACCTGCTTACTTGGACCATTGACCTCTGATCTACCAACTGGTGATATATTTTAAAACGAACTGATAGTTTGAGTTAACTACATGTTACTCTTTCTAGGTGGCCTTTCTTGTACCTGGGAGAATTGAGTGGTGAACCACTCCTCCAGAGGGCGCCACTAAGGGAACAGCATTTAACATAAAAAATACTATAAAGGCGGTAACTGCGGCCCTTGGTATGTAGATCCACGAATGGTTGTAAGCTAATGTGCTGATATCTCCTAAATGACTTGCGTTTTTGTTCTTCTAGATAACCCAGTCCCTGAACTGGATGGTTCGTATGACGAGTGACCTTGAGACAAATATCGTGTCGGTGGAGCGTATTAAAGAGTACTCCGAAACACCAACAGAGGTCAGTATGATCACCCCGTTGTTATGTTTGTCGGGAAAAAATGCACCAGGCACAATGTAGACTATGTATATTCTTGGAAACCATGTTACTAATAATGATCAACACTTTAAGGTAGCTGGGGCGGGTATCATGTCAGTTGATTTCTTTATTTTTTTCTTTATAGAACATTAATAGGTGTCAGTATGAACATGTGTACAATTAAAAAAACCAAGGCACTAGCGCCATATGTCACCAATCTGTCCTTTAAAAACTAGTATTTTTAGTGTGTTTGTGGAAAGTCCCGTTTCAGATTCTTGGAAACTGACGATGTTTCCATAGTGACGATCACGTGTGCGTCAGCCCAGTTCAAACATAAATTCATTCACCATGAATGCAGATCATATAGTCTGGTTATTCTCATGCCACTATGCTGTTGTATTATAATTACCTAAATGCATCACACTGTCAAATCACCAAATACTGGCGGTAGTTTTGTTTATTCTCCGATAATGCCTGACCTCAGCTGCCAGTTGCAGTGACACGTGACTGACCCCAGCAGGTGTCAATTAATCTTGTCTACCACAACAAGTTCAACACATGGCTCTTTGTAACACAATATCATGAGACAACTTGGTGGGAAAAACTTGGGGGGAAATCTCAGTAATAGAAGTGTCTGTCAAATCGTGTTGAAATAAACCACATGCCAGTGAAAAAGTCACACTTCTATAAAAAAAACAAGCATCTGGTGACACTTGTATTATTAGCAACAACCAGGAAGTATTACTTAACGTAACTTTTTATAAAAACTACAATACTTACAAAGCCATAACTTGGCATATGAACTCGACTTGTATTTACCCAAAATTGCACAGGATGGTTTTATGTTTGGGGAAGGGGTCATGCCAAAAAATGCAGTACGGATTTTTGCTGTCTTTCAACATTGTAGCAAAATATTTATGAAGCTGTATCAAACTTAATATGCGTTTGTTTACAAAAACCCATACGAATGTCGATAACGTATTTGTACTTACAACCATACAAATTTTTCTTTTGGGGAGTTTCTCAAAATGAAATAAAATGCCATTTTAGGGTGATTTTTGACATATTTTTAAATTGTCTTTAAACTTGCATTTGGGGGACTTCCGGTGGTGAATTGATTTGAATTTGGTGCAGCAAACTTGCGAAAATATAAGGAAATTTGATCAAGATAAGTGATATTATTGAGCGTATAGGATACATAACGTAATTATAGATATATATTAAGCAATATTTTTTGTTAAAAGTTAGCTAGAGGGAGTAATCTAGGGTAGATTAAAAGTAGGCGATTTGCGAGCGATAATTGGGGACGTTAATGTAATCGGAACGTTGTTTACAAAGTAGGTCACTGGCGAAGTTAGCGTACCGTGAACGACAATAGAATAGCGTTATTTGAGATAATCGGTGTAGTTAGATGAGTAATTAAAACCTGAAATAACAATCTTTTAAAGTGTATAATAGTACACAGGAAACAGTCTTTGTAAAGACTACCTTGTATCTAAGCCTAACTTGAATACATTGTCATCGACATCGTAACTAGGTAAGGCACGGTGTGTCACTGTGTGTTAACAAATATAACTAACTATAACCTAAACAATCTGGTGTAAATTGTACACAGAAAAGTCTTTTCAAAGACTACATAAAACTACTTTGAACATAAATAAATTCTGATATGGCACCTTGCAAACGGCAACTCAGGGCAAAACGACACCTAGTTTGCAACGACTGCCAGAGCTAGGTGGATTTTGCGTTGTCTGGCTGTCCAAAATCATGGGCAGAGACCAAAGATGACGGATTCACCTTTCGGTGTATGGGGTGTTTGAGGGTGGAATGTCTGATGAAGGAGGTGTGTAAGTTGACGGATATAGTGAAGGAGATGGAGGCGAGACTCAACATAGAAATAGATGGAGCAGAGAGGGATGACGCGGAGAGAGTTGAGAATTCTACAACACAGAAGGAGCAGAGTTGTGACATGGAGACTGAAGAAAGGAAACTGAGAGGAAGGAAGGTGACCGGTGTGAAGGAACAAGACATTGAGAAAACAGAGGGACGGAGGAAAAGTGTTCGGCAGAGGAAAAGAAAACGGGCCAGTGGGGATAGATCAGCAGGTAGTCAGACTGTAGAGAACGAGGAGAGACACGACAGCGATACAGGTGGTGAAGAGGTAGATACCACAGAGGCAGTTGGTAAGACTGTGAGACAGAAGACTGATGGAAGAAGACAGAGTGTTCAGCAAAAAACAGAAAACATGACAGGCGTGAAGGTGACAGGGGAGAAAGTGACCGTAGGAAGGAGGTAGCCGGGGAAAAGGGACGGGAGAGGAGAGAAGAAAATGTGATGGGAGGAAAGAAGAAGGGACGAAAGGAAGTGAGAGTAAATGTGCTAGAAGAGAAGATGACAGGAGGAAAGGGGACAAGAGAAAACGCGACAGGAAAGAATGGAATGGAAGAGAATGTGACAGGAGAGAAGACGACAAGAGGAAAAGACAACAACCAGACATATGCAAACCGGAGGAGCTACTCCGAGGCAGTGATTGAGGGGCAAGGAGAAAAGAGAGAGTGTTTATGGGCGATTCAATTCTGAGAAAAACAGACAAGAATATGCGAGGGGAAGGACGTTGTTGTATGTCTACCGGGGGCTAGGATAGAGCATGTGACCGAAAGGGTAGAGAAGGTATTGGGGCATGGCAAGGGAGGGTCTATACTAGTACACGTTGGGACAAACAATGCAGACAAGGAGGGAACAACTGGGATAGTTCAGAAGTACAGACATCTAGTGAGGAAGCTAAAGAAGACAAGAGTGGAACAGGTTATTCTCTCAGGAATTTTGCCAGTAATGGGAGGAAGGGGGGCAAGATACAGAAACTGTAAGAGGATGGCGATCAACGCACTAGTTGAGCAGATGTGTGAGGAAGAGGGCGTGGGATTCATAGATTTATGGGGGTACTTTGTTGGGAGAGAAGATATGTACATGAGAGATGGCCTCCATCTAAGTGGAAAGGGGGCAGCAGTATTCTCAGAGAATCTGCTGCGATCTGTTGACAGTGGGACAGGTTGCATCTATTTAAACTAAATTCGCAGGGGGGACTCGCAGAGAAGCCTGAAACTGGAGGCATAGATAAAGACTGCAAAAATAATTCAGCAAAGAACAATCTGGAAAACTGTTCCGAAGCTGGGTATAAATGTGTTTGTTTAAATGCAAGGAGTATAGTAAACAAAAGAAATGAACTAAACATTATGGTAGAAGATATTGACCCTCACATAATAGGTATAACCGAATCATGGGCAACCACCGATATATCAGATGCCGAATTGGGACTGACAGGATATGTAATGTTTAGGAAAGATAGAATAGGAAGAAGGGGAGGTGGAGTTATTTTATATATTAAAGAATCTATCCAGGCTTATGAAATAAATTAGACAGAGAAGCAGATTGCGAAGAAGCTGTTTGGTGTAACATAGTTACAGGAAACTCAACGTTAACGGTTGGATTAGTTTATCGAAGTCCAAACATAAGCATAGAAGAGAATGAAAAAATACAAAACGCTATAAGGGAAGTGAGCAAACGGGACTGTGTTATTATGGGGGATTTTAACCATGGGCCTATAAAATGGAAATCTCTACAGAGTATGGGTAGTGAGGACCACAAGTTTTTAGTTTTAGTACAAGATAGTTTCCTTTCTCAACATGTGCTAGAACCAACCAGGGGAGAGAATGTGTTAGACTTAGTTTTGTCCTCACAGAATGAATTAGTTGACAATGTTAAATTATGTGAGCCTCTGGGAAGTAGTGATCACAACCAGATACATTTTACCATCAAAGTAAAATCAGAAAGAAATAATAAAAAGCAGTTCAGGAGAAATTTCCACAAAGGAAGATATAAGGAAATGAGGAAATATTTAGCAAAGATAGACTGGAATAATACACTGAAGAATAAGACAGCAACAGAATGCTGGAATATCTTAAAGAATGAAATAGAATGCATCGTAGATAAATTTGTTCCCTTCAAAAAACAAGGGAAACGGACCAGAAAGAAATACTTATCGAAAGAAGCCATTAGAAAAATTAAGTATAAACAAATTATGTGGAAGTCATATAGACGTACTGGCAATGACGAAGACTACAACATTTATAAAGAAGCACTAAACCAAGCTACAGCTGAAATTAGAAATTCAAAGAGAAGCTATGAACATAAATTAGCTTGTAATATAAAACATGACAGCAAGAGTTTTATGCGTATGTTCGAAGCAAACAGAAAGTTCAGGATAAGGTCGGTCCTCTAGAAGATAGTGCTGGAAATATAATATCAGAAGGATTCTTAATGGCTGAAGACCTAAATGAGTATTTTAGTTCAGTGTTTACCAGAGAAGACACTAGTTCACTGCCAGTACCAGAGGCTAAGTTCAAGGGGGCAGAATCAGACTATTTAAGACAGTTAATTGTAACCCCAGAAATGGTAGCTAAGAAAATTAGGGCTATGAAGGAAAATAAATCACCTGGAGTGGATGGTATTCCACCTAAACTACTAGTGGAAATTGTAGAACAAATTAGCATACCGCTTGCAACAGTTTTCAACTTGTCATTAGAAGAGGGAGTGGTTCCTTTAGAATGGAAAGAAGCAAACATTATACTGTTATTTAAAAAAGGTTCGAGAAACAAGTCGGAGAACTATAGACCAGTGAGTTTAACATCAGTGATTTGTAAATTATTAGAAAGACTAATTAAAGATCACATGGTGGATTTTCTTGTTAAACATAACTTGATAAACCCATCTCAACATGGGTTTCTAAAAGCGAGGTCATGCTTAACAAATATGTTATGTTTTTGGAAGATATCACTAAGTGGGTAGATGATGGATCACCAGTAGATATCATCTACTTAGATTTTCAAAAAGCTTTCGACAAAGTGCCACATCAGAGGTTACTGCTTAAACTAAAAGCCCATGGCATAGGAAATGGTATAATTAACTGGATAGAAAAATGGCTGATTGACAGAAGACAACGGGTAGTTGTTGATGGGGTGGCTTCAAACTGGAAATCAGTTTTGAGTGGGGTTCCACAGGGATCAGTACTGGGACCTATATTATTCTTAATATATATAAACGATTTGGACGATGATATAGCTAGCAAGGTGTTGAAATTTGCAGATGATACAAAAGTGTTTAGAAGGATTAAAAGTGATGGGGATAGACAGCATTTACAAGATGATCTTGACAGGTTGATCAAATGGTCTGAAAAGTGGCAAATGTTGTTCAATTTTGGGAAATGTAAATGCCTCCACACAGGACATGGGAACGAATATGTAGAATATACAATGGGGGGAACTGTACTAAGTACTACTGTAAAAGAAAAAGACTTAGGGCTGACAATTAGTGCTGACATGAAGGTTTCAGAGCAGTGTGGAATTGCAGCTTCAAAGGGAAATCAAATCCTTGGATTGATTAGGCGAAATATAGCATATCAAGAAAAAGAACTAATAATACCGCTGTACAAAACAATAGTTAGGCCTCATTTAGAATATTGTATACAAGCGTGGAGACCATACCGCAAGAAGGACATAGATATGCTAGAAAGAGTACAGAGGAGAGCGACTAAAATGATACCAAAACTGAGGGATCTTAGTTATGAAAAACCCCTAAAAGAATGTGGTTTAATGACACTAGAGACCAGGAGATTGAGAGGAGATCAGATAGAAGTGTTTAAAATATTGAATGGTTATGAAAATATTGATAGAAATATGTTTTTTTCAGTTAAGAAAGATAGAAAGACTAGAGGACATGAAGTTACATTAGTAAAGGAGCAGTGTAGATTAGACGTGAGAAAGTTCTAATTTTCACAAAGGACTGTGAATGAATGGAACAGATTATCTGATGATTGTGTGGGTGCTAGTAGTGTGAATATGTTTAAAAATAAAATCGACACATACCTCAGAAGGGCTGGATATATGTAGATAAAAGGGTTGGACTCTCGATAAGCCAAAGGGCTTCCTTGTCCACCTGCCATCTAGAGTTAATTCTCTGGATGGCAATCTTGTTAAATCTTGTTAAACACATTTAAATATCACTAAACAACGTAAAAATCAATTCTTTTTTGTCTGGAGTATTGTTTAATGTGTTGAGCATTGTGTGAGAATTTTTTTTAACTTTATCTTCAAAACATTTATTAATTTAATGTAAATCAAAACAAGCATGTGATAGGCATCCTTACTACCTTAACACGAGTACTACTTTTTAGTACAATTGGGTGTGAGTCTAAAACAACTTCAAGAAAACCAATTTGATATATATATATATATTTCTTACATTCATACATTGTTCTGGCTTTGAAAGACACCCATTGAACACATTTGGTTGCATTTATAATGATACGAATAGTTTCGGGGGATGGAGGGAATATGAAAATTAGTACACTGCGAATATGTAAATGTTGTAAATTTCTATTGGCCGTTTATATAATTATACTACCAAAAATACCCATCCACTTGATATCAGTTCATACACACACACACACACACACACACACACACACACACACACACACACACACACACACACACACACACACACACACACACACACACACACACACACACACACACACACACACACACACAGAGGAAAACGTTACGCTACATAATGCTAGCTCGATTATAGTTAAATACAAGTGTTGGGCTTAAGGTAGCAGAACTCCAGTCATATCATTTTAAAATATATAAGTCACTCTCAAAAACCTATAATATTATTAGAATGACTATACATCATTTATTCAAGAGACAATTTTTTTGCATAAATTATGCAAATTAATACTCAAAATGTCTGCCAACGACAGAAATATATGAAATTTTTCAAACAATATATTTTCAGAAGCATACATCATAATGATCTGAAATTTACACACAGCATTTACTACATTTAGTACATGGTACTGTATGGGATGGTGAAAGAGTGTAACAAATAAATGATATTGAAAAATTTTATGTGGAAAAAACAAAAATCGTAAATTGTTTTCTCCAAATTATGTATTCTGGCACATGGTACACTAATTCTAAAAAAAGTACAGCAAAATGCTTTGATCATCCCATATAGCTGAGTCTTGTGTACTTCTCTTTCAAATTTGAAGCAAATTCGACAAAAAATGGCGACGCTATGATGTTTGAAAGAACGTGTTAAACAGGAAAAAACTGATTCTGAGAAAATCGCTGGTAAAGTTTGATATTGAGCAAAAAAGTGTGAAAACTCACTGAATATCTAATAAAGCTGTCACAGGCATTGTTCATTACTCCTAGTGTCCTCCCTTTTCATATGTATTTCCTTCTTCATTCTCCTTGTTGTCCTGGAAGTTTTTTTTCTTCGCTCGAAGGATTTAAAATAGATACACTAGAAATTATCGTACCCAAGGACAAATCACGTTGCTATGGTAAAATCTGATGTGACCTAAAATTACATGGTTACTCCATATGTGTAATAAAACTATTTTTGTATTATTATTTCACTTAAAATGTAATACTTAATGTAGGAAAACATATTTTTCAAGGTATACATGAAAAAATATGGAAAAAAAATATATAAAAATTTCTTCATATTTGACTGGAGGTCTGCTACCTTAAAACAGAGTTTACTGTATGATATATAATGGTGGACACTGCCAATTTAACTGGAAGATGGGCTTAGCCAGAGACCAGTCTGCCCGTCTTCAAGACTGGCAGATGACTGGCCAAGATGGGTAATTACAACTGATAAGACTGGTGGAATTTAGAGGGGGCCAGTTGGCCACTAGATTAACTAATAGTTCCAAGTCTAGGGGCCCACATTAATGACTACCACTCGGTCAACTGGTAGTGAAGCCAATTGAATGGATCAGTATGAATTAAATAAATGGCCCAAATGACACTGGTTTGTCATGGAAGCTGTGATTGATGTAAATGGCTTCCATGAAGCTGTTCACACTCTAAAAGGCACAGTTTTGATTAATTTGAAATTGTCAAAAAATATTTATGGCTATGGGCCTGCTACAAGATATTGCCCAAATGTTTATCTCATGTGTATGGTTTATGAGTCCACAGGCCCCGTGGGACATTGATGAAACCAGACCCGCAGCCACATGGCCAGACGAGGGACGTGTCGCGTTTGAGGACTATGCCACACGCTACCGCCCTGGCCTTGACTTGGTGCTCAGAGGAATCTCTTTCAGCATCAAGAGTGAGGAGAAGGTAATATGTCCTACAGTAGCAATTGGGTACAAACCCACACATCTCTTTCCTGTCATTAAAGGGAGGTTTTTTATTTGTTTTATTGTAAAATGATATAGAACATTGCTATTAACGACGTGTGCTGTACTCTGCGGCATCAATGAATCTTACCTATGTGTACTTTTTACATGTACCATATATTATGGTTGTGCATGTGTCAGGTGTGGTCGTTTCTGTTCGTTTGCTCCGACATCTATTGCATATATCACGAGTTCAACATATTCTTACTTATTTTAACTTGGTGATGTACACTTTTGACAATATTTACATATAGCCGCATGGTGATATATGTATTCAAAAGCTTTTAAATATGGTTTTAGTAGATTCGCTTCATTGACAACAAGTCACGACTTTGATTGGCATAACAAGATGGTGTAATTTGTAAACACTGAGGTAAAAAGCACGCGTAACACAAAACCCTCCCAAGTCAACTGAACTAATAATGCTGCTTTTCAAAATAATTTTATATATCCATGCTGCATTCAGAATAAATTAAGTTACCTTCAACTAGAGCCTTGCGTCTACCTCATTTAGAACTACTGGACGTATAATTTTTAAACATTTTAAAATCTACACCATATTTTTTGGTATTGCTTTTTTAAGCTGTTACTGTTTTTGTCGGAGATTCTAGACGGCTGTCCAGTTGCAGAGTTTTTAATACATTTGAAACTACCTGGAAGTTGGCAGGAAACTTGTGTCACAAGACGTTCTTTTATACCCAATGTTGCCCCGGGGGTGAGGACCTCAAAATTCTCTTTGCACGGGAACGTATCGTCAAGACTATGTCACCACTATTTCTATTGTGTGTATTATTTTTAGACTGTTCTGTGGCTTCAAGAAGTGATAATTTTGCCTTCTGTAAGCCACTTACTTCCAACTGGTCAGCTGTCGTCTCCTTATGTTCTCCTTCGATGAGAACACGCGATCCTGTGTCCTTTTTACTATGTCTTAACCTTTGTTTTAATTGGAAATTACTGCCAATCTTCCACTCTACACCAACATTTAAATTAGCCATAATTCTGCTACTAGCAAGAGACGTAACTGTCAATCCCGGGCCTGCTGTCAGGGGTAACATTCGGTTAGCTACAATAAACGTTCGATCAGTTCGAGATAAGACTGCCTCACTCAGTGAATTATTAGTTTCAAAAAACAATAGACATCCTTGTTGTTGCTGAGGCCTGGCTCAGATCACATGCCACAGCCGCATGCGTTGCCGACATTTCTCCTCCCAGTTACTCTTTCCATCATCGACCACGTTTCGTTGGACAAAGTGGTGGGGTTGGTTTTTGTTTATTTCACAACAGTTCAAAGTTAATTTGCATTCAAACCCTGATTACTCCAACTTTGAGTCCATCTATGCTGAAATTTCTGATTCGTCTTTCTGCGCTTATTTTGTCTGCATTTATCGCCCTCCCGGACATCCTGCCCATTTCTTTGAAGAATTCCAGGATCTACTTGAAAATCTGGCAACTATTTATTCAGAATTTTATATTCTCAGTGATTTTATTCTTGGATACATCAATAACAAATACAATTAATAATATTCTGGCATCCTTTGACATGTTACATTTTCAACACAAGATGGCCAGCTCCATTTCTACCTAGTCATGTGTCGGTCAAGTCTCTGTGTGACTCTTCTCTGGTCATTTCAAGGACAACATCAGTCTTATCCATTCTGCCTTTCCATATCAAACTGTAAGTACTGTAAACGTGGACTTCCCACAAGTACATTCTTCACTTGCATTGTTTGAGCCAGCCACAGTTGATGAAGTGAGGAAAATAATAATGTCCTCCGCAAATAAGTCATGCGATCTCGATCCATTACCAACCATACTACTAAAAGCATGTCTTGACTCTTTACCTGGTACAATAACGTATATCATAAATTTATCACTGAGTCCGTTTAAATGTCCAGATGATTTTAAACATGCACATGTAAATCCTGTTCTCAAGGAGACTTCTCTGCCAAAAGATAATTTCATAAATTATAGACCAATTTCTAATCTTAGCTTTATTTCTGAGATACTTGAGAAAGTTGTAACAAGCTGATGTCATATTAACTCAACTTGCTTATCTAATGTGTTACAATCAGCATACAAACAATTTCATTCTACAGAGACTGCTCTCCTAAAAGTACACAATGATGTTATATTAAACATTGATAAAGGTAAAGTAACTGCACTTACCTTGCTTGATCTGTCTGCCGCCTTTGATACCATTGATCGCAACTCTTGTCAAAAGCTTATCAATGTGGTATGGCATATCTGGCACAGCTCTGACCTGGTTTTCTTCATATCTAACCGATTTACATCAATCTATAAAGATAGAGAATTGCTTTTGGGCTGCACTCCCCATTTCATGTGACACTCCCCAGGGTTCCGTTCTTGGGCCTTTGCTTTTCTCTCTCTACACTACACCGCTCAGCTCTGTAATCCAGTGTCATAACTTGGATCATCACCTTTACGCAAATGACACACAAATCTAAATTTTTTTGGTTAAGCCGGATAGAAGTCACTCCCTAAACTGACTCAATGATTGTCTCCAAGATGTTTTGTAATGGATGACTGACAGTTAAAGTTAAATGCAGACAAAACTGAATTTCTCATCATTGGTACTCCAATGCAGCGTGGTAAACTTGATGACTTTTTCCCAACAAACATCCTGAGTCAAAATATCACACCAGCAGCCTCAGCACAGAATCTATGAGTGACCGTTGATGACGACTTAAATTTTAGACAACATATCCAAAATGTGTCATTGCTGTTTTTATCATATCCGTGATCTTTGCCACATTCGCTGATATATGTCGCTTTCTGTCGCTAAGAATATCGCAACAGCTCTTGTTAGCAGCAGATTTGATTATTGCAATTCCCTCCTTTAATATTGCTATTAAGGATATTGCAAAACTACATCATGTCAAAAATTATTCAGCAAGGGCAGTTACACAATCTCCTCGATTCTTCCGCTCAGTGGCACTTCTAAAATCACTGCATTGGCTCCCCGGGCGATATCACATTATGTTAAAGATCTGTACAATCATCTACCAGGCCCTTTCATCCAAACAAACTCATTGCTCACCCCAGCTAGACAGCACAGACAACTTTGGTCGTCTAGTTCAAAGTTGCTATTTGTTCCTAGAGTTAAAACAAAGGCTGGAACTCGAGCTTTTTCAGTTGCCGCGCCAACTATATGGAATTCGCTTCCCGTCGGTGTTAAATCAGCAGAAAATATTGTTACATTTCGCAGTCACCTGAAAACCTATCTTTAATATCACCTATCCTCCCTAGCTTCCTAGCAGATCCAGCCAGTTGTTGCGACTTTCACCTAGCACACGAGTACGAGAATGCTTAATCCTTTGGTTTTATTGAGCTCGGACAGTCTGAGGATATTGGCGCTGAAGAAGTGATTTATTTATTTATTAGTATTATTATTAAATTTCTCTGTATAGTACGCATTTTTTCCTACAGTTTTTCCTAAAAAGTCAGGGTGCTAATTATATATGGTATCAGTGCTAAGCAAAATTTTCTTTGACTGGATATGACCCACAGTATCACATAGCACACATCTGTGGGCCACAGATATGACCCACAGTATCACGTAGCACATATCTGTGGGCCACAGATATGACCCACAGTATCACGTAGCACATATCTGTGGGCCACAGATATAACCCACAGTATCACGTAGCACACATCTGTGGGCCACAGATATGTGATACGTAGCTTCTTAGGCAAAGTCTAGAATATATATATATGTATATAAGGATAGAAAGCCTCCCTTTATGCAATAAACAACACAAGTCCAATGCAGCAGAGAATCGAAATTGGCCAAATGAATGACGTTTATTTATTGAAGTTGGACCGCTTATCGTGCAGCCAGTTTGGGAATGGCATTAATAGGAATGTGAGCTCTAAAATCCAAACCTGATACGACACTGAACCCTTGTACAGTGTCAGCCTTCCGGTTTCTCAGATTCCACATTCCTACAATCTTGACAATAACAATATACATGATTCGTCTCTGCCTTGTAATGGACTAAAAACCACTACATGTATAAACATAAGATGTCAAGAATACATACATTCCCCACCAAAAACACAACTTCTACTTAGCAAGATGGGGGTAATTCGCCACAAGGTCACCAAAAACACTGTAATCATCTCACTCTATAATGGGATCATCTCAGAACGTCGGTGTCCAATATTTGATTAAATTACTTTCGTTTGGGGGGTGGGGAGTCAGAGACAGTTCCGTCTGGCATTGGACATCGATATTTTACGCTTCGAACCAATATTGTTAATATATGGATGTCATATCAATGTTTACAAACTCTCGTCTATGAAGGAGGCGGGGGTGCTGAGGCCAGATGAAAGTAATTTCACCTGATATTGGACATAGACGTTCTGAGATGATTGTTAACAGGTTACACACACATGCAACGTAAACGTCATTCACAAAACACTATTATTGTCTGGGAATTAACAAATAATTATTGCTTATATTTTTTTAAACTTATTAACTTTATTTAACATATTATGTTATTTAAATTTGTATCTATTTATATATATAACTTATCTACTTTTAAAAAGCTATTTATTTGATACCTATTTATATGTACCTATTGTATATGAAATAAATGTATTTGTAAAGCAAAAGGTCAAGAGTTCCTCACTAACATTCGACTGGACATTGACAGGTGGGCATTGTGGGACGAACTGGTGCCGGCAAGTCATCCATGACCTTGTCTCTGTTCCGCGTCATCGAATCTGCCCACGGGAGCATCGTGATTGATGGTATTCCCATCCACGTCCTTGGATTACATCAGCTCCGGACAAAACTGACTATTCTTCCCCAGGTCAGTTGTTGTGGTCACTTGGAAACACTGACCAGATCTTTTTTGTTGACATTCGTATTTTTACTTTACCTTTTTTAAAAGTCTGTTATCTGTATTCTTTATAGGAAGATGTTAAGGAGCGAAATCATTTTTAAGAGCAAAATAAAGAGCTCCTAAGATTATTAAAGAGCAAAATAAAGAGCTAAAAATATTAGTGAAGTTTACAAACTCAGGATATTTTGTTCACTTTTTGACATTTCTCATTAGGTATGATGTTTAAACTATTCAAGCAAATGCAGCTTAATTCTACAAATGTGTGATACATTTTGTGTACTGAAAACTATCTCAACACCAGTATATGAAACAGTGTCCTTTGTAATATATAGCAACAGCTTTTTGCATTTTGAAAAACTTCTTAAATTTAACAACAAATTCTCCTCTTTATTGATAGATTTTCCTATGAGCTCGTAACCTTTGTGAAACAGCCACAATCAGTCACAGCAGCAGATGCACTTTCGTACATTTCATTGAAAATTGACTATTCAGTATTTTTCTAGTTAGTTTTATTGAATTCCAATAACAGTAATTAATGTTGCCGAATTCTACTTGACCATGCAGGATCCAGTCTTGTTCTCGGGGTCACTGCGGATGAACCTTGACCCCATTGACCGCCATCTTGACTATGAATTGTGGGAAGCGTTGGAACACGCCCACCTGAAAGCCTTCGTTGAATCGCTTCCCGCTCAACTGGATCACGAGTGTGGTGAGGGGGGACAGAATCTCAGGTAGGAAAAAAATGGGGGGCATTAAAGTTGCCTCATCAATTTAAATTTTTTGCTCGTCTCATTTCAAATTAACTTAGCAAAACAGCAAACACGTAGTATCCACTATGACATGCCAGCCCATTTGTGCAATTTTTTTATGTAGTTTTTTGTAGAATCATCAAACAAACTGTTCACTTGTTTAATTCTTGGCCAAGATTTAATTCAAAAGATTTTCAAAATTTGAATCTTTACATGAATGCATTCATGTGAATGCATGGTATGATTAGGCACATGTATATGTGCTGATGTTGACTTTCAATGCTCTTTCAAAAAACATCACTGAAAAATTCAGTGGACTAATGGCTAAATGTTGGCCAGGCAGTTGGATTTGGCAATTACCTGGTGTAAGGACAACAATGTTAAAACCAATAAATTATGATAGAATTAAAGGAGTCAAATTGAATAAGTATATAAATGGTCCTTGTCATTAAAATGTGACATAATAATAGTAACTTTAATTGTCCATAAAATGGAAATACATTTTGCACTGATGAAAGTGCATAAGAACATCATATTTAAATCTTACTGCAGTATGTACATAATAAAATCAAATATGTAGACAGTTGCTAATTAGTAATACTGAATATTGTACACAAATAATAATAATAGAATCATTAATGTCATACGGTCATGACATACCAGCTGTAGAAAGTAAACTAAACATGCTAAAAACTGTGTGGAATAAATATATGTTAAAACATGTGTGATGACCTTGTGGTGTGACCTTGACCTACTTGTTCACAGTGTCGGTCAGAGACAGTTGGTATGTCTCGCCCGAGCTCTGCTACATAAGACCAAGATCCTGATCCTTGACGAAGCAACGGCTGCTGTTGATCTTGAGACAGACAAACTCATCCAAAACACGATACGCAGCGAGTTTGCGACCTGCACCATTATTACCATCGCTCATCGACTCAACACCATCATGGACAGCGACAGGTAATGGGGCAGAACATAGTCTAGATTATCCAGGCTCCAAGAGGTGGCAGCACCCCTCACTAGGCCTAGAACAAAAATAGTTTTGCAATGTTACCCGACAGGTGGCTTTACCACAAATCAGGGTAGAGATCATGATTGGCTCGGAGACCAGCTTTGAAACAAAAAATTAATGCGAATAAACTTTTATTAGGTAATACTATGCTTTCGAAATTATTCAACATTTAACTTATATTGAAACAACTCACACAATAAAATAAACTAAAATTAAGTTAGTTTGTCTACCATATCACCTGCTTAGTCACTAGGTGGCACATTGCACAATTAAAATGTGTTCGTGTTCTACATTTTATTTTGCATATAGCTATTTTGTAACTTATTTTCGTTACCAATATAATATATAAGGCATAAACATTAATAATTATTATACACGTAGTGAATTAATCTAAAACAGTGATGCCATCTGATGGCAATGAGCAGACACAATACATATTTGAAACCAGACTCTTCTTGGCAAGTTCACAAACGTGAGCGACAATCGGTTAAGCAAGACTAGGCAGAACATGGTATAACACAGTTTGTGACCTGCCACTTTGGGTACGCTGTATCAAGTTGCAGTGATGTGAAATGGAGTTTTGTACATTTTGGATTCCACAGAGTGTAAGTTTTAAAGTGATATCTCACTTGTTGAAGTATCCTTGGTAGTTTTGATTTATTGCTAAAATTGAAGCAAACTTTAAAAAGTTACATTTTGAGAAAGATATATATTTTCTAAATACTTACACCTATAAAGTATATTTTCATTTGCATAATTTAATGGTATTACAAGTGATAAGTTTTTTTGGTTTATTCAATGTATTACTTATGTTTAACCTTTAATCTAGTCAAAAAACTGTACCATGTCCTAATATGTAACTTTATTTATTTCTTTAGCAGACAACCAATTTAATTATAAAAAAAAACACCTATTCATGTACTACATACTATTCGCCTTGTTCCAGTTGAATGTACTGTTTTAATGTTGCGTTGACATTTTATGGAATAAGGTACCTGACTATATTGATGATTGTCCAGGTGGTCCTCGACATAAGCCTCTTTGGGTTTCCAGAGGATCTCCTCGGTTGCAGTATTGTTTTTTGTAATCCATTGTAAATATATTCAGAAATATGTATTGTGACCGAAATAAAGTTCTATTCTGTTCTATTCTATTCTAAATGAAGTATACAATACTGCTTAGTTGTTTCTATCCTTGGTCTTATATTCAGTTAAACTATATAGATACTATCATAATATCTGTAACTGCTTGTCTCTTACAGAGTTATGGTGCTCGATGCGGGAAATGTGATCGAATTCGCTGAACCACAGAAGTTGCTGAAAGATAAGAAAACCGTGTTCTACAGTATGGCAAAGGATGCTGGCCTTGTGACCTGATCACTGCGAACAAAGAGTGACAGGGAGCTTCACCCAAACAATCTATGTGAACTTCACAAGTGAAGGTGTATCACTGTCAGCTGACTGTGAAAGATGATGCAGATGGAGTATAGAAAGAAACGTTGTCATCATACGCAACTTAACTGTTATGGCAATATTGTTGAAAGTAGACGAAAGGTGTATAGAATGGGATGGATCCTGTTTAGTTTGTAGTTAGAGTTAGTGTGACTTTTTGTTATTTGTTCTTATATTACTTCCTGCTGGCAAATGATAATTGTGTCATCACCAGTTACAGCAAGAGTGAAACGTAGTGCCACAGTGGCGCCCTCCAGAGAGTAGCTCAACAATCACTGTTTCCATCTTTGTTCGACAGGTAGAAAAACATACATCGCAAACACTAAGTAACCCTAAATAACAACATCTGTGTTTTTTTATTTCACCAATTGGTAGATCAAAGGCCAGTGGCTTTAGGAAAGCAAGTGAACATAGGAAGAGACAAATGGACCTTGGCGCCTGCTACGAGATACAGTCATGTCAGTGCATTAATATATAGATAGTAAGTTGGATGCCATCTTCAAATCCCTTCGGTCTTTTTCTCCTTTGATCCTTGTGGGGTCGGTGCCCACATTATTGTTCTACCTTCTTTGAGTTTTCTTCATATATAATGTTCTGTCATTTTCTTCCACTACGTTACTTTACCTAAGGATTCTGCATATTAACAAGTTTTCTGGATAAATGGCACTTATACCCAATTAATATTAACATTTGGAAATTCTGTTCCCTTGACATGAATCTCGGATGTCATGATGTCGGGGTTATCTGGATTAATGATGTTATTATATAATTGTTAAATATATATAGCACTGTGCATAAAGCATTTTTTTATTATATTTTTAACATAACTTGTTAAACTGTGATGAACTGATTAATCTTTATTTACAGATCATCTGATGTCTTAAAATGTACAGCTGATCGAAAGATATTTAATTTATCATGCTGTTTTTCAGCAACAAGTAATAGACTTAAATTTTGTTAGTCATACCACATTAAAATTACTGTCATAATGACTGTTGTCATCCACAAACATGTAATTGTGTCATCCGCAAACATGTAGCTGGTGTTGATTGTTTATTTAATAGAAGTCATTTAACGAGTTCATGCAGCAAAAGTTGACAATGTTCACACAAATGCAATACTAAACTTTCTAGTTGCAGAAAATGTCGTTTAAGATGCTAGTAGGGTTATTTACAATAAGGTGATGGAGATATTTTGAGTGTTTTGTCTGGCTGCATCAGATTATTATTTGAGCATGTGCTGATTGTTTAAGTATTTTGGTGTTGTATAAATAATACAATTCATGCAGTCCTGGTACTTGAATATCTCTGCCAAATGTATCCTGGACTTAGTGATTGAGAATTAGATCAACAATTGTGAAGTGTCAGCTCTTTACTCTGGCATATCTGCACGTTTAAGTAGAGATTAAATAGAAAATGTACTGATTTAGTGTGTTATGAATAACATATATTTTGGGGTTTGTAAACGTACGTGTTAGCACATTTTAGGTATGTTGAAAATTACACTTGTTTGTTGACGATTTTGGGAAGTGATTTTATGTTTTCTTACCTGCTGTTGGCATACCATCCAAAAAACGAATTCTGGACAATGATAATGCAGAAAAGATGTGTCATTGCAAAAAAACAGATGTTTTAAAGCATACCTAATCATTGTTTGATGGAAGAATTAATGTTGTGTTACTTATAGTTGCTATTTTGTTATTTAACTAGTTGTTATGAAAATATTAGTTATTTTACTAACACTAATATAATCATTACAGAGATGTGCTTATTAGGAGAAAGTAGATTGCAAAAACATGTTTCTTTGTAGGTACATAGCATGCTTATACCAGCAAACTGGTTTGTGTTGAAACCCTCACATTTATTATCAAAATATAATATATCTGTACAAGTAAAAATAATATTGATATAGATAATCTAGATACAGACCTGCCTACCATTCCGGATTGTCCGGAATCATTCCGGAAATACACCTCAAATTACGGTATTACGGCGAGGGATGAAAATATTACGGATTCTTTCGGTGTCAATGATTATCAATCACTTCCGTGCTCCTCAAATTTAGCTTCACTTTATTCAACAGGTGGCAGCATATATATGGTGCTTGTTGTGACATGATTTTTCATTCGCTGCTTCTGGTCGTAATCTGACCAATAGGAAACAGCGTTACGACAAATTCGCATTTCCGAGCTCATGGCGCTCAAACACGCGGTACGAAATTACGGCGGGGATCGAAACGGCACCACTACCAGCCAAGAAGAAACGTGTACTGCAAACATTTATAACGGCATGCACGCAGACATGGCCCGTATTGTCAAGTTTAAAGAAGGGGGTCGGCTTTACATACTGCCGTATACGTGAATAATGTTCCTAGTTCACATGACATGGTCAGTGGTAGCCGGGATAATTGCAGGTACTGACTACATCGTTAGACTAGTACTAGTGACAGAGTAGTGGGTGTTGTACTTGTAGTGTTAGGCCAACTGACTACTAAGTTAGTGTATTTATTGAGTTTAGTCTATCACAGCCTATAATACAGGGATAGGCTTATGTACTAGAGTTGAGTAGACTAGACGATGTCGATGACTAGCGTAACGACGTAATGGTTTTGCCGTCCCCCGGCATGACTTGTGTTTGTCACTTTGATCTAGTCAAGCTACTATACTGTGTAGTCTAGCCTGGCCATAGGTATACCGGCTACTGATATTAATGACAATGAAGTTTTTGTAGTCAACATGCTGTTATTGAAATTTACATAAAATCTGAATTACAATGTGTATAGATTCATTCACATTACAGTTTCGCTTCTTCACGTTTGATTTCCATCAATGCTGTTCATGAAAATCTACCTTACCTTGTTAACTGAACGCTTCAAAACAGTTATGTTTTGGGTGCAACTATCGTCATAGTCATAAAGTATTACCGACAGTGGTGTTCTTATCGTGACAATATCTGACACGGTTCTGAACTATTATTGACAGCAGTGTAAATGGGAAGATGGATTACTGACAGGAAGTTTTTGGGGTAGGCAGGTCTGTAGATACAAGTTGATGGTGTTAATAAAATATGTGTGCATAGTTTATAATTGAAAATGACATTATTGGTTGAGGTGTGATGTTTATATGAATTAAGACCCATAAATGAGAGGACTTTACTGTGATTTTAACACAAATTAAGGGGAAATTTACATGTAGCATTTTTTGCTTAACATTAACTGAATGAATGATGATATAATATTATAGTTGTCAGTGTAAAGATACTTTCTGCAAGGAGGAACTGTTGTTTTTATAGGAAGCACATATTTGTGAAATTTGTGTATGTTTATAGCATTTTAAGAGTTGGCTATTCCATGTACACTGATACTTACACCTGACATTTTACAGTATCACCTATTATTGTCATGACAGTCACCTCCAAAGAATGTATATTCTACCTAGGGCTACAGGAACTTGTAATGTACATAGTTTAATGACAGCTGACTTGACAGTCATTGTTTGCAATATATAATGTATTAATGTCATGTTTGCTTGCTACAACCCTCCATACATGTTCTATCATTTTGTATATATGGATGTGTATTGGTGCAACAGTGTTTCAACATACTCAACTCGATTGTTTCTGGAAGGCTGCGATAGCCTTTAATGAGTTCCATGTAAATTATGCATTGTGACATATTATGTAGAGTATGTCACTAATGACACTAGTGTCTATGATAACCATAGAACTAAGAGATTGTGAGTTATTTATTTCCAAGTGAAAAATACATACAAAGAAATAGTGATGTATTGCAGATAAATTATTATCAGCAATATATCACTATTTCTATGATTACTGCGGTTAATTTATAGTCTCAATATTGTATAAGCACTAGGATAATCACTCAACACGAAAGCAAGCGACATTTTTCATGTGACTTCTTATTCATTATCAGTAGTCGTCATTGTTGGCTGATTGTCAAGTCTGTTGACGTTGTACATATGTACGTGGTAGACGCGGTATTTTTGCAAAAGTCAATTCTCTGTGATTTACACGCTTTCCATAAACAGATAATTGTTTGACTAAACTAATATTGATACATAAATTTGAATAAAATGGTCCATGTTGTATTAAGTGTGGTTGTGTTTTGTTACTTAATGCTTGTTTAATGACATATCGTACACAGTGACTATGAGATTGTAGGACTGATGTTGGAGGTTGTGTGACAGAGGTTGTTGCAGATTGTTATCGTTATCATTGGATGACGGTGTGATACGAGTGACGCTGTTTGATCACACGCTGCTGACACTGGAGATATCCTGATTGTTGACGGGTGACATGTGACCTGCCAACTTGTTTTTATTTCTGGGAGAATTATCAGCGGTTCAGCATGCTTCCTGTGTAGTGCTGTCTTGGATCTTGACACCAGAAGACGGAGTGCTGTTGGAGATTTTTTGCCACCACATTGTCACAAATTCAGCTTTTCAGTTTCCTCCACTGCCTCGGCTTGGCTCATGACATTGGAAGATGGGGGTGCTGTTGGAGATTTCATGCCGGAACTTCAGCATGTCTCAGCACGTCTCCCGTGGTGTTGTATCCGATGACGTCGAGTGCTTTACCTGTATTCCGGGAGACCCAAAATCAAGGAGACTCCCGGAAATTCTGAAGGAGTTGGCAGGTATACAGGTCATCGTGTGTGACTTGCTCATATTGGTCTGTTGCTCTGGCCCATCTCCTCGAGTGAACCAGACTCAAGTGTTCAGCTGTTTACAAGACGGCATCAGACAACTGTCAATGTCACCCCCAATGTATTCCGTCCATTAAGACTGCTCAAAGCACTTTACTCTGGCCGACCTGCTCAATCAAACACCATCACGACTTCTCTAGGAAGCATTCAGCCATGTTGCAACCAATGAGCGAGTAATATTCATACATAAATATCCACCATTGAACTGATGCAAAGTAGAGTGAATGAACTTGCCCATGATTCGACATGGCAGCACAGGATTCAAACCTGGGTTCTCTCATTTGAGAGTGCGATGTTCTAGCATCCAGACACTATTCATAGTAGCTTTGCCATGAATTACACACAGAGGTACCCGTTGAACAAGTTATGATTTTATTGAGAAATATACGCAAGAAACAAACTACATTTTCATACCTTTATTGAGGGATATCTGCATACATGTGAACGCTTTTTCTTGACGTCATATTTTAAAAACCGGTACCATAAATGACTCCTAAAATTAACTTGTTTGCATTTTACTTTAAATATGCAGTCCTAAATTAAATGTAGCCTCAGTTTCATGGCATCACTAAAACAAAACACATTCAAACTTTTGTAATACGAAAATACATAGAACATAAAAATATAACTGATAATCAAGTACAATAATTCATTTACAATCCATTACCTTGAAAATAGTTATTCAAAATACCAGTAATGGTCATTTCACACAAACCAACATAGACTTGAGTTAATTTTGTGGGTATTTCCAATTCTTCGTTATCTTTACTACTACATTTGTCCTGTGTTTTCGGTTGTGTTTTAGTACTGGGGGTCACGTGCCACCTAAATCTTATAAATTTGGCCGCAGACCTTTCCATGCGATCGTGATCATTGGGAATGTTCCCTCGTTCAGGCTACAAGAAGTTATGCCGACGCAGCGGCGAAAAAAATTCCAACAGCACACCCCCCGGCCTTCTGATGTCACAGTCGAGCCAGTGGAAAAACTGAAGAAGAGCTGAAGATACGGCTGCGCGGCGTCGAAAACTTTTCAACAGGACTTCCCTCGTCTTCTGATGTTATCAGTCCAGCCAAAACAGCGGAAAAACTGAAGTTACGTTGGCGCGAACACGTTTATATTACACCATTTGCTTCAGCCGTCAGTTGTTTTTGTGCCCCCCCCCCCCATAGACTACCCTCTCTAGATCCGCCTCTGTGTGTGTGTGTGTGTGTGTATGTATGGGTATCTCGGGAGCCAACCTTTCAAAAGTTCACCTATGACCTTTCGCTCGGAAGAAAATAAACGCCTTTATGTCCGAAATTCCCTGTTGGTTCAGGGTTAATACTGGTTTTAGAGTTCGTACCAGAAGTTAGACGCTTTAAAAATGATTGTTTTATAACATTACGTAGCCCGACGCGTGTTTTCTGCGATTTGTCCGAGCTATGTAAACCGTTCAACAATTAGTTGGTATAACGTTTTAAGTAACTTGCGTTTCGAAAAACGTGATAGCAACCGGTAGGTGATAGATTACTTTGGGAAACCATCGTTCATATGCGTATGTGTGCATTGTACAGAGGATGGGTAATTTTACTAATCTACATAAACAGCAAAAGGGGTTGTTCGTACGGATTCGCGGCTCACGAATCGGGGACAAGGGATGGGAACGGATACCAAAGGGGCAGTTGCCCCAGGAATGCTGCTGGGGAGCAGACATGGCTTTAACCCCCACCCAGTAAATTCAAAATACGTGTTAAACAGATCTGAAAATGGGGTGCAAATGAATATTTTTACATATGTCAAAATAGTATTTATGCAATGTGATGCGGATAATCCGTCAACGATCCGTTGTCACAATAATCTACCAACGTTCCGAATTACGTAAGCATTCACCCAAGATCAAAACGAGGCTGGGTGTGTACTGTCCCTTTGTGTTGGAATCTGATAGCAGCGAACGTCTTTGCCGTTTCAACACAAAGGAAGATTTACTTCACTCAAGTTCTCGAGGTTGGTATATTTCAACGTTGTTCATACTATACTTCGATCTTGTATATGTAATTTCGTACGCGCTTCGCGTGGGTTCGCGGATTAGTACTTTGATAATCCTTGAATTATACTGCATTCCAATTTGCTCGTTTACCCCGAATTTTTTTCTTTGATTCCCGCCATTTTTTTAATCCGTCTTCTTCATTTATCTTAGACTTACCATGTCCGCTATGGACTGCCCCGCCGATCTCTTAGTGATTGGTCACAGCTTCGTTAAGCATTTACAAGCGTCGCCTATGCATCGTGATGGTACGACGCATGTTGTGGGGGCAGATTTAGGGGTTTCCGCGCAATATTCGAGTGTGTTTTACCACGGTGTGGGCAGACTTAAGATAGACGGTTTGCTGGCCGAGTTGCCGCTGATCAGTGAGCTTGGCCCGCGAGCGGTTATTGTCGACATCGGCACCAACGATTTGTCTCATGCCGGTGTCATGCCCAGTCAGCTTGCCTCCCGTATTGTCGACTTAGCACAGCGGGTATTGGCAGTCGCTTCGGTGACGGAAGTAGTCATTTGCCAGGTTATGCCGCGCGTCGCAGTGCGGCCGCCCTGGCGCCAACGGCAACGGTATCCCGCGCGTGCCGATTTTAACAACGCTCGGTTCGTATTAAATCGTACGCTGGATGCTCTGACATCGGACCTGCCCCATATTCATTATTGGCGACACAGGTGTATGCACACTAACTGGGAGCAATATTTTGATCAATTTGGGGTCCATCTAAACGAAGTTGGAATGCGCAGATATGTGCGCTCCATTAGGGGGGCTGCCATATTTGCTGCCACACAGTGGTAAAAGCCCCGCTCCTTTAAGTACAGCCCATCTTCTTCTAGCTTTCCCCTCACTGTGCTGGAAATGTATATCAAACTACAATTTTGACAGTTTGTCTCCACCATCTGGTAATTAGTGCATTTTGGTCCTTAATACTGTCACTGTTTGCGGGTTTTATGTTGGTTGCAGTATGACTGGCTTTCATTCAATCTTCTCACTGTTTTGCCAAATTGTATTTTTATACGCATTCTTCATTTAATTTACACTATCTATGGGAACCCTAACAGCAGTAATCACCAATACAATTCCCCGTGTTTGATTGTTGTGTTACGGTAGTGTTACCAGTGCTACCACACACAATAGGGGGTGGGGTCGATTGGTGTAGCCCACATGCTTAGTAGCTCCATTGTGCCATATAATTTGTGGGGGCGCTGTGATACAGGCTGGTTGCTCTGTTTGTCCCACTGTCTTATGATCCGTGTTTTTTGTGGGCGTGCTGTGATACAGACTGATTGCTCTGATGGCCCCATTATCTTATGATCCGTGTTTGTGGATGTGCTGTGATCCAGACTGATTGCTCTGATGGCCCCACTATTTTATATTACATGTTTTGTGGGTGTGCTGTGGTACAGACTGGTTGCTCTAATGGCCCCACTATCTTATATTACATGTTTTGTGGGTGTGCTGTGGTACAGTTTGGTTGCTCTGATGGCCCCACTATCTTATATTACATGTTTTGTGGGTGTGCCGTGGTTCAGACTGGTTGCTCTGATGGCCCCACTATCTTATATTACATGTTTTGTGGGTGTGCCGTGGTACAAACTGGTTGCTCTGATGGCCCCACTATCTTATATTACATGTTTTGTGGGTGTGCCGTGGTACAGACTGGTTGCTCTGATGGCCCCACTATCTTATATTACATGTTTTGTGTGTGTGCGCCGTGATACAGACTGGTTGCTCTGATGGCCCCACTATCTTATATTACATGTTTTGTGTGTGTGCCGTGATACAGACTGGTTGCTCTGATGGCCCCACTATGTTATATTACATGTTTTGTGTGTGTGCCGTGATACAGACTGGTTGCTCTGATGGCCCCACTTTCTTATATTACATGTTTTGTGTGTGTGCCGTAATACAGACTGGTTGCTCTGATGGCCCCACTATCTTATATTACATGTTTTGTGTGTGTGCCGTGATACAGACTGGTTGCTCTGATGGCCCCACTATCTTATATTACATGTTTTGTGTGTGTGCCGTGATACAGACTGGTTGCTCTGATGGCCCCACTATCTTATATTACATGTTTTGTGGGTGTGCCGTGATACAGACTGGTTGCTCTGATGGCCCCACTATCTTATATTACATGTTTTGTGGGTGTGCCGTGGTAGACTGGTTGCTCTGATGGCCCCACTATCTTATATTACATGTTTTGTGGGTGTGCCGTTGTACAGACTGGTTGCTCTGATGGCCCCACTATCTTATATTACATGTTTTGTGGGTGTGCCGTGATACAAACTGGATGCTCTGATGGCCTCACTATCTTATATTACATGTTTTGTGGGTGTGCCGTGATACAGACTGGTTGCTCTGATGGCCCCACTATTTTATATTACATGTTTTGTGGGTGTGCTGTGGTACAGACTGGTTGCTCTGATGGCCCCACTATCTTATATTACATGTTTTGTGGGTGTGCTGTGGTACAGACTGGTTGCTCTGATGGCCCCACTATCTTATATTACATGTTTTGTGGGTGTACCGTGATACAGACTGGTTGCTCTGATGGCTTCACTATCTTATATTACATGTTTTGTGGGTGTGCCGTGATACAGACTGGTTGCTCTGATGGCCCCACTATCTTATATTACATGTTTTGTGGGTGTGCCATGATACAGACTGGTTGCTCTGATGGCCCCACTATCTTATATTACATGTTTTGTGGGTGTACCGTGATACAGACTGGTTGCTCTGATGGCCTCACTATCTTATATTACATGTTTTGTGGGTGTGCCGTGATACAGACTGGTTGCTCTGATGGCCCCACTATCTTATATTACATGTTTTGTGGGTGTGCCATGATACAGACTGGTTACTCTGATGGCCCCACTGTCTTCTGATTTTCGTTACAATACACCATCAAATATATTACCCGTAATGAGCCTGAACTCTACAGCAAACCTGTCAGTTGTACACAATCAATTCTATTACCAGGCAATTTCACCGACACATTCTTTCCATTGCCACTCTTATTCCACGCTGCAAAATGCACACTTACTTTCCATTTGGTCTTAATAAATGCAATTTTTATCTCTGTTTACATGTGTGTGAGTGTGTATAGATTTATGGAGGGGTGTGTGCATATATATATATATGGATGGTATATATGTACGTATATATATATGGGTATATTTGTGCTTATCTATGATTATATATCATTTTTCATCTAGAGGTTATATCACCTCATGCTGCCATAGGGCGACCACAAGATTATATACCATATTGGTCCATCCTGTTATCCAGGTAGATAGTGGGTGAGCTGTGATACTGACTAGTTTGGTGCCATGGTTTCGGAGAAAATGGATGTCGTTCCTGCCCTTTGTTTACTACTGTGCAGTATGCCCCCACGTGGACGTCCACCGAAACCGGTTCGGGCCATGGTGCGACCGCCGTCCCAACGCCTTGCGGCCAGGAAACGCCCTGTGGAGTTCGAACCGCCCGTGCCAGCCCCTCCTGCTCGCCGACGTCGCCCTGTTTCTGCCGCTGCGGGACGTCCGGAGGACTTGCCAGCCACGTCGGACACTGTGCCTGTGACAACTACCAGCACTGCTGATATGGTAGCCATTGTCACCGGGATGTATGAAGTATGACACACGATTCCAGTCGCTCCGACAATTTGATCTGGCCGGATTCCCCTGGGCGCAACCCCGGTGGGATTTATTCTTTACTTGCATGTATGCCAAGGATGTCCATGGGGGGTCAGCTCGTGCTCCAGGTCCCTTTCCCAAAAAATCCCGTCGCCCGCAGGCCTTTCCCGTTGGCTACTGCTGGCAGTACCAGCGAGGGGGTAAGTGCCACTCCCGCTTGTGTAAATTCAAACACGTTTGCGCCAAATGTCATGCACCCCATCCGTCCAGCTCATGTCGGAAAATCATCACTCCCAACACCAATAAATCCTAAACGCTTACACCAAGCTCTCCTTGGTTATGACCAGGCGGAATTCACCTTTCTGGTCAACGGTTTCATCCATGGATTCAAAATTAACTATTTTGGTACCCCTTCTCTCCTTTCCACTCATAATAATCACCCATCTGCTTCAGACCACAAGGCTATAGTTGACACGAAACTGACAAAGGAGCTTTCGCTGGACGCATTGCTGGCCCATTCATCTCACCATCATTCACTCCCTATCAGTCCTCCCCGCTTGGGGTAGTTGCCAAGAAAGAGCCTAACACATTCCGTCTCATTCATGATCTTTCTTATCCAGCGGGTAATTCCATTAACGAAGGTATTCCAAAGTAATTCATCACTGTATCTTATGAAACTTTGTTAGGTCAGTTTGGCCGAGGGGCTCTGGTGGAGACATTGAGGATGCATTCCGCATCATTCCCCTCCACCCGTCATGCTACCATTTGTTTGGGTTCACCTGGGATGCTAACTTCTACTACGATCGTTGCCTACCATTGGGTTGTGCTGAATCGTGTCGCCTGTTTACTTGTGCGTTGCAGTGGGTCCTGCAAAGCAGGGGTGTCATGGCTGTTAGTAACATATTAGACGATTTCATCTTCATCGGCCCCTCAAATTCATCTCTGCTTTCACGATCTCAACCGATGCATGGCTCTGGCCAAGGAGCTTTCTATCACTGTTCATGGCATTGGACTCGACACGGTCAAATGGGAAGCTCGCCTCCCCCAGGATAAAGTTCAGAAGCAACAGACATCCCTTGCCGTCATGCAGAAATGCCGTTCTGTGACATTGCACCAACTCCAATCCGTCATTGGGCTACTCACATTCGGCAAGCCGCGTCGTTTCATCCGTCGCCTCTTCCATCTTACAAGGGGTCTTTCTAGACCTACCTATCATATCCGGTTGACGGCTGAGTCGCGCGCTGACTTGGCGGCTTGGCATTGTTTTGTCTCTTCATTCAATGGAGTCACCATGCTCATCGATAGTAATTGGGTTTCATCGGATTCCATTAAGTTGTACACTGATGCCGCATCTACGCACGGCTTTGCTGCCGTTTTTGGTTCCAAATGGTTTAATGGTACCTTTCCGGAAATCTGGAACGGTTACAACATTGCTGTATTGGAACCCTATCCTATCGTAGCCGCTTTGGGGACAATGCATGGCAAACCACTCAGTCCTGTTCCTCACTGATAACCAAGCTGTAGTGGACGTGATCAACAAGCAGTTCGCTAAGAACTGTCACCTAATGCGTTTACTTAGACGTCTGGTCGTGACTGCGTTGAAATTTAATGTCTATTTTAAATCTAAGCACATTCTAGGAAAGACTAATGTCATAGCTGACAAACTGTCACGCTTTTAGGAATCCGCAGCTCGGCAGATGGCACCTTGGCTCCAACCGCAGCCAACAGCGATTCTGGCAGCAATTCTTCCTTGGTAGCAGTGATGCTACATCTACTTAATGCTGCCTTGTCTGACGGTACTAAACAGGCCTACAAACGATCTATTACATCGTACGCAGCTTTCACCCGGAAACAATTTCCCAACTGTTCGATATTTCCAGCTTCAACAGGTCATTTGGCTACACATATAGCAAGCCTTTTCTCCCAAGACTATGCTCCAGCTACCCTTATGTCTTATATGTCTGCTCCGTCGTATATTAATAAACTGTCTGGTATGCCGGATCCAACTCAACATTTTGTTATTAAAACAATATTGGCTGGGGCTCAGAAGCTGGCAGGTACACCTGACACCCGTTTACCCATCACTCCCTCTGTACTATACCAGATAGTTGACGCCACACAATGTATTGCCTCATCCACCTATACAAGGCATATGCTACAGAGCATGTTTCTCTTGGCATTTCATGCATTCTTGCGCATTGTGGAAATGACGGTCCATTCTCGATCCAGGAGCGACGCTGTCATACAGTTGGCAGATGTCACCCTTTCTCGTTCACACATTGTTCTAGTTTTGTGTCATTTTAAGCACAACACATCTGGGCGCCCTGTCATTCTGTCCATTTCGCAAACGCACAATCAGTATTGTCCTGTGCATGCACTTTCTCGATTCCTGAAGGTTCGTGGTCCATTTAAGGGCCCATTGTTTGCGTTTGCTAATGCCTCCCGTTTCTCGAAACTATTTTTATCAGCACTTGCATAAAGCTCTCCAGTGGGTGGATCTGGACCCCAGTAAATATAAAGCTCACAGCTTACGAATCGGTGCCGCTACCACGGCAGCTGACATGGGGATGAGCGAAACACAAATTCAATCTATGGGCAGGTGGAAGTCTACTGCCTTTAAACGCTACATTCGTATTCCTATGCTGCACATGACCGGCACTTGATTTGTCTTGTTCCTGTAAGCGTTGGGTGCTTCAGCTTGGCTGGCGCCCCTTCTGTAGTGTAATATTCCTTCTGATCTACCATATTATTGGGACACACTCTTTTCTCGATATGTAAAATTTTGGTCTACTGCTGTAGGCAGGGGTTGTTGCAGCATGACTGGCTTCCATTGTTTGCATTAGTATTCCCAAGGATATACAAAATCCCGTTTGTTTGAGACACTCTGTCCCCACCTGCTTTATGTCGCCTATTGTTGTTCGCAGTGGTTGTTGCAGCATGGCTGGCATCCACTGTTTATAGCTTGGCATTAAGGAGCACGACTGATCACCCTGGCATCCAGTTCATGGTCACGTATCTGTTTAACGTGTAACATTGCCAGGTTAATTGGCGGTTATATTGAATAGACGCTGCAGCATGACTGGCGTTTGTCTTACTTAACGTGAATGGATACTTATTTTACTTTCTTCCTGTTAGTACCCGTACGATTCCATAAGCAGTTTAATGCACTGGCAGAACCCTGGGGTGGGATGGGGTTGGGCCTCTATTTAACAAGATTGCCATCCAGAGAATTAACTCTAGATGGCAGGTGGACAAGGAAGCCCTTTGGCTTATCTAGAGTCCAACCTTTTTATCTACATATATCCAGCCCTTCTGAGGTATGTGTCGATTTTATTTTAAAACATATTCACACTACTAGCACCCACACAATCATCAGATAATCTGTTCCATTCATTCACAGTCCTTTGTGAAAATGAGAACTTTCTCACGTCTAATCTACACTGCTCATTTACTAATGTAACTTCATGTCCTCTAGTCTTTCTATCTTTCTTAACTGAAAAAAACATATTTCTATCAATATTTTCATAACCATTCAATATTTTAAACACTTCTATCTGATCTCCTCTCAATCTCCTGGTCTCTAGTGTTGTTAAACCACATTCTTTTAGGCGTTTTTCATAACTAAGATCCCTCAGTTTTGGTATCATTTTAGTCGCTCTCCTCTGTACTCTTTCTAGCATATCTATGTCCTTCTTGCGGTATGGCCTCCACGCTTGTATACAATATTCTAAATGAGGCCTAACTATTGTTTTGTACAGCGGTATTATTAGTTCTTTTTCTTGATATGCTATATTTCGCCTAATCAATCCAAGGATTTGATTTCCCTTTGAAGCTGCAATTCCACACTGCTCTGAAACCTTCATGTCAGCACTAATTGTCAGCCCTAAGTCTTTTTCTTTTACAGTAGTACTTAGTACAGTTCCCCCATTGTATATTCTACATATTCGTTCCCATATCCTGTGTGGAGGCATTTACATTTCCCAAAATTGAACAACATTTGCCACTTTTCAGACCATTTGATCAACCTGTCAAGATCATCTTGTAAATGCTGTCTATCACCATCACTTTCAATCCTTCTAAACACTTTTGTATCATCTGCAAATTTCAACACCTTGCTAGCTATATCATCGTCCAAATCGTTTATATATATTAAGAATAATATAGGTCCCAGTACTGATCCCTGTGGAACCCCACTCAAAACTGATTTCCAGTTTGAAGCCTCCCCATCAACAACTACCCGTTGTCTTCTGTCAATCAGCCATTTTTCTATCCAGTTAATTATACCATTTCCTATGCCATGGGCTTTTAGTTTAAGCAGTAATCTCTGATGTGGCACTTTGTCGAAAGCTTTTTGAAAATCTAAGTAGATGATATCTACTGGTGATCCATCATCTACCCACTTAGTGATATCTTCCAAAAAACATAACATATTTGTTAAGCATGACCTCGCTTTTAGAAACCCATGTTGAGATGGGTTTATCAAGTTATGTTTAACAAGAAAATCCACCATGTGATCTTTAATTAGTCTTTCTAATAATTTACAAATCACCGATGTTAAACTAACTGGTCTATAATTATTTGACTTGTTTCTCGAACCTTTTTAAATAACGGTATAATGTTTGCTTCTTTCCATTCTAAAGGAACCACTCCCTCTTCTAATGACAAGTTGAAAACTGTTGCAAGCGGTATGCTAATTTGTTCTACAATTTCCACTAGTAGTTTGGGTGGAATACCATCCACTCCAGGTGATTTATTTTCCTTCATAGCCCTAATTTTCTTAGCTACCATTTCTGGGGTTACAATTAACTGTCTTAAATAGTCTGATTCTGCCCCCTTGAACTTAGCCTCTGGTACTGGCAGTGAACTAGTGTCTTCTCTGGTAAACACTGAACTAAAATACTCATTTAGGTCTTCAGCCATTAAGAATCCTTCTGATATTATATTTCCAGCACTATCTTCTAGAGGGCCGACCTTATCCTGAACTTTCTGTTTGCTTCGAACATACGCATAAAAACTCTTGTTGTCATGTTTTATATTACAAGCTAATTTATGTTCATAGCTTCTCTTTGAATTTCTAATTTCAGCTGTAGCTTGGTTTAGTGCTTCTTTATAAATGTTGTAGTCTTCGTCATTGCCAGTACGTCTATATGACTTCCACATCATTTGTTTATACTTAATTTTTCTAATGGCTTCTTTCGATAAGTATTTATTTCTGGTCCGTTTCCCTTGTTTTTTGAAGGGAACAAATTTATCTACGATGCACTCTATTTCATTCTTTAAGATATTCCAGCATTCTGTTGCTGTCTTATTCTTCAGTCTATTGCAGGAGGCCGGGTGGGGGAAAATTACCATCCCACCTTTGCTAATCTGATTTGTCATTTAATAATTGTTTGTAGTACCTCGATGATAGTATCAGTTGTTTAGCGCTTAAGCGTTATCTCATCGAGTGATGTACTTGATTTGTTCCTGTTGGATACAATTATTAAATGACCGTTACCAACTACATTAATTCTTGTTCAATTATTATAGCAAACAAGCTCAGGGTTCTGCCATTAAGCATCAGCAGGGTAAAAATCGAGGTTTTTGAATTGTGAACATCGCCGCGAGAAAACATAATATCAAACAACACCCTCACTACCGTCTTCCGGTGTCATGATCCGAGAGCGGAGTAAGTGGTGCGAAGCTCCGACTCAGCCCTCCCAATATTAATGTCGTTCCGCGCCAAAGGGATAAACTGATCTGACTGCGGGGGGATGAGCCCAGTGAGTATGTTGCTTGCCTGAGCACGTGCACTTGTAATTACACCTGGGGCTTACAATGTATTTGTAGATTGCGCTTGCTGACGAATCTTGACACAGAATATTCACATTTTTTATTTTGCCACAGCTTAAACCATCCATAAATGTTTCCAAAGTCGAAATACAGCGTTTTCCTTTAGAGCAGCTTTATTGATCAGATATACTTTAAAACATTATATTTCAATGAAGGTTAGTGTATATTTTAAAGACATAACTTAAAGATTCTAAAATCTAAATTGTGACATAGTGTAATTCCAATTATATATTCACCAACTAGAATTACTTGTAACAACAAACCATAAATTCCAAAATTTATTTTACTGTTTTCGACAGGGCGATTTAATTCCTATACAACGTAATTGTATTCCAAGTCTGGCGATGAGTATACGCACTACATGAAACCTGCACTAAATTACACATTTACGGTATAAACACCAGAGTGTCTTCCTATTCTTCCGTAAATCTACGTCAGTGACGTAGCTACGCACAGCGTCGCGTCCGGCGTGACATTTTACCCATTGACGTGTGCTTTCAGCAAATTCCAAACACGTTTACTAACTACTGTAGATTGACATAATTTATAGGGCACGACGTTGAGAAGTCCATAGACAGCTGCACCTCTGACTTTGTTCGGTTGTCAATTCTAACGCATGTAATGTTATATAAGACTTTTTAAATGCCTGTGATTGCGTTCTTTTCATTCAATCAAGTGATTTTCTCTTTATGGGGTGGCATAGCTTCGTGTATTTGGAATGATGAAATGAACTAGACACAGCAATGGCAGGAACAGGATAGGTCGAAATAAGGTGGGAAGACTATTTTGTGATGTACTATTTAGACGATTTATGATATGTCGCAGCCTACGTAGGAACGCAGACCAGGGCCATAGCTACCCTAAAACAACTGGGGGGAGGGGGCAGTAAAAATACAGTAAAGCATAGAAATATTCACGCGGGGTTGTTGAAAATGTACCTCTTCTTGATGCAATGTAGCGTATTTTCTGGAGGATTTCGCCCACGGCTCGAGCATTGTTTCAGTGTCGGTCGCATGCTGCGTGGGAATGAAAATAAAATACACGAAAAAAATTGAATATCAAATGGGATATACCTTTATCAAAATCGACAGCTATGCGTCATATACGGAATATCGGTCTAACAGTTACACCCGTCTGAAATTGTTTTACAAGATCACCTCCTTTCGCCGTCGCAAATTGGCTTTGCATAAATAAACCTCTTCGGGTGTGGGAAGATAGTTTGATTTCCTATGAACATATAACATTCCAAGGCCGTGGAGTCGTATCTCTGTCATTGTTGACCGACTATAACATTCCAAGGCCATGGAGCCGTATCTCTGTCATTGTTGACCGACTATAACATTCCAAGGCCATGGAGCCGTATCTCTGTCATTGTTGACCGACTATAACATTCCAAGGCCATGGAGCCGTATCTCTGTCATTGTTGACCGACACCACCATTTGAGGCGACGCAGGGCAGTAAAGGACCACTCGCAAACAACGCTTCCGACTGGTGTAGTGAGGAAGATGTTTACGATCTTACTGGTGACGGCAAATGTTAGACCACACGCCAAAATCAGTTCACGTGAAGACAAAGGTCGTGGAACTTGAGGGTCATCGTACCTCTTTCGACACTGCGATTTCCACAGGAAGCTCGTTTTGTTCAGCCGAACCGAGATGCCTACTGTAGTACTCAGTTAGTTCTGGGTCATTCAGTTTCTGTAGGTTGGACGGCAGGAGGTCTTGAGCTGCAGCGAGTCTATGGTGGTCACTCGAAAATCGTTCAGCTAACTCGTCAAGGACGTAATCAATAAATGGGTAAACTATTTTCATGCGGTAGTAGTCAGCTGTTGATTGATCCGTGTCTCCAGCATTGGTGCGATGGCAATGAAGCTCTGCCTTTCTGATTTTACGAATCTCAATGCCTGTAGAGTTGGCCACCAGCCCTACACGGCGCCACACTTCATCCCACCCTAATAGGATGGTCCTGCAGTCCAGGATGCAATTACTTGCCACCGAAATGTCCTCGTATGCATCGCCCAGATTGCACTGTTTGGTGCGGAAGATCTTGTTATTATTGTGCATTGTGTGTAGTTTTTAATTATAAGAGTGATTAAATGCAAAAAGATACCTTTGCCTCTACGCATTTACGGTCTTTATCAGGGGCAGATCTAACAGGACGAAATTGCCCTTTTAAGATAAGGTGCACATTTTCATATGGGGAAAAGAGCACTTAAAATAGGGGTATCACTCGATAGCAGCTGGTATTGCTGCGCTTGAAGAAACCCCGCATCCTTCGCTCAGTCCCTTATCCACGCCTCAAGCCTGGTCACGATCCTTTTCAGGCAGGGATCCAGGATTTCGGGAGATATAGTGCGGACCAGTTTCTGAAAATAAGGCACTTTGGCTAATATATGGGCATAAATCACAAAAACAGCAATGATATATAGGCTAGACAAAAAGGGCACTTTTCTTGTATTTTTCTGGGGGCAACTGCCCCCTGCACCTCCGCTAGCTACGGCCCTGCAGACATCGTGTAATGTCTTAATGAAGACACTCTTATTTATTTTAAACACATTGAAATGACTGCCACTGTTAAGGGAAAAGTCTTACAACGATTTATTAAAAAGTTTTGCCATTGACATTAATCGAAGGATCCTGCAGACGCACATCGCTATTTACCTACGTCATAATCTAGCTAGGGCCTGTAATCGAGTTAGCGTGCATTCACGCGCGCGTGCATGTGTGGTATATTAACGTTTCCCTCCTTGGCGGCTTGAGCCTCGGGCGCCAAACTTTCTCGATAAAAACAGCACTTTACAGTTTTGAAATTCCCCGACAGTTAAGGGTTTTGTAATAGTTTAAAGGTTCGTACTAGACGCAAAAACGTTGTTAGACTTTAGACGGACGCAACTCGATTGTAACGACGCTACGCGTGGTTCCTGTGGCTGTTCCAAATGACGCGATTGGTCCGCCCATCAATTGAGCACGTTATACGTAATTTCCGTCATAGGAAACGTCATTTACAAACACTCCGGGAATCTGTTCTTTGCCCCTGTACATAACTGTAAAATGCTTATTCTTATGTAATTATGATGCAATATCCGGTCCTTACGACTGCCCAAAGCGCTTTTCGCTTCACCATCCGGAGGACAGGCATTTTGGACCAGAATTTCAACACTCGTGTTACAACCGATATTGTAATAATCGACTGATAATGTAATAAATGCCCGATACTGGAATATAGTCAACCGATAATGTAACAAGTGCCAAATACTGTAATAAAATCAACCGATAATATAATAAACCTCCTGCCCTATAACGTAATACTTTTTGATTGATAATGTAATAACATAGACATGTCATGTGGACTTAGTCGATTTCGTGGATTTCGTGGACTTAGTCCAGTTCGTCCGTTTCGTCCATTTCGTCCATTTCGCAATTCTTCAGATGACTTTATAATCAGAACATGCGCAGTCGCCCTTCACATTGACGCGAAAATAGTCACAATACCTGAAATAATACCATTGTGACAACAATTGCAAACCGACTTGTCTAGCAGCTCCAACTCTCTGACTCCTTGCATATCTACAACGATAAGCCTGTTATGTTTTAGTAATAATCTTGCCCGTAATTATGATAAATTAAAGAGTAACAATCTCCACTCATATAGAAACAATGCATTTTATTTCGCATATATATACATATATATATATCTGGGCGTACCTATAGGCATACCATTTAGCATTTTGTGCGACGTTACGGTTTGTTATTTGGGGATTTACATGAAATTGCAACCGCTGAATTTAATAGTTTTTGAAATCACCGTAAAGACTAATTTTATATACAAACAGAGCACCTGTTTCCCCTCTATGTGACTATGATCCAATAGCGTATTTGGAGGACGTTGGGGCAATGTTTTAGGGGAACGGCGTGCAAAACGGGCCCCCAGCCGTTTGGCGTTATTGAACTATATACAGCTAAATCTGTGGTGGCACTGTTAATTAACTCATAAATGGGCCCTAGTGACCATTCGGAAGTGCGAAACGCACATTCAAAGAGATGATCTCAAAAAGATTGTTCTCCATATTTTTCTTAAAATGTTAGCACTATTTTCAAAATGTCATATTTCCGCTTTGTGGGCATAGAAAACAACGGATGGTATGCACAAGTCAAACGTAAATGCTATGATATATATATCTATATATATGTATTGATTTTAAAAACATGGAAAGTTTGTATTCAAATTGATTATCAACTCGAGACTGTGATATGCGCCCAAAACTGGCCGGCCCCTGTATTGTCCGCTAGGCTAACAGGGGTTCGCTATCGTCGATATGTATCTGTTGATACCATACACACACCTGCATTTGTAAGGTTTTATGGTATTATTTATAATGTCAATATAAGATGCATGAATACATATTATTATATTATTGAGTAGTGTAATACATAAGTATATTGCCAAGTTGCATGTATCACCCAACCATGATAATAAACCCCGTAGCGGGTGTCTCCCCTATACTGGAAGGAAATCCATCAACAGAGAGAAAGTCGAGGAACTAAGAAAATACATGCATCACCACGCTCAGGCCATACAAACGATCGAGAATAAAATGCTACAACGCGGATGGAACCTTAAAGGGATTCTTTGCCCTTAATCTCTTTGTAATGTACGCAATTATTAGGTAATCCTGTTAATATGATTATTTCATGTAATTATATGCCTTTATTTCATTAGAATTATGTTGTATTAATCACTAACGACCCAGACCATATATCGAAAAATAACTCTGCGTACGCAGTTTCTATTTAGGGTCCACCTTCACAATCAGTAGTAGGCATGCTCATGAATATTCGGGAATGTCCGTCAGACTTCGATTAGCTACGCCGAGTTAATATATGCAAGAAATACGTCATCAACATGTGTGTTTATAGATTAGCCACCACCATGCGAACGAGTCGTGACCGATAAAAATATCAAAATGAAACGTGGACCAGCTGCTGTTTATGTCAGAGATTCAGTAAAGTAAAATATATGGAATAAACGGAGAATGAACATAGCAACAGTTCATGACAGACGGATTGATTTAAAAGAAAAAACATCACCTCTCCATGCAGGAAGCTGCCGCCGATGGCGACGCCGATGTAATACTGAATGATTGGCATTGTTTTTGTTGGAATATAAAAACTATGGTACTATCATGTTCATTTTTCACTAGGTACATCTGGCAATACATTTTTAAGTGAAGTTTTAATGAAACGTTTAGATAACAGAAACTTACTGAAGCCGAGAAACATTCAATAATAAAACCATTTTATTTGCACCATAAATCCAGCTGCTATTTCCATAAGCATTATAAATACATTATACATCACTGATGTGACTTACGGTATTAAAATAGGATAGGTGGTTATGTACTTTCCCATCTATGTAAGGTTTATTTTTATTAGTTTTAGTTTGAACAATGTAGATCTATAAAGAGCATAAAATTATTGTCGACAAAATATTAAAATTTATTGCATCAGTGTAAAAACTTATTTTATTTTGTACTGGGAGTGCAATCATTATTTGTTCTGTCCATCATTTAGAGTAAAATGTATTGAATTTGTTTCTGTCGAACTCCCGTTTCGATAACAAATAAAATGGCCATTGTATGATGGAAAGAAAGTTATAAAATTACAAAACTTTAAAAGTAACGCATATTCTAAAACACTGTTTTCAGTCATCATTGGTGTATTTAGCTCAAGAAGATCCCCAATACATTTTGAATGTTGTGGAACATTTATATTTTATGAATTTTCAAATTATTGTAAAAGCAACTTTGTCGACACCTTTTTATACACTACTCCCAGTATAATTCACTTAACACAAACTTGTTTCAACAAATTTTGAAGAATATGCTGTAGAACACAATCCAAACATGATGAGCATAAGAAAGCATAAATTGTATTATGCACTTTTCAATATAATGACGGGATGATGTGCATTTGGATGCACAAATCGATCGATTGCACAAATCCATTTGAAACGTAGTGATGTACATATTCCCAGCAGAAGCCACACGGAATTAATGTGGCAGAACAAAGTCCGACATCTTCTTCACTACTGTGTCAGTTAACATATTGTCCTATTAATAGCACTGCTATGCATTTTGATACACAAAGTTATCAGATGCACACATCCATTGGAAACTCGAAGTGAGGTACAACTTCCCTGAACAGAATGGGGCAGAACAAAGTCAGACATCTTATGTCAGGTGACCCATTGTCCAATTAATAGCAGTGTTAAGTAGAGCTCTTCAATTTTCTCTTTCTATCAGCTCAGCTATTTCCAATGTTCCTGCAAATAAACAAAGTTGAATTTATGAAACTGAGCCTAAATATGAGTTAACTACATCAACACTGTGCAGATTAATTCAGTTTATATATTGGATTATTGGACTTATCACCAAGTGTACAGCTGGCTAACTGGAAAAGAAATACAAGAGAACCTTGTTATGTTGATTCAGTCAGACTAAAATCCCAATCCTTTACTTTGGCCAACTTTTAATTTGCTTCTTTCTAGTTATCAGAAATTCCACTTATCAGCATTGTCATGGGTCCCTGGAAGTTCGACCTTATCCAGAGTGCACTGTATATTTTCCTTTATTCTTGCTAAAATAATGTTGTATATAATTATACATATGGGCCATTCTCGTCAAAAGTGTACAATAACAGTAAAGTAACATGTCAAAAATAAATGTTTCATTTGTTTTTAGCGAGTACTATTATTATAAAATGTGCTATTCACATGAAGCAGCGCAACTTGATCTGATGTATTAATAGCTTTTTAATAATACATTCATGGATAAAAACTTATGTATACTAGAGTGCAGATCTGCTGGTGTCTAAAATTTGTGCATCGCAAAATTCCGTGGCAACATGGTATTGTGTACAACAAACCTAAAATGTTTACATTGAATGATGACATGCCAGCCAGGTTTACTGGCAATCGTAGCTGTAGCATTAAAAACAATTTGTGAACGTACGAATCTCAAATAAGTGGGGAAACGGGGACTTTTCAAAAAGGGCTGACTGGAATTTGGAAAGGCAAGACCCGTAGGCGTAGACACACATACCCAAATCCCAGATTTAGGCAAACAATTACATCCACGACCAGGTTAATCATCTTGCTATGGTTGCATATACTGATATTTTAGCGTGCATTTTCGTTCACTGCATGTCAAATATTAGACAATGCAGTTTTATTAACTAGAAAGACGATACCTTTGCCTAAGGCTATGTTAGTTATTGTAGTTGAGGCTCGACAGACTCAGTTTCAGTCCCAGCGGCAGCTGACACCGACTGCAGCCGTCCGCGTCAGGGGACGTTAACATTGTATTTCATCGAAACGTTACTCGGCTGACGGCATTGGGAAGCAGGGTAACTAAACAGTGCATACGCTTCCTACACTTATAAAAATAGCTGTCAATATGCATATGTCTACAAATTGCTTATTTACAATGCCATTGCTTGAATCAACTCACCTCGGAAACTAACATGTCAACTACGTGTGTGACGTCAACGGTCTTCGGGTGGTTCACTGCGCGTGCATGAATATTCATTATACGCGGGCTGCAGAATTAATCATCCACGTGGCAGCAAGTTCAAAACGATTCGCGTAAACACAACTGTTTATCGGGGTTTTTTGCGCAGATAACACCCAAATTATGCATAAACATAAGTAGCAGAGAAAGTACTTAAGGGAAATTAATACGTTTTGATACGGTACACCTCGAATGCATATTAGCTTACAAAGAATCCCTTTAAACCAACACGAGTAGAACTACGCGGGGAAGGAAAGATCGTTCGCCATGCCACTGCGATGTCTCGTAGCTTCGAAAACAAGCGAGACAACTGGATGCAGAAACAATAATGCACCAACTGTTTTCGGACATTAAGAGCGGGGAAGAAAGGATAAAATGTGACTAATATGCGCCATGGGCACACCACGACTGACCAGGGTCCGAATATGTACAATGTGTTTGCGAAATGTGTGATGATGGCTAAATAATACAAATGGATGTGAAGGGAGCTGGTGCGTGAGTGCATGCGTGCGTGCGTGCGAGTGTGTGTGTGTGTATGTGGAAGTAGTTGATCACCAAATGATGCGTATTCTGCAACATACTTTTAAACTATCTGTTCAAGAAGATGCAGATACCAGTTCACGGTCACCTTCAAGTGCAGACATGAACCGCTGTCGTGAAGACTGACGGTGTAGCGTAACTTTGGGACAGTGTAGATTTTTCAATGAAGCTTCGGACACATCTTTTCCTATTTCCATTACATTGCTTGCCATCAAACGTGGCCGTAGGCCTAGAAGCATCCTATCTTCTCCTTGTCTGTACTCTTAATCACAAAAAACAGTCGTATTGGCAATAACTAATCTAAAATTATCTACTGTGAAGGAATACAACCCACAATCCGGACGCTTTCGGCGAGAAAGATTGGGAACATCTCCAACATCAATTACACGTCAATATTATACTGAGTTTAATAAAATGTTCTTACAAAATTTATAGTTAGCAGGCCAAAGGCTGGGGGTGAGGTATGTGCAAACGCACTCGATAAATGTGCAATTCCAGGCCGCGAAAAGAACCTTCAAAAAGAACCACGCTACGGGACTGTTCATGTTATTTTAAGTGAAGTACACGTTGAGTCAGGCGTACCCTGATACCCTTTGGGGCTAACTTGAATTCAAGTGGATATATCTCCGTACCGGACTGTTAGAGGGAAATCTACACTTATCGCTGAACGTACGCGGCGATTATTTCGGGCAAAGGTTGGATAGCCGCCGTGAAAATATGGCCAATTACTAATTGACTGTATACGTTATTACCCGGATACGACGTAAACGGCTGGTTAATGACGTCGTGGCTTTCCCGTTCGTATTGCTACAAGACGCGTAGCCAGAATCTGTATTGGCCGAGGTCATCCGTATTGTGGTCGAGTTAATTAAAGACGTTAGATTATGACGTTAGTGTAATTTCAAACGCTATCACGCGTCGGCACAGACGTGCCATTGTTTCAGCACACGGAATATCATCGCGGCAATTTATAGTCATCCCATTGCTAGTTTAAAATGTTGAAGTTCGGTCAAAGAGTGACTAATTTAACGCATTTTAATTTGATATTCATGATAGCTTACACCAAACTGTCAATTAAGAACATTATTTGAATTACCGCCATATATAAAAATGTTCGTGGCGCTTCACGTATTAAAATACATAAAACAGTGAAGTAAGCATACGTTAATTGAGACACCCTGTAAGAGCTAACTTGTGTTCAAGCCGATATCCCCCCTACCCGACAGTTAATTGACACTTACCTGGCAATGTAGATTGGTGAGAGTATAAATCGTGCGACCTAATGATAAATCGTGCGTCCTAATGTTTCAAGCCGTTTTAGCAAAAGCCAGAACAAATTATTCCGTAACATATATCTACGTGCTAAATCATTAACATTTCTTCTGTCAAATTTGTGCAAACAAATTGTTAGAAAATTCTTTTGTGCGAAGTGCTTACGGAAATAGAGCGACGGAATGCAAATCACGTAAAAGATGCTTACTTCAATATCTTCTCATCAACGCATGGAAGGTCAGGTATGAAAACGATGCCGATGTTTCTACAAAACAACTGTAACAGCGGCGAGTGAGTGAGAAGGATCGCGTAATGGTTCCCAGAGAAGTCGAGATGGTGTTCGATTGAATAGGTCTGCCAGGAAGCCAAGTGTAAGGCGCTTTGAACAGGACTAAGGACCAGATACCGCGCAACAAATAAGAACTTATCTTTACTCTTAAAAAACATCAACAAAGTAAAATGTATTCATTGATATACCTTTTGCCAATCTCCAAGCAGAGGCTCGACGCGACCTCTCTGCGACACTCCCTGGTGTGCCAGAAAGTTAAGCAGCAGCACTTCCCGCCTTAGGAGTGACTAAATTCTGGCTAACAAAATTGCTGTACTGCATGGTGGAAACGGTGTCCTTTAAATTTGGATTGAATGATCCTGCCGTTCTTTCAAGTGTAGTTTTCCCGGCTACGTAGACACTACAGCAGCAACACTTGACACACTATGGTCACAACCACACTAAGAACTGGGTCGCCGGGCAGACCAACACTCGTCGAGGATTCAACTTCGGACACAGAACTGTTGCAGTCGCGGTTAATATTAGCAGTAGGATCCTCATTGTCCGGTGAACTGGCAAAGAACTCGAAAGCTCCAATGAAGTGTGAGAGTCTCGATGGGCAGACGTTGAACATTCTGACGTAGTGTGGTAAATTCACTGATTTGCGAGACATTTTTCGCATTGAATCTTTGATTATCCCAGCGACTGAAAATATCAACACCACAGTGTCACACACAGTAACACACACATACAGTGACACACATACACAGTGACACACACAGTGTCTCACACACAGAGACACACACAGTGACACACACACACGCACATTCATTCACTCACCCACCCACTCACACCTCACTCACCCACCCACCACCCATAGTAGCACAGTAGTAGCACATTTCGGAAGCAAGTGTAAGCGTAGAACGACAAACTTCTAAGGATCCAGCTTGCCTGTCATGGTCTGTTTCACCATAAGAATCTGGTAGGTGTGTGCTCCACTGCCTTTTTTCGGGTTAGGAGGCTCATAATCTGCCGAACAAACAAACATGAGTTTACGTACTTCCTCGGAGAAAGATAGGGTTGTTGGGCGTAAGCGAAACTGTTCTTTGCAGCCTGTTGCTTAAATCTCAACCAATGTACTATTTCTGGCTAAGTGCCAAGCTAGCAAACGCCACAGTTTTAACACACATGAAGATCGTATACAATAATTCAGTTTTTATATAGTGTTTTAAACTTCATTATTATCAATCATAGCGTTTCACTTGATAACAATACGTGTACACTAAATGCTCAAATAAACAATAAACTAGGCTAAAAATAAACTAGTTAGACTGTTAAAATGCAGTTTCAAACAATATAATTAATAACCTACACTGTCAAACAGAAAGTAATATTTTCAAATCGACATTTCGTTGCAATTCTGTGACATCACACTTACCCCAGAGTATTGCTCCTCCAGTTACATTTCCGGCTTCTATGGCTTTCCGCTGAAACACATGTTATAAAGACCATTCGCATAACAATACTATTTTCACGGAAATAATTACCGGTAAATAGAACAAAGGAAAGAGTGGAAAGTTTTTAATATCTGGGGTCATTAGTAGAAGCGAATGGAGATGGGACGAAAGATACCAAGCGGATGTTTGCAAAGACGAGTAAAAAGTTGACGGAGATGAAGAAGCTGTGGAAAGATATGAAACTACGAATTATCAGAATCTGCAGACCTGCCACATGATATGGATTACCCGTATCCGATACGGATTTTGACGATTTTTTAGTAATACGGCCGTACTCCATTTTGATACTGATTTCAATAAAATTTATAAAAATCTTTATATAGCCACGCTATTTATTTGTACGCATCACAAAACCAGATTGCAGTCATATCAGTCGAAAAAAACCAACTGCCTTCGGTGCAATTAAGAAATCGTTTACTTTAGTGACTAACTACATGGAAAGAACTAAATCACCGACAATAGTCAATGATTTAGTTCGTTGGTGCGCGCTATAGCCAATAGATGGCGCGCTCGTAAATTGTAGTTCTGAAAAATGCGACAGGTGGCTCAACGGCGGGAAACAGCTAATCGCCTCATCCGGAACGTTGTTGACCTGCGCACCAGCAACTTCGATGATCGCTTCATCCAGCACGATGAGCCGACCATCGCGGTCAGTTTGAAGTTGCACTCCTTCTTCGAGGACGAAGATGTCACGCCATCCGTCCAGGCGTCTTTCATCAACGATGTGCGCGCATTTTACTGTGCAGTTGTGCGCAAGACGGTCGCAAATTTTCCGTTCGGCGACCCGGTGTTGCGCGACTTTCAGCTGTTGTCCGATGACGTAATCGCGCTGGAGGAGGATGGTTAAGGACTCAAGCGCGGCAGATCGATTACGTCTCGTCTGAGATTCTCTCAATCAAGACGCCGTTGCGGCCGTCCGCTTCCCGCTGATGGTAAATGTGATGGCACCGCTTCTCTGATGTAAAGGGGCTGTTTTCCATCTTGCGGAAAATACACACAAACGCACGCCATAGTTTAAATGCGGACACCATTACTGCGTACCTCCAGTGTAAAATGAACATCGACAGCCCCTGCCACCTGCTGTTTCAGCTGAGATGCTGATACTGGCTAAATCTGCAACGCACGCTGAGTAACAGTGATGAATGTAGTTTGTGGAAGATGTTGGGTATAATGTATGAATAATACAATTACGTAGTTGTTGTTATGGTATGTGCGACATATATATGCATATATGAATGATACACATTGATAAGGTTAGGGTTAGAGATTCTTACAGAATTTAGGTCAGAAATACAGATTGCAACCCAAAAAATGTGGCAGGTGTGAATCTGCATATTTCCAACTGCTACGTATGGATGCGAAACCAGGACTTTTAATAAGAATGTTACTAAATGTATAAATGCATTTAAAAACAAATGTTATAGAAATATATAACGAGTTCCGTACTCTGAACATAGAGCTAACGAATCCATCGCAGATGAGCTTGGTGTTATACCCGGGACTTTATAGAACTTTGTAAAGAAACAGAAACTAAGTTATTTCGGCCATGTGAAACGGCATCAATCTCTAGAGAGACTAATAATGGAAGGAAAAGTGGAAGGCAGCAGAAGCAGAGGAAGACCTAAGAGACAATGGAAGAAGAACATAGAGGAATGGATGGGAGCAGACGTCTGGTGAGTGGGGAGACTGGCAAACGAAAGAGCTGTGTATAGACAATCCATCAAGGCTGCAACATTTCGAAATAGATAATCATACCCAACAACAAAATAGAACAATTTGCAGACAATCATGTCAGCTGAGATATACCTGGTAATATTGTAGCAAGGAAAGCCAGGGACGCTAGGGTAATGCAAGAAATCACACACACGCGCACACACACGAATTTTTAGGGCCGAGTGACACTAACGGATTTTGGTCTATGTGTTTCCCTTATTTGGCTTGGTGTTAAATTCTCTTTCGTCACGTGCTTTTTAAACTTGATAACGCATCAGTCAGTACAGACTGTCAGTTTATAAAAAAAGTATGTTATTAACTAAATCTTCAGCTCACGTTTTAGTGAAGATTTCGGGCTTCTCGGTGATACACTGCTACATTTTACTAGCCTCTGTTCGGTCATATTTATTAGTCATATGTTATCTGTTATCCAACTGGATAGACGCATGTGTTGTATGGATTCTCAAAATCGTTTTTGGATGAAACAACTTTATGGACTGGACCAGAGTAATAGCTTAACTCATAACGAAATCAATAAAAAAATACATATCAAAATAAACACACAATGCCTTATTAAATACTGTATTTCTGTAACATTATGCCAATCTTGAATTAGGTACGGTCACAGAGTAATATGTTTTGATAAAACATTATATTTGTGAATAAGAAACTAATAATACTACTCTCACCAGCATGCATCCATAAAGCGTACAGAACAGGACCAAATTATTCAAAATACTCGACCACACTTTTTGTGACACTTGGGTGGAATTATCAATAGTGCATCATTATTCTAAATACTCAACACAAGAACGCTAATAAATAAGGCACCTACTTGCAGGTCTGCAAATAAGGCATGCATGTAATAGCGCTCTGAATGATTCGCTCTCCCCGGTGCATCTCGATCCACAATTAATACTAAGGAACCTTCCTGCAAAAACAAATTTTATTTATTTTCCCAATTTGCAACAGGCTGCTGAAACAATGAATACGGGTGACACTTTGTGAAGTTCGGGGGCATTATTATGTTATTTCACCGCAAATTTGGTTTTGGGATAAGAGTGTTTCAATATAATTTATTGCACCATTACATTATCGCGCGGGTGTCAAAGCTTGGCCCCCACAATTTGTTCCTCCAAGGTCTTAGAACTGTATAAGCCATGTTCTGTAAATTAATAATCATATAATTTTGATGTTAGCATACATAATGGCTGGGTAGAATTGTGTTAGTAAAATTAATAAAAATTTACATGTAAAATTTGTTATGAAATACAAACAAAATATTTCTGAGACAAATCAGCGTGACTTCTGTGTCAGGCCGAGTGCACTTACCCACCACAATGAAGCATTTATATTAGGCTTGGTTAGTTTAGTGTTACGAGATTTACAAACATAAATAATCCATGGGATATTTCATATTTATTTCCCACATATTTTTGTAAAAAAAATCAGTTTTCATCTTGTGGTGATATTTAAAAAAATGTAAATGATGTACACACGCTAGTTTGGAATGGCTGATAAACGTAGGACCTGGGCTACGGCACCCGTCTTTTGTGCCGTTTTGTCTTAAAATTGCATATTATGTGAACAAGTTAATAGGTCACCGTTATCGTGTTCCTTATTGCTTGCTTACTTACCGATCTCGTAACCCGCCGGGGTCGTATGGTGTTGAGGATATATTATATAAACGCATATATATATATGTATATATATATATACATATGTATTATATATATAATAATTTTTAAAAAAGATCACCTTATTACCGTTATAATTAGTATGGTCCTATGCGAACACCAATACTCATTTTCACAGTGGGGAGAAAATGACTGGAACAAACTATATGATTGCGTTAATTCTAGCAATGCGAATATGTTTAACATAAAATTGATAGATATTTGATAATCATGACATAAGCCTGGCAGTCACCTGCGCGATTTCTGCTGTATCTAGGCTTCTGCTGTATGTTAATATTTGCTGGATCTCACATTAGATACGTCTTTAGTAGCTACAGCGCAGCGGTAAGAGCTCCGGACTATCGACTGAAAGAACGCGGGTTCGAATCCTGTGCGGCTGTGTCGAACCTTGGACAAGTTCGTTTACTCTACATTGCTTCAGTTCACTCAGCTGTATGAATGAGTACCTGGCAATAGAGTGGTGGATATTTGTTTACGAATAGTCTGTGCGCATTAATTACAGCGTGGCTGAATTCTTCCCAGAGAAATCGAGATGGTGTTCGATTGAATAGGCCCCCGGTCTGCCATGTAAACATCCGTAATATTTATATTTATCGGACGAAATTGTAAGCAACCGTTCACACTAATCACCACAGGAAAATCATTGAACAGCCCGTGGTGTTTATGTAGTTAATGCTTTGCGTCTTGTTAAACACGATGAAGCAGAAACCGATAGATTCCGATTGGCGCGTGAAGTAATATCGTCTTACGAATATTGTAGGGGAAACCGGGGTTGGTTGTCACACACCGCGGGGTTGGTTGTCACAAAATGTTAGGACTTCGATTGTGGGAAATAAAGTACTGTGTTAACAAAAAACAATTCCACAATGAAAGACGCATTCTGAAAAGTGCCTGGTGGCGTATCGGCGAATTTGTAAAAAAAAACATCGCAAGTGGTACAAAACTGCGTCACGATAAGACTAATTAATGTTAGTTTAATTACATGCTACATTAAAAAAAGTATTTGTTGGAATCATGGCCCATTTCAGCATTACATACTTTGACGCGTATCCGATAGATACCCAAATAATTAAACTGATTGAAAGGATTGTCCAAAATTCGAAATGTTGAGACTTCAAGATTTGACATAAAATGTAATGCTTGGAGTGACACTTATTGTGCGAATGAGGTTGCTGTTATATATTTTGAGAGCTGACATTCGGTTCTATTTGACATGACAATCTCTTCATGCAAAACTAAATACGACTCGGTGCGATATCACAAATAGTAACATATCAAGATTCCACTTGACACGAAAAAAGCGAACACACGTCACGAACACGTCAATATTGAGTCGCGGAATAAAATAAATGGAGGCTCATGTCTACTAAACTGTCACTACAGCGACAATTACGAATGCTCTTGCCATCTATGGGAAACACTAGAGACATTGTGGCAATCAACCCCGGTCTCCCTTAAGTATTTCACCGGTACTCAAGAAACTGCACTGGCTTAAATTCCCGTGAAGCAACGTATTCATTACGCAATTCTGCTACTGACGTTTCGTGCACAACACGGACTGGCACCAGCTTACATCACCGACCTACTCTATGAACAAAGAGCTACTCGATTGTCTCGAATGTTGCGTTCAACTACAAACAATAACTTGTACATGCCACCATCTCGCAGCCGATACGGCGATAGAATTTTCTCGGTATCTGCTCCACGACTGTGGAATTCACTTCCAAGTGAGATGAAAACAACCTGTTGCCTTGTGACTTTCAACAGACTTTTGAAAACGCATCTTTTCCGGGTTGTTTACGCAACATAGGCACCACTAGTCAGTTTATTATTTTTTAATTATTATTATTATCTTGTGCATGTTTTTATACTAATTTTACACAATGTCTACTTATTTATTATCATCATAAATTATCATCTTTGACTTTATGTTACTTATTTTAATTTGTTTATATATTGTCATTTATTTTAACTAATTTAATATCATTAATTTTACGTAACTTATTAAGGTTCTGTATTTATATAAATTATGTATTTTAAGCGCCTTCGGCTCCGAATGGATTTATCTAGATTAATGGCGCTATAATATTAATAAGTGTTCTTATCTTAAAAAACACATTTATTTGACACTTTAACATTTGGTTGCATGCTATTGGTGAAATGAGTGGTTCTGATTAATAATATCGACACGTTGCTGAAAGATTAAAACAATTGTTGGTGAAAACTGCATATTATGATTGCCTACAGTACAGCAGAAACCGAATAGTCCAGTACTAGGCAGCTGTAGATCTAGAATAGACACGTAACTTCGTAAGTGGAATATTGTTGGATTCTCGATAAGCCTGGCTTAGCCTAGGCTAAGGTTTCCTAATCCTAGTCCACATGCCATCCTAAGCGTGTAGCTTTTGGATGGCTTTGTTAAATACCTTGTGATCAAGCTGGGAAGAGTTTGTTTCAAGTGGCGGTTGGATGGTCGGCACAAGCGCCAAGTCGTTAACCGCCACGGATGATCCGCAAGACAGATGTTTACTATGTCCTGCCAGGGTTACGATTAGGTTGTGGGCTTTACACGGACACATGTTTGGCACGTCATGACATATCATTGTGTAAACATCCGTGTGGCCTCCTGTTTTCTGCGCCGATGTTATGTGCTGCCCACAATAGAAAAACCCACCGGTAATCAGTAGGAAAATAGTCGACAAACAAACCATCACTTCTGGCTTTCCTGCATATCTTTCTGTCTGATGTGTACGGTGTGGAGATCAAAGACCGTGTATCAATACAAGACGGTCAAGCGCGCTATTCTATTGTTAAAAAAGTAGTACCAAAATGGAGCGGTTAGTCCGACATTCTGGAGGCACGCCAAGCCAAAACATTGTGCACTAACGCACGTGCCAGCCTCCCAAAATGGCGGACAAAAACTCTCATTGTAGACTGCCATGATCCGCTCAGTCTAAATAGAGACTCCTTGGACTTGGTGGAGATAATGTACCCGACAAAAATGAAGGTTTCAGGGCGAAATTATATTAATTTTGAAATATAGTAACTTCTGTGTTTTTTCCTTAAAGTTTAAATAATTTTTTTATAAATAAAGTTTGAACATATTAAAAGTAAAACAGAGAATGAATGGTAGCAAAGTCTGAAATGTTTTTGTGACACCATTCAAACAGCGCGTGCCGCCAGCGTAGCGACAGAAGCTCAAGGCAGTGCTGATTGGTTGAAAAAGGATATTTTATATATATATATGATATATATATATATATACAGTGTATATTATATATATATATATATACAGTGTGTATATTATATATATATATAATATCCTTTTTCAACCAATATTATATATATATATATATATATGTACATACACACAGTATATATATATATATATATATAAAACATATATATATATATATATACGATTTTCAGTTGGACAGAAATTCATTATACGACCAAATTTGTTCGGGAAAAGGTGTTCGTAATAACCGTGAATTCGTTATACCCGTGTTCGTAATATGCGTGAACGCTTATAATGGAAAAGATAGGGGAAAAATCCGTACGTAAGAAATTGTTTCGTTATATCCGTCAATTCGTTGTATCCGTGTTCGTTATAAGCGTGTTGCACTGTATATATATATTATAACGAACACGGATACAACGAATTGACGGATATAACAAAACAATTTCTTACGTACGGATTTTTTCCCTATATTTTCCATTATAAGCGTTCACGCATATTACGAACACGGGTATAACGAATTCACGGTTATTACGAACACCTTTTCCCGAACAAATTTCGCCGTATAATGAATTTCTGTCCAACTGAAAATCGTCCGGTTGTTCGCAAATACTACCCGGCGTGACCTGGAAGCCACGCCGTGGCCGCGCAGAGCGCAAGTGCCAAAGAAATTAGATCAATGAGGAAAATCATTCGTAACATGGCTACGCAGTCAGACGACGCTGCAGCGGAGCGCGCTTCGTACTACCCCTCCACGTACAGTTGGCGCTCCACCGTTCGATAGGTGGCGCTAACCTTACTACTGACGTCAGATATTCGCTTGTACCTTCTCGCAGCATAAATATACAACTTCAGAATGGTGGAAGGGGAAGAACTTCAAGATGAAAACGTGTACGTACCAGGCGATGACATTTATCTCTGTAAATCGTTAATTTAATTATGACATATGTCTTACGAGGTGAGAAAACGGACGAAATAGAATGGAGTCAATACTCGAAATTCGCGACGCGCGAACTTTGTCATTTGTGATGGCCTTTGACTTGAGTCATAACTATGATGCTTTGAGTTTGAGTTGACGTCCAGAGTCCACTGAACAATATGAGTATGATATGTGTCACCGTCATGCCGTAATTTTACTACTGTGCCATTGTATTATTTATTATGTTTTATTATACATATGTGTACCATCTACCGCTTTTAAATACCATGTAATTAGGATTATTAGAAAATTTACATAAACAATAAATTGTAAGCGTTTCACTTAGCCTTAGGCTTATTCCTTTATTACTTATACTAGTTATAGCTAGGCTCAGCAACTTTTGTTGTAACTTTGTTTGCATTGTATTGATTAAGTAACAAACAGCTAGTGATTTAGAATATTGATACTTTTTGTAAAGATTTGATGCAAAACGGCTTATAATTATTCCATTAACTATGACCAATTTATGCAACACCAATATATACTCATGACTGGAAAATTCGTGCCAGGTCAAAAATCGAGTCATTGAACTCTGGTGTTCTAATGCTGTTAGTCTATTTTAATACAAGGCCTTATCTCGCACTGATTCACATGACACACATATATAATAGGCACTTTTTTATGCAGGCATAGTTTATGACATTTGTTTAGTTTTGAGTTGTTGCTGCTCTATTTTCGAAAGTAATTCATTTTGATGATGGTTTTGCAAAAACGTCAAAAAAAACTATTGGACACACAGTTTCTGCCCCCACCTGTATATGCACGCACACCCACGTGCACGTACGCACACACACACACACACACACACACACACACACACACACACACACACACACACACACACACACACACACACACACACACACACACACACACACATACACACACACACACACACACACACACCCAAAGATGCACGTAATACACGTAATAAATGCAGCTGTTAATCACCACGTATGTGAAATTTCAGCTATCAACTTCAAGATGACACACAGTATGGATGGACGGCATTGTATGATTGGTCATCTTCCCCATACTTTGGCTACGTATGTGAAAAAGTGAACATTCTAATTCGTACATACGAACTATATATATTAATTGCTTCCGTTGATGTAACTGACATTTCGTATGTTTGTGTAAGTACGCTTAATCATCTATTTGTTTTACCACTCCATTTTAATGTTTAACTTTTCTTAATGTATCTTACTAATACAAAAGTATAATTACATTAAATACAGGCACAAATTAACACATACTAGTAACTAGTCTACAATTCAAACCGTGATTCAGGCATGTGTGCTGCGTGTTTCTGTCATGTGATGTAAATACACATTGGTGAACAGCGATGCATATTCATGAAATGGAAGAAGGTACACGCGAATCTCTGACGTCAGTCGTAAAGTTAGCGCCACCTATCGAACGGTGGAGCGCCAACTGTACGTGGAGGGGGTAGCACGAAGCGCGCTCCCGCTGCAGCGCACTGCGACTGGCTTGGGGATTTCCTTTTGTTTGGTGCCCTAGCCAACAGCAAACAAACGTCAATGGAGGACTTCTTCAAAGCAGATTTACTGGTGTCATTATGTGCGTATTAGGTCAATGAGGGAAATCACCAAAGGTGATTGTTAGCTGCGCGTTATAGGACAGTTCATCCGTAACAGGGCTACGCAGTCAGACGACACTGCAGCGCACTGCGACTGGCTTGAGGATTTCCTGTTATCTGGTGCCCTAGCCAACAGCAAACAAACAACAATGAAGGACTTCTTCGAAGCAGATTAACTGGTGTCTTAACTGTCTTATGTGTCATCTAAATAAATGTTACACAACGAAATGTCTGCGTTTGATAGACATCACGCGAATAGTTTAAAAACTGTCACACACAACCCTGCCACCTAGCGGGTAAACGCATACACGCATATAACGAATTCACTGATATAACGAACTCGTTAGCTACCCACAAAGTAGTTCGTTATAAGCATGTTGCACTGTATATATATTATATATATATAATATACACACACACTGTATATATATATATAACGTGGTGCGAGTACGGTGGCCTTTAGGGAGTATAACAGTATACTGTACGGTAGCCAATAAGGCCAACAACAACAACAAACACATAAATACATATATATACTGATGTATACTTGTCCACTCGGTTTTTGCTGTACGCAATCATAATCTGCAGTTTTTTAATGCATAATTAATGTCTAAGAAATAAATTAACACAATTAAATGTTCTTATAACTGAAGAAGATCCCGATATCTTCGCAATTACAGAGACTTGGTTCTATTCTGATACTGCAGATTCAGAATTTACAACAAATAATTATGCATGCTTTAAAAAAGGAAGAAAACTAAATTTTTATTCACCAGGGACATACACCACTGGAGACAGGGGAGGAGTGTTACTCTTAATAAAAGATAATCTAAATCCAACACCATTCGTACCTGGAGATACGGCTGGAGAAATATTATGGGTTACTATATCCCCACACCCAAATGTACAATCGCAGATATCAAGATATCAAAGAATTAGAAAGATACTCAAAAGAGAGCCCTGAAACTCGGCAGCCCACTGGCTGAATCTGTTTCCTTAGAACAGAGGCGACGCGAGTCAGACCTATGTGAAGTTTATAAATATCTTAGTGGCCTCAACAGCCTGGCCCATACATATAGCCCAGGTTGTCATAACATTAATTTAGATTTTTTGGTTTTGAAGGTGTCTACTGTTAATGCATTGACACATTGCATTTATTGTACAGTATAAATGTAGACCTAATTTTACTTGAATACAGTTGGTGGAAATAAAATACTAGTTTTATTTCATTATATCAATTATATTATTAAATGTAACAATTATCATATAATTATAATAGTGTTTACTTCCCAGAAATATATAAATCATAATTGATTGCACAAACATTCTAAGTTGTCATACATTTCAATAGTAGTCATCAATGATTACATTTGTGGTGTAATCATCTCACCCTTGGTATTGGCTTTTATATCAACTGTAACTTCTCAACTCAAGTTCTGTTTCCTGCATAATTATTTGTAAAGCTAAGCAGTATCCAGCTGTTTTTTAAAGACACAACTTGATAATAAATATCAAATTCAATAAATAAAAAAAAATCTGATTCAGAAATTAATAAATATCAAATTTAACAGTCCAGTGAATAAAAGGGCAATCGTCACAAACAGACCTGGCGTAATAGTAATATGTAGCAGGGGTTTACGGGACGCAAGATCCTGCGTCCTATACACATAGAAACAATACCCGGACGCGTGCAAAATAACCGTTGCGCCCACGGGAAGCATGCGTATCAATGACATATAACAAACATATATGTTGAATATGAATGCCTTTAACTTGGTAGTTTGATACCGAATCGTTTGGTATATATTTTCACGAGTCTTCCCAAATAACCATTCCCGTAGGCGTATGTTTCCCGCGACAGCAGCGGCGCACACTGATTCAAACCTGAGCGAGCGCTATTTGGTACATTATATTCCTGAAACGATGCGGATTGTTGGAATAAATGCTTTGAGGTATAACATTTAAGCACGACTGTCCTAATGCCGAAATCGGGGTGGGCCCCAATTCTACACAACGTCACAATTAAATGTCCACAAAGTAATGCGCAGTTCCATCTGCTGTATATTGGCTATTCAATGATACTGTCATCAATCACCATGGTCAGGTTTCCCGCCACCGAAACAAATTCAGAAGCCTTCCAAAGTGAGTCGTGACTTCCTCGATATCCTTAGTTTAGCTTAGGAGATCTCCCAATGTGACATTTACACGCAAGCCAAGGCATCTAGCAGAGGAGCACGCATAAGTGAGGAAGACTGCTCTAACTTCCAAATCTACATCGATTATCAAAGGAAAACATCAACAAATAAAACAGTTTATTGTAACAAGGCACGTTATTTTGTTAAGTTCTTGTTAGTATCAAACTAAATAAATGGGTTAACATGGGGTGTATAAGTTGTGATATTTAGAAAACAATACTTACAATTAAAAAAGAGCAATAAGTGGGACCCTCGCTACAAGCTTGGGACCCCATCAAAAGAAGGCTGGGAGTCCCGAGAACCACAAAACACAAACATCCAGGTAAACCCCTGGTAATAGTAACAATTACAAATATTGAAATAATTGTAACAGTAATAGGTTGAATAAAACATAATGTAATAGTAATAGGAAGCAATGCAATAGTAATTGACATATTACTTTTATATTACTATTGGACATTTCAAAGTTATATTTGTGTTGCGCTTATTTGCGGTATGGTTATTTAATTATTTACAAGGAAAAGAATATTCCTCTAGTTTCACCAGGTTTTATGATTGCTCTTCTGTGAATCATGGCCCTCAGTCAGTTTCACCCTGGAGGATATGGGCGTTTACATAGCACTAGCAGACATTGGGACAGTGTGACAGCTGCATGACTAAAGGGATTCAATAGTTCTTTAAAGTTGGCTCTCATGCCAGCTATCCTTTTCACACAAGCCTGTATGGGTTTAGTGGCTGTCCACATATTACTAGGCGCAAACAACAGAGGTATGAAAAACATCCTGATGTAGTTGTACTTGTGCTAATAATCAACTGTCCACCAAGCAGCAGTAGTGCAGTATGGTCTAATTACATTGATTATAATTTAAAAAGTTAAAGTTTGACTGCGACATTGCTTTTGTCTTTCATTCCTATATAGTACTGAAATATAAAATTAAAAATATGTTCTATCCATAAACAGTGTAGTTAGTAGTAGTTTGTAGGAATACTAAATATGATAGTTATAGTTTGTGGTACATATTTATGCATATATGTTATGTGCATATATGTTATGTGAATATGTGTTATGTGCATATATGTTATGTGCATATATGTTATGTGCATATATGTTATGTGCATATATGTTATGTGCATATATGTTATGTGCATATATGTTATGTGCATATATGTTATGTGCATATATGCACGTGTATTATACTATATAGTTCCGATGAAAAATATAATAATAATTGTAATTGCTACAAGCTTGTTCCCTTACTGTATTGTTTCTCAAATGTTATGTCTTTAATCCATATACTGTTGTGTTCTGTTGTTACAACACCAGGCCATTTGACTACCAGCACAATAACCCTGGTTACAAGTACGATTCACACAACACGAACGTGTGAAAATGTTATGACATTGTGAGCATTTTTACAATTCGTTTTCTTCACAAACATTAATAATGCTTTTATTCCATGTACAATTAAACATACGCTACCTGTAATGTTTATATTCACTACCAGCTATGCACCTTTACTCCAGCTTAGATGTTTGTGAATTGTTAACATTCTTGGCCCAACGAATATATGTGTTTGGATAACAGAAATGTATATATCTGGCTGCAGATATTGTCAATATTTCCATCAACAATGCATATATCTATAAACGGTTGTGTTATGCAAGACACTTTTGTCCTGGACATTCAAGTTGGTCGACCTCTTACAAACAGGATAAAGAATTACAGCAGAAGCGTAACAGGACCTGGAAATTACTCAGCCAGAGAACTGATTATTAGTATGTATGTACTGATCAACTGTACCATGCAAAAATATATGTATAGGTGCATAATGTTATTCAACGAACGTTTCCACCTTATCTTGTTCTTTTTTCCCTTCTCGTACCACCTCGGATATATGTCCTGGAAACATAATGTTTACATACCTGGTAAATATTAGATTTGCTACCCATATTCCAAAACATTAATATATTCCTGATGTTGATTGTATTTCATATGTTGGAAAAATATAAATGATTTACAAAAAGAGCAAGACTAGATTTTTAAACAATATTGCATTCTCTCGTGGGGTGGTTGAACCAAGGAATAACTACTCTTCCTGAGCCAGTACGTATTTTGGTACATGTGTCATTGTACAATGCATTGCTGGATCGATCAACTCATTTATGCTACTAATCCTGGTTCGTGCATCACGCAATACCGTGGCAAGGCGGTATCATCGCCGTTTTTCTAAAACCTCAGGCGTTTACATTGAATGATGCTATGCCAACCACCTTTATTCATTGCTACTGTCGGTTTAACATAAACCTTAATCGATGCAATCAAACAGAAGATAATAAATGACACAAAAGGCTGCGGGGCACCGGACTGTCTGAACAGGACGATGCATGAATTTAGGACACGTATCCCAGGTAATAACAATACGATCGATGAAGCACTACTAATACTAACTACTGGAACCGGTGCAAATCATGTTCAATGCATGTATATGGAATGTATAATTAAGTAATTAGCACGTGTCGTTTTAATTGTAAGACAGAACCTCAAATGGTTTGGTTAGTGTTAGTCACCCCCGACTGTACAGGTCAAAACGGCGACAGATCCAAAACGGCAACAACCAAAACGGGGACAGATCCAAAACGGCGGCAGACCAAAACGGCAGCAGATCCAAAACGGCGAAGAAAAAAAAACGGCGACACGCCAAAACGGCGACACACTAAAAGGGCGACAGACCAAAACGGCGAATAACCAAAACGGCGACACATTAAAACGGCGACAGACCAAAACGGCGAATAACCAAAATGATGACACACTAAAACGGTGACAGCCGAAATGGCCACAGATCCAAAACGGCGACAAGCCAAAACGGCTGCAACCAAAACGGCAGCACACACACCTAAACTAAACGGCGAATGTTATTTTGTTACTGCTTCCTTTACTATTAAATAAACTGGTATATCTTTGGTATGGATAATTATGTATGAATAGTACTAATATACTAGCGTAATCAACTTTATTATTCTCGGATCACTTATATCACATGCCTACGGGGGCGAAGCGTTGCACAGCAGTATATCGTCACGTCGGTCTCGCACGATGATAGGTTTTACCCTATAAAGTTTGGTTTTAATCAAAACCTGTTTCAAATGAACTCCGCTTGGACACTCTCTATGAGAGCTTCCTGCCGGTCCCAAGCCCAGCTAAAGGAGCTTGGGACCCCACCCCGTAAAAACAGACTAGCTACGGAAACTGAAATAAGAGAGAACACTGCACCCGGTGGTAGAAGCGAAGCAAACCAGGGAACTGGTCCAAACACGGATGGTGGCCAAACCCGCAAGGAAGCCCCCACCCCGACAGCGGATCTCCTAACACAAAAATCAACGATTAACATTGGATGCTGAAATGTGAGAACGCTGTATCAGACAGGAAGACTGGTGCAAGTTCTCCAGGAAATGCAGAGAAGACAATCAACATCGACAGGGAGTGGCTCTGATCATCCAGATGAAGCACAACAACTCTTCTTGAATGGAAGCCAATCAGTGAGACACTTCTTTTTGGTAGACTTAACTCCAGATTTATCCAACATTCAGTGGTAATCTGCTATGCACCAACAGAAGAAGCAGAGGATGAAGACAAAGACACCTTCTACCACAGTCTTCAAACTTTGGAAGACATCCCCCGACATGACGTATTAGTGATTCTTGGGGACTTCAAAGCAAGTGTGGGTAGCGACAACACAGACAGGGAGAGGATCATGGGCAAACATGTAACAGGCAGGATGACTGAAAATGGCAGCAGAATGTGTGACATGTGTGGGGAAAATTACCTTGTGATCGGAGGAACGCTTTTCCAACACAATACAATTCACAAGCTGACATGGAGATTTCCAGAGGGTAAGACTGAGAGCCAAATAGATCACATCCCGATAAACGGGAATTGGAGGCGTTCACTAAAGATGTCACAACAAGGAGACTAGCAGATGCTGGCAGCGACCACAGCCTGTTGGTGGGAAACCTCGCCCTGAAACTGAGGAAGGCCGATACTAGAAAAAAGAAGCAACAGCGTTTTGATACGGACAAGCTACATAACCTAGAACCGAAGCAACAGTTCATAATTGCTCTGAAGAACAATTTTAGTATTCTGCAGGAGGATACAGAGATGACAATACAAAGTTTCAACAAGGCTATGGAGCAAGCAGGGAAAACAATGCTAGGATACAGAAGATCAAAGAAAGAGCAATGGATCTCCACATCAACCTGGGACAAAATAGGCCGAAGGAAGGAAATAAAGAAGCGACTACTCACTACAAAATCACCAAGACATAAAGATCGACTTTCCAAGGAAGTTTCGCAGAAATACAAAGAAGTGAAAAAGAGTGCCATAATGGATAAACGCACATACATGGATAGTTTGGCCACGGAGGCAGAAGAAGCAGCATGCAGACAAGATATGAAGTCACTCTACAAAATAACGAAGAAGCTGAAAAGAGATACAGGACCCAACCGGAACCTCCCACTGAAAGCCACAGATGGAAAGATCATCACAATTGAGAAAGAGATGGTGGAGAGGTGGAAGGAACACTTTCCAAACATTCTCAGCCGTCCGGATCCACCCGCCATTGCTGACATTCCTGAGGCAGTGGAGGACCTCGCGGTCAACCTCAACAGGATCATCGAAGCAGAAATCTGAGAAGCCATTAAAGCTCAGAAGAATGGAAAAGCACCAGGAAATGACAGTATTTGTCCATAAATGTGAAAAGCAGAGGAACAGGAAACACCGAGTATCCTTTGTCAGATCTTCCAGAAGATCTTTGATGAAGAAGACACACCAAACGAATGGAAGACGGGCATTATCATCAAACTACCAACGAAAGGAGATTTGGGAAACTGCAATAACTGGCGTGGTATCACCTTGCTATCACAGACCTGCAAGATCTTCAGTCGCTTTATACTGAAGACAATATGAGCAGCAATTGACACCATTCTTCGACAAGAACAAGCCGGTTTCAGGCACGTCTTGCATAGATCACATATTCATATTAAGGCAAATCTTAGAACAGAGCGCTGACTGAAACAGTACCATCTACATTGCATTAATTGACTTCGAAAAGGCTTTTGACTCCCTCCACAGAGAATCTTAGATACTCGTCACTACGGGATTCCCAGAAGATGATTACTGATATCAAGATACTCTATAGAGACGTTCAGTGTCAAGTTGCTTATAACAACCACCTGACAGACAGCTTCAGATTCAAATCTGGCGTGAAGCAGGGGTGTGTTCTTTCTCTCTTTCTGTTCATCCTTGCCAGTGACTGGCTGATGACGGAAATCATCAAAGAGGGATACAGGGGCATCAGATGGACACTAACCTCAATTCTTGAAGACCTGGCCCGTGCTGATGATATAGGACTGCTCCCCAGCAGACACAAGGACATATAAGAAAAGATGGATTATCGCCGTTTTAGTTTGTCACCGTTTTGGATCTGTCGCCGTTTTGACGTGTAACCACTGTTTCCATTCCGTTCCCAGCGCGGCAGTGCCAGTGGCCAGCTACGCGCGATTCGATTGTCGATAGGCAAATTATTTTTTTAACAGCATGATTGACATAAAAAGCAAGCCTATGCAATTGCAAACTAACTAGGTGTGCACTTAGGCACATGTCAGTGTTTTTATTTAATCAAAAGCAGACTTTATCATTCACCTATCTCATTTGTTTACCCTCTCTGCATGTTTACTCTTCGCAACATGTGCGAGACATCATTTATAATCTCGTTGGCGGGAGAGTTCGATCCAAAGGTAAAAACAGATCAACATTTCGGGAAACCCCATCATCGTTATTGGATAGCAAATGCACAATTTATAAAAAAAATACATTCACTTTCCTAAAATGCGTTAAAAATGGTAATTAACCCAGAATGCAACTTTAAGCATGACAGTCATACATCCGACATTTATAATAACATCAAACATGGACAGGAGCCCTAACATTGATACGACTTGTAACTATAATATTATATATCAAGTAATAGAAACAATAAACACATGCCAATTAAATTTGTTAAATTTAATAAATATAGGCACACAAATCTTCTAGGATAACTAAAGGTGTACTAAAGTCCATTACATATAGAGATAAACTATATAAACAACTGAAGATGCCCGATCCAGATTCTGCAGAATATCACATCTGTTACATTAACTTGAAAACGTCTAAAACAAACGGAGCTTACATGAAGCTAAGAGATCACCCTATGAGTTATTTTTAATAAATATAAATTCAATACAGCAAATACCTGGAAAACAATAAATTAAATTATATCAAAACAGAAACCCACAGCATAATATTGAAAAACGGGTTCTACAAAACAATGAAACAGATACGAATAAACTTGATATGGCAAATGAATTTAACCATTAGTTTACACAAATAGGCACTATGTCTTGTGGAGCGCAGTGGTGCAGTGGTAGAGCTTCGGACTCTCGACCGGGATAACCCGGGTTCGAATCCTCTGCTGCGATGTTGAACCTTGGGCAAGTTCGTTCACTCTACGTTGCTCCAGTTCACTCAGCTGTATGAATGAGTACCTGATTATAGACAGTGGTGGATATTTGTGTACAAATAGTCTTCGCGCATTAATTGCAGCGTGGCTGGATGCTTCCCAGAGAAATCGAGATGGTGTTCAATTAAACACGTGTGCCAGGGAGTAAAGTTTAAAGCGCTTTGAGCAGTCCTAAGGGCTGGATACTGCGCTATATAAGAACTCACCTTTTAAGCTTGCAGAAAGTATATGAATGAATGAATGAATGAATGAATGAATGAAAGTTTATTCAACAACAACAACCACATAATACGTGCACAGTATGGTTTGCTGCTGCTGCTGAAAGGACATAGCTGAGGTCATAGACTTATATGTTGCTATGCCCTTCTCAAACTAAAAAAAACCCTGAATAAATACAACACGAATTATCAATAAATTACAAAATAATATTCAAAACTCATAAATAAACTTGTTACTATAGTGCTTGTGTTACTAATACATGGGCTTAACTAAACATTACTCATGCTGATGATACTTCTCTAACAAGTACAATCGAGGTCTTCACAGGTGACCAAACACAATTATAATACTGAATATTTGTTTAAAAAAGAACTTCTTAATATAGATATATGACAAAAGCTGTTACGCTAGGTCTACTGGAGCTAATTAGAGGCAAAATACCCATCACATAACGAATGCCGACAGGCATGGCGTCCAGCGTGTAACCGGAACTATTTATTAGATAAGTACGCACACCGTCATCATTATAACAAAAGAGTGCATCATACAACAAACACTAAATAAATTATCATTAAATATTAACAAAACAAAATAAAATGGTCGAAGAAGTAACGCTAACAATCGACGGTGTAAACATTGAGAAAGTTAAACAATTTAACTGTTGGGTCTTAAACTAGAGACGTATTTAAGTTGGAATAAACATATCGATCAAGTAGAAAATACATGTTCTAGAACAACTGGATAATTAAACAAACTGAAGCATGTTTTACTAATAAGAATAACAATTACACTCTATAATTCATTAGCATTGCCCCACATTAACTATTGTTTAATGGTCTGAGGATACAAATGTAATCTAATAAACAAGCTGCAACAGAAAGCTGTAAGAACAATATATTTTAAAAGCAAATACAACTCTCATACGGAACCAATATTTTTTTTAACTTTTCTCGATTTTATAGATTGAAGACCTACTTAACATAAATATATTACGATTTTATTATAAATACACACATACAACATTACCAGCAGGCTTTCAAAACTGACAGATAATAGAAACATGCAAAGACATTTTATACGGAAGCACAACCAATATATATATTCAAGACACATCACGAATTTGCAAAAAATTGTCTCAGATAAAATCTACCGCACACAATATATAATACCTCAGAAATCCTTAAAGATAAGATAACTACACACAGCTTACAAGGATTTGTCCATTATGTAAAGCATAATATCATACAATACACGTGCACAATCGATAACTGCTCCACGTGCAACACGTACTACCATACACACATATTGCACCCACACACGTACCACTTAACTGTTCGCGTGAGGAGGCAAACACTTTTGAATGCACAACTAATTGAAACAAACAGTACAACATTTCTTTGTTTTTTTTTATTTTTTACGAAATGCTACATCGAATGACGAAAAGGGCACCGTCAGCAATCAACCAGTCATTTACTTTAGATAAATATCCGGTCAAAATGACTGACAGCTGAAGACGGTGGGTAAACCATGAAAGGAACTTCCCAGCTAACAAAAACATGTTCCCAGAACGTTCCCACAACGTTCTTCTTATGTTACGATAACGTTAGTCGTAACGTTCCGAGAACGTTGTTTTGGAAAGTTTTCGTAACATTCTATGAACGTTATGCATAACATTATTGTGTAACGTTAGGAGAACGTTTTTTGGAAAGTTTTCTTAAAGCTCCCAGAACGTTCTGAAAATATAGAACAATGAAATAATTATACTTGGGTCTACATTAATTTTATTACACATGCCAGTTACAAAAATTAATCTTCCTTCTCATCTTCTTTGAACGTCTGGACCTGGATGACCGCTGGCATCTGTCGATTAAGAATGTATTCTAAATACCTTATTTTTGAGAATTTAAGGGCCTTTTTAAAGAATATAGTTTAATGGTGTATTATTGAACAACTAGCAGAGTTGACCAGCACTGCCTATGGAAAATGGTTAGCATATGTATGTGACCTCTACAAGATCACAGCCCACGAAGAATTTAGAAAAAAATCTAAATCTTTGAACCATCCCAACGGGTCCACTAAATCGCACAACAATTTCCAGCATCATACACACAAAACTGACGGATATAAGCCCCATTTTAAACCTGTGAACCTCCAAGATCCCAATCCCACGGATGAATTTCGAAAAAATCTAAATCCACGAACCACCCCCAAAGGACCAGCAAGATCACATACAACATTTAATCCCCATACATGCAAAACTAACGGAGATAAGGGTCTACAGACAGACAAACAAACAGGGAACCACATTGTTTTATAATTATAATATAGATTTCTTGCACCAAAAAATGCACAATGTAATATTTGCAGCAAAAACAAGAATCTGATATTATTTGGCATAAATATTAACATATATAGATAAAATAACCCCATCAGCCCCATTACACAATAATATTTATTATGCATAACGTTCACCTCTAACATCCGGCTTTTTGCCGACGATTGTATTTTATACAGGTGTATCAATAACAGTAAAGACGCAGAAGCCCTCCAGTCCGACCTACAGAGGCCGGTGGACTGGTCTGCAACCTGGCAGATGCATTTTAATATCAATAAATGCTCAGTTATGCATATCACCAAGAAGAGAACTATCCGCCGATCTCAGTATACCATCAATGGAGACAGCCTGGAAATTGTACACCACCACCCGTACCTAGGTGTGGAGTTCTCTGATGACCTCAGATGGAACATTCACATATCCCACCTATCTGCCAAATCTAATCGTGTATTAGGTTTTATCAAGAGAAATCTGTATAAATGCTCAGAGAAAACTAAACAATCGGCTTAGTTTACACTAGTTCATCCTAACTAACCAAACAAAAATTAACGAACTTGAGAAAATACAGCGACGAGCAGCGAGATTTGTAATGGGTAACAACAGTCGGGAAAACAGCGTAACATTACTGATGAAAACACTCAAGTGGGAGTCATTAGAACGCCGCATAGAGGTCAGCCGCCTAGCAATGTTCTGTAAATCTATACACGGAGAAACAGCTCTTCCTTTGCCGAGTCACCTTGTTCACTCAATCAACAACACTCGTGGCCACAGTGAACGATTTATTCAGGTGCCGGCAAGGACTCAGGTTTATGCTAACAGTTTTTTTAATAGAACAGTAAAGAACTGGAACGGACTAACCGAAACAGTTGTGTCTGCAGCCACGGTGGATACTTTTAAATCTAGGCTGGGCAGACGACTCTAAAATTCCCTGTAGTGCTATGGCATATGCCCACCGCCCTCTATATTGGCGTAATGACCTTATGGTTTTTGCCAATTATTATATAGACATAGACAAACGTTAAGACAATTTTCCAAAAAACGTTCTCCTAACGTTACACAATAACGTTATGCAAAAAGTTCATAGAACGTTAAAAAAACTTTCCAAAAAGTTCTCAGAACGTTACGACTAACGTTATCGTAACATACGAATAACGTTGTGGGAACGTTCTGGGAACATGTTTTTGTTAGCTGGGACACGCACATCGTGTCAGAACATTCTAGTAACGTTCTAATAACGTTATTAGCGTTACGTTCCACGAACATTCCTATTATTAGAAGATGCAGACTAATTATTTACCATTACGGCGTTTATATCTTAACACTGCTGGTATAGAAAACCACAGTGGAACGTCATATATGGGAAATAAAATTCCGTAACCTAAATGTAACATTACTGTTACGTTAGCGGAACATTATGTGATAATGATGATGATACTACTACTACTAATAATAATAAGAAGAAGACGAAGAAGACAAAGACGAATAAAACGAGGAAACATGTCTTGCTGCGGATCCACCTCTCACTTCGTACGCCTCTTACATACAACAGGTTGTCATGTGAAACAATTACGTCATCACTACTTCAGTACTTGTTAGCAGCCCAGTGTACGTAATTCAGCAGCTGCGCAGTGCGCAACTTCCTGGCAGTGTAGTGCCAGTGTACGCCTGCGCCAATTCCAGGTTTCAAGTTCACTACAAGCGACCTTCATGGCGCGTCAGGGAACGCCAGTAGCGTATTACCATAAAGGCAAGGGCATATGCCCAAGCAGTGGCGTAATTGTTGGCGCCCGGATGCAAAACGCAATTTGGCGACCCCCACCTGACACATGAGTTACATGTTTTCTCTCAGAGCAAACAGTATCGGTTATACTACCGTGCAGTTTGAAAATAATTTGTATGTAGATGCTACACTATAGTGCATTATCGTAAATGATTTTGAACACCAATAGAAAAGACTTAGTCCACAATTTATTTGATGTGAACTGTGAACTGTTCTTTGTAGAATCAACAATGAATCAAAACTTAAACATCAGTTTACAAATAGGTGAAATACAGCAGGTGTTCACGTATTTACTACATGTATAAGCCATATTTAAAAAGCCAAATTTCATTTACAAACATTACTTGAACATATATATTTTAGTAGCGTGAATATGTTTAAAAATAAAATCGACACATACCTCAAAAAGGCGGGATACACGTAGATAAAAAGTATAGGACTCACGATAAGCCAAAAGGCTTCCTTGTCCACCTGTCATCTAGAGTTAATTTTCTGGATGGCAATCTTGTTAAATCTTATTAAAATCTTATTAATACAGTTTTAATACAAACGTATCCTAATTTTGTCATGTTCTAGTTTAATGGTACTGTTGAAATGATATTAGCAGGGAGTAAAATCAAAATTTCGACAATTCCGTCAACTAAACATAGCCGCGTATGGAATGTCATACTGCATGTTAGTGGAGCAGATAAGTGAGACAATCTTTCAAAAAGTGATACTAGCACTAAACTTGGCTTGGACACTCATGAGGGACCATTTTTTTAAAAAAGCCCGTTAGCCATCGGACATTTCAAAGTGGCCGCCATTTTTCAATACGGCCACCATTTCCGACATAAAAATATAATTTTTGCCCTAAAATTTGACAGAATAGTCCGATTTGAAAGATCTTGGTGTCGAATCATGTATTTGACTTTTGTCGCTAATTAATAGCTGTGAGTCACTCTGGTCAGATGTTCCGCCACGTCAACAATAGTACAAGCAATCGACTGATCAGTCTAAATTTGTCTATGACTTCAAAGTGTCCGTGAAAATATACTTGTTTGTCCTTTATTATTGTCTTTACACTTATAACACTTATCACCTTAGTGTTCACTTAACATTACAGTGTGAACCTATTTGTCCTACATGGCCTTGTAGTGTTTGTTCATATTGTCCACACCTTGTCTTAGCACTTATGGCACTCCCAGAGTCACGCATACATATGGTGAGTTAATCCTGGCATCTGCAGCAGCACAGTGTACAGGCGAGACCGAAGCCATAGCACTTTACGCGACATTCCTTCTTGCATCCACACTTGGTCAGCTGCTGACAGCTCTGTGCAATGGGTGGCAGCATTGTCCAGAAGAGCTGCCACAAGTCACCATCCTTTGTTCATCCCCAGTCAGCAGGACTTGGGTTTCTGGTTGGCAGCCTGTTGAATGACTCCATATGCAGCCTGCCTGGTAGGCGGCACGCTTGACATGCTGAAGGAGAGAAAGCTCGAGTGGGGGAATGGCTTCGTATGGTCTCTGCTTTTGAACAAACATGTCGAGCCGTGCATCATCAACACCAGCAGCTCTACTGGATCTGTCATACAATATTACTATTAACTTCGCCAGGATTGTCAGATCGTAATCTTCAACCTTTGGTGGGTACTGGCGGAATTTGATGATTACATCAGAGGCCTGCATGTATACATTCCAGGTTTGTCATGCAGACTTATTCCATTTTCCCCGGAAGGCTGATACAAAAACCAGTGAATGCATGGAAGAAGATAATCCCTCTTGTCTTGTCTGGTCCAACTGAGTCACTGGGTATTGTACATGAATGTACCTCAGGTTCCGTCCTTGACCAAAAGCCACCCACAGCTTCTGCAGACCAAACTCCTGCAGTGCTGGCAGAACACTAACTGCAGTGACTAGAACATATGTGACACTGGCTTTGATCATGAGAACCTTTGTGCCATCATGTTCAGCACTACATGGATAGTGGGTTGGATGTGATTTCAGTTCTTCATCCTTCTTAATAGTTTCACACAGACAACATTTGCTCCAGTCAGTTATCCTTTTAAATAATAATTCTTTTGAACTGGCCATCTTAGGGAATACTTAATAGGTTCCAGGCCGAGGGATTATCCTTTTACCACCTTTCACTGCAGAGTGAGGCACATTCAGGTATGGGATACGACAAGATTCGGGCATAAAAGGAGAATGCCCTACACCTAGCCCAATCGTTCATCCAGCGTCATAAGTACCGTGCGATCTGTACACTGTAGTATATTGATGTAAACTCCACAATACATAACAGTGGCGACGAGAAAACGAACTTAAGCATGTCGGGGAAGCTTCGAGCCGTATGTGGAAGAGAAGGAGAGGTTCGAAAACTACGGTTCGAGTTCTTCGTGATCAGTAACGGCGTATCAGCAGATGTCAAAAAGAGCATTTTCCTGTTAAACGTTGGCGCTGAATGCTACGCGAAGTTGAAGACGCAACTGAAGCCGGAGACACCGGCAAATGCGGACTAAGATGCGGTAATTCGTGCGGCGACCACGGTTTACAAACAGCAACTAATAAACATAGGCCTGAGAAACAAATTCATGAACAGACTGCGTAGGCCTTCAGAGTCAGTGACGCAGTTTGCGCTGGCGTTGCGTGAGTTATGCGGTGAATGTGAGTACCCACGTGATTATCAAGATGAGGCTCTGAGAGACATGTTCGCAAAGGGCCTGAACTTGACAGCGGTACAAGCGAAGTTAATGCTCAGAGACAATTCGCTAACCTTCAATGAGGCTTATAAGACGAAATGGCCGTGAAGAGCTCAGGGGAGTTCAATGAAAAGCCCGAAGATTTTCCATCTACGACGGCAGCGGTGCATCACGTAACTAGTCGGGGATCACCAAGATAGACGCAGACGACGGTGCCGGCCGACCGAGAGTGCTTCCGATGCGGCAGACACCACTCTGCTGCTAAATGCAAATTCATTGATCAAAATGTTACTTGTGTGGTGAAATTGGTCATGTAACAAACATTTGCAAGTCTAAAGGCCATAAAGGCCGAAGGGAGATCAATGCAGGCAGAGAGGTTTCTCATATTGATGATGTTGTTGATGAGGTTACTGATGTTTATGGCAGTCAAAGTGACCTAGGTCTACATGGAGTACACAGCTAGCGAGGTTAAGAGAGGCATACATGTGAACATGGAGTTAAATGGACCCAATGTGTCAATGCTTGTAGATACTGGGGCGGCGGTGTCTATTGTACCGGGGAATGTGTACAAAAATGTCTTGCGTAGCTTTCCACCACAACAAACCGGTCTGAAGCTAAAGTCATACACCGGAGAACTAATCCCATTGGCAGGTAACGTGTGTGTGCCTGTCAGATATCGTGGAAACAAACATTCATTGCAGGTGTTTGTGGCGAAAGGGTCACGACCAGGCATTGATGGGGCTGGATTGGTTAAAGCAGATACCACTTGACAGGGGTGCAATTTTCAGTGTCAATCCCCAAATCGTTACAGAGGTAGACCAGTTGTTGATTGATTACGGGAATTTGTTCAACGAGTCACGTGAGGGGATTAAGTGCTACACTGCAGCTCTTAGATTGAAACCAGATCAAAGGTCAGTTTTCCAGAAGGCGCGTCCGGTCCTTATTCCATGCGAGAAGTCGTGGAGAGTGAACTCGAGCGTCTTGAATCAATTGGCGTTCTCCATCGTGTTGAGTTTAGTGAATGGGCAAGCTCCACAGTCAATGTTCCAAAAATGAAAAACGGCAAGATGGCGGTGCGGATTTATGGCGATTTCAAGTTGTTGAACGCAGAATCGAAGATGACAAGTAACCGCTTCCTAGAACGCATGATTTTTTCACCAAGTTGGCTCAGACAAACATGACGCCTAAGGTGTTTTCGGTTCTTGACTTGGGTGGGGCCTTCAATCAGATGGAAATGTGCGAGGAGTCGATCCCTCTGCTAACAATCAACACCCACAAGGGACTGTACAGAATGCGCAGGCTAGCATATGGCGTGAAGACGTCACCGTCCATTTCCCAAGCGAATATGGACAACATCTTGAGTGGCATTGAAAATGTGATCTGCTTCATAGATGATATTCTCGTTGTGGGTGACGACGAGGCCGATCTTCTAAAAACACTGAATCTGGTGCTAGCGCGACTAGACCAAAACAGGATGAAGTTGAACAAAGTTACGTGCAGGTTTCTGAAGTCGAAGGTGCAGTACTTGGGCCACATCGTGAGTGCTGAGGGCACTGAGCCTGTGCAGGACAAGGTTGAAGCTATCAGAAAGGCACCAAGGCCAACCAATTTTACGGAGTTGCAGAATTTCCTTGGTCTAGTCCAATATTACGCGAAGTTTATGGCTGACTTGTCCTCGATGCTGCAGCCACTCTTCAGACGTCCTCAGGCAGGGGTCAAGTGGTCCTGGTATGAGGAATGTGAGGCAGCATTCACTCAGTGCAAAAGAGTACTGTCCAGTTGCACCATCCTCACGCACTACGACCAGAGAAAAGAGCTGATATTGGCTACCGATGCGAGCCAGTATTGTATTGGCGCAGTCGTTAGCCACAAAATGAAGGATGGATCAGAGAAGTCGATAGCATTCGCCTCGCGAACACTGAGCAAAGCTGAGGAAAATTACTCGCAGATCGAAAAGGAGGCCTTGGCGATAATATACGGAGTGAAGAAGTTTTCAACTCTACTTGTTTGGTCGCTTTTTCACACTGGTGACGGATCATCGTCCACTGGTTCGCATCTTCGGAGAAAAGACTGACGTACCTACGATAACGGCGGCTCGGATACAGCGATGGGCTCTGATACTGGCGGGTTATCAATATGAGAACCAATTCAAGCCGTCAAAAGAAAATGCGAACGCAGATGCACTGAGCAGATTCCCGGTGGGATCGCCCGAGGCGTCTGATCCTGATGAAACGGTGGCAGCAGTCAGCATGTTGTCGGTGGCCGAACTTCCAGTAACGGCTAAAATGATTGCAGGGGCTACCAGAAAGGATCCTACGTTGGCCAAGGTCTATGAATTCACATTGCGAGGCTGGCCAAACTCAACCGATGAGTCGGTGAATGCATATCGATGCAGAAAAGATAAACTGTCGTTGGAAGATGGCTGTCTTCTCTGGGGGAGGAGAGTAGTCATTCCAGCAGTGTTCAGAAAACAGATGCTACGAGAACTGCATGTGGTGCATCCGGGCATGGTCAGAATGAAGTCGATCGCTAGAAGCTTTGTCTAGTGGCCTGGCCTTGATGCGGATATCGAGGACTGTGTCCGAAACTGTCGGGAATGCAGCCATGTAGAAGGTAGCACCACTGGTTCCATGGCCGTGGGCTACGGGATCATGGGAACGTATCCATGTGGATTTTGCACACAAAAAACGGACAGAACTTCCTTGTCGTGATGGATAGTCATTCAAAGTGGCTGGAAGTGGTCTCAATGTCTCGCACTATTGCAATCAAGACGATAGTGCAACTGAGAATAATGTGCGCAGCATTTGGCTTACCACGCGAGGTGGTATCTGACAATGGACCACAGTTCGCTTGAGAAAATATGGTCGTTTCTTGATGTTGAATGGCGTCAAGCATATACTGTGTCCAACTTACCACCCGGCGACGAACGGCCTCGCGTAGAGGAATGTCCAGACGTCCATAGAGGATGCTTGCAAAATCGGACAGCCAGCTACCATTGCAACACCGTCTGTCGGACATACTGTTCCAGTACCGAAACACACCGCATTCGCTTACGGATAAAACGCCGTCAGAGTTGTTCCTGAACCAGCTGCTATCAGGCGTTCATCACGAGCTATCAAACCTGTTGTTAAGTTGAATTTGTGATTACTAACCCAGATACTCTTAGAATAAGCTTGCTATATTAGTCGCAGATGGTTCTTTAGAATAGTTCTATTTTAAGGTGGAGAAATGTTGTATATTGATGTAACGGGTACCCGATAGACGTTACTAGCTGTAAGTGTCCGCCCGTGTTTTGTACCGTTTCTGTAATACATGCCAGAGGCACTCTGGGATACCGCCAACATCATGTATAGTTGATTACTATAGGTGATCTGTCTCATTAAACATGCAAACTCCACAATACATAACATACACCATCCACGTAACTGAAGCCCCGTTACCTTTGGCTCGGCTCTCCCGCGCTGGCAGATCTTGTCGTTTCAGGTGCGGCTATCAAGCAACATCTAACTAATTTAATTTACATGGGGCTCACTAGATATCATATCATTTGGGATACTAAGCCCATGTACTACTACACTACTGCTAACTACTACATGTATCACTACAGAGCTGTAGGAAGACAATTTAGCTGACACTGAACCCCATGCTGAGTTTCACAGCAGTGATGTCACCAGTGTGCCCTGGTTGTGCCTTGACATCCACTCTCTTCCATATTTAAGTACGTTTACTCTTTCTTATATCCATCTCCTCTCGTCTGTCTGTCTGTCTGTCAGTATCAGATACTGTATTCATACACATTAAATCGGAATCAGACATACTCCATCACACACATAGAGCCTCTGTATGCTACCCTCACCTAGTTCAGCCCGCAAGCCAACGTAGTTTACTAGCAACTACTTGCAACCCTAGGTGAGAGTAGGGTTAGTAGTGCGGACTAATGCCGGGAGTCCATTCAGAGAATGTGGCTGACTTCTGAAGCAAACGTGTACCTCTACTACCACACCCCACACACCTCATGTCTCGTACACTACTACACACTAACTATTACTATTACTACTACACACTAACTACTACTACTACTACTACTACACTACTACTACTACTACTACTACTACTACAACAACAACAACTACTACTACTACTAATACTACTACTATATTATTACTACTGCTACTACTAATATTACTACTACACTACTACTACTAATATTACTACTACACTACTACTACTACTACTACACTACTACTACTACAACAACTACTACTACTACTACTACTAATACTACTACTACTATACTACTACTACTACTACTACTACTACTATATTATTACTACGTCGATAGCATTCGCCTCGCAAACACTGAGCAAAGCCGAGGAAAATTATTCGCAGATCGAAAAGGAGGCCTTGGCGATAATATACGGAGTGAAGAAGTTTTCAACTCTAATTGTTTGGTCGCTTTTTCACACTACTACTACTACTACAACTACTATTACTACTACTACTAATACTACTACAACTACTACTATTACTACTACTATATTACTTCTACTACTACTACTACTACTATTACTACTACTACTAATACTACTACAACAACAACTACTACTACTACTATTATTACTACTACTACTATACTACTTCTACTATTACTACTACTACTACTACTATTATACTACTACAACTACTACTATTATATTACTACTACTACCACTGTACTACTACTACTATTACTACTACTACTACTACTATACTACTACTACTACTACTATATTACTATTGTTATTACTACTACTACTACTGCTGCTGCTACTACTACTACTACTACTATACTACTACTATACTACTTATACTATTACTACTACTACTATTACTACTATTATACTACTACTACTACTATATTACTACTACTATACTACTACTATTACTACTACTACTACTATACTACTACTACTATATTACTATTATTATTACTACTACTGCTACTATACTACTACTGCTACTACTATACTACTACTACTATACTACTACTACTACTATATTACTATTTTTATTACTACTACTACTACTATACTACTACTTCTACTATACTACTACTACTACTACTTTTACTAATACTACTACTACTACAACTACTACTACTACTACAACAACTACTACTACCACTATTACTACTACTACTACTATACTACTTCTACTACTATTACTACTACTACTATATTACTATTATTACTATTACTACTACTACTACAATACTACTACTACTACTACTACTGCTACTATTACTATTACCACTACCACTACTACTATACTACTACTATTACTACTACTACTACTACCACTACTACTACTACTACTACTACTACTACAACTACTATATTACTACTACGTCGATAGCATTCGCCTCGCGAACGGGGTCAGCCCACTGTTGTTTTTTCCATAGGCGACCATGTTAACGTTTTGTCTGATTATAAGAAAACGTGACCTATAAAATGTCTTAAACTTCTCACCTGCTGTTGTCATCATCTCATTGACATGCCAATAGATTTAAAAAAAAAATTGCATACTTCCAGCTCTCGTAAAATGCCTGTATGTGTGACACCCGTCAATATTTACAAATGCCGGCAAGAGTTACTCCGCAAACAGGTCACACAGGCACATTGCTGCCAAATATACTTCCGCTTATTCAAATCATCTAGAAATCCACCATTTTACAGTCAACACCTTCTACAATCACACATGAACATCTCCTTACTCAAATGCACTTATGTCACAGCATGTGGATTTTGTAAAAAATCATTTCTAAAAAATACACTGCATTTTTCTTCGTGTGCAACGGACAGGAAGTCTAACTAGAACATGACCCCAAGTAGGCAAGGCAAGCTTGGAGAAAAATGTTGAAACTAACACTTTTGATAGGCTCTCCTATCTCATTCCCTGTGTGGTATTTTTTTTTGTAATTCATCCACGTGTTTGTTTTTTATACACATTTCAAAAGAGCCACCCTACTTGACAAGGCACCGTGTGAATAAGCATTTCACTGTCGGACAATTTCTAATCTAGCACAACATTCTCAGGTGGCACGTATGAACTCCTATAATAGTTTTCCAGAAAGTCCAATATGTGTTTTATAAGAATATTCAATACAGCGAGTTGTTATATGTTACATTCAAATTTATATTGATTTTATGACCTTGTGCGCTATATACAAAGGTAAATATCAACAAAAGGTCACGTTAGGGTGTGAATTCTCAAAAGGCCAGACGTCTTATGCAGTTTAATTACATAATATTACACAGCCTAATTATCAGACATTCAGAAAACAATGCCATTTGCTTGATTGGCCAGAAGGCCCTGCCAGTAGACAGTATCTGATAACAGTCTCGGGCTACAGCCGACTCCAGCTAGTCACTGTCGTCAGGCTTCATTAGGGTCAATGACAAGATCTTCAAGTGTGTTTAACTAGCAGAAGTAAACAAAAATGATTGATGGATCACCCTGCTGCAATGTTATTGTTTCATTTTCATACATATTTGCAAATTGAGGCTAGTAGCATACACACCCCACCCCCCTTATAAGACATTAGTTCCGACACTGTGATTTGGACTTGCAGGCTGATCAGAAGTCTGTAATATCCAAAAACGGTTTGTCCCGTTCAACTGTTGTTTTGCCATACATATATTATCAGTGATTGTTTCAAGATATTTGAAGTAAAATTCGTCCTCCATGATTATGCAATGACTATGGCATGCTTCCGTTGCCAGGGTCTTTATTGGGGTCAGCCCACTGTTGTTTATTCCCATAAGTGACCATGTTAACGTTTTGTCTGATTATAAGAAAACGTGACCTATAAAATGTCTTAAACTTCTCACCTGCTGTTGTCATCATCTCATTGACATGCCAATAGATTAAAAAAAAAATTGCATACTTCCAGCTCTCGTAAAATGCCTGTATGTGTGACACCCGTCAATATTTACAAATGCCGGCAAGAATTACTCCGCAAACAGGTCACACCGGCACATTGCTGCCAAATATCCTTCCGCCTATTCAAATCATCTAAAAATCCACCATTTTACAGTCAACACCTTCTACAATCACACATGAACATATCCCTACTCAAATGCACGTATGTCACAGTATGTGGATTTTGTAAAAAAAATCATTTCTAAAAAATACACTGCATTTTTCTTCGTGTGCAACGGACAGGAAGTCTAACTAGAACATGACCCCGAACACTGAGCAAAGCCGAGGAAAATTACTCGCAGATCGAAAAGGAGGCCTTGGCGATAATATACGGAGTGAAGAAGTTTTCAACTCTACTTGTTTGGTCGCTTTTTCACACTACTACTACTACAACAACTACTACTACTATTACTACTACTATTACTACTACTACTAATATTAATACTACAACAACAACACCAACAACAACAACTACTACTACTACTACTACTATTACTACTAATACTCCTACAACTACTACTATTACTACTATTACTACTACAACTATACTACTTTTACTATTACTACTACTACTATTACTACTACTACTACTACTACTATACTACTACTACTACTACTATATTACTACTACTACTATACTACTACTACTACTACTATTACTACTACTATTACTACTACTACTACTACTACTATACTACTACTACTACTACTACTACTATATTACTATTATTATTATTATTACTACTACTACTATACTACTACTGCTACTACTACTACTATACTACTACTACTACTACTACTACTACTATACTACTACTACTACTACTTTTACTACTACTACTACTACTACTACTACTACCACTACTACTACTACTACTACTACTACAACAACAACAACAACTACTACTACTATTACTACTACTACTACTACTACTATACTACTTCTACTACTGCTATTACTACTACTACTACTACTATTACTACTACTACTACTACTACTACTGTACTACTACTACTACTACTACTACTATATTACTATTATTACTATTACTACTACTATACTACTACTGCTACTACTACTACTACTACTTTTACTACTACTACTACTACTACTACTACTACCACTACTACTACTACTACTACTACTACTACAACAACAACAACTACTACTACTATTACTACTACTACTACTACTATACTACTTCTACTACTGCTATTACTACTACTACTACTATTACTACTACTACTACTACTACTGTACTACTACTACTACTACTACTACTATATTACTATTATTACTATTACTACTACTACTACTAATATACTACTACTGCTGCTACTACTGCTACTACTACTACTGTACTACTACTACTACTACTACTATACTACTACTACTACTACTACTGCTACTATTACTACTACTACTAAACTACTACTACTACTACTATTACTACTACTACTACTACTACTATACTACTACTATTACTACTGCTACTACTATACTACTACTACTACTACTACTGCTAGTTTACTACTACTACTACTACTACTACTACTGCTACTACTACTACTACTACTATTACTACTACCACTACTACTACTACTACTACTACTACTACTACTACACTACATCTGTTCAGCTTCTGCATAGTCAAAAACATATGATTAGACACAAAGATCATTCAAATCGGACCATTCTGTCAAATGTTATGGCGAAAATAGTATTTTATGTCGGAAATTGGCGGCTACCTTGAATAATAATGGCGGCCATCTTGACATTTCCGGTGGCCAACGGGCTTTTTTTTTCTTCAAAAAGATGAGCCAATTTTGGTGCTTGTGTCAACATTTTAAAGATTCCCCAGAAAATGTTCACTTATCTGCTCCACTATGTGGCCTAGGCACAAGTCAGAAGCTTTGCAGCTGATCGGCAAAACGCGACAGCGCCTTACGGTCGAGATATGTGGGTCATTCTCCCAATTCGGTACACATTTGAGTCCCAGAAACGTGCATTTTCCGTGTTCTGCATATGTCAAGAGCAACGAACCATCAGTTATGGGTATACATATACGTTATATTTATTAATTGACGTATTGTACAATAAATTGAGTAATTTCTGTTAAAGAAAAACTAAGTATTATATGATGTGGGTGGCAAAAATGTCATGTCCCTGAATCTAAATCTGTGTCCTACGATCTCGGTGGCAGCAACACGTTTAATGGTAATAATATTTTATAATCATCACCATCAGAGATCATTGGCTATATTTGGCGGAGATAGATCGTTGAAATTGGTGGTGTATCAAAGTTCATAAACAAGTGGAATTACTGATTGATAAGTATTATTATTGCCTTAATATCATTCATAAAGTAGCAGTAAACATATATTGAGTAGCAGTTGTGCTTAAAGTTAGTTAGATAAAGTATTTTAGGACACTTTAGTCTAGTGAGTGATAATAGGGTACGTTAGCCTACGGCTACGATAAGTTTGTAAACAAGATTTAACAAACCTCGTTATGTGGTAGAATATATAGGTGATAAAGTAACAACCATAAACTACCTACATAAGATAATATATGTGTAAGTCAGTACCTGCTAGACATTTTGATAAGGTAGCTTTGTTGTTAAAATTAAGCATTTGCGATAACCGGGCGAACTAAGTTTATGTAGCTAGTGTCTCTCTTATTCGCTAGGGCGCTGTATAACCTAAATAAATAAGGCAGTCTAGCGTACGCAATCTTACGTAAAGTGTAACATTTGTGCACAGAAAACAGTCTTCTTAAAGACTACATAGACAGTGAATAGTGTAAACACAGTTGACAAAACTATTTTAAATAGCTAATTAGATTATTATTATTAAATAAATTCTGATATGGCGCCTTGCAAGCGGCAAGTCAAGGCAAAGAGACACTTGGTGTGCGACGACTGCCACAGTTGGGTAGATTTTGCCTTATCCGGCTGTACGAAGTCATGGACAGAAACCAAGGAAGAGGGATTCACCTTTCAGTGCGTGGGGTGTTGGAAGGTGAAATGTCTGGAGAAAGAGGTAGCTAGGTTGGTAGATAGTGTGAAGGGGATGGAGATGAGAATCAGCAAGGAGACAGATGGAATGGAGAGAGACGACAGGGATAAAGTTGGGAATACTGTGAGACTGAAGGAGCAGAGTAGTGGCAACAAGACCGAGGAAAGGAGACTGAGAGGAGGGAAGGTGATCGGAGGGGAAGAAAGTGGAGGATCGACGGCAGGAAATGTGACAGGTGTGAAGGTGGCAGGAGAGAAAGTGACCGTAGAGAAAGAGGTAGGAGGGAAAAAGAGACGGGAGAGGAGAGAAGGAAATGCAATGGGAGGAAAGATGACGGGAGGAAAGGAAGTGAGAGTACATGTGACAGAAGAGAAGTCGGGAGGGACGATGACAGGAAGAAAGGTGACAAGAGAAACAGCGTCAGGAAAGAATGGAACGGACGAGATTGTGACGGGAGAGCAGAAGACAGGGGAACAAGATTACAACCAGACAGATGCAAACCGTAGAAAGAGCTACACTGAGGCAGTGATTGAGGGGGCAATGAGGAAAGAGAGGGTGTTTATGGGCGATTCGATTATGAGAAAGACAGATAAGACTCTAAGCGAGGGGGAGGACGTCGTTGTTTGTCTACCGGGGGCTAGGATAGAACATGTAACTGAAAGGGTAGAGAAGGTACTGGGGCATGGCAAGGGAGGGTCTATACTAGTACATGTAGGGACAAATAACGCAGAGAGGGAGGGAACAACTGGGATAGTTCAGAAGTACAGACAGTTAGTGAAGAAGTTAAAGAAGACAAGAGTAGAACAGATTATCCTCTCAGGAATTTTGCCAGTAATGGGAGGAAGGGGGCCGACATATAGAAACTGCAAGAGGATGGCGATCAACGCACTAGCTGAGCAGATGTGTAAAGAAGAGGGGGTGGGATTCGTAGATTTATGGGGATACTTTGTTGGGAGGGAAGATATGTACATGAGAGATGGCCTACATCTAAGTGGAAAGGGGGCAGCAGTTTTCTCAGAGAACTTGCTGCAATCTGTTGACAGTGGGACAGGCTGCATCTATTTAAACTAGATTCGCAGGGGGGATTCACAGAGAAGCCTGAAACTGGAGGCATAGATAAAGACAGCAGAAATAAATCGGCAAAGAACAGCCTGGAAAACTGTTCTGAATCAGGATATAAATGCATTTGTTTAAATGCAAGGAGCATAGTAAACAAAAGAAGTGAACTAAACATTATGGTAGAAGATATTGACCCTCACATAATAGGTATAACCGAATCGTGGGCCACCACTGATATATCAGATGCCGAATTGGGACTAACAGGATATGTAATGTTAAGGAAAGATAGAATAGGAAGAAAGGGAGGTGGAGTTATTTTATATATTAAAGAATCTATCCAGGCTTATGAAATAAAATTAGAAAGAGAAGAAGATTGCGAAGAAGCTGTTTGGTGTAACATAGTTACAGGAAACTCAACGTTAACAGTTGGGTTAGTTTATCGAAGTCCAAACATAAGCATAGAAGAGAATGTCAAAATACAAAACGCTATAAGGGAAGTAAGCAAACGGAACTGTATTATTATGGGGGACTTTAACCATGGGCATATACAATGGAAATCTCTACAGAGTATGGGGAGTGAGGACCACAAGTTTTTAGTTTTAGTACAAGATAGTTTCCTTTCTCAACATGTGCTAGAACCAACCAGGGGAGAGAATGTGTTAGACTTAGTTTTGTCCTCACAGAAAGAATTAGTTGACAATGTCAAGATATGTGAGCCACTGGGGAGTAGTGATCACAACCAGATACATTTTACCATCAAAGTAAAATCAGAAAGGAATAGTAAAAAGCAGTATAGGAAAAATTTCCACAAAGGAAGGTATAAGGACATGAGGAAATATTTAGCAAAGATAGACTGGAATAACACACTGAAGAATAAGACAGCAACCGAATGCTGGAATATCTTAAATAGTGAAATTAAGTGCATAGTCGATAAATTTGTACCTTTCAAAAAACAAGGGAAACGGTCTAAAAAGAAGCACTTATCGAAAGAAGCCATTAGAAAAATTAAGTATAAACAAATGATGTGGAAGTCATATAGATGTACTGGAAATGATGAAGACTACAACATTTATAAAGAAGCACTTAATCAAGCTACAGCTGAAATTAGAAATTCAAAGAGAAGCTATGAAAAAAAATTAGCTAGTAATATAAAACATGACAGTAAGAGTTTTATGCGTATATTCGAAGCAAACAGAAAGTTCAGGATAAGGTCGGTCCTCTAGAAGATAGTGCTGGAAATACAATATCAGAGGGATTCTTAATGGCAGAAGACCTGAATGAGTATTTTAGTTCAGTGTTTACCAGGGAAGATATTAGTTCACTGCCAGTACCAGAGGCTAAGTTCAAGGGGGCAGATTCAGACTATTTAGGACAGTTAGTTGTAACCTCGGAAATGGTAGCTAAGAAAATAAGGGCTATGAAGGATAATAAATCACCTGGAGTGGACGGGATTCCGCCCAAACTACTATTGGAAATTGTAGAACAAATTAGCGTACCGCTTGCAACAGTTTTCAATTTGTCATTAGAAGAGGGAGTGGTTCCTTTAGAATGGAAAGAGGCAAACATTATACCGTTATTTTAAAAAGGTTCGAGAAACAAGTCAGAGAACTATAGACCAGTGAGTTTAACATCAGTGATTTGCAAATTATTAGAAAGACTAATTAAAGATCACATGGTGGATTTTCTTGTTAAACATAACTTGATAAACCCATCTCAACATGGGTTTTAAAAGCGAGGTCATGCTTAACAAATATGTTATGTTTTTTGGAAGACATCACTAGGTGGGTAGATGAGGGATCACCAGTAGATATCATCTATTTAGATTTTCAAAAAGCTTTCGACAAAGTACCACATCAAAGATTACTCCTTAAGCTAAAGGCCCATGGCATAGGAAATGGTATAATAAACTGGATAGAAAAATGGCTGAATGACAGAAGACAACGTGTAGTAGTTGATGGGGAGGCTTCAAACTGGAAATCGGTATTGAGTGGGGTACCACAGGGATCAGTACTAGGACCTATATTATTCTTAATATTTATCAACGATTTGGACGATGATATAACAAGCAAGGTGTTAAAATTTGCGGATGATACAAAAGTGTTTAGAAGGATTAAAAGTGATGGAGACAGACAGCATTTACAAGATGATCTTGATAGGTTGATCAAATGGTCTGAAAAGTGGCAAATGCTGTTCAATTTTGGGAAATGTAAATGCCTCCACACAGGTCATGGGAATGAAGAGGTAAAATATAAAATGGGGGGTACTGTTCTAAATACTACTGTAAAAGAAAAGGACTTAGGGTTAACCATTAGTGCTGATATGAAGGTGTCAGAGCAGTGCCGTATTGCAGCTTCAAAGGGAAATCAAATCCTTGGATTAATTAGGCGAAATATAGAGTATAAGAAAAAAGAATTAATAGTACCACTGTACAAAACAATAGTGAGGCCTCATTTAGAATATTGTATACAAGCATGGAGGCCATATCGCAAGAAGGACATAGATATGCTAGAAAGAGTACAGAGGAGAGCGACTAAAATGATACAAAATCTGAGGGATCTTAGTTACGAAATACGCCTAAAAGAATGTGGTTTAACAACACTAGAGACCAGGAGATTGAGAGGAGATCACATAGAAATGTTTAAAATATTGAATGGTTATGAAAATATTGATAGAAACATTTTTTTCTCAGTTAAGAAAGATAGAAGGACCAGAGGACATGAAGCTACATTAGTAAAGGAGCAGTGTAGATTAGATATAAGAAAGTTCTCATTCTCACAAAGGACTGTAAATGAATGGAACAGATTATCTCCTGATTGTGTTGGTGCTAGTAACGTGAATATGTTTAAAAATAAAATCGACACACCTTAAAAGGGCGGGATACATGTAGATAAAAACTATTGGACTCTCGATAAGCCAAAAGGCTTCCTTGTCCACCTGCCATCCAGAGTAATTTTCTGGATGGCAATCTTGTTAAATCTTAAATCTTGTTAATCTAGTAAAATATCCCCAAAGTATCTGATTTGGATCTACATAGGCATATTATTTATATATTTATCAAATTTCAAGCCATTTTAATAAGTCCCCAAACAGTCGGTCAACCTTGTTACACTGTAGTAATTTAACTATGGAAGACGCCAAGATCTTTGAGCAGACTATGACTGAAATGGAGAGTAGGTATGTGTTTCTGTCTTTCTTAATATGGATTAAAATATCCCTTTTCAGTATCACATGCAATAATATAATTACAATATGTATTAGATGCATTGCATCATGGTTGTCAACCCTGTTACTGTCAACTCTGTTACCTATTCATGGTAACAGGGTTGACTTGATGGTAACAAGTTGACATCAGTATTCCATTATCATGATTTATGATATATTCTATCTACGAATGCTTGCCATTTTAAGTTTATTCGTATTTAGACAAATCTAAAATGAATGGTGTTCTTTCACTTTGTTCACAGTGACAGCCATGCCATTGTCTGCAGCTGAAAAAAACAAAGGGGGTATCGTGTTCGACAGGATGCGGATCCAGAACGGAAACAAATACGTCTAGAAAAAGAGCGGCTGGCATGGGAAAAGAAGAAATCGGCGGGAAAAGTGAAACAAATTAGTGAACTGTCAGCAAAAAAAACCAAGCGAAGTGTACAGAAGCGGTGGCGAGATGCACAGAAGTGGTCAAGGAGAAAAGATAAAGAGACGCATCTAACACCTCCAGCTTCTCCCCATGCTGCAAATGAACCTTCACTTTCATCAAGTTCCAGGGAAATGTGTGTATGTGTGTGTGTTGTGTGTGTCTATGTGCGTGGGTGCGTGCGTGTATAACTATAATTATATATGTGTGTGTGTTTGTATGTGTGTGTGTGTGTGTGTGTGTTTGTGTGTGTGTGTGTGTGTGTGTGTGTGTGTGTGTGTGTGTGTGTGTGTGTGTATGATATAATATACACTACTGACCAGTGACACCAGATACACACTCATACTCACCGCTTCTCAGTATATTGTATTGCCTCTATTATTTCGCTCCTTGTCTTTCTAGAATGCAGTGCTATCGTGTCCTCATCCATTTGCAGACAGCGGAAACAAGCCCAGAAAAAGCGTAGTCGACTGGCTACAAAATGTTACCGAGATTTGGAAAATGCGAGGCAGGCCATTATCAAACAAGAACGGTTGACCGCAAAATACAAAAAAAAACGTTACCAACGGGCTCGACAAGCCGTTCTGGTTGGCAAAAGGAATAAACCAAGAACAAAAACGAGGAAACTGTTGAGACACCTCATGTTCCGAAGCGTGTCAGAAAGACGTTAGAATTTCGCAGAGATGATAACAGTCGCGTCACACCAGGCAAGAAACAGACGATCACACGAAACAAAAATATGCTGCAGGAACGGCCCCTCGCTGATTCTCTGTTGAACGTGCACCGAAAGTTTCTTGCCGAGTACTCTGACAGGATTATTTCCTACTCCCTATTCTGCAAATACACCCATTCTGGGTAGTGCATCCCTCACTGGATGATCGCGATACGTGCCTTTGTAAGACACATGAAAACATTGCATATGTAGCAAATAAGCTCTACCATGTGGACATTCTGCAAACAAAGAACATGTCAACCAGTTTGATCAAGAAGAAGAGGTAAGCTACACCCAATGGCGTACCGTTGCATAGCCTCTTGAAAATGAACGCATGTTCAATGTCACCAAGAAAGAGGAAGAAACAGCAACAAAGCAAACTCTGCTAGAGCGATTCCAAAATAGTCTAAGCAAGTTCACACGGCACGTATATACGATCAGACACCAGTTTTCGGTTTGCTGAGAAGAAATCTGCCACCTTCTGAATGTGTAATTCACATAGACTTTTCTGAGAACTTCTGTTGTAAGTTCGGAAGGGAGATCCAGTCTGTCCACTTCGGTGGATCACACAAGCAAGTCATGCTACATACGGGCGTCCTGTACGTAGGAGATGTGGATCAACCGATCCCATTCTGCGCGTCCAAACGACATGACCCGACTGCAATTTGGATATACCTTGCGGCACTGTTTCATTACATGCACGTGAAACATCTAAACATCTGTTCAGCACAAAGATTTTCGACATGGGCTACCAAGCAGGGTCATGGAACTTCTGGGAGACAAGTCATGGAAAGGAGGCCCCGAATGGCATCGAAGGCGCCATCAACCGAAAGGCCGACAGATTAGTCAGCCTAGGGCATGACATCCCTTACGCAGCCTATCTATACAAGGCACTGATCCCGGAAACATCGATCAAGCTCTTCTTCGTAGAGGCAGATGAAGTGTTGAAGCAGCCGTCCCTGAGAACGTACCAGTAGTGCAAAGAACCATGAATCTACACTGGTTCGATGCACGATCAAATATCGCGATGTCAGCTGAAGTTGCACCAGCCCTGAAGCACTGTATTGCATGTGCTAGGCGGCGTCAAAGAATTTACCTTCCCTACCAGAGTGCAGCCAGTTGCCCCTGCCAAGTCCCCAGTCACTGATCAACTTGTACCTGCCTGCTGCTGATGTACAACTTGTCAAACAAGTACAACATACCAGTCTTGCGAAGCCTGCCGTTCCCACACAGCTGTCACTGCATCCCGACTTAGTGCCAGTGGAACAACTTGAAATACTTGATGAACTTAAAGGGAAATGGTGCGTTGTCAGGTATCAGGGAAACGTCTATCGTGACATTGTCACTGACATCGAGGACGTGGACATTGAAGTCGAATGCAAGAACAGCGTGGGCGTGAACCGGTTTTACTAGCCACAGTATATGTGATTGCTGGTACACAGTTGACGATGTCCTGTTTCTCATCCCTGAAGCAGAGAAAGTTGGGAGTAGGCACCTCCAGGTTCTGCACATCTCTGGGAGCTCATTCAGTAGGATTTACTCTCTGCTTGACTCTGAGAATAAGGACGGCCGCATAGACAACTACTCTTTTGTGTGCTATGGTGCATGTTTATATGGGTACAACATTTCATAATCTGTGCTAAATGTATAGTCATAATGGTGTATGACTGTGCGCTCTAGTTATACCTGCACTAGATTACAACAATCTATAGTATTATATGTCTAGCGTAACCATTGTTTACGATTGTATTATTTTAGTGTCAACTCTGTTACTGCCAATTAAGTCAACTCTATTGCCGGTACTACCAATGTATAAACACTCGATAAGCAGTTATGGTGTATGATTTTGTGCAATATATAAACTATACTAGATTGCAACAGTCCATGGTATTATATGTCTTATTTAGCTATTGATTACGATTGTGTTATTTTAATGTCAACTCTGTTACTGCGAAGTCAACTCTGTTACTGCTAAGTCAACTCTGTTACCATCACTAATAATGTGTAAACATATTCAAGTAATACATGTATAACAATTGTTGTCATATATCCATATGTGTATTGTGTCACATTTTTGAACAATGAAATATAGTGCCTACAGCTTGGCAGGGTCACATTAAATCACGTTGGGTTAGGTGCTTCTAAGAATACTGCATGCACTAAAAGGCAGTGTAAACTTACCAAATTAAGCACAAAATATTGATGTAATTTTTTATGATGTGTTACTGGACATAGGACACACAATTATTACATTAATGATATCATAATGAATACTGTATGACAAATATATACCACACTATATGATGTCAGTAACAGAGTTGACAGATTCATATGTGGCATGTGCACCTCTACATTAAATTATTCCACAACGTAGACATTGTAAGCCTGCACATTTTGAAAATATGTATTCCAATGTTGCTTGATCAAATAAATAAATTTTCTCGATTATTGTAGTAGTTTTGAAAATTTAAAAATAATTCGACAATATGTACCGAATTGGAAGAATGACCCATATAATGGGTGGCAGTCTTAGATGAATGGTTCGTCTTACCCCACCTTCCCCTATCTAGAAAAGTGTTTTTATTTTAAAACGAGTTGCACATTTTCATTTCCGGTTTGAAATACATGGGAATAATGAAAATGTTGTTGTGCTTTTAATGCAAGGCGGATAGACACGACCACCCACGCTTACGTTCATTTTATTGTTACACCTTTGGCTCAGGTAAGCCATGCATGTAGCCACGCCAGAGGCAAGGAGCAGCAACATCTTTGCGTATCACGTGACTCATGAATACGTCACCAATTTCGGATGGTGACTTAGCACATGTCAGTGTTTTCAAAACAGCGCGCTGAGGTGTCTCGCTACTATTTACGATTGCCATTGTGTATCGGCGTTCGTTGAGCCATTCGGCAAATAGTCTGATGTTTGCTGTTTGCGTAAGCTGCAGAAGGTAAGCCACTGTAGCTGTGTTTGAACGCCGCTAACAAGGTTATTTAGTGCACTTGTGTGAGACGGCGAGAGGCTGGTTAGACGGGTGTTACTGTGTTAGGCCTACCTTGCTGCAGCGACGCGCCGAAGGGGGCCGGGTGCCATTCTTAAACAATCGGCAGGCGGGGTCACTCTCGGTGTCAATTCGTGTTCACGTTTCGTTAACATTGTCCGAGTTGTGTGTCTTGATTTTGCCTGTATCTCGTATACCCGTAGCACTAGCAGTGCTAAGTATGACCGAACTGCAAACAGGTTTTACGGATACTAATAATGACTACAGTCTCTGGATACACTTTAGAACTCGTCCTTGTTGACAGGAATTAATATCTGCATTTTGATGAGATGCCATTTGTTAAAAACGCCAAATATATGTAAAATAATTGTAGCTTTGTAATAATAATAATTGTATAAACATATGTGTAATATAATAATTATAAACAAAATAAGTGACATTCATTGTAGAGAATGCATTATTTAACCCACTAATTATTTCTAAAATTATTGCAGAAATTTATTAATAATTATGATAATACAGTTATAGAAGAAATTTTATACTTAAATTTTATTTAAAATCTTGAGTCACGTATGATCAATGTATTTTTATTATTTAATTTTAACAGGAAGATGGTAATGGTTAGACATCTGAGATTCCCTCTAATGATTAATTGAATCAGTCTGTGGAGGGTTAAAGACTAAATTATTAAGTCAGAAGTGTGAACAATTGGTTATCAATATCACTGCTAGCCATCAGACATCAAACTACCTTCCTAAATCCCTGATGAAGTACCACTTGCTTTCTACATGGCTCAGTCCCCCCCCCCCGCTCAGCCTACAAAGTCTACTGGTCTTCTTGATTTAGTTTTAACAAATTGTGTCTGACAGTGTGACATATTTCATAATGTTTAGCTTTCTGGTGGCATAAATACCTCTGTCGCAATAAGGATCCAGCAACGGCCGTCTGTGAAGATGTGAATGGTAAAATGGATGAAGAAAACGGTGATAGACTTACAATCATCCGTGGTGAAGAAAGTCTATCTGAAGCAGAGCAATAGACTTATCAGTTTCACCTCTAAAAAGGGAACTTCGAGGAATAACACACACTCATGCACACATGTAGATATATATGTAGACTTATCAGCTTCACCTCTTAAAAGGGAACTTCGGGGAATAACACACACGCATGCACACAGACGCATGCACACATGTAGATATATGTAGACTTATCAGTTTCACCTCTTAAAAGGGGAACTTCGAGGAATAACACACACACATGCACACAAGTAGATATATATGTAGACTTATCAGTTTCACCGCTTAAAAAGGGAACTTCGAGAAACAACACACACGCATGCACACACACACATGCACACATATATATTTGTACACTTATCAGTTTCACCTCTTAAAAGGGAACTTCGAAGAATAACACACACGCATGCACACACACACACACAACATTTTTTCTGTTTCAATAAAACAACATGGCACCAGTATGCTATTTATAATACAAACACATTAGATGTGCTATTTTGATTACTGTACAACATTTTGTTAGGTGACTGGAGAAGACCAACCTGGATAATGCTAAGATCTACTGTATGGATCCAGTTCAGATCTTTTGTGCAGTGTAATGATTCACTGCTTTGGACGGCTGACAGGAAATACCTACCTTTGAGGCACTGAAATATTCAATGGCAACAGAACATTTACCGGGCAACCACGGAACACTAACCAGTGATTGCTATTATTAATGGGAATGCCTTGTAAACAACCATCTTCACAGGCTAACTGATATGTCAAGCTCTAGTTTGAGGTGTCACATCTTTTAAAATTAAAATACCACAATTTCAAAATTCTGAATTTTTCGATCTCAAAGTACACTTAAAAGTTAAATTAGTGATTTTATACTTCATGTTTAGGTCGGTATTGCAATGTATTTATATATTTTATATATACTGTCAAACATTGAATAAAATATGAATTTGACAGACCAATAAATAATCCTGTGAAGGACATTATATATATATATATTCTTCAAAGGTGACATTTTTTTCACCACCTTTTCGTGTATTAAAAAAAATATTAACAGCTGAAAGATCACAATGATAACATGTTTTTTATTGATGTTATTTATAACCAACAAAGGTGTTTAGTACATGTATTGTGTGTGTGGTAATAAGTTAAATATTAAAGGTAAACCCTTAGCTTTTGTAATGTATTGTGAAATCTTGTTATATTGCATGAACTACAGTACTGGGGTGTATATACAGTATATATATATATATATATATATGTACCAATGTTTTAACAGCTTAATTTATGTGTTTTAAAGAACCATGTTTTTAAAATGCAATTATTTACAAATAGCAACCTTGCTTTTCAGTAGGCCAGCTTAAAGATGGATCAAAACAAATGGGCTGATCAGGTTATATGGATCATTCAGAAGAGCTGTGAAGGTTTAATTATTGCAAAAATACAAACAATTAACACAAGTATATTTTTTAATTTTGGTGAAGTGTGGTGAATGGTCATCTTTGGTACAATATAAAGTATAACAGTGCCAGCACAAACTGTGTAAGGGTGCACAAGAGCACCCAGATACACACGCCCCCACCAGACATGAGGTTATTTCCATTCTGGAATTGGAATTTATTTTCGAAAATTAGTTGGAATTGGAATTCATTTTTGAAAGTTAGTTGGAATTACAATTATTTTTTTAATTGGAATAACATTTTTATGCAGCTGCAGACATGAGCAAATGAAGTTAACTTATTGGAGTGACATTGATGGAACGACTGATTTTGTTAATAATATCTTATTAAATATGATTGTGCAAACATTTTCAAACTTGTACAAATAAAATTGTGTTAAAACGAATTGTAATTGAATTTTTCCTTGCAATTTTCAAAGTTGGAATTGATAATTTGGAATTGGAATTGTTTTTGCAAGGTGGAATTGGAATTGAATTTCTGGATTTGACTAAAAATGGAATTGACAAAACGGAATTGCCTCACTTACAGAATCTTTTAACTGTGCACTGAACTCTGATGGAACAAGAAACCTGCTTCTGAATCTTCTGTGTCTTGCAGACATTATAATATAATCCGTGTTTGTGGACACAACTCATATATGTGTAAGTAGCCAGTTCTTACTCTATGCCCACTGTATGGATTGATCGTATTCATTACAGACTTTTGGGGGAATATGACAATATGTATTCCGTTTCAATACTGATTTGCTATAGAGTGGAACCTCCCTATTAAGGTCACCCTTGGGACTTGACAAAAGTGACCTGAATAGCCAGGTGACCATGTTAGCAGCACAAATTTTGTATACTTTACTGTTGCAAAAATAATTTGGGACTGTCCCAGGGTGACCTTAATTGCGAGGTGGCTGTATTACTGAGGTGACTGTGAAGCGAGGTTTGATGTTGGCACGTGTAATTGCTGGGTAGATGGCGATAGTCAGTCGGAAAAGGAATGTAATTGGCTGGTTTATATTGAAAAATGTAACTCAGATTTGTGTAGATTTATAGAGAACTCCAAATGGAAAATACGGATTTCAATCAAGAAAATATATGATATGTTCACCTTGCAAAGTGCAAACATAAATCGACCTGAATGATGGACATTTTTAAAAAAACCATCGGTTCATCCTTTTAAAAACACATTTAGCTGACCATGGTTATTGAATAGTTGCAGTATAACATGACTTTACGACCAAATTGTGTACCTTCAAATGTAGTTGTTGTCTCTTCCGTTAGGTAAGTATTAGCAGGAAGTACACTGCATCAATTATACATTGCCCGAGTAATAGTTTGATGTGTAGCAACTGGGAACTTCAAAGGTATTTGTGGGTAGAAATGTCTGCTTTTGCAATAAGTGACAACTACAGGCAATAGCGGCTGTTTAATATTTGAATATTGTGTTTACAATTAGTACATTCCACGGATGCTATTTATGAACACTATTTCTAGTTTTAAACACAATTTGGCAGGCAGTATAAATTTAAAATGTTTACACTAATATTAAAAGCAATTTATAAATAAAAGCAAAAATAGAGAAGCGAGCGAAAAATGAACAACTGTCAAACACGTTCCAAAAACGCCTTTTGAACAATTGCTAATACCATTACGGTTCGTCGGATCCCAACAATATTGATGTCGTTTGAAAGTTTAAGCTTTCTGCTATTCAAACATATAAATGGTTTTCTGATAATAATTCCTAAAATTAACTAAAAACGGACCTACAACCGGACCCGTTCCAGTGTCTTAGACACTGCGAACAATGTTGTTTCGTCGACACAGTTCACCAATCTTCCGATTGAGGCACCACTAACTGATTTCATGGTATAAGCTCCACCCACTTTCAAACGGCTGCTAAAATGACATACGCGAAGTAGGCTTGACGTCACAATCACGTATATCAACCAACCAACGCAACGAATTTAGACCCGTTGGGTGGCGTACATTATTGTGATGTCACGCTGACGTAGAGATATAACGGTTTCACTGCGATCAAAACAGTGCCGCAATCGGAAGATTAGTGTACTGAGTACCCGCCGCTAACATCGTTCGGAGCCGTACAGAACACCGAAAACGGCGTGATTGTAGATCCGTTTATCGGTGTTCTTTAAATGGTTACCTGGAAATCTAGATGACGCTAGAATAACAAAAAGTGCATTCTTTCAAATGATACCAAGATCGTCGGGACAGGACGAGCCGTGAGGGTGCTAGCGACCGTAGAATTTCATGTTTTGGACGTGTTCTGAGTTGTTCATTTTTCGCTCGCTTATCTATTTTTGATAAAAGGTATGTTTTAACAGCACAGTATCCAGTCCTCAGGACTGTTCAAAGTGCTTTACACTTTACTCCCTGGCAGACCTGTTCAATTGAACACCATTTCAACTTTTCTTGGAAGCATTCAGCCACGTTGCAATTGATTCACAAAGACTTTGTACACAAATATCCATCACTGTCAATCACCAGGTACTCATTTATACTAGCTGAGTGAACTGGAGCAACATAGAGTGAACAAACTTGCTCAAGGTTCGACACTGCCACACAGGATTCAAACCTGTGTTCTCTAGGTTGAGAGTCCAAAGGTTCTAGCCACTGCACCACTGTGCTCAACAAAAATACAAATAAACGTTAATGAATGAGGATGTCGTACCTTTAAATAAGACGCAGGTGTGAACATCGTTGGCTGCCGTTTGCTGCATCAGAAGCCGTACAGGTAGTAGTGATCTTCAAGAGGGGCATTTGGATGTCTCAGTAGTCAGTTTTTAGTCCTTTGGCCGAAGGTCCAAGGGACTATTGCCATCACTCTGCGTCTGCTGTACGCCGTCCGCCGTCCGCCGTTAGCTGCATTTTGCATAGACATATCTTAGGGCACTGCCACTATGCACGAGAAATCTGTATTTGATTGAATCATTTTAAGGGCTCCCTAGGGCCTCCAAGGACCCCAAAACTGGTGAAAATGTAACATTTTGCCTATTTTTTCAAAAACTGTTCAGCAACTTTTTTTCTAATTTTGCATAGATGTATCTTAGGGTGCTGCCACTATATACAAGAAATCTGTATTTGATTGAATCATTCTAAGGGCACCTAAGGGGCCCCCAAAGTGCAAAAGTTTTACATTATCTAGTGATGTGGTTTTGAGAAGGGCCCTTGAGACCACCCCCAACAGTAGATGTTGTGCATTGTGCCACAAAGTCAACAGCTGTGACTAATCTCTACAGCATAGTCCATTGAGACCTTGACTAATCTTTCATTGGTCACAGCACCCAGGCAGAGTAGACACACTTGATCCCTGTTAGACTGAACAATTGCCAAACACTTTTAAACTGTATCTTCAAAACTATTGATTTTCTATAATTGCAAGTTGTGTTTATTTTGATGTTCATTTAATTATTATAAAATGGTGTGACTGTGGTGTCTTGTCTCCTGTTAGACTGAACAGTTGCCTAACACTTTTAAACTGTATCTTCAAAACTATTGATTTTCTATAATTGCAAGTTGTGTTTATTTTGATGTTCATTTAATCATTATAAAATGGTGTGACTGTGGTGTCTATTGGTTAAAGATGTATTGTCTGTAGAAACCTGTAGGTGACAAACGTAGACAATTAATATTCTGTCACCTGTAGGTAACAAACATAGAAAATTAATATTCTGGACAACTATATAGTGAAATATCCTACACTTTATTGATATCAAATGCATTCTACTGTTCTGTTTACACTTGCCATGCCTTGTGTAGACATGGAACTATGTAAATCAATTGTATCAATATAGACTAATAATTACAGATTCACAATATAGTTGACATCTGAAACAACCAAATGTCAACCATTAGAAGAGTTGACATAGTTCCGCTATACACAAGAAATCTGTATTTGATTGAATCATTCTAGTGTCATCAGCATATAGTAGAACATACATTTTCTACATCATCATCACTAAGGTTGTTGTAAATTTCACCAGCTGCCATGTCAAGTCCATTATAATTGTGACTAACAGTGTTCAAAATTATTCAGGTAAATAGCAAATAACAAAGGACACAAGTTTTCTCCTTGCCATACCTCTACATCACATGAGAAGAAGGCTGACACAGCCTGGCCCTGATTCATACATGATTTAGCATTTTTGTACATGTTGTATACATCTTTCAACACAATACCAATAATACCGCATGAAATTATCTTAGACCACAGGGAGGACCGGTCTACTAAATCAAATGCTTTCTTATAATCGATGAAGGCACAATAAAGCCTTTTGTGTCGAGACAAATACAATTCAACCAATACCCCTATTTGAACACTGCCTGTTCTTCACCTATCACATTCGTTTTGTTTATGTATGTGGTCAGTCTGGTGTTCTGAACAATCACTAAGGATTAATGAACACTTGTGCAGATTTAATTGATTTATTCAGCAATGAGGACATTGCTTAGGCCTCACTCTGGATACTGTCACTCACAGTGTTGTGTATTGTCTTAGTTGGTGCATTGAGCTAATCTACTTGACCATGAATCAGTGGTGGCTCTGGTTGTGTATTACACCCAGCTGTGGAGCTAAGGTTCTCTGCTTGCTGGCAGTAGCTTGTGTCAACATACAGCATTAAGCCACTAGACCCCTGTTAAACTGGACAGTTGCCTGTAGGTTTTAAAATGTGTCAAACAGTGAGTCTACCTTTTGCTCTCAAATAATCTGTCCTCTTAGTTTTACACATAAAGACATAATCTGGCATAACTTGATAAGTCTTTGTAGCAGCACATTTGTACTTCCAGTGTATCATTGCAACATAACATACATATTACATACCATGTGCCACATTTGAATGTTGTGCATGTAATATTTCCATGCAATCCATTTGCATATATAATGTAAAACTTCAACAGCCGTTTTCTTCATTTTCACTTTTTGATCCCTACCATGTTCAATGCTCCATAACTTTGCCAATTTTTGTAGCAGTCATAATTTTTGAAACCGTGTAAAGCACCCTACCAAACTTTTACAATGATGTAAGAAAACAATGTTACAATTTTTCCGACTTATCACTCATTTGGTCAGCCGGGGTCACATATAAACGTATTAGTCCAAAGGACTTCAGGGCCATTTGGCCCATTTTTTTGGTGAGCTTTCAATTGCAGGTAGAAAAACATCTGCAGTAGAAAAACGTGCCAAGGGCCTGTATATTTGTGAAAAACTGCATTGCATCACAGAAGAAAGCCATTTTAGATCTACACATGTATCTTTAAATTAAAAGCACAAACGAAGATACTTTGCCCTATTATTTTTGACATATTCGTGCTGATGGTACATGGCATATAGGCACGTCCCCTGGGTGGCGGATGGGGGAACCCTCCCTGGGGGGGGTTGCACTTGAATAATACAGAATAGCGTGCCGTGGGCCAACGTACCATAGGAGAATGGAAAACTCTAACTTCAAACACGGGTAGATGGGGCTCGTCAGTCCTGGAGGACAACTCATCTAGGAGATGGAAAACTGGTTTTAAAACCTTGGCAGTTGGGGCTCATCAGCCTTGGAAGGCAGTTCAACTAGGAGAATAAAAACTCCGATTTTAAACCTCCACTGCCTTGCGACTATACCCACCTATAGGGAAGGCTTCGGGACTAAACCCCGAGGAATAATCTGGAGTTGGAGTCCCAAAGGCTGTTCGACGTTGACTTTAACGTTCTGCTGGCAACCTGGCAACGCCTTCGACACCACTGGTGCCAAACTGTATTGACTCTTGTCGTTCCTTTGCATCCATCAGCTGCGTGGAGAGGGGGAACCTGCTGTATGGGCAACAGCTCATTCTTCATATTATTATATATTATCAGGCTTGTGCCCTGGAAAGGACACTCCAGCCTCACAGTGTTGACACAACACGGGAAGCAGCAGTCACCAGTTATAAGTCACTCCGCTCGATTGGCGTAAAGCGTGGCGCCAAGGGTTGCTTCCGATGGTGGGAGTCGTCTTCAGTACAAGAATGTATAATTTGCCAACTTCCCATCATCCGGTGATCCCACAATGCATTGCATTTACACCGCCCGCTGCCTACCGAATAGCAGTGAGGTACTGGTAATCTGGTTAGGGAATATTTAGTGAAGCATTATATTTTATATTGAGCTGCATTTTGTTGATATGGCTATTACTACCACAACACTATGTAGGTATGTGCCACAATGGCTATTACTACCACAACACTATGTAGGTATGTGCCACAATGGCTATTTCTACCACAACACTATGTAGGTATGTGCCACTATGGCTATTTCTACCACAACACTATGTAGGTATATGCCACTACTATATTATGTGTTCCTAACATAGGTTTTGCTAAACAAATGGCATTACATGTCCATGATTCACGGCCTTCGAAACAATTGCTAGATATTCATGAGCCCTCATAACACTAACCCTTACCAATACAAGTACATCAATAGTTAGATAAATCTCTTGATAATGTATCATTGCATTATCATTTCTAAGGCATAAAACATTGTATATATAATCGATATGTCTAATTTAGCCCTGTTAACTATATCATTATCATTCAAATTAACCAACCTTTCTAGACAATTTCTCCATGGTGCCATTGATGTGCAAGTAGCTGCAAAATCATGAACATTTGTAACCAAGTTTATGAACAAGTTACGCATTCCCCAATGTTCAAGAATAGATTTGATCCAGGTTCATGAACAAGTTACATTTACTCTAGGATCATGAACAAGTTACCTAGTGTTCCAAGTTCATAAACAAGTTACACATTCTATGTTCATAAGCAAAGTAGACATTCTATGTTCATAAACAAGTTACACTATGTTAATAAACAAGTTATACATTCTACGTTCATGAACAAGTTACACACTATGTTAATAAACAAGTTACACATTCTATGTTCATGAACAAGTTACACACTCTATGTTCATGAACAAGTTGCATAGTTGTTATTATTATTGTGATTATTATATGTTTATACATAATTTATATAGTTGATCCAGGTCCATGAACAAGTTACATAGTTGATCCAGGTTTATGAAAAAGTTACATAGTTGCTCCAGGTTCATGAACAAGTTACATAGTTGCTCTAAGTTCATGAACAAGTTACATATTACATACATTGTCGATGTTCTCCCTAGACCTGTGCAACCAGCCAGGCAGATTGGACTTCCTGTGGATACCCACAGGTGATATTCTCCCAGTCGTTCCCGGACAGGTGTTAACTAGGGCGTATCCCAAGTTTAGGGTAGACTGGAGGCTGGGCAGCTGTACCAGACACTGAACCAGGGAGGACCGCTCCATCAGCTGCATGCACATGAGTATCATCCTATTTGTTCTGGCCTTACAATAGAGCACCCTAGTAGCACTGAGAGAGTACCCCACAGCTGAAGGTGGAGCCCTGGAATATTAATGACTGGAGACAGACACAAGTGTTACCAATCAGTGTACATAGGGCTGCTGGGATGATGTAGGTTGTGGGGTGTGTGAATAGTGATTACAAATAGTACCAGTATGCAATGATATGTTAAAAATGAATTAGATAAATGTTTAGTTGAATTTTATGTTATGGTCACCTTGGTAATACAGCCACCACACAATTAGGGTCACCCTAGGACAGTCCCAGATTAGTTCTATATGTAGTAATGTGTAGGAAGTTAATCCCACTAATATGGTCATCTTGTGGTCAGGTCATTTTCATCCAGTCCCAAGGGTGCCCTTGATGGGTACTTGACCTTAATAGCGAGATTCCATTGTACATATTTTGGGATTAACCACCCAGGGAGAGGAATTCACAGGGCATATCATTAAGTCATCAACACCCATAGAATTATGTCTTGTCTACACGCAATGAAGATATGACTTTTAGACCAAGGTATTAAGATAAAAACAGATCATGAATGGTCATATTATGAATCAGAAGTTGTAGTTCATTTAACACAGTGTCACTCAAGCTGGTAGGAAACATATAATTTACACATCAAAAACATGAAAACAGATAACCATCGAATAGTATAAGTGTCTCATTTAAAACATTCAATATGCTAGTAGTGTAATTGTGATATTACATTAAGAAGAAGTTAGTTGGTCAGATATATTTTTTTATGTCAGAGAGTGATTTTCTCTGAGTGTTCAAATAGGGGTGATTGTGCATATATGGATTTTGTCAATGCAAATAGGGGTTACTTAGCACTCATATTGATGTGTGACTATATCTGCGTTGTCACACAGATTTCCTGAGTTCGGTTTGCGGTGGTGCTGACTTTCGCACGTCCTGGTGACCTGTCTTTAAAGCGACGGCTGTCAAGCGTGGACAGGCACTGTAGGACAGCCACCCATGAATGGCTGTACCTGTTCACTGTAGTACCCTCGGGGCATTGCTTGAACCCACAGAGCTACTTGCTAGGTCACATTCGGTGTGTCTTTGTAGGAGTGGATGTTGACTGTGATTGTTATACATGAGGTAGCCCTCCCTCTCTATGCAGGTGATTGTGGTCATATCTGCTGGTATTGACCAGACCGGACAAAGCTCTGTGACTAAATATTATATCAGAGGACACCGTTGCAGTGGTGATATGCAGTGAGTCGAGCTACCTGCATCTGGGGACCTGCCCCGATAGATTGAATTGACTGCGGGACTTGTCGGTGTGCCGACGGAGTCTAGATCAATGCACCAGCATCTGTACTGTCTACTGCACGGAGGATACAACCGTAGGACAGTATCTCGGTGACTGAATCGGTAAGGACGCTAAGACGATTCATGTCTTTTGTGTGAAGTAAGTACACCTGTGTCAAGTGGTGTTATGTTGTCGTGATCTCAATCTCGGAGCAGCTACTTGCTTAGCTTTTGTTGCGGTGAATTGCTGATTATGATCTGGGGTCGTTGATGGTAGAAATATGGAGGTGGTACTTCATAGAAGTGGTACGCGGTTGTCAAATCTTCTCTTGTATCTCGGAGGTTTATGCTGTGGCCAGGCATTGTAAAGAATGTGTGGTATTTCGTACTGTTTGGTGTATTTACATGGTGTAACTTGTGTTGGAGTCACAGAGTGGTGGTCTTTAGATCTGTAACCCACTGGTTCTAGATCTTCTAGTTGTTTCCAGTGCTCGGCAGCATTCTAATAACTGACTACCATTAGTCTGTGTATATTGTGGTTAGAATTTTTAAGGTTTTATGAGGTCTTGTTCAAGAACGTTATTGCAAAACAGGCCTTTCTTTGAATGTGAACTCAGAGTCACAAGCCTTGAAGGGATACACAGTCCCCAATGCTGAGAGTTCTGTTTTTATACCAAATACTGGTAGGTCTGAAATAAAAATAAATAGATAGATTTAATGAAAGTACAAACCATGTCTATAATAGAAAATAAATTCTCACGTTGAACCTTTCAGATATAACTACCAAGAACATGCTATTAGTAGCAAAATATAAAATAATGAAACACGTGTATGGCAAGTACAGTCACTAATTTAAAGGTACAGTTTTTATTTCATTTCACGCCTGGATCAAAACATTGAAATTAAATAGATTTATGATTATATACTAATCTATAGGACATGAATATATGATACTAGTAATGATCAGAATTATGTTGTTTTAATGAATGTGTTTACATTGAGGTGCTTGCAAATCAGTTCTTGCATGATAAACTACTATTTTTGCTCTTCAGGCAACACTGCCATCATTGAAGAATTCAAACACATCACATTGTGATTTGCGCAAAACTACTGGATAATCCAGCTATGGATTATTGGATTACGGATATCATTACAATGCTGACAGGATCATCTATGGTGCAATGACAGACGTCAGACTTTGGATATATTGTGTGGTCAGTTGTCCGAGGCCTATGTAAGATGGTCAGACTTGTGCTGTGGCTGGAGAGAAAATGGCTGCAGAGGACAAAGAAGAGTTGACCAGTCTCGCTCATATCAACACCGCACTGGTCAGTGGGTGGGAGGCGAAACTGACAAGAGAAGGACGAATCTACTACATCAAGTGAGTCTCTGTGTTTGTTGTTGGTACTGAGTTTGGTGGTGTGACATGATGTCCCATCAGGTTGTATGACTTCTGGTGACATCCAAGTCTCTAAACAGTCTCCTCCTTTTCACACTACTTCTCCGGGCTCTCATCTCTCTCTCTCTCCTTCTCCCTCTCCTTTCTGTCCTTCCTCTCCTCCCTGGCCTTCTTCCTCTCCTTTTCCCTCTCCGTTTCCTTCTCCCTCTCCTTTTCCCTATCCCCTCACTCTCCCTCTCCATGTCCTTAACTCGTTCTTCTTCTCCCTCTCCTCCCTCTCTTTCACCTTCTCATTGTCCATCTCCCTCTCATTCTCTCTCTCCTTCCTCTCTTTCTCCCTCTCCCTCTCGTCCCCTCCTTCCACTTCTTCTCCATCTCCCATTCATCCCTCTCCTTCTCCCTCTTTCTCCCTCTCCTTCTCCCTTGCTTTCTCCTTCTCCCTCTCCTTCCTCTCATTCTCCCTCTCCTTCTTACTCTCCTTCTGCCTCTTCTCCCTATTTCTCACTCTCCTTCTCCCTCTTCCCTTTCTCCTCCATCTCCTAGTCCCTCTCTTTCACCTTCTCCTCCCTCTCCTTCTCAATCTCTTCCTATCCTTCCTCTTCTTCTTCTCCTTCTCCATCTCCCTCTCAGCCCCCTCCTTCTCCTCTGTCGTTCTCTCTCTCCTTCTCCCTATCCTTTTCACACTACCTGTCGTTGCTTCTCTGTTAACCATTGTCAACTTTGTTGTATACCTGATATCACCCACAGATGTCGTTACTTTGAAACAATACTGTCATGTGACTATGTTGACCATAGATCTGTAGACCACCATCACCTCCATGGATGTAACATAGGACAGTGGTTAAATTTTAAGGAAACAGATCTGATTGCAGACAGTTATATATAGATCTGATATTTCATTTCCCAAGGTATATTTCCAACTTTGTTACTGACATACGTTCTCCTGGGAGAATGTGCAAACTTGAGCTTTTTAAAAAGGACATTATTATTGAGTTACATAAGCATGCGGACCAAGTCTCACAGGCTAAATAACTTGACCCCTTAGGCGGTTAAGCATTGGTGTGAGAAATAAACATGTGCCTTTTTTCAATCACCATGCATGCATTGTTAATGTTTAATTATGCAAGAACCATTGTGGTAATTGTGGTTGTGGATGTTTAGAGTACCGTAGGGTGTTTAGAGTACCGTAGGGTGTTTAGAGTACCGTAGGGTGTTTACAGTACCGTAGGGTGTTTAGAGAACTGTAGGGTGTAGGGCATAGGATGCATAGTCAGGGAGACATTTTTTCACTAAACACATGGTGGTCATCAAGTATATATATATATATATATGTCCACTTGCAACTTGTGGTCAAGTATGCTGTGAGAATTTTACTACCGGTTTTGGGGTGAAATCATAGTCACCTTTGTCAGGAATGACAATTATATATAGGGTTTTCTGGGTCCCTCAAAAACATTTTCTAAATTGTTCTTTAAACTGAATGTTACATTAATTTTCAATTAACCGACACTGTGTGTGTGTGCGACATGTTGGTGCATTCAGTAGAATAGTCACTGTGCTAATCCATGAGTGATCAGTGTCTGCCTGTTACCATCAGTTAAAAGATCAAACACAATAGTACAGAAAACTCAAGCTCAGTTATCTGATGCAGACAGAGTCATAAAAATTCACACATGTATCATAAATGCAATCAACACAGGTCTGTTTGGTGGTAAGTGAATGTTTATAGGAGTCTGTCCCCACCTAGTGGCTTCTGTGTGAATTAATGCACCTGGTATAACACCAAGTGATAGTTGTACACCTCTCTGTTGATTCTACAATCCATGCAAGTAGACAGTCAACAACAAGCTGCTAACAAGCAAACAAAGCCTCAAGTGGCAGCTTCTCAGATCTCTGATTAATTCAAGTATACTTATTGTCTTCGCTGTTTACATTTCCACACTTGTCCTCTGTGGCTTTCTCTAATTTTATTGTTGCAAAGTGTCACAGAGTATTTTTAAGTCACTGCTAAACTGCTACACTTGGATTGGAATTGACTAGGTGCTCAAGATATTCCCACTGGACATTGTAGTCAGCACAGATTTCTTCTTTTGTCTGCCATTGAATAGAAGTACATAGCTGGCAGCCATGGAGAATTGCATCCATTGTTGGGGGCAATAAAATCTTGCATGCCTGCTTTAACATTGAGCATATTGTGGGAAGTTTGCTCTGAGTTGATAAGAAACATAATTAGCCACTTGTCTAAGAATGTAAATAGACCCCCAGCTGAGATGTGCTGTTATTGAATTTACTGCCGTACTTATGTTGTACGAAAATAACTTTTCTTTGTGTTTAAGTCATAACAGAATGTAAAAATAAACAAAAATTATATTACCGTAACTTTGTGAAAGTCAGTGTGTCGACTTTATATTAAAAACTCCTTGGCTTGGACTGTTTTATAAGTTATTAGTAATTAAACAAATTAAGTAAAATATAGCAGTTTTTGTGTTTTTATACATTTTACCAAAAAGTGTTATGGTTCCAGTCTGTATATGTATATATATATATATATATATATATATATATATACTAATAATGTATTATTCTAATTATTTACTAAAATATTACGCTCTATTGACTAAATATTGATTATCCAATTTTATATTAATTCTTATTACAACATGACTCCCAATATTTATTTATTTATTTACAATTCTGCCAATGGTAATGTTTCATTAACACTTTGACAAACTGTCTCTGGGGGAGGGTTCACCCATGGAATACCAGGTTAAATGTTATCCAATAAATACTAAATGTGATTATATCAATTGAAGTGTCACATAATCCAAGTGGCTGGAAAACTAGCATTATAATTATATCCTTAAATTTGCCATGTTATTTTGGCGTTAGATATTCTGTGAGTGACCAATCTGATGACCTTGACAACAAATTTGTCGCTGTATGTACACAAAATTTTGGTTGCATATTCGTGAGTCTCGAAAATATGGACCCCATGCTTCCAACAGATACACAGTCCACGTGCTGTGAACGGTTGTGGACGCCTTGTTAAACTTGCACTGTTGACATTCTCTTTCTCCCGTTCCTGTCATTCGTGTCCATTTGTGAAGTGGCCTAACTGGAACCATTTCTGAGAATGTACGGACGCTTCTGCTAAATTATTCATGAATATCAAAGAGATCCATGTGAAAACTGAAAATTGTGTTGCTTACATTGACAGAAAGATCAATCTCTGCTCTTCGTATTGATCTGCGCTTCTGTTAATTACTATTGCCTCGAAACATTCCCCGAACATGTGTGGCATTTAATGAAGGCACATGCACGGGATTAGATTTTCCGATTTTTATTTATTTCGTGCAGAGCCAATCAAGTAGCGTATGTGTGTGTTTCATATTATATTATTAACTAAAATCTTGTGATAGATCTTGGAGAAAGTAGAAATTTGCAGGGGAGAATATGTCATCATGTGGACATGTTTTGAACCCTGGGAAATATTGTGCAGCTTTGGGGCTGTGGGTTTATATATTTAATATAGCAATAAAAAGGTGTTTGGCTACCCACATCGTTGAGTGAGCAGGCATCACCACATGTCATCATTTAATAATTATTATTTGTTTGAGTGTGACCTATTAGCTTTGACAACGGGATCACAGAATTATGATTATGCCCACAACATCAAGATTAGTTATTGATTAAGTGACACGGCTTCTGCGCAGTTACGTGCTTGACTGATTGATTTTAGACACATCTCTTCGTGTATAATGAATATCACACGGTTATAATACATATTGGATATATGTCGTGATATTCTCGCCTGTGTGCGGACAAAACCATCCCACACCCCTGGATGTTCTCAGATGAATGTTGAAGCATATTTGTTTTAAATAACTGAAAGGAAAATCAAACTTTGAAATATTGTCCTTCCTAAATTTATTGTGATGAGAAAAATATGTATATTCAGTCACAATTATAGTTCTCACTGGTTCATTTTAAGGACACTTCTGCGGGAAAAGAAATATCCATAAGATCATATATGAAAATTATCATTCTCTTCATGTAATGCGATATAATGAAGATGAAGAAGATTTGCAGTGAGCTATTTTGCAGTAGTGTGACCTTCGGCATCCGCCTACATGTTTAGATGACCTTCTAATCATGCACTGGCCATTAATCACAACCTGACGTACCTGTATGTGTGGGGAATTACGCACACTGGTGCATGTCATCGTAGCGATAATAAAATTATTGACAATGCTTTGTACAGGCATTACATGTCGGCAACCGACAGATTGCTTCAGGGTATTGGCCAGTGATGGTCTCTCTCTGAAGTTGGCTTTTGTTGACAATATTGCCTGTCCTGCAGAGCACTACTGACAATTCATATCAGCACTGCAGGCCCATTCCAAGTCACATGTGTTACAGTTTTGACTTAGTTACATAAGAAATTATCTTTTTAAAGGGGCCACCATATTTTAATTTAGCATTTCTGTTACATGTCACATTCATGCCTCTGACATTACACCTAGACATGTACCGAAAAGTGTGATGAAAATTTGCATATTCGAAGAAGACCAGTTGCACAGCGTAAATTTTGAAACTATTAATATATTGAATTCTGGTAAAATTATTGTCTTGGTGGAAATGGAAATATACAGGAAGATGTAATATAATATGCACTCAAACACTAGGGTTTTTTATTCCCTATTATTATTAAACAGTTAAACCTATAGAAATTCTACATTTAGGTAGTAATTCCACATTTATGTGGCCACCATGTTATTAGAAGGTAGTTCTGTGTTCAGTTCTTTGGCAGTTATGTAGTTAGGTGGTAATTCTAGTTAGGTGGCAATTACGTAGTTAAGTGGTAATTCTAGTTAGGTGGCAATTATCTAGTTAGATGGTAATTCTAGTTAGGTGGCAATTATGTAGGGTTATACCTGAGGTAATTCGACAGTTATGTGGTAATTCTATAATAATAATTAGGTGGTAATTCTACAGTCAGGTGGTAATTCTATATGTGGTAATGCAAACTACAGGCATGTGGCACACTGTCTCCGGTCTGGCCATATCTCGTTCAATTCTCTCGATGGGATGATATTATTTTACAGAAGCTCAAATTTCAGATGAAAAATCAAGGGAAGATTGTGCCAGTTCCCTGCATCACTAGGAATGTTGTTATTTCATCCATAAGTGGAAGTCGGAAAGATAGATTCAAGGCACGATAACAACTGATATTTTATTCATAGGGCAATTGTATTCGAGGAGAAAATCTCTCTTATTTCGCTGTGAACAAAGGAGCCAGTCTCAGAGATGTCTGGCCTGTGCTTCGCATTCTTGCCACTCGGCTCGTCGCATTTTAAATCGCTCTGTGATTGACCGTAATTTGGCTGTAACAGAGAAGAGGAAATGGACTCCCGCCATGTGGTGAAAGGGTTCGGACAAATTACTGTGAAAGGAATTCAACTTGGAAGTGATGCACTTAGAATGCTAATTGTTCAGGATTTCATGTAGACGTCTAGATCCGACATTTCAACCCATGAGACAGTGAGCAGGCATGCAAGTCAGGGACGGATCAGAGAGATTTGATCAACAGGAGGAGATATTAAAAATGTTATGTAATAAGGCCTGTAGCGTGGTTGATTATTGGAGTGGAGGGCTGCGTTTTTATGTCTCCAGATGCACCGTGATGAAGCTCACCAAGAATTTCCAACTGCACCTGTTTCAGGCTGACTTAAATCATCCAACTGCCCTGACAGTAAATGGGGGGGATCCAGGGGTCTGGATCAGAAAATACCTCCAAGTAAATGCCCTATTGAGATAGGGCAAAGGGGGACTTACATCCCACATACTCCCGGGATCTGTGCCCAGCAAACTACTGGCATGGTAGAGTATATCAGGGCTCAGAAACTTGAGGTGATTGAAAGAGAAACCATGATCAATTGGTAGAACTAAAATTATTTATTTATTAAACTTATTTAAATTGGTGCAAGTGTTGAAGCCAGCTTCACCCCGGACACACAAGGAAGAGAAATACAACATCAATTTAGGAATCAATGGGACTTTATTAAACAATTATTTAAACAATTATTAAAAACACTGTAAGTGAATGTGATGATATATTTATGACAAAAACACACCAATATTTTACAAGAATACACCATTAGACATATGTGATGACAAGTTTTTATTTAATAATTATGAACACATTAAGACACACTTTGAATAGAGCTGGCTGCTTTACATTGCAAAATCGAACAAAAGTTTACTGCTAGGTATGCATGAAAAACAGTGCTGTGGCCCATGTGCTCATATGAGGACATTTGACTGGTTTATGAAACAACGTACAATCGTGCAAAACATTGCAAACTATTGTGTGTAAAGTTCCTTAAGAACTGGCAAAAATTGGCTGGACTTGGGCCATAAATATGGAAACTTCCGGAGGCTCATGAACTGGCTTGAACTCAGTACACTTCAACGTTTTTTTATTTTAAATGTAAAATCAACTGTGCACAGATACGTAAACAAATATTCTCTAAGCTAGTTTCACCAACATTATGATCGTAAATTTGAAATAAATTGTAAAAAAACAGATTCTTTTCACCTTTTCACCGTCCCTCAAGTAAATTTTTGTTAGTCTCATTGCAAACTCTTTTCATGAAAAATCGAACTATGAAGTATCAACTTTGAAGTTTTGAAATTATTGCACAAATTTATTTTTGATCAGATCGGGTAACAATTATGCAGAAAATTGCAAAGTGGTCTAGCTATTTAAGGTTAGCACTTAAGGTAAATGATTTAATTCATGCTTTCGCAAGTTGCCTAATTTATTGATAAAAGTAAACTATGTTGATGATTTTTTATTATATCGACACATATTACTTAATTTGAGCATCGGAACATAATTTGCTAGATAGCTAAACAGGGAGTTAAAAGATATTAAAAATGTAAAGTATATCTTTTTGTGTCGAATCCCATATGTAGACTGTGATACCTGTCAACACGGGTGATTAGGTTGACAGTTAGTTGTGCAAGGCCATTCCGTCTGTGGGTAACAATAGTGCGTTTATGTGAATGAATAGAAAGGAATGTGTTCTTTTAGAAACCAGTTGGGGAAGTTTTAGACGCTTTGTTGATTGTGTGTCTTTTTCTCGGTGAATGTGTGTCGAGTCGAGCTGGGTCGGGTGCATATGAAATGACACACTGCTCAAATTGGTTATTGTTGAGGAATGTCTGGTATGAGCTTAAAAATGGTTTGACACGTTGTCTTGTCATTAGGGTTGACAACAAATTGGCAAAGGAATTCTTTTTGTAGGACATTTTTTGTTTTTTTTGTACACACATTTACATAATATATATATATATACATATGTATATGTATATACATATGTATATATATATATACATATATATATATATATATATTGTAATTATTCTAGACAGGCTTTCCAAATTAACTGAGGTGAAGACGTTTTTGTAGGTGAATTCAGATTAATAATAATAATAATAATAATAAATAAATCATATAATAACAATATAATAATATTATGAACTTTTTAATAATAATAATGATATGAATATTTATATGAACATTTTAAATAATGTAAACTTTTTTGTCAAAGGATTTTTAGAAAGATGAAAGATGACTCCGTTGCTGGATATACCATTGCCATGTAGAAATGGAAGGAAGCTGCCTTCTGTAGCATGCCATGATAATCACCTGTTCAGGTTCTTGTGAGGGTTCCTAGCTGCTGCCAAGTCTACAGAGCAGCTGCAGGCCCTATGGATAATTGCAAGGCACGGCAGATTAGGCTGGACAAATTACTCTCACAGAATTGATGAAAGATGGACAGATTCAGCCTAAGTGGTTGTCAGGGATGTTGAGTGTTGGTGTGCTGCTCTAGGCAATGTCTGTGTCCTAGCAGGACTCTTGTCACGACAAAATTAATGCGGGATCAGAATCGTACATTTTAGGGATTTGCTGTGTACAGTTATAGAATTTAGGAGGATTATGGCTGTGTACAGTTTTAATGCAAATGTTCTTTAAATGAAAAAATTTTGATAAAGCACTTAAGGATTAAGGCTGCAGATGTCCTTTGAGTATAAACTGTGATAAAACACATATTTAATTTGTTTGTAATGCATGAATAAAATTGGATTCATTACAAACTTTTTGCAGTCGAAAGGAAAATACTTAAATCGATTCTAGGAAAATTCCCAGCTGAATCTACTGGATTTGGTTTGATGTACAGCTGTACTGTGGGTGTGTTTGATGCTTATAGCCTGCGAGGTGGTGATTGGATCGCAAAAGGACCAGTTAACCGATGCAAAATATTATGCAGATGTAATGGAGGTTTATAGAGAATTTCAAATAAATAATACAGATTTCCAAAAAAAAAATTGGCATGCTTGTAAGATGTTGTGGCCATGGACATTTTGGCCAAGACTTGTGAATCCGTCACAAGGTTTTTGTCATAATGGTGTAACAGGTAATATTGTTTTGACTAATTCCATGTAGCATCTCTGCAATAATTGTCATGCTATCAACCCCTGTTCACGACATCCACCCTGATCATTTCTTGTGGCCAAAATATCTGCGGAGACAAAACGTCCATGGTCAAGATATCTCTATCTACCATGAGGGCTGGACATCTGACCAGCGATTCATCATTTGTTTCATGCTGGTCATCATTAGCTAGGGATTAATAGGTCACGATTAATTGTGGAGGAAGCCTATATCATCCAGTATTGATTGACGGTAAGTGTTGATAGAAACTGGAGGTGAACCAAAATGGATATCCTGGTCAGATAATCCAGTAGAAGCTGACCGGATTAAAGGGCAGCTTATAAATATAATAGGAATGGGTGAATTGTTTCTTATTTGTTATAATGAAATATTTGAGTAAATATGATGTGGAAAGTGTCTAATAGGTTGGTGCATTTTTCATTTTGTTAGTGAATGTTTGTGCTGCGTTTGTTTTAAGAGTATTGTATTGTTCCAGTGCATTTTATCTGGTTCTTTGATTAGATTAATGATGATCTTATACTGTTTTCAACTTGGTTATTCAGTGCACGTTCTGTTAGGATGTAAACAAAAGTGATTTCATTACATTTTGTGTTTTTAAAATATCAGATACTAGGTTTAACAAGATCTATAGCAGAAACATCCAAACAACAAATAAACAAAGAACTCATTGAGAGCCAGAATTTTGTTGAGTTTTTCCACGTCTTTTTACAACACTGTAGGCGACATTTACATAACAGAATTGTCAGAAATCTCAAAGGATGTCATCCTGGTTTAAACAACCGCTGTCTCAGGACCCTGTTCTGACAATGTGGGAATGTGTCTTCTTCCTTATCTGATGGTTCTGGACATGTGCTTCCCTTGAGTAAGGACATGTTGTCACAGATCATTTTGGAAAACATTCCCCATATGTGAAAAACATCAATACTAATAACAAGTGTTGGCAGACATGAAGATTATCGACGACTACAACAGATTAAGGTCAGGATTATCTCCTGTCTGTTTGGGAAATGTAATCTGAAGTCAGCTTTGTCCCTGAAGGCTGAGATTGCAACATTAGAATGATGGGAACGTAACAACGATTGATTTGATTCGTAAACAGTAGTGAATAAGATTATATTCAGTCTGCATGGTGAGTTATTATGCAGCTTGTCAACTGAATACAAAGTCACTGACCCAAAAGACATTATTTCGTGGCTGTATCTGGACTAGTGATAGATCTGTTTGTCTGGATTCCATCTATGTTACTGGTCATTTTATATAATGATATATGCACCTGTATAACAGTTGGCTTTAACTTAAATTTGACTTTGTGGTGACAGTGGCTAGGTGTAAGATTGGCTCATGAATATTCATGAAACATGTCCTTGTTGTTAGATCTATGTACAGTAATAAGAACATTTAACCGAAGTACTAAGTTATAAATTATTCAGTGTTGCAGTTATTCAATATAACGTTATCATATGGTAGAAGATATTGACCCTGACATAATAAGTATAAACAAATTATGGGCCAACAAAAGACATAGTAGATGCTGAATTGGGTCTGACATGTTATGCAATGTTTAGGAATTTAGACATAACTAATAGGAACAAGAGGAGGTCCAGTGGGGGTATTTTATATATTAATTTTCTTGAGGGAAAATCTTGGGACTGGATCATTGAGATTTTGCGGTGCATGAAAAAATCAGAAATGCTGTGGAAATATTGATCAGATAAGTATAATATTGCATCAGTATTATTCATAAACTACCTGAACATACACATATTAAGAAACGATTATAGCTAAAAGTTAGTCAGAGAAAGTATTTTAAACTACCTTAGCTTTCGTGAATGATATTAGAAGGTTTGTTGATAAATTGTAGTGTTATGCCACATAGCATATGTCTGTCGTAGGATAGTTGGGCATTAGGTGATAGGTCTAATTCAGAGTTATTTAATTATTTAATTATTTTTTATTATTATTATTTAATATATGAGAATAAGTGATTTGCAATATATACACTACACACAAAGAAGTATCCACCAAATATCATAATAACTGAGTTTTAATTTGACTCATGAACCATTACGAAATGGTTCAACATATACACATGTAAATATATAGTTATGTTTTAGTAGAAGGCCACTTAACTTAGACTTAGTCATTCTGGTATACATTATACAGAGGAAACAGTATTTCTGAAGACTCCATAGAATGGCATAAACTATTTTGAATAGCTAATTAGATTATTATCATTATTATTAAATAAATTCTGATATGGCGCCTTGCAAGCGGCAAGTCAAGGCAAAGCAACACTTGGTGTGCGGTGACTGCCACAGCTGGGTGGATTTTGCCTTGTCCGGCTATGGGAAGTCAAGGGCAGATACAAAGGAAGAGGGATTCGCCTTTCAGTGCGTGGGGTGTTGGAAGGTGGAATGTCTGCTGAAGGAGGTAGTTAGGTTGACAGATATTGTGAAGGGGGTGGAGATGAGAATTAGCAAGGAGACAGGTGGAATGGAGAGAGATGATAGGGAGAAAATTGGGAATACTGTGAGACTGAAGGAGCAGAGTAGTGGCAAGAAGACTGAGGAAATGAAACTGAGAGGAGGGAAGGTGATTGGAGGAAGCGAAATTGGACAATTGATGGCAGGAAACCTGACAGGTGTGAAGGTGACAGGGAAGAAAGTGACCGTAGAGAAGGAGGTAAAAAGGAAAATGGGACAGGAGAGGAGAGAAGAAAATGCAATGGGAGGAAAGTTGACAGGACGAAAGGAAGCGCGAGTAAATGTCAAAGTCGATAAAACGGATGATGACATCCTGTCATCATCCGTTTTATATATATTTATGAAAGGTGAGAAGAGAAAAAGCAACAGGAAAGAATGGAACTGAAGAGAATGTGAAAGGAGAGAAGACAACAATCAAACAGATGCAAACCGGAGAAAGAGCTACTCTGAGGCAGTGTTTGAGGGGGCAATGAGAAAAGAGAGGGTGTTCATGAGTGACTCTATTCTGAGAAAGACAGATAAGACACTAAAGGCCGGCGCACACGAGAGCTATCTGCTGAGCCAACAGCTACGCGTGGCTGTTGGCTCAGCATATTGCTCTCGTGTGCGCTGCGTTTATTGTGAGCAATGCGCCACGCGAGGCGGTGAGCAAAATATCTATCGTGTTTAATATTTTTCGCCTCGCGAGGCCAAAGTCTCACCGTCTGCGGTGCGCGTAAGCTACGTGCTGAGCTACAAAAATCAACTGGCCAATGAAAATCCGTAGCGTTTACGTCATTTCAGAAATGGCGACTACCAGCGAAATCGTGAACGACGTCCTTTTTTGAAACTGCCGAAACGTTTCGGGATCCTCACCGTTTAGTTTTCTAATCAGATTTGAATACACCTTGTCCCTGACGTCTTTGAATCCAATCTGGCTTACGTTGTTCGGCATGCCACTCTCCAACGACGACAACGACGTAGCAACAAATGGAACAGATGATGCAAAAAATCTGTTAATTAGTATTAATTAAGTAGTATTCATTATTTGCTAACTGTTTAGATGTTTTTTAAATAAATAATTTAATAACATTTAACTGTTGAATAAATGTCAGTTTTATTTTAACATTAGTGTAATTTATATATTATTATTCCAGTGTATTATTTTGTTTGTTTGATGTTTAGTTAGTGTTAGTAGTTAGTCAATGTTAGTGAGTTAGTCAGTGTTAAACACTATAAATTAACGTTTATTACTTATAAAAGCATATTTAATACAAACATTATTGTTATATTATAACTTTGTATTAAATTTATACATTTTACAACAGGGTTGCTCATATATCTTATAGCAGCATGCATAACTATTGCCTTAATGAGAGTATCCCTGACCATACATTTCTTTGCATTTATTTGTTGTATATAATATGTATTTTATGATCGAATAAATTATTCTGATTCTGAACACACCATTTTTAACAAAACACGTGATTAAAATGTAGTCATGTGACTTGATATATAGTGGTTAGTTCAGCACTTTACTCACTGTGTGTGGTGAAACGCGGCGAGAGCTATCAGCTGAGCCAACAGCCGCGCATGACCGTTTGCTCAGCTGATAGCTCTCGTGTGCTCCGGGCTTAAGAGAGTGGGAGGACACCATTGTTTGTTTACCGAGTCATGTGACTGAAAGGGTAGAGAAGGTATTGGAGCATGGCAAGGGAGGGTCTATACTAGTACACATAGGGACACATAATGCAGACAGGGAGGGGACAACTGGGATAGTACAGAAGTACAGACAGTTAGTGAGGAAGTTAAAGAAGAACACATTATTATCTTAGTAATTTTGCCAGTAATGGGAGGAAGGGGGGCAACGTATAGAAACTGCAAAAGGATGGCGATCAACGCACTAGTTGAGCAGATGTGTAAAGAAAAGGTGGTGGGATTCATAGATTTATGGGGATACTTTGTTGGGAGGGAAGATATGTACATGAGAGATGGCCTCCATCTAAGTGGAAAGGGGGCAGCAATTTTCTCAGAGAACCTGCTGCGATCTGTTGATAGTGGGACAGGTTGCATCTATTTAAACTAGATTCGCAGGGGGGATTCACAGAGAAGCTTGAAACTGGAGGCATAGATAAAGACAGCACAACTAAATCAGCAAAGAACAGCCTTGAAAACAGTTCTGAAGCTGGATATAATTCCATTTGTTTAAATGCAAGGAGCATAGAAAACAAAAGAAGTGAACTAAACATTATGGTAGAAGATATTGACCCTCACATGATAGGTATAACTGAATCGTGGGCCAACACCGATATATATCAGATGCCGAATTGGGACTGATAGGCTATATAATATATAGGAAAGATAGAATAGGAAAAAGGTGAGGTGGAGTTATTTTATATATTAAAGAATCTATCCAGGCTTATGAAATAAAATTAGAAAGAGAAGCAGATTGTGAATAGGCTGTTTGGTGTAACATAGTTACAGGAAACTCTACGTTAACGGTTGGATTAGTTTATCGAAGTCCAAACATAAGCATAGAAGAGAATGAAAAAGTACAAAACACTATAAGTAAGGGAAGTGAGCAAACAGGAATTTTAACCATGGTCATATACAATAGAAATCTCTACAGAGTACAGGGAGTGAGGATCACAAGTTTTTAGTTTTACTACGAGATAGTTTCCTTTCTCAACATATGCTACAACCAACAAGGGGTGAGGATGTGTTATTTACATAGTTTTCTCCACACAGAATGAATAAGTTGACAATATCAAGATACGTGAGCCACTGGGAAGTAGTGGTCACAATCAAATACATTTTACCATCAAAATAAAATCAGAAAGGAATAATAAAAAGTAGTACCAGATATATTTCCACAAAAGGAAGATATAAGGACATGAGGAAATATTTAGCAAAGATAGACTGGACTAACACACTGAAGAATAAGACAACAATAAGCAACAGAATGCTGGATTATCTTAATGAGTGAAATTGAGTGTATCGTCGATAAATTTGTTCCCTTGAAAAAAATAAAGGGAAACGGTCTAGAAAGAAACACTTATCGAAATAAGCCATTAGAAAAATTAAGTACAAACAAATGATGTGGAAGTCATATGGACATACTGGAAATGGTGAAGACTACACCATAGGAAATGGTATAATTAACTGGATAAAAAATGGCTGATTGATAGAAGACAATGGGTTGTACCCGGGTAGTTGATGGGGAGGCTTCAAACTGGAAATCAGTTTTGAGTGGGGTACCACAGTTATTAGTACTGGGACCTATATTATTCTTAATATATATTGACCATTTGGACAATGATATAACTAGCAAGGTGTTGAAATTTGCGGATGATACAAAAGTGTTTAGAAGGATTAAAAGTGATGGAGATAGACAGCATTTACAAGACGATCTTGACAGGTTGATCAAATGGTTTGAAAAGTGGCAAATGTTGTTCAATTGTGGGAAATGTAAATGCCTCCACAAAGGACATGAGAACGAAGATGTACAATATACAAGGGGGTACTGTGCTAAGTACGATTGTAAAAGAAAAGGACTTAGGATTAACCATTAGTGCTGATATGAAGGTTTCAGAACAGTGCGGAATTGCAGTTTCAAAGGGAAATCAAATCCTTGAATTAATTAGGCGAAATTATAGCGTATAAGGAAAAAGAACTAATAATACCGCTGTACAAATCAATAGTTAGGCTTCATTTAGAATATTGTATACACGCGTGGAGGCCATATCGCAGGAAGGACATAGATATGCTAGAAAGAGTACATAGGAGAGCTGCTAAAATGATACAAAAACTGAGGAATCTTAGTTATGAAATATGCCTAAAAGAATGTGGTTTGACAACACTAGAGACCAGGAGATTGAGAGGAGATCAGACAGAAGTGTTTAAAATATTGAAATGTTATGAAAATATTGATAGAAGTATTTTTTTCTCAGTTAAGAAAGATAGAAGTAATAGAGGATATGAAGTTACATTAGTAAAGGAGCAGTTTAGTTTAAATATAAGAAAGTTCTCATTTTCACAAAGGACTGTAAATGAATGGAACAGATTATCTGCTGATTGTGTGGATGCTAGTAGTGTGAATGTTTAAAAATAAAATCAACACATACCTCAGCTCAGAAGGGCGGGATACATGTAGATAAAAAGGGTTGGACTCTCGATAAGCCAAAAGGCTTCCTTGTCCACCTGCCATCTACAGTTAATTCTCTGGGTGGCAATCTTGTTAAATCTTGTTAAATCCCTTGTTAATTGTTTTTAATATCATAGATTAGGGCATACTATGGATGTAGATAAAACATTGTTTGACTGTTAGTAAGCTAATGGTTTCCTTGTAAAATTGTCATAGATCTGGAGTTTTGCATCAAATCGGATAACAATCTTGTTATTTCTGATTAAATCCTGTTATTTTGCCTGTTTTATAAACAGCTTAAATATGTAACTACATTTCTAGAAAGAAACCCTTCCATGCTGTAGCATTTCGGAGCAACTGTTATGATTTCATATTTCCATCTTCACTTACTGGTGTTAAAGTTGTAAAAAATTTGATACATTTTCGAGAAAATTTTGCAGATATTATTTGAACGTTTTATTATTGTAGCTGAATTGGTTTTGTGGGTATGACTGACATGCCTTGTCTTTAAGCTTTTCAGACAGGGCCACACTGCCCTTGTTACTCATGCATGGGGTACACAGTTACGCCCCCAACCAAGTTATAAGTGAAGGGAGAGCAAAGTCCTTGGGACTAAAGTTGTTAGGTGACTTTGTCAGTGGAATAGGTTCTTTTGACATAATACTTACAAAAAAGCCTATCCAACTTCAATCATCTAGTTCTGATTTACTTTTTGTTCCTAGAGTCAATACAGCTGTACTAATATTGGAAGTAGGGCATTTTCTATTGCAGCACCAACTCTCTGGAAATGGAATATGCTCCCTCTGAGTGTTAGAACAGTTCAAAATATAACACAATTTTGCAGTCATTTAAAAACTTACCTTTATAACCTTGAATATCCACCTTAGCTCCCTGGCATATCGATCCATCTGTTGACGACTTTAATATGGCTTATCGATTCTGATATCGATTAACCCTTTTTGTATCGATGCGCCTCTGGACGTGGTTTCCAAGGATTTAGGGGCAAAAGAAGTTATCTTATTATTATTAATGTTACTATATGAATGAATGTTTTCTTGCAACTCAAGACCTAGCTTTAGCTTTGGGGTCCCAAGCCTCTAGCTGTGTGGCAGACCCCTAATTGACAGTAGTCGTAATTAAAGATTAAGTACAATCCACTGGAGAGAACAGAAGTCTGTATCACTTTAGTCATGAATCATGATGTATGTCAGTATGTCTACTCAAGATGACCTTAAACTAGTGACCCGCCGCAGCAAACTGGTCGCAAAATTGTGAGATTGAGTTCTGTACCATAAGCTTTAATTCAATTCCTCGTTTGTTGAAATATCTTCAATATTTTTTCTATTTGTTGCTAAAATTGAAGCAAACTTTAAAAAAAAATTATGTTTTGATAAATGAAGACATTTGGACTTTTCTGTTGTTTTTGTGGGTTTGTAAAATGCATGTATTTATTAGTTTTTGGATTATTTGTCGAGAAAATTAGACTGGACATTGACAAGTGAGATGAAAAGGCTAATACCCGATTCACTGTGGCAGGCTACAACTGATGATGTCTGTTTTGGTCAATGGTCCATGTTGTCAACTTCAGAGAAATAGTTTGTACAGATGTACATTGCCAGGCCTACAGAGCCTGCAGCATCTCATGTCAATAATGCATCAAGCATCAAAGTACCTGATCAAATTGTTCTTTGATCAGTAATTGGACATCTGCTGCTGTCAATTTGTGAGCATCTGTCTGCAGTCTGGCTCTCTCTCTGTCATGTCTAAATTTGCTGTCAGACAAGGTGATTTCCAAGTGATTTATAAAGACATTCACATATATATATATCTCACTAGAGCCCAGTAAATGTCCAATGTCGCAGTAAATCGCCCACTAATATCCGCTCGAGTCTGGGTGGTCATGTGACAGTCTCAGGTGGATTCGGTGCTTTTTTATTGGCCGGGCTTCGTTGTTTTGTGTGACTGCGTGACGCCCTTATGACTGAAAAGGTCGGCCACACACGATTATGTGGAAGAATTTTGTTACGTCGTTTATGTGGACTGAATTTGTTACTCAGAACGATGGTTTTATTAGGTTTGGATATAATTACTTGTTCCTTATGTTTAAAGGAACGTGCAGTGATTTTCGTTGGTTAGCCGAACTGAGCGAATATTTTTTAGGATATTGCCACTGACATTGGGTGTTGGGACACTGAATTAGTATTTTTAACTCCTCGGTTGTTTAAAAATAATATCTACAAAAAGTTTAACTGTTGTAGTCTTTGATGTCTTATTGTTGTAGAAAGTACACAGTGTGACAAGTTAAATATGCCAGTGTTACAATTAAAGATTGAATTATTTTTTATTGAATGTTTTATTGATATATGTCATATTCCAGTTTCGTACAATTACCGGTGGTAACTACATTACAAAATCTTTTAGATTAAAACAATGTATTTAACGTTGTTAATTTAGATGTGTCATGATAATGATAACATTTTGCAAATGTATGAATGCTGTTGTAATGGGGGATTTGAATAAGACTCCACATGCTACAGTTCTACCATCTCCAACTCAGTATCTACCCTAAACCAACAAGTCATCGTCTTGAAGTGACTTTGATGCTCTGCTCTCACTATTAGTGATTGTGTGACAGAAATACTGCACTGTCGCTGGCTAATAGACTCACGAAAATGGAATTGCGTTGTAAATATAGCACGGATGCATGTTGCATAAACTGGCAACTCGTCAATTAAAATTTTGGATCTGATTTAAGTTCCATTGATTCAGGTTTTATCAAGTTGACAACAGAGAGTCACGCTCACAGATTTTGCATGCATTGACAAATCGACCGTTAAACTGTCTAAAAGGTTGCGTTGAGCAAAAAACGGTAAACTAATCACCAGCGTAGTGTACCCAGACCATTATCAACAGAGCATGTCTACAACACTACGTCAGTGCGTACGAAGATGTGTGATTGATTTTCTTGTTTTTGCTCTTGTGCAATTGCAGAAAAAGTTATCAATATCGCGCTTGTGAGCAGTGGAAGAGTTCTTTGACTGGCTGCCATGGTGATGTCATCTCTCCCTATCGTCCACTGAATCATCTGTCGCCCACTTGCTCTGACTAATGGTATCATAAGGACAGCTAGTCACTTATGACCTTCTTGCTGAAGAGTTTCCTGCCAGACTCTTCATTTGCTAGTAGTTATCTCCTTGCCACACTCTTCTAATGAATTCTTCAACCTTTGACAGATCATTAATTTGGCTGCCTCTCACTAGTGGCTATTGCATCTTATCTCTGTAAACAGTCACTCCAGAGGAGGCTGGGTGTCACCTAGGTGTCATGATGGACATTGTCTCTAGTCTTCTCCATTGCTAAGCTGCAATGTGTTCCCTGCAGTTGCATAAGAGATGACAGGACCCACTAGAGTAAGATAGTGTGCAGTTGGCTATGGTTAGTTTGGGTTGGTTGGTTGGTTGGATGGTTGGGTGGTTGGGTGGTTGGTTGGATGGTTGAGTGGTTGGTTGGCTAGTTGGATGGTTGAGTGGTTGGATGGTTGATTGCTGGTGGATTGGTTGGTTGCAATGGTTGGTTGGTTGTTTGATTGGATGGTTGCTTGATAGGATGGATGGATGGATGGATGGATGGATGGTTGGTTGGTTGGTTGGTTGGTAGGCTGGCTGGCTGGCTGGCTGGCTGGCTGGCTGGCTGGCTGGCTGGCTGGCTGGTTGGTTGGTTGTGAAGGATTTAGTGTGGAAAGGAATTTGTGAGATAGAGCATCTTGTCAGAGTTGGTGTCATAACCTAGTGCACTTGCCAATGGTATTTTCTCTAAAAACAGTATTTTGGAAGTAGTCAATGTGTTACTATGCCACTAAGTAAGTAGTTATACAAAAAGAACCGTACAAATATTGAACTGTAAATATATACACAATAACAATGAATAAAAAAATAAAAAAATATTGCATAATTTAGGAAAACAAATGCTTTGGGATGGAAGACTTCTGCTAACACCAAAACTAGTTGCTACATCGTACGTTATCTGTTGTGCTCAATGGAGTGCTTAGGACCTTCATTTTGCCATCGTCATCATCATTGCGCGGTGCGCATGGTAAACTAAAGGATTCCAACAAGTAACTTACCAAACCTTATCAATATGAATATAACAGAATCCGAAATAAAGTCAATAAACAGACATGCTGTCCAGACAGTTGGACTGTCAATAAATAGAAGACTTCCCACTCCACTTGCCACCTTTTCGTCTCGATGGCAACCCTGTTAAATCTTGTTAAATTACAGCTGAGCTCTTAGTTGTACGTCAGTCGTATTGGATCTGTGACATTTACCTTGGCAGTATTCTTGGTGTTATATGATGGGTGTAGCAGTTCATTCTTGATTAGAGCTACTTGGAGCATGTGCATGAATAAATCTTATTTATTTCAGTACGAATTGCAAGCATTGAGGGTCTTTTGAAAAGTATCTACTATTTATAATGATGGTATGTATTCGGACACTATTTTTGGGACTTACTAAAAATCTACAAAAATAATTTTATTTCTGTAGTGTATGTTTCCAGACATGTGTTATTTTTTGTATTCGAATACATTCAGTCCATAATGACTATGTTTTTGGACACCAAACATAATTTTTTAATTTTTGTGGCATTAGAAATAATTATTTTTGATTGGTTTGTTGGTGGAACAGACTCACACCAACATTATAAAATATGTTATCTATATTCAGTACTTCACGTTTGAAAAAACCAGGCAAGCAATAAATCGCTTGCCTAAATATGCCAAATAATTTAGTGCAAGCGATTTATTAGTTTTACTTTTATTTGCTAGGTGGCGTTCCTGTTTGTCCGTCTGGTAACGCCACTGCCCAGTCAAGCCAAAGTGCAATCGAGGTTAGTCATGCCATAACGGTATCCATTACGCACGATTAATTTGATCGGGTCAGTTCCGGACATCAAGCGTTGGCACAGATTGAAAAGTTGCATGCTGATAAAACATTTGAGACTGAAAGTTCTAGCGATGATGTTACAGAAAATGACAGCAGTGGACCCACGCTGACGATTAAGTTGTTTTGTTTATGGGACAGACGCTTGTTGTCGGCACCACGGCTACCGCTGCACACCCGTGACCCGAGCAGAGATCGCGCCAACTCTAATTTACGTGACAAGAACAGACTTTCTTTCAAACAGATGGGTGTATATTTTGCCACCAGAGGGCACCACACACATCAAGTCTGGTGACGCGAGCGATAATGGCAATTAGCGCGAGCGATAAATCGCTCCCTGGATGAGCGATTAGTGCGAGCGGTAGGAAGCGAGAGTGATCGCTCACCTCAAAAATAATGCACTGTATATTTCTCCAATGTGTTTCGATTTTCAACTTGCGTGGATTAAATATAAGGAGACTTTTGAATCAGTCCCTTAGTGTAGACGAGGTATTTGTGAATTTTGATCCCGTCTCCAACTCGTACGTGTAGTGAATGAAGCAGCATCCGTCTATTACATGTTAGAAACAGATTCACGCAAGCATGATAATTTAATAGGTTAATGGTCACTTAAGACAATTTGATCATACCGGCCTGTTCCCACTTGCTAGATGATGCCCAGGTAATGGCCGTCGGGTGCATAGGTGAAGATTTATCTGCATACTAATAAATCCTTTTTATTGCACACGTTAAGTTAAGTTAAGTAGATACATGAATGGGCCGTCCTTCCTTACGTGTCTATTTCATGAATCAGTGATTTGGGTTTTAGCCAATCGTGGCTGATGTTACATGTGATGTTCGGGAAGTAAAGGTTGTTGTCTTTGAGAATGGTCCATTCCTGGCTCATGTGAATGGTCAGACTGATAATTGTATTACAATTTCATAGAGTTGCCCCTTGATAAGGGGTGTAGGTGTTTGCGGGTTCTCACGGTTACAATCGTCACCAATTATGAAATGAATGTGAATGTATAGTAATATATTAGTACACAGTAGCCATTACAGCATGGCTGAATACTTTCCAGAAAAGCCAAACTCTGAATGAAACATATCCAGAATATCAGATTAAGCCTAGATGAACATGCTTGCTTCACCTATGTGCTGGCAATGTCAAACCACCAGGTTGGAAATGTAATGTTTGTTGCATTCACTAGATGGTGCCACTGACAGTGATAGACCTCAGTGCCCAAAGATTAGCACATGCCCTTTACAACAAGGCTGTTCAAAATCAGTCCAGTTTCACTGGTACAAGACGGAATATTTTGTAATCTTCCAATTACAGTTGTCAACACATTTTTACAAATTAAAGGTAATGAGAAATAAAAAAAAAAATTACATTGTTGACATAATTTACAGTTTGTTGAAACTGTTATGCAGAATTTTGCACAGTCACAATGTTTGTATAATTTGGAATCATGAGTATGAATTACCAAATTTTCATTTGTCTTGTCACAATTTTATAATGTGACTTATGATGATTTTCAGGTTTTTGGCTGTAATAAATGTATCTACATTCATAGAAATCTGTCATTAAATTATATCTGTAAAATCCTGATGTAGATCAACTTACTCAAACCCAAGACCCCTAAAAATCAACAAAAATAAAATATCACATTAAATATCACAACAATTTTTGTTTCAACATGGGAGACCAGAAAAATGTTAAAAATATGGGGGGAAATCAGTGGGAGATCTCTGCCATATGGGAAGGTTTGGGGACCATTTAACAATGTTAATGAACTCATAAGGAAACTTCATCATTAGACAGTTCAATATACACATGGAGCTTTTTTGAAATACAAAAAAGCCACTGCTATATCACTGGGGACACTATTTCTGTGACACATCGGTGAAAATGTTCTAGTGGTGCGTCATAATGTTAAACAATTTCAGAATACATGATTAAGAATACAAGATTGTTAAGGAGTGAAATCGAGAGCAAAATAGGGCTTATGAGTGCATAAGAGTGTTATTGAAACGGTCCCCTGGTGGTAGCCGACCTGAATGCGGTTGGTTTGACTCAGTTGGCGGGATGGCATGGCCCGGTTGATACAACAAAGTCTAATTTTTGCATTCTTCCCACTTCATACTTCTACATAATTTATTCACTTGAATGTTGAACTTGTAAAATGTAACAATTCACTGAGGTGAATGTTAATGCAGTTCACTCATTGGTCATGGCGTGTGAATGCTAATGGTGGGGTCGTGTTGGTAGATCGTGGGGGGTGAGGTCGTGCAGTCATAAAGCAGGAGACTGTTACTGTTGAGTGTTAAAACCGGTGGTGACAGGTTTCCATCTTCCTGATGCTGTGGCAAGTGTATTAATTTTGTTCAATATCTGTTGCTGCAGTTCACTCAGTTGTATAAAATGAACACCTGATAACAGACTGCTTAAATATATATATATATATACATATTATTAATATGCTAACATAGAGTCACTGAAATTGCATCTCCTTCCAGTTTGCGAGGTCTACTCACCTTTTCCGATGTTCATTCCCTCCCATGGACCAGTAGCCTGTGATCTACTGTGTGGATTAACTCCTTATGTCATGAAATCATTACCCTACATGACAGTTATAAAGTATCTATTTAGCCAAAGCAATGTTGCTTCTTTTCACTAAATTTTGACCTGACCAAGTCCAAAAAGTGATTTACTAGTTTGTCTGATGATTTAACGAAAACAAAATAACTAAATTGTACAAACGAGCAAACTTGTTAAAGTGGTTCAAATTTTACGAAACATACCTGAAAAGAGATGACCTAAAAGTTAATTAGAGGAGCGGCCTTTATCTGACATTTTATCTGGTAAACCTTTTATTTGCAAGTAATCAATTATGAAATAAAACAAGAACCTATCCTTGGATCTGGCAAGTGATATCGGAGATATCAGAGATATTAGAGTTGGCTTTCATTATTCAGCACAATGGCATGTAGCGTTTCAAAGAGGAAAAGCCGCCGGTGTAAGCCAATTGATATGTAGATAACAACAGTTAATAAATGAACTTATAAGCAGCTGAGAGGAATTGGGGGGGTCACTGCAGATGTTGATATAATAATATTAATTTAATTATTTCACACCACGAGAGTCCATATCTAATTATATATGAACATAAATATGTGTATGTAAAGAATGCAGATATACTAGTCATGGATTAAGAATACAGGTAAATAATATATAAATAAACACCTGTAGATATTATGCTTTAAAAGAAGTACAAATATGAATAAGCCATACATTAAAATGAGCAGTTAACAATAATAATATTTATAAGTAATGTCAAAGAAGAATTCACATTAATTACAAGAGTAGTTAAGAACACATAGATGTTTAGTCACTTTCAAAGCAAGTGTCACTAATGGTTTCACATATAACATGCAATATGTCCGCTATATGTGACGTATTCTATAAGTACGCGACGTCAAAACCATGTGATTCACTTTGGAGGTTTAGTATCAGGATGTGTTCAATTTTTGCTAAGTAGAATAAGGGTGACAGGAATTAATTTATACACCTCCAGAACGTGAGCCAACTATCATACGTGCCACACAGCTCATACAAGATCCATTTATCCGGGAGTGACCCCCCTGCTACCAACCAATGGTCACGGGGAATGATTATGACAACGCTGTAGATCGGAGGCATACTCTATTCAGCAGGTGTTGATCACAGCTACAGTGAGCCTCTAGTTGCCAGAACGGTGTGTGTGCATACCAAGTTCAACTGTCGGATTAACACCATGCAGCGCGCGGATAATCTCACCCAGTACTACCAGCTCCACCCAGTGGCGGACTAACACTAACGAGTTATTTAAATCCGACTATAGCCACGCGTAATCACTGCCAGACAATGCTATGGATAAGCACACACGGATTGGTGAAACAGACGCAATGATTGCGGTGAGATTTATTTCATGCAGACCCCTGCGGTGTCCAGTCAGTGTGTGACAGTAACACCACCTGGCAACCGGGCAGTGGCCGAAATACTGACTGCTCGGCTGCGGATTTGTGTGTGCATGTCACTAAACATGTAGATTCAGTTTGCCGCATGTTGTCGGTAAACACGTGTGGATACCTGCTGAATCTGGATGTTATTGCCTGTATGGATCTCCGCGTGATATCACAGGACATGCAGGCGGGATAAGCAAGTAATTATGGGCGCCGGAGCAAGTAATCAAAGCAACAGGTAGGTGGAAACCACGTTGCTGTATCTGTCACTAGGTGGAGCCAGTGGTGTTAGAGATTTTATGAAGAACAACATGAAAATCTAAAATCCTACGTAAAACAGTTATTTTTACTTTACAAGCATACCCATATTGTGTATATTCCAAAGCATTTGATACCCACAGGGGAACTTTTTATATCTTGGTGGGTATTAGAGATTTGGTGAAATTACAATGTGAAAATCCCATGACGTAAGGAAGATCATTATATTAACTGCACCTATGTTACTGTTTGATATATATCTATTCCCACGTAATTTAGGCCCACAGGGGCATACGTCTAACCGTAGACAGCCAAGGTAGGTGAGACATAAATCTCTCATGGATACAAAAGTAGGTTAATCCCCAGTGACAACAACAGTGTATTTGTTGTGTAGCTGAATGATCTAAGGTAACAGTGACAAGTTGGAATGGGTCCGGGGGGGGGGGCACTCAGTATATGAGACAAATTCTGCATTTGATGGTAAATGTTTTTTGTTTAACATGTGTTAACACATGTATTTAGGGCATCATATCACATTTATTGATAATTTTTTTACATGACATAATTTTTTTTTTTTACAATAAAGAGTAGAAAAAGGTACAATGACAGTAAATGAATTAATTTCATACAACAGTGCCTTTTTACATGTGTATGTCAAAATGTTTGGATTGAATCGATCAGCTTGAAAAGATATAGGTTTGCTTAAACTGGTAGAAGTTTTCTTAAATTGCACAAAAGTATCCAAGGAAAAAGTAGATAACACTACAGATGTTTCAATAAACTCATTATGATTATTGGTATCTTTTTGACAGAAGTTTAACACATGTTTAGGGGGTCACCATCAGTTAGATAAGCGCTCAATACTGCTTTACGGGTGAGTGCCCCCCCAGGGAGTGAGTCAGATATATACAGGTATAAGAGATCAAGTACTGCGTCATCTTGTCGTATACTGTATAATTAGTCTGAAGACAATCACAAAGAAACCATCCACATTACATCCAGAATAATGTTTTTAAGAAAACACATTTACAAAACTCTCCCTAGCTAACTAACAATACACGTAATAGATCCCCATAATAAATTTATGGAAATTCTTTTCTCGTTGGTTTTAGTTTATTCTGTGTAATAATCTTAACCAGTACACAGTCTATCATGGTATAATTCTATATGTTGATTATTCTCCGCTGTCTTTGCTGAAATGATGACATCCCAAGACAGGGGGAGGGGGAACAGGAAACCATATGTCTTCCCTCCAATTGCACACACACATTTCACAGTCGACAAAAATACACATTAATCCTCTCATAAAATGTAGATTTCCACCCGCCGTGACGCTCGCCACAAAACAAACATTCACGTTCACATTTAATGGGGGGACAGAATCATAAGTCTGCCTCCCCAGATAAATTCCAGAGACTATAACAATAACCATAGAATAAGGTATATAATGCATGTAATCTGTAGAGAAACTAAACGAAGTAAATGTTTCCTCGGTTGTGCAATCAGCGAAACACCCACAGTCAGCGTAGAGGCCAAGTGTCAACAGCTTTTATCTGTTGCATCCTGGGTAACCGTGATATTTATTCCGTCACAAATGATATCGGCCCTAAGTCCTTCAGCTAAATCCCTTCTGTTGCACAAGATTATGGCAGATTAGATTCCCAGAATACGACATCAGCATATATCACAGATTATCCCTGAAGGGCCGTATAATTGGACGAGAGCGAATTGAGATCTCATTCGAAGCACCTCTGATAACTCTTGCCATGATTAATTACTCAGGCAGGTTTTTGGCAAGGTTGTTGTATCTGGTATGTGGTAACTGTTTTAGCACCTTGATCTTTTTCCTGCAGCATTTCTGTATATATATATATATATATATATAGGGCCAGTGTATAATCCTGATTCTTTGATACTGGCAAACGGAAACAAAAGTGTTTATGTGTGTAACAAGTTAGCTGTTTTGAAATCATCAAAAGAATTAATTTTGAACATTAGATTGGACATTGACTAGAGGCGTAGCGTCCTATGGTATATAGTAATTGACTCTCAATAGAATTATTTTAGGTTCAAATCTTGTTGTTGCAGTTTTGAACCGTTGGGGCAAGTTCTATTACTCTACCTTACTCCACTTCACTAAGCTGCATGAATGAGTACCTGGCTGTAGACAGTGGTGGATACTTGTGTACGAATAGACTTCACACAATATTAGCAAGGTGGCTGAATGCTTCCCAGAGAAGTTGAGATGGTGTTTGATTGTACAGGACTGCCAGGGAGTGAAGTGTAAAATGCTTTTAGCAGCCCTAATTAGGACTGGATATTTCACTTAGTCTAAGAAATACAAGGGATACAGGGAAGCCAGTGGGAAGACAGTTCATTTCGTAGTTTCCAGATTTCACACATTTGGTGTGTGACACACACATTTAGCATCAGTCTCAGGGTAAATAAAGAAAATATAGACTTTTTCATGATGCACGTGTTGATATATTTTATTCATATATTATTAAATGTATGTTCAGATGCTGATAATGTCGTGCATCTGTGGAATTCGTAACATGGTTCTTATCATCATCAGTGAAGCATATTTAAAGCTTTGTTCTCAGTGGAAATTCAAATGATTAGAAGTGCTGCCACCCTGTGTCCTGTTGACACACCAGGGCGGCTCTAGTATTCTCAGTTTACACTGTCCACGAGAGAACGTTTTGATTTTTTAGTGTCAACCTGGAAGTTTTTCGTCTTCTTGTAAATGTTAGCGCTTTTAAAAGTGAAGCATTATCAGCAGCCATTCGTCAATACGTGCATGCACATGCACAGTAGACGTGCTAGGCGTAAAAACTTGAAATTTGATCATGACAACAGACAGCATGTCAGTTACTAGAATTGATAGGCACGGCATGTGGTCTTGTTAGCAAAGGAAGAAGTAGTTTTTTAAAAGACAATAATGATAAGATCATGTGGAACTTTGGTTTTTCAGCACAATTAGGGTATGTTGTAAAAAATGATGGTAAACGTAATAAAAAGCTGAGCCTTCAGACGGTGTGGAAGCAGCGTGGCTCTGGGTGGCTGTAGTTTCCTGGAAGAGAGCGTCAGGTATAGCGATGCACAGGAATATATGAGGTTGACTACCTAGCCTAGTACCAGTGAGTAATCCAATGGAGGAAAGATACTGCTTTTGGAAAGGAGGTGACAAGATGCCACCAAGAAATAAGAACCGTGGACTAATGGTTATGCAGTTTAACCATGCTGCAACATTTTAGATAACTACTTTACTTATTTTTTCTTTCATTACATTTCAGCCATGTTCAGTGGCATTCATAAGACCAACTAACACTAGATGGCGACACTGTGGGGCACAGTTGTCGAGCAGTTAGTGTTGGACTATCATTAATTTTGTAGGAACCGGGGTTTGAATCCGGGTGCCGGCCAGGCGGTGGTTCTGTACTGGTTCGGCTGCAGTATCGAAACTTGGAAGAGACACGTTATTTACCTGTGATATACATAAAAAGTGAAATTAATTTAACAAACCTACTGATAAATATATTCACACATATTTTGGTGTCTCGTAAACATGAGAAAATGCATAATGAATGGTCGATTTCTCACAAGATCGGGCTATAAATACGCCTTGAATGTACAATTCCCTTTGGTATGTTATTAGCTTGTAGCTGATGTCAAAACATCCCATCTATAGCATCAGTCAAATATTTTTTTTCTTGTTTGCAAGGCAATTGGTAATAAACGACATTTCTGAAGACATATTATTACAGACATTAATCAAGTAAATTTTTGCCTTACCAACCGCAGACATGGGAATGGAATTCAAAAGTGTAATTGTTCGTATTTGTTCGTGGTCAATGCGCTGTGATGTGTTCCTGTTTCTGTGTAACCTGTTCCATTCGCCTGTCTGAATAAATGTCTCTTGGGGATAGATCACAATTTTCTCCACTTTTGTGATACGCCTGCACTGTGAAGAATAAAATAAATGTAATTTTGATAGATCAGTGGTTTCCTTTTAAGGTTATGTATGCAGTTAATGTAGGATAGCTCTCTATTTTGAAATTTTGATAAAATTATTATAAGATTCTTTGCAAAAAAATCAGCACCAAAATTCTAGTTTACTACTCAGACTAAATTATATAAAACAGTCATAGATTGAGATGACTTATGATTTTCGGTTTAATTCTCTTTGTGCCAACTGACACATAAAGCGTGCACATTTTCAGTTTGCATACCCAAAAACTTGCTGAGTAATGATTCGGTGTTGCAATTTTGGTTACAGGACATTTTAGAACATGAAGATTACTTCTTCCAGAGATTTATATTTTGGGAAAACGGCTATTTAGAAAATGGCTAGAATGAGTTGGCCGAAGTTTTCTTGCAAGGAAGTTCTCCATTCGATTGTGTACCTGTTTGGTTTGTCTGAGTAGCGAGTTGTTGTGGTCACTGGGCACCAGCCATGCAGTACATTAGCCTCACATACTCAACAACAATGGCCGCTCAAAGTAGCTGCCCTTATTTTGTAGGTGCGGTTTACCAGGAATGTCAGCGAGTCTGCCAAAACTGACCCGAGGTTAGCCTTACCTGTCTGGTTATTGTTCCAATGGCAGCTATCTTTGTAATTGTACGCTTTCTGAAAACATTTGCTTTGGTTTGCAGGTAATTCTAGCATTTAGCCTTTTTCTTCCTGCTACTAGTTTTGAATGGCAACTTATAAAGCACCTCGTGAAAGTTGACTTTTTAGGTACCTAGACTGAGAATAGAAGAAAACCAGCTGGATGTCAGTTGACTGGGAATGAAGAGAAAGCCATCTCGATGGTTTTAAACATCGTATTTTGACATTGTTGGATGAAAAGTAAGAGATGGTGCTTTACATTTTTTTAGTCACTGTAAGGTATACAGTGTCTCTATATTATGGAGCTGCGGTCACTAAAGACCATATTGCCATACAGCAAATAGGTCTTTCCCATGATGTTTGCCCATAACAAATCTATTGTACCTTAGCAGAAGGGGGTGGCGGTGTATTTCTTTCTACCTGGACTTGAATGCTCATGTTGATTGGCAACACCAGATGTCATCAAGAATGTAGACACCTGTATTTCCCTTTCGTATAGATGAAAGGGAAATACAGGTGAAAGGGTGATTGTACAGGTAGTTTGTTCATTTGAAGGTATTTTTGTGGAGTGGAACTAGGCGAAGTTGTGAAACTGGTTTCTATGTATTATTTAAAACAGAGACTTGAAAGGACATGGAAAATAAAAAGTTAATTGGCTTGTTGCTATAATACAATTAAAAATATAGTTGTCTTAAAGCATCTCTACTAATTAACGAGCAATTAAGCAAGACAACCAATTGAACACCTCAGAAGAACATCGTAAAATGTTTATAGAGTATAATTGTCTTCCTTGATAATGTTATTTTGCATTTTTTAAATGTCCTTGTTATCAATACCTGACTACTTCTGTATTCCAAATATCTTGAGTTGTTTATATTATTTGCATTTTGACACTGACATTTCAGTTGTGACCTTTTTATCGTCATGTCCGTTGTTGCATGGCATGTATCCATACTTTCTGGTCATGGACTGAGGTTAAATTTATTGGCGTTCAGTGGCCCAGGGTCGCATACGCAGTGTGAGTTGTTAAGTTGATGCACGACTGTCCTACTGAGTGGCTAAGTTTGCCCTGTTGCATCTTGATTTAATGCTAAGTTGATTTGCCCTTTATCGCTGGAGAGCAGAGATGACATGCATGGAATGAATTTGATATTTTTGGCAGCGGTGCGACACGTGAAGATATATGGCATTTTATGGACATTGTTCAACCTGTTCATCTGCTTACATTGTTTGTTTGAGAAGAGCGTCAATGTTTGCTTTCTCTAGTTCCTAAATCTTCTTTCTGCATAAATATGGACAAAAGCTTTACAATAGCATCACATATTCGCCCACGCGGAATGTTTGGAGTCTGTGTGTGTGCATTGTTTGTCGGCTGGAACTAATTTGGAAGGGCAAATAAGGTTCTTTAGGTCAGAGAGAGGTATTTCACAGTTTAGTGAAAGGTTGAGGAATTTGGAAAAAAATAAATGAAAAGAAATGTAATTTAGTGAGTGCATCCTGTTTTTGTATTAATGTTATGGTGTTCATTCCTTGTTTATCAACATTCATATATATATATAAATTATATATATTGTTTTAATACTAGAATAAATATTTTGAGGGTATTCTGCATGTCATATTACATTTAATCAGTCCAAAAAAGTTTTTACAATTTCAGTGTTGCACCCGTAAAAAGTTCAAATTGTAAACACAACATTGAAATACTAAACAGCGGCCATTGCCTGTAATTGCCAATTATTGCAGAGGCACACAACTCTGCCCATAAATACCTTTGAAGTTTCCTGATGCCCACACACCAAACTAAAGTTCTGGCAAAGTAGAAACGATTCAGCAGACTTCCTGCTGATAATGTTCTAACGAAACAGAAGACCTCCCTTTACTTTGCAATTATGTTGCATTTGCCGGTGGTGAGATGTTGTGTGGCAGCAGGAGAAGACAATAGACTCAAGGAAGAAGAAGAAGATGATAAAGATGAAGAGGAGGAGAATAGAAATGCAAACATAAAATATGTTGATCCATCATTTGCTGTTAACCTTCACAATAATCAACCACGCAGCAGTTTGACATGATAACGCAGGTATAATTTAAGAAGGAACTATTATCTCTTGCGAACGTGATAACATGTGTCCAGACATGTCTTAAGTTGCGACGGTTAAAGACAACACTGGACCTGGGCGACGAACAATGCTTAGTATTTGAGTCAACACATTGACGCTCTGGTGAAATGTTTGGTCAGAAATTGTATCTCTATATAAAAGTTTCCACTAAGTGGACCAAATGGCATAATTATGTGCTAAAATGAAGTAATGCCAATGGAATTGAAATATTTCACAGGGAGTTATATACTAGTGTGTAGTGTAGCGCCGTGGTGCAGGGGCTAGAACTTCGGACTTTCAACCGAGAGAACCCGGGTTCGAATCCTGTGCGGTGGTGTCGAACCTTGGGCAAGTTCGTTCACTAAACGTTGCTCCAGTTCACTCAGCTGTATGAATGAGTACCTGGCTATAGACAGTGGTGGATATGTGTGTACGAATAGTCTTCGCGCATTAATTGCAGCGTGGCTGGATGCTTCCCAGAGAAGTCGAGATGGTGTTCGATTGAACAGGTCTGCCAGGGAGTAAAGGGTAAAGCGCTTTGAGCAGTCCTGAGGACTGGATACTGCACTATATAAGAACTTACCTTTACTAAAGATTTGTTGGTAGGGTAGAAGGGTTATATAAAATTTAAATAATAAAAACCTCATTTCAGTAAATTTGTAATATCTAACCTCGTGTATGTTGCTGAAAGTGATGTTTTTAAGTTACCAGTTTACCAAATGGTCACATTTGATTTGGAAGTACAATTGTAGGCTTATTTCTTCTATAGCTGGTCAATGAATTATTCTGAGATAGTCACTAGATGGCAGCACAAGCCCATCAACTTGGATGGGACTTCATCTGTCTTTCCTTAGTTTGGTTTTACAACTGTAGGCCTTGGCAGAAGTGTTTCCTTTGAATTGTTATGTAGTTCTTGTTTTCAGTTTTTAGGGAAAAGTGCATTTTAAAGTTACTAATGATTAAAGTCAACACTATCTGTCTGCATGTTTGTTAATATAATCTGGTAAAATATGATTTTACAAAATATGGCTAAAAACGCATAAACACTACAAACATGGAAAAATGCTGGCAAAACATACAAAATATAATTAATTGCTAATGATAATAGTAATATTAGTAAACTCATGGACGTGTTTTTACAATAGCTTGTTTTGCCAACTTACCTGTCAGATTACATTAATGATAGGATTATTACAAAAAGAAAAATTTACGTATCAACATGCAAATGCAAACGTTCATATACACACAAGCACGCATGCAATCACACACGCATGCATGCACATACACACCCACTCACACACACACAGACATAAACAAACACGCATGCATGCACAAACATGCACAGTCACACACGTCTCAACCATCGATCCGTCACGGCAAATGTATCTCAGGTCTATTTCTGACGGACTCTTTGATGATGCCACATCCGAATAATGCGCACGTCAGCTGACTATCTGATGCCCTTCAACTGCAGCCTGTCGAGATGCACTGCACACAACACGGCTATGCCATTGTACGTCTACTCTGATCTCTGTCATTTCTCAGCCGCGCTTCCAGTGATGTTCAAGCAAGCAGCATGTTACATGGCAACATGACGCAACTCGTTACTCACTCCTATATGTCACACACATCGAGAAGTGACATTCCCATTACCTTCGAATGATAATAACAACGTCAGTGATAATAACAATAATAATATATTGATACACATAACAATTAAATATAATTATGTTTGTTTTAGTATGTAGTTGAATTATTCTCCAAGTGGAATATATATTTAAAAATATTCTTGCGAATGATTCACGGAGGAATGTCACAGTAATGTAGCGTAGAAGGTGTAACTGTCATCGCTCCATTAATATCTCAAATTGCACAATCATCAGGGTGTGCCACTGACCCTGGGGTACATGTTAGTACAGATTAACGTTTGTAAATTATAACAGATATTGTGATAACATGTCTATCTACCATTATTGATACTGAATCGAGCAATGACATGTAAACAGCTATTGGACATTACAATAATAGAGAACTGAAAACAGAACAAAATAAAGACCTGTATTTTAGTTGACTGCGTTGATAAAAGTGTAGCAAATCCAAAATGTGTAACATTACCAAACTGGTACAATGTTCAATATTTGTGAAGTGTCCGTATATTTTTTAATTAACGTAAACCTTTTGTGTTTGTTAAAGTATTATACTTTATTGATCCATGATTTTATAAAACTGTTTAATCAGCATTCCCATAACAGCTTTTTAGCAGTACTCGAGTATAATTCTTTCATGATCTCTAGAATGTATAAAAAAAACACTGAAGAGAGATGACTTTGAAATGAGACTAGCATTATATTCTGTGGTGTAGGGGGTTAGGGGATATGGGAGGTGGGCTGGCTGTCTTAATCTATCCTTTTTAGTTGAGTTCTTCTGTCTACCTGCAATATGCTAATGTAATTAATTTAGTTGTAATGCAACTTTCTCAAGTGCACTGTTTTTCATTATCCAGACCGGAGTATTTTCGATGCTGTTATGATCAAGATATTCACGCATCGATAGCCAAAACAGAAAACCATTGATTAGCGGAAGTTGAAATGTTTGTTTCAACGACGACAATAGAATAACACAAATCGTGCATTTTGTTTTAAGGATTATTATAAATTTATTACTACTAAATTAAAAACCAAACTTAAAGCTGTATATGATAAATTTTATTAAACATCTTAACAAATTAAGATAAAAGGAACTTTACAAGGAAAATATGATATAATGCAGTAAAATTCATATAAAAATGTCAGTTGTTTAGCGATACTCATGACGGCACAGAAATGGTTTTACAGCTTTCCTGAATAACGTTGTTAAATATGTTATTCGCGTCCTTGAGTTGTAGTGATTGTGCATCCAGAGTCCTTCACGGTCTCGGAGGAAACACTCCAACAAATGGGTGTCCTTTCGTAAGACTAATAACAGATGGTATCATTTCATTACTCTGTGTGGCAGCTTAGTATGCTGAGTAGTATTGATATTAACGCTGACATGCGCAGAGTAATGACTCAAGAGAGAGATGGATCGATGGATATGGGACGGATCCGGGTCTATCCAGACATCTGTCGTTCAATCCCAGTTTCCATTTCCATTCTGCAGGGGATAGATTTTTTCAGTGTTAACATTTTTGGTATTTGGTCCTTATTCCCTGCTGAAAAGTGGTGAGAATATCCTGTATGTAAAATAGCAATTCGGGTGTTATTATATTGACACAACTGATGCTTGGTATGTTGTTGATATGGTGTAGAATTTTTGTAAAAAATACAACCATTTTGTTTTTGAGAAAATTAATGTAGGAAATGCTCTCTGTTAGAATTTATCCAAGACAAGATGATTTTGTTAACGTGGTTGCAGAGAATCCGTAAGCAATAAACCGACACACTGTCAGCTAGCCACTTGTGCCATTAACCAGCAAAACTGTTTTGTCCTCAAATATATAATTTTCCTATTCATCCACGTATAAACAAATTTCAGGGTGCAAAATCCTAGAAAAGGGTTACCATCTAAAAGTGAAAAACACTGACAGTGTATTTGTGTATGTCGAACCCGGAAGTGAAATAGTGGTCTATCCCCAGTAGCACTCGCAGGAACAATACCGAGTGCCCACTGGGTTATCACTACTTGAGCTTCGTAAGTTATGCAAAGGACATAAACCATTTTAGTAGCAGCAAGTTATGTGTTTATAGCGATATCGAGTGTCTTATGGACTCAGTGGCAGGGTGTAATGCGGAATGATGTCACCAGTTTCATTACACTGCATGTGATAAATTCCCAACCTGCAGCAGGCTCCGTACCATCCGTGGGTGGATGTTTCTGTCACAAGGGATGCTGTTTTGCAGGATGTTTTGTGTGGGTATCAGGAGGCCTGTATCATGTGGCGGTTTTCGTTGGGTATGAATGCTGGAGCTGCATGAGTAAGTGTGAAGACTGTGGAGAGTGTGTCGCGACGGTAACTGATGGCTTCACACTGCATGTGCTGATAGATGGTGATCTGCATGCTGGCCGTGGACTGGAGACACATGTATACCGAGTGCTGCTTCCTGGCGTTGCATCTGGGAGAGATGTGACGCATTTCGACGCGCGACGATGTTTTCGGATGGTCACCACAATTCCTATGTTTTGTCCTTTGCGATTCAGTATCGACTTCTTGAACTATGGATGATGGATTAATGATGGCACCAGTTTCACGGGAAGCAAACGCAACGTTGGAGGACTGTATATGTGCGGACGTGTGCATCATTTGGCGTGATTAATAGTTTGTCAAGCCAGAAACATTACGAGTGCTGCGTCTTTGTTGGTGTGTGTGCCAGGGATATTTTAGCATGCTGTTTATGTGTGGACGTCTGTCATACTCCACGGCTGGCATTATGCCAGGTTATGTACGGATCGTAGTGGATGCCATTGTTATGAATTGTCACTGATGTGCACCGCACGGCAATGGAAATATGACTTCATTTGGCCAGTGGACGCTTATTAAGTTTATTCTTAATAGCTTTCACTTGAGCTACTAATCACTGACCATGCTGTCACATGACTATCGATTGACGCTGTGTCGAAATGCTTGTCTTTGCGAATCAGCGGCAGATTAAACGGATTGCGGGAAACAAGTGCATGGATGTGATCATTCGTGTCAACGGTAACAGAACGTGTGTGACGAGCACTGTCTGCGTGACCTCGAACTGCAACATGAGTCGGGAAGGGTTACCGGATTTTCGCTGCCAGGATCTGGGAGGATTATAATGTGATCCCAGGGGCTGTATTCTACAGACCCTTGTCTCCCACATGGGGAACAGGAAGTCAACTACAGTTTGTTCCTCCTGTATTTCGCCGAGACCTAGGAAGAGGCTCGTGAATTTTGTCGAAGGAAGGTAATGGGTTTGTCAGAGATGTGATGGTTGTAGATGGTAGCTGTGCTGTAATTACTGCAGGTGTTCATACACTGTATGTTTTTGGAAACCCTAAAAACTTAACAATAATTGTTTTCTATACTGCACGTTTTCAGACAGCAATTATTGTTAGACCTTTGTCCACATACATACATTCCATAAAAAAACTTGTTTTCGGACAACAGAAATAATTTTTTATGTACTGTATATTTTGTGAGTGCATAGAATTTAATTATTTTAGGTGTCATGAACAGTCATTCTATAAAAATTATGTATTTGATAATTATCATAAAATTTTAAAATAAAGGCATTATTTAGGTGATTTAAAAAAATGTTGGTTTTTATTGAAGGCAGTTTTCAGCTTTGAGTTCAGTTGCCATAAGCAATCTGTTTGTATGTTTATTTAATAAGATTTGACAAGACTGGCATCAAGCACAGATGCATTTATTGGTGCTCTGATTTTCTCTATGATGTCTGTATGAACCGTTCCTAAATATTCGAAGTTGGAAAAATCCACTACTCTAGGGCGAGATTATCAAATTACAAGATGATATCAGCAAAATGTGTAACTTGAAATGCTCACTCTACATACAGTCTACTCCTTGATTTTGAAAATGTCATTGACGTATCTCTGTAATGAAACAGGCAATCAACTGAGATTGGTTTGAACGACAACCTCCCTGAATTGACAGAGTTACGGTCTGATGCATTTTCAGGATGAAATATGTTATGCAAAATGTGATTTACTGAAATATAATATCATACTTCTTCGCATTGTTGTATACGGCTGTACCCTGGAAATCCAGAGGGCGGGTGGGGGGTATCTTTGAGGGTCAGAACAACAAACACGAGTGGTGGATAATGTAAGTTTTTTGGATGGTTGTAGAACGAAACTCTGGGGCAAATGCGAGATATGTTGCTGGAATGCCACAAGTATATAACATTGATATCCTGTGATGTAATCAAATCCACACAGTAAACAACTTGTATTACAACCTTGATAAATATGTCTACCTACTAACTGGTATGGCATTATACCAATATCCAGGTCGTAGTTAACGCTAATTTAATGCGTAGCACATATATCTGACATGTGAACACTAGTTCCTAGACCCAAAATGAATTCCGGGTGGCCCAAAAATTTATGCCAATAAAAAAGATATTCTGGCAAAGATTTCATGTTTGACTGACAATTTCAATGACGATTGAATAAATAAAAAAATAAAATGAATATGAATACAAAGAAATAACCAAAAAATATGAAGGGGAAAAAACTTGTGATTTTTTTATTATGCACATTGTCTTAAAGTGACTTTTTTCTGTGCCATTACCCAGAATCAGTTAGATGTGGTAATTATTAGCAAGTAATTCGCTGAATCGGTTGTACTTCATCCCAATTTGGGGTCAGAAGTGTGGGAACCATCCAACTTCAAAGGAATTTGCGGGTACCTCCACAATGATTGCCAAAAGAATTACGAGTATTTTTTGCAGTTTGATGTTTTGTTTAGAATTTTAGTAACTCACAGGTACAATTTTCAGATTGCAAGCAATGTTTTGTGCTAATTAGACACCACTTTGTGGACAGGATTCGTTCGATTATTTATTTATTTATTGTAGTATTAAAAACATATTAAAAAATAAGGAACGCATTACCTAGTTTTTTTAATTAAAAACACTATAATGTTTATGACTGGTAAACAGGTGGAAAAACAGGATGTATGCACAAATGTTAAGGTATGATGTATGAAATATTTCATGTAACTTTGACAAGAATGCAAAGGTCAGTTTCCTGTCTGTAATTTGGTGATAAACAATTAGTGTGATTGCTCTAGCAAGCACACAGGGGAGGGGTTAGACTGTAGTTACCCCGGGGGACGCCTGGGGGTGGGCCATTTTTTAACTCTTATGTACCTGCCTGGGTGTAATAGTTATATAACAGGTGTTCTCTGAAGTCTTGGAGTGCAGGTAACATAGGGGGTTTAATTGGGGGTCATGTCCACCATAATGCCATGGTTAGTTCAAGAATGCCAGTACAGTCAGGTAACAAATTCCAGCGTTTGTTACAGTTGTATGGCGGTTTTGCACTTGTAAAAAGTAAAAGTAAAGGTATATTTGTATATAGTGCTGTGTGCAGTCCTTAGAACTGCTCAAAGCCTCCATGTTGGCATGGTAACTGAATAATTGTTTTTTTTTAAATAAATAATAAAGGATTACTTACTTTATAATCAAATAAATTAAATCTCACAATGGACATTCATGGAATCACTTTTTATAATATACAGTAATGGAAAAAGTTATTCTATAAGGTATTATCTCCATTTTTATAATGGAACAAATTATTATTTCTTTCTTTTCATTAATCAATACTACCGTGTATTCCTGTCTTCCTGAATGTAACCAAAGTAATTATTCCATTGTTGATTATTTCATAGAATATTCTTTCAATGTGCGATATTTTGACAATCTGTTTTTTTAATGCATGATTGGATACATTTTTGTCAATATGTCTACCTTTCTACAACACGCTGGCACATTGTAAACCTCAGCACTGGGTGATACATTTCACCACCAGGTGTCACTAGTGGAGCACCCATGTGACTTGCGTCTCGGTAGATCCGTTCATCTGTATTCGTCTCAGGGGTAGACTTGTAATCCAGCCGGCTTACTCGACTCAGTATAGCACTCGCTGTCTTCAGACTGGCTGATTGCTTTGTCTCATTACATTGTAAGGACAACTTAAATCCTCTCTTCAACCTTGCCTCTGTCTACTCCGCCCAGCCCATCCGTTGGCTCACATAGGAATTGTGGTATGCGTATATTGCATAAACGAAACCTGCACAGCGAATCGGGTGCTAAGTCACACTGGCTTAGAGTATTCTCTAAGTGAGCCGAAAATACCCGTCTAGGTTATCCCATAAGTTTGTTTATTTTGGTAGAAATGCATATCTTATTAATCTCGTTTTTCAATATCTGGTTTATTTTCTTCAGAAAACAATGCAAAACTAATAAAATACAAGCATTTACAAAGCGATAGATTATTAAACAATACATACTTTGAGACACTATAAGTCAAACTGATGATGCTTTTTAAAGTCTGCTGTTTTTGCAATTAATCAAAAACTGCTGATTGTATTTCAATAAATGAGGTATCATTTTAAAGCTGATGTTCTTTAGAATAAAAAAGATATAAAACTGCATTTCACAATTTTAGTAAAAGTGTATTTCATTAAATCCATTATTAAATTGGGATGAATATTAAATATTAAAAATTTATTTATATTTAATATTAAATAATAATATTTCTGGGAGGAATTGTGTTTGTGTGTGAACATTTCCTTTTATGCACAATGCACATTCATCAACATGCAAGGAGCCAGTGTATATTGTGCATTGTACATGTAATGTCTGGTCAGTGTTCGGCCAGTCATGACGACCACACCACTGGACCATGAAAGGGACAATGACAGTTAAATTAGGACAGACACTTTGGCAACAGTAACCAGCCTGAGGTAGGCTGGTGTTTGCACCTCTGATTGTGGAACCCCTTCAGTTGATTGGCCGGTGTAGCCCTGATCTCAGGTGTGCCACCAGGCCAACAGCCACTAGCCCTGTCATTGTGGAGCTAATCATGAAAGCCATTCATGTGTTCAGAGTGGATATCTCATGTCCTTGTGGCTGTGATGACATATTGTGATATGTTGTCTGCTGCGGATATCCTCTGAGGATTAACTCATCACCTGCATTGGATTGTGAAGCCTTAGGCTTGAAAGTTGTGAGACAACATACAGGGGACGAAGTGGTTGTATACGTATACACGCGTCGTGCTTTTGGCGGTAGTACAGTGTGGCCTGTGATGTGAGGCTGACGGTTGTTTCTGCAGCAGTAATGGTGTTCTCCTCTGGCTGCCTACAGAAGTTGCGTTGTACGTGCTTCCACAAAGACAATTATACGCTGTGAGTATAGCTAGGTGCTTATTGGTTAGTTTGGGTAGTTTGTGTAGGAAATGTGTCTTGGGGTTGGATGTATGTCTTTGCAGAATGTTTTGCGAAGCTGAACTTTCCGCTGCGATCGTAATGAGATTCTTAGCCGTGAATTTGAGAATGTCGTACCTGGCACAACATGTGTAGATGGCTTCGGCCAGGGTGCATTCGTGCTTTATATACATATGCATATACATGTGTACATATATTTATAAGGTGGGCTAGAGACCACTGCTCAGAGACTCCACAACAGGTTTTTCCCATTTCCCTGTGTGGGGTTTTGTTCTCTCTCTAGCACCAGGTAGATGGGACCAATGGCTTAGTGTCTCTTCTGAAGGATGCTGGTATCGAAGGGTGAATGAAATTCTCCCAAGTTTTGAAACAGTAGTTTGAAGTAGAATTGATACCCAGTCTCGTTGACTGATAGTTAGGTACTCTACTCACTCGACCGCCAATCCTTGCTCACTTGGTAGTTAGTTAATTTGTGTTCAGTGTATTGGGGTCGGATGGAGAGTGTTTTGTCAAGTCGTACTTCCTACTCTGATCATATTAAACCTAAGCAAGTTTGAGAGAAGGAGCCTACTGGCGCAAGTGTTAGAAGTATATAAGAGCCAGTATTAGCTGTTTATAAGTTGATTGTTATATTTACATTTTGCATCGCAACTTTCAAATTGCAAGCACTGCTTTTGGCTTATTAACAATTTTGCAGGCATCAACATATACATTCTAGTATTAAAAACAATACACAAATAAATGTTAATAAGCAAAGAACAGAACTTGTATCTTTAATACTTGTACAGTATATATATATATATATATATATATACATATACCTGTTTATATATATGGTAACATAATTTATATATATAAATCATGTTACCTGTGACTTTAGATTAATCACGAAGAGTGAACAATTTGACATTGAGTGATTAAAACTGGACCATCATACAGTGTCACATCCTTTAGTACTGTTGTTCTGGGCAACGTAATTTTAAGCTCTTGATAAACCACCTTACTCTTATATTTATGAAATATGATCACGTGTATCATATTTCATAATTGGTTGATTAATTGGTTGTTGGTACAATCCTTTTTTATGTATAATTTTAATGGTAGAATATCTAGATGATTTAGTTGACTATTTATTAAATTATATTTAAATCCAAATATAAATAAAATAAGAGTAATTTATTTTAAGAGTTTCTTTCTCTAGAGTTAATGAGTCAACAGCAGTTTTTCTCCATTTCCTTGCATCTTGAAACAAATTGCCCAAGCAAGGAAACGGCAGCAGGTGGAATTGGCAGGTCTTGAACCAGAGCTTTGGCAAATATACTACCAGCCTCTCAAGTCCCATGGTTAGGGTTATAATTATAGCATAAGGTATAAACTTTTGCCAATTCAGACCAGACAGATTTTCTAGCTCCTTTTATATTTTATGGTTGTTTATTATGCATATCTGTACATTTTATATGTCTAGTGTTGTAAGTTCGATTGACAGATGGTAGAAAGCATTATGAAATGCTCATTTGAGCCGGCTGTATTCCATGCTGGAATTGTTTGCATTTGTACCTTACCCCACCTGTCCCATAAGTGTGGGTGATCTCTGATGGTAATCTCACAATATTTATCTCTCCACAGTCACAGGTCGTCTGCTGCCAGTTGCATATCATAGAAATTGAGAAGTGTCAGATCTTTGATATTATCCATTTAATTCTTTGTCTGCCTCTCTTTCTGTTGCCTTTCCCTGGGCCATGGAGTAGAGTAGTTTTTTCAAAGCCAGTGGATCTTTAATATGGCTGTAACATGTCAGCTTGTATTGGTTTTCTTACTGCAAATAGGATATCTTCATTCCCCTGTTTGGCTGATTATATTTCGGACTTTGTTATTACATTGCCTAGTCTTCTATGAGCAACCCTAAACTTAATCAAAACTCAACCTTCAAAACTGCAAATGCCAAGGCTTCAAACTTCAGATAATAGTGATAAATACTAATAATAGGAATAAATTAATAATAACTAAACTAGATCATGCATAAATCCTAAGAAACCCAAACTCATGCGGATGTGCACAAAAAATGAAGGGTTTGTAATGTAGTAACTAAATATTAAAATTGTCAACACTAGGTGATAGGGAGAGTTATTGGCTTTCCTGACATTGTTAGGAAAGAATATGTAGGGAAACCTTTGATGGAATAGGGGTAAACTCCCTTTCCTGAATTTGTTTCCTTTATATTCTCCCCTTTCCTTCTCTCAATTTTACGTATAACCCTTCACATCACAACATATGTCCTATGGGGAAACGGAGGCTAAATTCTATCGAAAGTTAAGACGATTAAGTATTCAAGTAAAATGAAGTGTTATTATTGCGGAAGATTTCCTACAGAACTTGTATCTTTAATACTTGTGTGTGTATATATATATATATATACATACATACATACATATATATATATATATACATATATATATATAAATCTCTCTCTACATATCTAAAGCACGTTACCTGAGGCTTCAGATTAGTCATGAAGAGTGAACAATTTGACAGTGAGTGATTAAAGTGCCTTGCCCCACCTGTCCATTAACTGCACATACATGATCAGTTATCACTGGGTCATCTCTGATCGTAATCTTACAGTATCTCTCCATTTTTGCAGGTCGTTTGCGTATCATAAAAATTGAGAAATGTCAGCTCTGATATTATCCATTTAATTCTGTCTCTGTCTGCCAATCTTTCTGTTTCCTCTCACTGTGCCATACAGTATTTTTTTATAAAGCTATTAGGTTTTGTAATATGACAGTACCATCTCGGCGTTTATCTTCTTATAGCAGACAGGGTATCTTCATTTCCTTCAATGTTTTGGCTGAATATATTTTGGACTTACTCCAGTTTTTTGTATTACATTGCCTAGTCTTCCCTGAGCAGCCCTAAACTCAATCAAAACTCAACCTTCAAAACTGCAAATGCCAAGACTTCAAACTGCAGATAATAGTGATAAACACTAATGATAGGAATAAATTAATAATAACTAAACGAGATCATGCATAAATCCTAAGAAACCCAAACTCATGCGGATGTGCAAAAAAAATGAAGGGTTTATAATGCAGTAACTAAATATTAAAATGGTCAACACTAGGTGATAGGTAGGGAGAGTTATTGGCTTTCCTGACATTCTTAGGAAAGAATATTTAGGGAAACCTTTGATGGATTAGTGGTAAACACCCTTTCATGAATTTGTTTCCTTTATATTCTCCCCTTTCCATCTTCTCTCAATTGTACGTATAACCCTTCACATCACAACATATGTCCTATGGGGATACGGAGGCTAAATTCTATCGAAAGTTAAGACGATTAAGTATTCAAGTAAAATGAAGTATTATTACTGAGGAAGATTTCCTACAGACCTATCTCCAACAAGGAGTGAATTCCACAGGCTTGGCCCAGCAACAGAAAATTCTGGTTCCTATGTACGTTTCAACTCTGGGAACAAAACTATCAGTAGTATTGGCTTGCAGCCTACGTGGCTTTTACGCAGCAGTGATTGTTGATATGCTGGTCACTTAAATATGTCGGTCACTAAATTAAGGTGGTCAGATTTGAGCCAGTGATGTTTATCTTGTGCCGTGAACTAGAATGACATCTTTTCAAAGTTCGATCCAAACTATGAATGGATGTGTTTCACAATGGTTGCTCGCCTACAAATGTACAACGGTGGGAAGATACCTGATCTCGAGGAATGCACTTTAATCTGAAAGAGACTAGATGATTCATTTTCATACCTACTCTAGACGCACACAATAAAGACTACACTCGAAAGAAGACATCCCCATTCTGTCCTGCACACTTTTGTTGACCCATTGATGTATGGAACACATGGTATGTTGTTATCGACTTATAATATGCAGAGTTTTGTGAACATTATTACTGGGTGTGAACCAAACCACAAACTCATAATCTTTTATGTTTTATTTGTAAAATGTTAACACAACATAATTTTATTTACTAGTTAGTAAGATGCAAAAATTTTATTATGTAAATACGCCAGGGATGATATCAAATAATGATTTAACACTGAGGTGTCACATTTTATTGATTTACGTAAACAATCAAGGTGGGCCTGATTTTGGTCCACCCTGATTTCTACACAAATGTGGAAATAGTAAATTGTATCTAATCTGCCTATGTTGATGGCATCAGAGCAGACAGGTGGCACAGTATAAGAGGCGGCTCAGATACCATCCCCCATCTCAGGAAGTTGGTGTCTCTTATCTGTACACCAGTGACAGATGATCCTTATGCTTTTAAAGGAGCATTGAAATCCCACCTGTGAAATGTTTTTATTACCAGTGACTTACTGTCAAATTCAGTTACCACCCATAGCAAACAATTCTACAGAATTTTATATAGAAATCTAATATTTCTATAGATTTTTACAGATGATCTATTGAATGTTTATGGCCATTTTAATTTCTATAGAATTTCTGTAGTTTTTATATAATTTTTACAGCCATAACGATTTTTATGGAAATTCTATACAAAAAATACTCATATATATATATATATATATATACAATCTTCTGCAAGAATCCGATAGAATATATTCTGTATAGCAAAGTATATTCTATAGATACTGTGTAGAATTTTTTGCTAATGGAAAAATATGGTTTTCAATTTCCAATTTTAATACACCTCTGTTGTTAATGCAGTGTAGAAGTTGTGTTATTGCTACTAACGAAAATACCTGCATGATAGTTTGTAAGCTTGATTCTGCGTCTCTGTGTTTCTTGACCTGTCCAAGGCATTTGACACTATTGATGTATTTATTAACATTTATTTTAACATGTTATTAATCTTTGACACATGCATTGCTGTTCAGTTGCTTGGCTGTTTTGTGACTCCTACTGGAAATTATATGCTTGTCATGTTAAATCCCTGCCACGTGACACCAACGAACTTTAGTTTGAACAGTGTCGCGCGGCGGCAAGGCTGTTTTTATTTCACTCCAATGTGGAGACACACTTCCGTTAACCACCCGCCCACACTATATTGTTTTAGTGTTTAATTTTCTGGTTGTGGATCGTCATTTCTTGTACATGTCCTGTAGATGTCCCCACTACACATGTGGGATTGTTTTTATAAGGCTATGGCTGCCCACCTCGTGGGCCCTTTGTATTTTATGATGATCTACTTTCTTGTATTAGCTTATATGCATGCGTATTTGCATATATAAAGTGTCTGTACTTCTCTAATTAATCATTCTATATAATTAAACAAATTAAGATATTATGGCTTAGATGGCAAAACTCTTAATTTATTCAAAAATATTTTAATAAGAATAAGCAGTACACTGAATTTGATGATGCCGCATCCAAAACCTTACTTAGATTTCAAAACTCACTTGTCTGGCAGACAAGTGCAAATTATGGCTTATTTCTAATGCTGATACATAAAGAATATGTTATTTTTTACGTTGGGTAGCTCACACGATAGCGACCTTTTGGTTTTAGTGTGGAGTCTCCCATCCCACAGCAATTTATTTTGTATTTTGTTGATATTATATAAATTGTTATTGTAAAATTTGTATCTTAGTATTCGTATGTATATCTGTATATGTTTCTGCTGTAGGGATAAATAAAATGCAATCAGTCAGTCAGTCAGTCAGTCAGTCAGTCAGTCAGTCAGTCAATCTAGGCAGTTGTCTTCATGGTTAGGTCAGAAACCTAGGACCCACGTCCTTAGTTCAACAGTGTATGCCAGAGGTGATACACAGGGGATGATTTATGAAGTATTTGTACCGGTTTTATGAAGTATTCATACAGGATTTATGAAGCATTCATACTGGACGTAAAGATGACATAACTTGAAACATTTATTATAGCATTTTAGTATTGAAATATTGGCATAAATAAGTGTATATAAGTTTATTAATTGTTTTATTGTAAGATGTTTTATATCTGTTATACAGACATTTGCATTATTATAAAAAGAACTGTATTTATTATCATCATTATGTAAAATAACAAGATTTACATTGTCCAGGCATTTGTATAATCCCAGGTGTTTCCCAATACAGACCGGGTTGCTCCCCTTCCCCCTATAGCTCCCAGGTAACCTGGGTGTTTTACTTGTCCCTAGAACCATGCCCAGTTGTAACAGGCTATTTTCGCTGATCCCAGTTCTTGGAAAGGTGAACAAACTGGGGGGAGGGCACATTCCTGTGTGTGGCCGACACCAGTGATTGTTTCAAGCTTCAAGCAGATAATGTTAGGTGTGGCTGTTGATTAGATATACTGGCAAAAAATATACCATCATAAGGAATAACTTGGGAGTTTGTCAGCGGCTTTAGGTGACCATGTTCATGTTTAGGTCGGAAACCAAAGAACCAATTATTGTTATTGTTATATGGAAAGTGGAGTGGATTTCACTTTTGTAATTCATATAATGCATGTTCTTTAGTTACTATAATTATGCTACACATTTATGGTTACTATTAATATTATGCACGTTATATTGACATTGGGGGAAAGCACCTAATAAGCAATGCACGTCAACTTTCTCCCTTTCCATATGAAATTTCTGAAATTATATATGTAATGTTAATCTTTTAGAATGCATACTCCATGTGTGTCACACAAATAATCACCCCTGTTAACTTGTCGGCAATGTCTAAGGTGTGACTGAATTAATTTAGATAGGTGATAACCACAAACGGTTGACTGGATTGTATATATATTCCAAACCCAACATGCCAGTATAGAAGCACACTCTCGGTCTCAACCACGAAAACAAATTTTAAATTTGTTTCTGCGTCTCATTTTTTCCAAACCTGCTATAAAGGGTAGATCAAATAGGTACTCATGTGTACTATTCTTAGAAACCAACTTACACCCTCCCATGGAGCAACAAACCTCCTGTCTACCATGACTGGTGTCCTCTGCTGAACTGATCACTTCTCAGTTATCTCCGGTCGGAGAAACCTGTAATATTCCTCTAGGAAGGGTTAGGGTAAGCCCTAACCCACATTACACAGTTGTTATTATAATTATTATTATTAATTTTGTGAAATACATTGCAAGTTGGTAGATGAGACGCCACTGGTCAAAGAAGCGAATGAGTATAGAAAAAGGTGAATGGACCATGGTGCCTTGGAGGGGATGCACACACATTGACCCACAGTTAACGTATTAATGTATGGAGCTATATAATTAATAAAACCGACTACTGGGGATTCAACAAATACTTCCAACTGTAGAACTCCCCAAGGGATGGCAGCTCTAGCCATCCCCACATTCTGCCTGGTTCAATAGTAACCCCAAGACACCAGCTTCCCATCTCTCCTGAAGCCAAGACTAAGAAACGAACCCTAGATTCTTGGCACCTGAGGCATTGGTACTAACAAGCTTCTATGTGAGACTGCATTGTCGTACTTGCCAGGAAAACATGTTTATTCTTGTCGCTGGAATTGCAAATATGTGGCAAGACTTAAGCATGAAGATACTGTGTTGTTTCTTAGGAATATGTTATATATATTATATAGAATATTGATGTGAAGTTTTCATAAAATTTTAAATTAATTTACAGAGTTTGTGTATAATCAAGATATCTTTATTCAAGAAGGTTTTAAACTACACACAGTTTGATTTTGTCACCAATCTGCAGTCACGTTTTTGCCAAATCCTACAATTTTTTAAAGAAAATTGAAAAAGTGGGTAATGGCCCAAAATCTCATTACAGAGGAACCTCAATATTAAGGTCACCTTCAGAACTGGGCAAAAGTGACCCGTATAACAAGGTGACCATATTAGTAAGAATAGTTTCCTATACGTACTTTACTGTATATGGAAATATTTTGGGACTGTCCTAAGGTGACCATAATTGCAAGGTGGCTATATTACTGAAGTGACCGTAAAGTGAGGTTTGACCGTACTACTTTATTTGTCTGTTATGAATCAGAAAATGAAATAATGATCTCTCCCCAGATTAGAAGAATGATGTCACCGTGTTTGATGTGTGTGTGTTATGTTTCAGCCACCAGGCGAGATCAACACAATGGGTGCCTCCCAAGGAGAACTGGTCATCCCACAGTTCCCTTCCCCACGGCTGGGAGGAGGGGATCAATCGGACGGGAAAGTCATACTACATCAAGTGAGTGAGAGTTATAAGGGATTGGATGACAATGGGACTGTGGCAGTTAATTTGTTGTTAGTTCATTCTAGTTGGTATAATATGTAGTTATTACTAAGATGATATTGTACACAACTGTAAAACACAGTAGCGCAGTGGCTAGAGCTTCGGACTCTCGACTGAGAGAACCCGGGTCCTGTGCTGCAGTGTCGAACCTTGGGCAAGTTCGTTCACTCTACGTTGCTCCAGTTCACTCAGCTGTATGAATGAGTACCTGGCTATAGACAGTGGTGGATATTTGTGTACAAATAGTTTTCAGGCATTAATTGCAGCGTGGCTGGATGCCTTGGCTGGATGCCTTGGCTGCATGCCGTGGCTGCATGCCTTGGCTGGATGCCTCCAAGAGAAGTTGAGATAGTGTTCGATTGAAGGAGAAGTGTAAAGCACTTACAGAAGTCCTAAGGACCGGATGCTATGTTATATAAGAACTTCCATTTTTAGTCCTTTGGCCGAAGGTCCAAGGGATTATTACCATCACTCTGCGTCCGCCGTCCGCCGTTAACTGCCATATCTCGGAAACCGTTCAGCAACTTTTTCTCTAATTTTGCACAGACATATCTTGGGGCACTGCCACTATGCACGAGAAATCTGTATTTGATTGAATCATTTTAAGGGCTCCAAGGACCCCAAAACTGGTAAAAATGTAACATTTGGCCTATTTTTTTTAAAACTGTTCAGCAACTTTTTTTTTCTAATTTTGCATTGATGTATCTTAGGGTGCTGCCACTATATAAAAGAAATCTGTATTTGATTGAATCATTCTAAGGGCACTTAAGGGGCCCCCAAAGTGCAAAAGGTTTACATTATCTAGTGATGTGGTTTTGAGAAGGGCCCTTGAGACCACCCCCAAGATTAGATGTTGTGTATTGTGCCACAAAGTCAACAGCTGTGACTAATCTCTACAGCCCAGTCCATTGAGACCTTGACTAATCTTTAATTGGTCACAGCACCCAGGCAGAGTAGACACACTTGACCCCTGTTAGACTGAACAGTTGTCTAACACTTTTAAACTGTATCTTCAAAACTACTGATTTTCTATAATTGCAAGTTGTGTTTATTTTGATGTTCATTTAATTATTATAAAATGGTGTGACTGTGGTGTCTATTGGTTAAAGATGTATTGTCTGTAGAAACCTGTAGGTGACAAACATAGAAAATTAATATTCTGTCACCTGTAGGTAACAAACATAGAAAATTAATATTCTGGACAACTATAGAGTGAAATATCCTACACTTTATTTATATGAAATGCATTCTACTGTTCTGTTTACGCTTGCCATGCCTTGTATAGACATGGTACTGTGTAAATCAATTGTATCAATATAGACTAATAATTACAGATTCACAATATAGTTGACACCTGAAACAACCAAATGTCAACCAGTAGAAGACTTGACATAGTTCCGCTATACACAAGCAAGAAATCTGTATTTGATTGAATCATTCTAGTGTCATCAGCGTATAGTAGAACATACATTTTCTACATCATCATCACTAAGGTTGTTGTAAACTTAACCAGCTGCCATGTCTAGTCCATTATAATTGTGACTAACAGTGTTCAAAATTATTCAGGTAAATAGCAAATAACAAAGGACACAAGTTTTCTCCTTGCCATACCTCTACACACGAGAAGAAGGCTGACACAGCCTGGCCCTCATTTATACATGATTTAGCATTTTTGTACATGTTGTATACAACTTTCAACACGTTAGCATTAATACCGCATCAAATTATCTTAGACCACAGGGAGGACCGGTCTACTAAATCAAATGCTTTCTTATAATCGATGAAGGCACAATAAAGCCTTTTGTGTCGAGACAAATACAATTCAACCAATACCCCTATTTGAACACTGCCTGTTCTTCACCTATTACATTCGCTTTGTTTAGGTATGTGGTCAGTCTGGTGTTCTGAACAATCACTAAGGATTAATGAACACTTGTGCAGAATGTCACCCACTTGGCAGATTTAATTGATCTATTCAGCAATGATGACACTGCTTAGGCCTCACTCTGGACACTGTCACTCACAGTGTTGTGTATTGTCTTAGTTGGTGGATTGAGCTAATCTACTTGACCATGAATCAGTGGTGGCTCTGGTTGTGTATTATACCCAGCTGTGGAGCTAAGATTCTCTGCCTGCTATTGTTTGATGGAAACTGTGACTAATCTGTAATTGGTCACTGGCAGTAGCTTGTGTCAACTGACAGCATTAAGCCACTAGACCCCTGTTAAACTGGACAGTTGCCTGTAGGTTTTAAACTTTGTCAAACAGTGAGTCTACGTTTTTGCTCTCAGATAATCTGTCCTCTTAGTTTTACACATGAAGACATCATCTGGCATAACTTGATAAGTCTTTGTAGCAGCACATTTGTACTTCCAGTGTATCATTGCAACATAACATACATATTACATACTGTGTGCCACATTTGAATGTTGTGCATGTAATATTTCCATGCAATCCATTTGCATATACAGTCGCGCCTCGTTATAACGCGGTAGTCGGGGTCCACGAAATGAATCCGCGTTATAAACGAGGCGCGTTATAAACGAGGCGCGTTCAACTGAACGATAATATGGTACCGTTGACGTAATATCTAAAATAATGACCTGGCACTCAGCAGCCGAATACGCACATGATTTGAGAAACGCTGTGTTAGAGTTGATTAAGAATTTAAATCTATAAGTACGCTCACAATTGGCTTAACTTCGTCTTTCAATCAATATCAAAATACCAATTTAGAAAGCACATTTACCGTGCCGAACAATATTACGATTCACCAATTCATATGCGGTTGACGAATTAATATTTTGGCGCACCAGTACAGGCAGTAGCTTTGCGTTCATCGCAGCGAAAAGCTAATATTTGTTACGCAATGTTAGCTTACTGATCTTGCCTACTAAGCTGTATTAAAACGTATTTAACCCATTCTTAAGCAAGGCGTATTTGTGAATTTCAATTACACTTTACAAGCCGCCCGGCGCCGAAACCAGGCGAACTGGTGATCCGCGGAAGCCATGAGCATGACTAGCAGATTGGAAACGATTTGTTTGATGTCGGCGCAAAACAAACAATACTTCGCTCCACATTTACTGTTCCTAAAGTTAAAACTGACCATAATTATAGTCAAAGAAACTTTGATAGCATTTATTGGCAGTGCAGAATAAACAACAGCAACGTAGTGACGCGCCTCACACTTGATTCGTTGCAGTTGTACGTCAACGTTAAATTTATTGTCCGCCAACTAGTCTTTCAACATACACATGCCGTGGACAAAGACGGGGATAACTTCACATAAAACAATTGACAGTTATTACCGTGTTAATATAGTTTGTCATAGCGTCCATTTCCCCCCTGGCGGCAGAAATTCGGGGTCCACGACCGACCGCGTTATAACCGAATCCGCGTTATAACGGGGCGCGTTATAACGAGGCGTGACTGTATAATGTAAAACTTCAACAGCCGTTTTCTTCATTTTCACTTTTTGATCCCTACCATGTTCAATGCTCCATAACTTTGCCAATTTTTGTAGCAGTCATATTTTTTGAAACCGTGTAAAGCACCCTACCAAACCTTTACAAGGATGTAAGAAAACAATGTTACAATTTTTCTGACTTATCACTCATTTGGTCAGCCAGGGTCACATATAGACGTATTAGTCCAAAGGACTTCAGGGCCACATGGCCCATGTTTTAGTATTTAGTGGCACATTATTGTAATTGTATTGTACAGTGGAATCTCACTATTAAAGTCACTCTTGAGACTGGGCAAAAGTTACCTATATAACGAGATGGCTGTATTAATGGGACAAATTTCCTATACTTTAATGTATATGGAATCAATTTGGGACTATCCTAGGGTGACCTTAATTGGGAGGTGGCTGTATAACCTAGGTGACTATAAAGCGAGGTTTGACTGTAATTGTAATGGAATGGAGTTTTTTACATTCAACTGTAATCGAAGCCATCCTGTGTTGCAGCCACACGAAGCAAACAACGGATGGGGAAGAACCTCATGAGGGCAGGGAGGGGAATGGGGATGAGGAGGCGGAGAGGGGTGAGGAGGAGGGAGAGGATAGCAGCAGCGAGTCGTGTCCCCAGCCTCGCGAGGTCGAACTCACCCGCGACCCCGACATTGGGTTCGGGTTCGTCGCTGGGAGCGAGAAGCCAGTGATTGTACGATTCGTCACTGAAGGTGGGTTCTCTTTATCTGTTGATTCTGGCCGTCTCTCCATCCTGGAGGTCTTTTGTTCTTGCTTGCATCTTCTCGTTTGCTTGTTCTGAAATTTTGTGTGCAACATATCTGCACTCCTTCTTTCCCTGTGCCATCCACGTCTGGTACACCATCCCAACAGAAGGTCTATTGCAGATTCCCCAGCTGCCTTCAGAACCATCCTTGACGGCTGGCTCAATGGCACCCCACTCCCTCTAAATACCCCTTCCCTTTAAATACCCCCCTCCCTGCTAGTAACCCGTTTTTATGCCATTTTTGTCTTTTATCTTGTTTGCCAGCCAGCAAACACTTCTCACTGTGGGATATCGCCCAGTAGTGGGCTTACCGTAGTCTTTGAGATGAGATGAGAGTGCTTAATACAAAAGAAGTGAGATCCATTGTAAAATGCCCCAGAACTTTATGTAAGAAATTTATTATACTGTATTTTTGTTCAGCATGGCGATAAATCAGCCAGTGAAAATTGCCATACGTTCCTTTTAAGAACGGTGCATTAAAAGGGATGGTCGCAGGCATTCACAAAGTGGGGGCATTTGATTGTCACCATGCATAGCTGGACAAAAAAATGTCTAACGTGGTGCCACCTAGCAGATGACGCTTGTTAATGCAAATTGATGGTAATAGCAATTTTGATTAATAAAAATGGCAACTTGTTTGGACTTTGCGAACTCTGCGACCATCCCTAAGTCAAAATGTGGTATGTCTTATTAAATTGTCATCTTACTTCCGATTAAACTGTTGTTTCACCTGTTGCCCAGATGGACCGAGTCGAAACAAACTGTTGCCGGGCGACCACATTCACGCAATAAATGGGGAGGACGTAAGAACGGTGGCCCGAGAACACGTCATCCAACTAGTCAAGTGAGTGCAGTGACACCTGCTGGCAGATATCTGTAGCAGTTCCAACAGTTCAAAAGTTAGCTCTTATTTTGTAGAATGTTGCAATTGCATGAATGAGTTGTTTGTTTTCAAATAGATAAATTGCAATTACATCGCTTAAAAATCACTCGGTTATGGTGCTTCAATAAATTACAGTTACGGGCTTTGAAATAAATTACAAATGTGGTATTTAAAAAAATCAATTGTAATGCTCCACAATAGGTCAGTTGAAATTATTTCATAGGTTGAGTACAACTACACTGTTTCACAAAGTAAGATTCCATATATCATTGGTGCATATTTTATACAGGTCTTTATGTGAGTTCACACTAACAATTTCCAGTTAAACATATTTTTTATCAATTTCAAACAATGACGTAGCTAGAAAGTAAATTACATTTTAAATGATTGCAAGTTTATAGTTGAAGCCAACATTGCTCATTGTCGGTTTAAATTAAAATTAAGAATACTACACTAGTTAGGATGAACTAGTGTAAAGTAAGCCAACTGTTTAGTTTTGTCTGAGCATTTATACAGATTTCTCTTGATAAATATGTGAATGTTCCATCTGCGGTCATCAGAGAACTCCACACCTAGGTACAGGTGGTGGTGTACAATTCCCAGGCTGTCTCCATTGATGGTGTACTGAGACCGGTGGATAGTTCTCTTCTTGGTGATATACATAACTGAGCATTTGTTGATATTAAAATACATCTGCCAGGTTGCCGAACAGTCCACCAGCCTCTGGAGGTTGGACTGGAGGGCTTCTGCATCATTACTGTTATTGATACACCTATATAAAATACAACCGTCAGCAAAAAGCCAGATGTTAGCGGTGACACCCTCTCCTATATCATTTACATATAATAAAAAGAAGTGGGCCCAGTAGGGTGCCCTGTGGTACCCCAGACTCGACTGTCACTTCTTCTGACAACTCGCCATCTACTACTACTTTCTGCTTTTTGTCAGTAAGCCAATTTGAAATCCAGTTGGTGACTCCTTCACTGACGCCGTAATACTGGAGTTTTCCCATTAGGCGTGCATGGTCTAGTGGGTAGACCTTTCTAATTCTGTTCAGTATTCATGCCTTAATAATAGTAATGATTATAATAATACATTTCTTATACAGCGCCCCATCCAAATAATTGTTCTGGGGAGCTTTACAATGGTTATTACAAATAAATTAATAACACATAAAACCATACATTTAAAAAAATACTAATGTGCAAAAAATATACAATTCTACTAAATAAAATCTTGAAAGTATATTTTCTGTAAAGTTTAAAACATGTATACAAGCTACTAAAATAATAAAAAAAGATTGATTGTAATAATACATAAATTAAAATAAATACATGATTGATTAATTAATTATGATCGCTGTGTTAAACATACTGTAGACTGTGTAAAGAAAATGTCACGCAGATGTGGTGCAAAACGTCTGCAAAACATTCAGTGAAAACCAGTTCGTTGCTAAAGGGGCAATCTGTATTTGATTTGAAATACGTTACAGGGATCAGTCACACATGTGGTTTTTTTAAAATACTTTCAATTTATGAAAGGAAATCATGCTCCTGGAGTGCTTCACGTTCGAAAAAACCAGGCGAGCAATAAATCGCTCACCTAAATATGCCAAATAATTTAGCACGAACGATTTATTAGTTTTATTTTTTATCCGCTAGGTGGCATTCCTGTTTGTCTGCCTGGTGACGCCACTGCCCAGTCATGCGAAAATGCAATTGAGGCTAGCGGTATCCATTACACAAGATTAATTCGATCGGGTTTCGATTTCACCACTACCTAGTGTGAACAATTGTAGCTGATTAATGATCTGTGAATGTCAAACAACGCCCGACTGACTAGAATCCTGTTGAGCAATAAGCAAACTCCCAAGTTATGGCTCTGGAAACGTCTGCAACTGCGCGCCAATGCTAATTTACGTGACAAGAACAGACTTTCTTTCAAACAAATGGGTGTATATTTTGCCGTTAGAGGGCACCACATGCAGCAGGTCTGGTGATGCAAGCGATAATGGCAATTAGTGCGGGCGATAAATCGTTTCCTAGATGAGCAGTTATCGCTTGCCTCAAAAATAATGCACTGCTCCTGCATTCAGAGGGCTATTTATAGCACTCCATCATTTTTCAAATTTCGTGGTTTGAGTATTACTTCTTGTTTCCGTCAGAGTTCCATGAATCTGACCCTGCTTTACTTTCAGATCCTGCAAAACGTCCATGAGCCTTACAGTATGTCAGCCACAGACAGACAATGTAAGTAATCCTTTCATTATCTAAATGACTGTGTATTCGAATGCTGTATGTTTTCGGATTTACCAAAATCAACAAAATTAATTATTTTGTATACCCTATGTTTTTGGATACCTCCAAAGTAATAATTTTTCTTCGTTCCTGTCTAATCAGACACCAAATTGTTAGTGATCTTTATAAAATATAACTTCTCAAAGAGATGCCATTAAGACTTATAATAACACTGGTAGTCAAATGAGACACAGCATCAGGACTCGATTGTTTTTATAAATATTCGGACGTGTCTGTGAATTATTGTTCTGTACCTATGTTTTCGGTCAGCTGAGAATTATTTTGAATTGTCCGAAAACACACGTCTTATTGTGAAATGATTTTGATCTTGCATGCACCCAACCAGATTGTAAGTACTAAGACGCATGTAGTTTCTTAAAGGTGAATGGAACATTTTTTTTAAACAATTTATCATTTATATGAGAGTGAATATAACTTAGATAACTTTTTTAATCTGCAATTAGTTTTATTCTAAGAAGAGACTGTTGTTTACAGAGGTCATTAAGACCAGTTCATGGGTTTCTGGGTGTTTCCATACTTTCTGCCCAAGTCCTGCCAGTTTTTGCTAGCTCAAGTAGTTGCATTACACTCATTTGTCAGAATTAGCATCTATTTTGTGACATCAGTCCGCAGTGTTCTGCACGTCGTCTACAATTGTACTGCGCTGCGTGAATTTAAGATAAGAAGAACACTTATATAGCGTCACAAATCTAGAAATTTACATCAAACATCCTAGTATATATGAACATGGGCCGCAGAGCTGTCTTTCATGAGCACAATCACAATCAATCACAATCACAATACTTTATTGTCCCTTGGGAGGGAAATTCATTTGGAGTGTAGAGCAGCATATTAAATCAAATAAAACAAATGTACATGCAATATAAAAAAAAATGTAAATATAATAATAGTAATAAAAGTTATATCGGTTAAATAAATAAATATGTTAAATAAGTTACAACAGTTTAAAAAAAGTTAAATCATCTCAAGCTCACTCAGTGTCAGACTGGCAGGGAAGACTGGCAGAGATGGAGGGGAACGAAGGTCAGTTACTCATTCATTAGTCTTATTGACGAGGGAACAAAAGAGTTTCAAGTGCGGTTCAATTTGCAGTGAGGGAGTTGAAAGCGGCAGCCAGAAGGAAGTAGTTTATAGCATGGAAACAGGGAATGTTAGGGGTCTGAGGAGACATTCCTTCCTTTTCTCTCTGCCCGATGTCTGTGTAGATCCTTTAGACTGGTCTGCTTTTTTCCCACCAAACTTGCCACTAACCCTGACTGTTCGTGCCAGAGTGTTGCAATGCACGTTACTCAGGCCGCCGTACCACACAAGAAACCCAAATGTAATAGAGCTTTCGATGTAGCGTCTATAGAAGGTTTGTAGAACATGTGTGCTGACACTGAGTGACATAAGCTTGCGTAAGAAATACAGCTTTTGCTGGCACTTTCTGTTAATTACCGCTGTATGTTCACCAAATGTGAGGTTTGCATCAATGATAGTGCCGAGATACTTGTACGTATTCATCTACCCTCCTTACACACTCTCCGTTAATGAATAGTCTATTAGGAGGAGTAGGATTTTTCCTAAAATCTATGAGTTCTTCAGTTTTACGAACGTTCAGGTCAGGAAATGATTGCCACCTCACACTAGTGGTAAAACATTCGCTCTATTGATTTTTGAATATTAGCAGCTATTACTACTGCTATATAGTGCTTTTATGCACTAATAAAAGTATTTTTGAATAAGAGCTGCTTTTATGGTGCATTTTTTATCAGACATTGTGGCATTTATGTAAACGTTTTGAATAACAATTCCAGTGACCTTTAAGGTGAGATAAGCTGTAGTAAATGTAAGGTCTCTGGATCCTGCGTTGTTGGTCCGAGTCCACTCACCTTAATTTATCCACTGTTGCATTCATTTTGACATCTGTCAGGTTTTGAACACTCAATAATTTAGCATGGCGCCCCACTGTTTGTGTGTGTGGGCATGCATGTGCGTACTTGAGCATGCCACTCTGTAGATGAGAATTTGAATGTTATTGTGGATAGTGAGAGTCGATTTACTAACAGGTTGGCAAGCCCCTTCTGTTAGTCCTCAGCAGGGGGATGTCAGATAGAACAATAGCCAGGAAGACAGCGCATTAGACAGAGAGTGCACTGTGCCTGTGATTTCTGTGTCAGTTCTAAGCACGCAACATGCGATAATTACACATAACAATGCACTCGTGCAAAAGGTATTTATTCCAGAGGTCTACTTGCAAGATAAATTATCTGAAGTATTCCAGAGGTCACTGACGGTTTCTGTAAATACACCCAAGGCATCATGGGATCATGGATTTACCAGGGGATGTGGTGTCACAGTCACATGACTGTCACATGGTATTTGTATTAGCAACCTTGAGACAATTTATTGCCATGTCCAGTCTCTATAGTCAAGACAGTGCAAATATTGATTGCTTTAATTTAGCGAGTATCTTTGGGAATATGGTCAGGATTATGTGAGATTACAGGTAATCTCCTTGCTGCTTTAATCCGGTGGTATTTCGATTCTGTGTGATATATGGTCAGAGGAGGATTATTCATCAGAGAGAGAATGACCATAGGGAAGATCAGTATCCGTCCATAGCATTATAGGGAGTCCGATTGGCACCTAACTTAGTGCACGGTCAGGATCGATGGACGTAAACTGATGCAGATTTATTCGTGTGTTGTTGGGGGGGGTGACTTCTGTGTCATAAAATGACGCGTTACCACTATTTTTGCCCCCTTGGTGAAGAGGCTAACGACCTGTTGAATGTTTAGTCAGCTAGTTTGCACTTGCCAGCAGCGTTGCTATCGATTCACGCTGTTTTAATATTTTAGTTTGAAGAGATGCAAAAAGTAGTGGCGCAAATGAGCAGTGTGGTGCGTACTGGGGGGTGTGATGCATACTGGGAAGTGTGGCAGGTGTGTGTTACCAGGTGCGACAGGGAGGTGTCGAGAGGTGTGCCGGTCCACATCATCACACTGGCGTCTGTCACTACAGAATAATGTGCGATTTAGCTTAGCCTGTGCCCGGTGATGCGGAACTGTCAAAACAAGCCTTCGCAGTTGCCACCTCCCACCATTGGCCAGGGAAGGGTGTGTGTGTGTATGTGTGTCTGTCAACTCATATCATTTACAGACACCGCCAAGCCGCGGGAAGATCGATTCGGTTTAGAAAGAGGAGATGTGTAGGACGATTTGCCATTGTTGTGTGAAGCTCGTGCGTCGTGGTTGCACCTAGCCAGACCTGGAACGTGGCCAGGATATTACATTAACCATTGGCAGATGCAGGTACGAATACAGACATGGATACACCTGTGTGTATCATATTTACACACCCGTAAATCAGAATACAGGTGCATTGTTCATGGGAACAACTGTGGATAAATAAGGAGTGAGGATATACACGTGTGGAGAAGACATCTCCTGTGGAAGTCCCACCTGCTCGAGGAATTGCTTCAGGTTTAGCCGACGCAAAACAAATTATGGATTTCTGGCACGCGTCGATCAGCAAATGGAAGGTGTGTGTGATTTTTCATTTATTCGAAACGTATCTGTGTGTTTGTTTGTTGCGAACATGCTTCTGATGTAACACGTCTGTTAAGAGTTGTTTGTGTATGGTGCGATGAGATTATATATTATCGACATCATGAGCTGTGACTGCCCTGTAAATCAAAAGGTTATGGAATGGTTATTTTAGAATATGGAAGAAATGCAGAGGGATTGGTTAAAAAAGATAGCAGATGCCCTCGGAGTGGAGTGTGTAATTAGCAGAAGACCACGGTTGTGTGGGGAACATTGTGGGAAGATAGATTTGGCATGATTGGGAGGGTAAAGAAGGGGAGAATGTAGGAGGGAAGGGAGGGATGGATAGATGTGGTGGAGATGGGGTGATATAGGATCAATGATCAAGAAGGGGAAAACCTTGAGGATGAATAGTTTGTTCAAAAATGCAATGGACTTTCATGGATAAACAGAAGAAACTGAAAGTAACCCATGTCAGCTTGGTTGTATAAGAAACATGTAATAAAATAAAACCTATTTGTTGGCATTCCACTGAGCCTGCAGGGAGCCATGCTACTTAATGAACAGAAAGACCCCCTGGTAGGCTCTTCATCTGGGCGTTATAATGGTCATTGGGTGAGTGCATTTCCTATTAGGCATCCCATCTATGTCCCTGTTTGTCACTACCCAGAATGCCCACTTAGCTTTCTATCAAGATAAATGCTGACTGATGTCTATTTGTGGATGAACAAAGAGGGCTGAAGTTGTTGTTTCTGTGTCACCATTCACCAGCCCTTGGGCAATTCTGAAGGGCTTGCTTGAGAATCAAGATTGTGCCTTTGTGATGTTGGCCATTATGTTTGATAGACCGTAGAATTGTTTCCCCTTTGGCTGTCCATCTGCATTCACTGATTCCTAAGATGTGAATTGCTGCCCTTTCATTTGTGATATGCGATGGCAAGCCCGTATTGCCAATAGTCCGGATATTCCGGAATCCTGTCTTTGTTTTGGTTTTGGCATCTACAGCTGATGGTCTCGTGGTGACAGCTTCCCGAAGGTTTTTTCACTGGTCATACTAGCAGTACTCTACTCCACTGCTAAAGCACATCATCAGAATTGTGCGTGTCTCAGTTTTCATCACACTCACATTTCCATAGCAGTTGTTACAGGAATTCACTGTGGTGCTGCAATATTGTTGTACCCATATCCAACCCTAACAAATAAGCAAACACCATGTAATTTGAGGGGTGTTATCCTGCGGCAGACAGTCCCAGCATTAACAGACAATAGATCATTTGAAATACCGTAAATGAACTGCCATTGCATTGCAATAGTATCTATTGATAGTAATGATAGCTGGGCACACATCAACAGGTTTGCCTGTGTTGCTGTAACACAATTCGCTGACGTAATTTTTCCACTTTTTAGTTTCCTTATTTACCAAGTCCACCGAACCAACGTGAACAATTGTAGATCAGATCAGCGTCGCTCACAGATCACCATTGTGAAACAACTGACTCCAACTCTAAACGGTGGCGCAACCGCTCAATTTTGGCTTGGTCCATGTGATGTGTAGCATAACTCACATCAACTAAACTTGGAACGTAAGCATATCTAGCTACCATGACACTATCGTGAATGAAATTGCCCTTCTTTTGAAACAGCAGCAGGTGGAATTGAGCCATCATCCACTCGATTGACAGTCTGGTGCCATCACCCACTATGTTACATTGGTGGTGCTTCTCCATGGTATAATAAGTGGAACAGGATGACTATCCCAATTGGTCTCTGGTCTAGTTGTTGAAAGGCAGTCCAGCTCAGAGAAGCCTATGATTACGACAGCTCTCCTCTGGTCAGCATTGATGAGTCTGCCTGTTGATACTTTGGCCATCCGTGCAGCTTCAGATCCGTCTGCCGATGTTCAGAAGCTGTGTAATTTCATTTGGTTCCAAATGCATCAGTTGGATGGGCTGTATGAATGCATACCTGGCAGTAGATGCTGATGTTGTTATACGATTGAGCTGTTTGGGCACAGTAATCACATGCTTCGATACTTCTATAGATGCAGTTGGTGTTTGAGTGGTAATGTCTATCAGATGTGAAGTTTGGTCATCAAGGTGTGCGTTCATTCAAATTCTGCAAATGGTCATTTGTAATGTTTATCGAGGTTGATTAGTTATCACATAATATATATCAGGTTTCAGTTTTCCAGATATGTTGTTTCACATTCCTTATTATTACACCCTTGTTGAGTCACTGCTAGGGTTATGACCATCTTGGATTACAGACTGAATGCAGATGTCACTTGTTAGAAATTAAAATAAAAAAATGGAATTAAATAAAACCACTTACCTGTGCTTGCTCTATTTTATTTAAGTGCATGATGTTATATCTGTTGAACAAATCTGGACTCCTAAATTGTTCTGCTGACTCCCACTTATAAGCAAGGTGTGTGTATGTTGTACTTCCTCTAATGTCCGATTAGTGAATATGAGAGGTAAACCAACCAACCGATGGAGACGAAGGGTAAAAATAATGACAAAGTCACCTGCTGTCACAAACACGTAACCGTGAATAGCCATTAGAAAGGGTCAAGAGTACCCAGATGCCTAACTTTGGAAATGAAAATTGTTGCCCGTACCGTATACAATTATATTTTAGTATCAACATAGTGACACTATATATAATGGTCTGAAAAGGTTATGTAACAGTAACAATTCACTTGTTTTTGCAACGAATGCACATGACAAAGTCGAAGACAGCAGCATGTGGGCATTGTGGAGGGATGCATTACACACGTACAACTGAAAAATATCCTGTATAAATTTAGCCTGCATATCTTGGTTTTTAGTTATTTTTACTCATTTTATTCATACAATGATATCAGTTTCTATCTTGTCATAGAATTCATAAATTTTATCTTATGTGGTTCATCTCTTATCTTAGTTCCACTTCTAATCTAAGAGTAGTCCTGTGATTTAAATTTAATGAGACAATTGACATAATTATAGGGGCAAAGTGTTGTAGTTGTGTGAAAGAATGAATGGAACCATATTCAACGTGTAACATAGTACTCCTACATTCAGGTGGGGACAGACCACAATTTTTCTTTATCCACCATCAGCTCTTATATTTCAGTCATGTCCTCCTTAATGCAAAATTGTCTCAGCCATGGACGTAATTATTAGCAGGGAGTTTGCTGAATAAATTGTACTGTGCCTGACTTGTTGTTTGGTGTGTGGGACCAAAGGAACTTTAAAGATATTTGCAGATAGGGACATGTACCTCTGCAATATGTGCCAATTACAGGCAGTAGCAGCCGTTTAGCATTTCAATGTTGGGTTTACAATTTGAATATTTGGCGGGTTTAACTCTCCATACTTTGTGAACTTGGTTTCAAGTATACCTTTCAGTACATTTATTCTAGTAGTAAGAACAAATTTAATATAGGAAAAGAGGAACGGACATTATACTTGTAGTTCTAGTTGTTTCCAGCACTCGGCAACGTTCTATTAACTGACTAGTCTGTATATTTTGTGGCTACAATGTTATGATCTTATGAGGTCTCATTCAACTAGTCAGCCTTTTCAGAACATTATCGCCAAGCCGACCTTTCTATGCTGGTGCTTGTCGTCCTCAGTCGTTCTTTTACGTCCCAAATTGAGACGGGACCGACATTAACGTGATCTCCGAGTCACGAGGGATACACAGTCCCCAATGTTGAGAGCCAGGTTTTTACACCAAATATATCATACCTGCCCGGTCCGGGTATTGAACTCGCGGCGCCGGCATGTCAGGCGATGTGCTAACCACTACACTATCGCGCGCCCCCGTATATAATATATACGATTATTAAAAAATTGTATGGCATTTAGTATGTATTTTTATGGAGCTGGTTGCTTGACTGCAGTGCTTTGAAATTTTTATAATTAGCAATCACTGGCTGAGTACATAGTTACACAAAGTGAATGAGCTGTCATTTTGGGGTGCTACCTTTTCAGTTGAGGTGCAGGAATGTCAATTTAATTCCACCTTCATCCATTTTTTGAAACATTGGGCAATTGATTTCACACCACGTTACTCCAGTTTACTCAGCTGTAAAAATGAGTATGAATGAATAGGTTGTTACTTAGTATCTACAGTTGAGTTGGTGATAAAATGAACACTATAGGCAGGGGTGGAGTGTAGAGCGTTTTCAGAGGGCCCTTGAACCAGGTAAGAAAGGTGTGTTCTTATATAGGACAGTGTCCAGTTTATAGGACTGCTCAAAGCGCCTTACACTTTATTTCCTGGCAGACCTGTTCTTTCGAACACCATCTCGACTTGCGTAAAGACTATTCATTCATAAATATCTACCACCGTCTGTAGCCAGGTACTCATTTATACAGCTCATTGAACTGGAGCAATGTATAGTGAACAAATTTGCCCAAGGTATGACATGGCAGCAACAGGAGTCGAACCTGGAATCTCTAGATTGGAAATTCAAAGTTCCAACCGCAGCGCCACCACGCTCCATATTGCACAGATGGTCAGGTTCCAAAACAACAAACGGAGAAAAAAAAAAATTAGAAGCAATCGTGATTGTTAGTGTTTAAACTAATCTTGTCTGTTGCTAATTTACATTAATTATTAATACAGGAATATATAATTTATACGTATTGAATTGAAGGTGTACTGCTCGTGAAATTGCATTCAAGAAGCCTGAAACATGGTTTGTTATTGGAATGTTTTGCACACAAAATGTACATATTGAATACAAAATATTAAAATATTTAACACCAGCTATTGCAGAGGCAATCAGGTCTAACTGCAACTTCCTGGAATTGACCTTTGACATCGCCATGTTCCCATTATCAAGACTGTTGAAGACAGCAAGTGGGACAAAGTACAGTTGATTTAGGGAACTTTCACACACTTGTGTTGGCAATATACCAATGGTTACAGTCTAATGCTATTAGTATTACCACCCCTGGCTTGAGATGGTAATCCCAACTAATGGGCCATACAAGGTTGCTTCAGCATGTGGCTATCTTTTCTAGTTATTTCAAGCTGCCAGATAAAATGTTACTATTGTAGCCAATGGGACAATTGTGGTCTGACCCCACCGACACTGGTGCCACAAAAGCACTCATCAAATGCCTGCGGGTGCCATTAAAATTGATGTTTTGTGCATCACTGGGTTTAATCAAGTCCCAAGGTTTTTGATTGAACAGAGCATTTTGTAGTCTGTGTTCGTAACGTAATGTTAGTGGTGTTGGTCCAGTATTTTCTGGTGCACTTGTCTGCATTTTGGGACCAGAAATTATTGATGATGATTTAGATTCAATGGTTGATCCCTAAAAGACAGATGGCAGTGACTCCTACTGCATGCTGGGACATTACAAATGGTTGACATCCAGGAGCATGGTACCAGAATAAAAATATGAAGCTAAAAGCTATTTTTCAGAATAAAACAATCGTTCCTGGTGATAATAGAAGAATTATATTCCATTTCCAGTGCTAAAGTCCTGCCTGTTGATTCCCTACAGTTAGGAAATAAAAAGCAGGGTTTATAGGTCATGTAATGCGAAAGTGAAAATTAGAGTGTCTTATGACAACAGGAATGATTGAGAGGAAAAGAGGCAGAGCTCAGCTACGAATGAAAATCCTCGATGGGCAAGCAACCTAGGTAGGAAAGAGCACAAGAAAACTGTTTTAAGACACCTGTGATCATAGGAAATGTAGGGTCATGATCGCAATATGCCTGCAACAGACACACCAAATTACTGACTGATGACAATGATGATGTACTTGTATTTTAGAGGGTTTGTGCTTTGGAAGAGTCATATTAACTCGGGGTAACTACATAGAAACTACCCGATTATGTTGTGTTATTTTTCTACTTCGTACTGATACAATTTTTTATCAGCCAGACCTTAAATTTTTGATTAAGGTGTGTGGTAACAAAGGTATTAAATTGTATGTTTAACCAGGACTAACACAAGTTTCTATGCTTCTATTCGACATGTGCATCAACCAATTGAACAATCAGAACACGGTGTGATTTGGTCCAACGCCTCGTGGGAACTATGTCTGGGGAGCATGCATTGTCATTCATTGACGGCACAATGGCGCAATGGGAGATGTTTATTTACATAAACGATGAAGGTTTCGAATACACTTTGTGAAAGGCGTGAAATTAACCCGAGTTGAACTAGGACCCTGGAAGATGGGCCTTTCTTTTTCACAGGTGTCCAAGTGTAACAGAATCGGCATGTTTGTCAATTGTCACTCGTTGCGAAGTATCAGACTGTTATAGATGAACATCTGTGAATAAAGTTGTTTTATGTGGACAATTGGTGATGTGGTATCTGTCACAGAAACTGTTTAGACCTGGCTGTTGTACTGATGTTTATTAAGAACAAAGAGTTGGCTCTATTATGTTGATAAAACAGAAACAAAATTAGCAGTAATCCTGTATTTGCTAGATTTGTGTGTGTGTGCATGTGCGTGTTGTGTATGTGTTGTGTGTGTTGTGTGTGTTGTGTGTGTTGTGTGTGTTGTGTGTGTGTGTTGTGTGTGCATGTGTGTGTCTGCATGTGTGTGTGTATATGTGTGTGTCCATGTGTTGTGTGTTTGCGTATATCATGCAAATAAATAACAAGAAACTGGATTACAACACACACACGCATGCACGCATGCATGCATGCACTCACACACACATGCACACACAAAAATGTGGCAGATACAGAATTATTGCTGATTTTGTTTCCAACACCAGATAACAGAGCAAACTCTTTGTTCTTAATAAACATCTGTGTTACAGCTATGTTGAAGCAGTTTCTGTGAGACAACAATATACATGTACCGGTATGTTACATGAAGATAGGTCTTCAGCACTATAACACTTTCTTCACAAATCGAAGTTCTGACCATATTCTGGAGTCTGGGTGCGTAAATAATAAGGCTAACACGGCCATAGTTAAGCTTCTCACCAGCATGAGAGAAGCATGTTTCTTTGATGACACATAATAATTGACTCATGCGACAGAACAATAGTCTATAGACCATTGTATTCGAGTCCAACATTAACAATGCTAACTAGCTCCTAAACAGAGTTATTCCACCAGTATATGTGCCATTCAGTTACAAGTCTTACTCTACGTTTATTTAGCAGCAGGGGTCTTCAGATGGTTCACGCTTTCACATTGACACCAACCGAGGTATTATCCGAAAATGTACCATAGTCCTACCTTGCTGAAATTGTGAGTCATCACAAAACTGGTGGGTTTGGGACAAAGGGGGGGTATTGTTACCTTCTTACCAACTGGAGGGGGTACCGAACAAGGTCGAATAGCGGGCATTCCATCGGGCAGCGTTCATGGTGGACATATCAAGAGTGGTCATCTGTTTAACAGCGCCTTGTCAGAGATAAGATATGCAGGTGTGAGCGGTCAAGCGTGACGATCTATCTTTGTCGCACCTCAGTCGCTGAGCAGAGTTTGTTGTGGTCGTTTGCGACATCGACCGGGTGGAATTTTACGGTTTTGTTTGTTGCCGGTGAAGTGTTCCTGAAAGATGCACGTAAAGGTAGGATTAGGGTTGCGCCGGGGTGAGGAATGGGGTGGGGCATGTCTTTTGATAGCTTCCCAGATGATTGTAGGGTCACTGGCTTTACTGTTATTTCTTTAATGCTGTGGGTTGTCTTCTGTTGTGGTGCTACAATTTTTCCCACCGTGGCAAAATGGTGTACGTGGTCTTGTGTAATGCCGGATCAGCCTTTGACAGGTATCTTGTGTTGCTAACTGCATTGTGAGAGCAAGCTAGTGTTTTTGAAGCAACTAATGCAGCACCCATATGGGTTTCTGTAGATCATTTCCATTGTCTTTGTTAGTCCAGGCTAAGTTTTTTTCATTTTCTGTGTGAGATCTTGCAGTTTCTTTGACATAGAAACCCAGTACAGCATAGAAGGGAACAATAGTGTTTAGTGCCTCTTCTTAAAACACAGGCATCGTGGGATGAATGAAATTGCCCCAGTTTGGAAACGACAAGAACCCAAGCCCCTTTGATTGACATTCAAAAGAATATGAGTTTGAAACCTGTGCTGCCATTTCAAACCTTCGGCAGGTTCGGTCACTCTACCATGTTCCAATTCACTCAGATGTATGTTGTGGATGTTTGTGTATGAATAGTCTTTGCACGTTAATTGGAATGTGACTGAATGCTTCCCAGAAAAGTTGAGATGGTGTTCGATTGAACAGGTCTGCCAAAGGGTAAAGTGTAAAGTGCTTTGAGCAGTCGTTAGGATTGGATACCTCGCTGTATAAGAACTTACCTTTTACTGTGCCCCGGAAAACATGGCACTAGCACAGGAGATGAAAATTGCGAGATCATCTGGTCTACAAGACTCCGTTGGAGAGGATTTTGTTTGAGATGGTCCCTTGTTTCAAGGTTCTATCCATAGTTGCATTCAAAAGGACCATTTTGATGGTCACCACACTTCTGCACAAGGCCTCGACAGTGTCCTACACAAGTTCTGAGATGGTTGAAACATTTAAGGATAATCTCAGTATGTTGATGTCCGATAACAGATGAAATTACTTTTATTTGGGGGTGAGTAAGAGGCAGTTTCATATGGCGTTGGACATCAATATGTTATGCTTTGGACCATACTATTAATATATTGATATTGATCACCATATCAATGTTCACAAATGTTTGCCAGAGGGTGGAAATGGGGGGGCAGAGGTCAGATGACAATAATTTTGTCTGATATTGTCACTCACTCAGTAGTGTCATCAGGATTTCATTGACTTTCTGTCTTCAAAGGCAGTTTGGTTGAGTTTCATAGTTTGGTTACATTATTCAATTGACTATGGGCCTGACGGATGGTTCCCATGTTATGCTGGCTATGATTGAATGATGTAAACAAATAACTTGTGTGTATTGATTGAAACACGGTTGAATACTCCTCAAATAAATCGAGTTAAAAAAGTAAGTATATCGCAAATTGACTTGATTTTGAGGTGATCTTTGAATTGTTTCATTGACAAATCGTATGTTAGGGCGATGACCATTTAAACTGTATCATTATGCATGACAGGGACCATGCCTTATGTGATGGAGAGGTACCATGCCTTATGTGATATAACCTTGATTGTTTCAGTCGCAGCGGAAGTCGGCCCTGCTGACGGCGGCAAAGAGAGCAAAGTTAAAGAACAACCCGTCGCGAGTACGTTTTGCAGAGGCCGTCTCAGTCAGTGGATCTTCTGCCTCGGTGAGTGCTTTATGTTTGCGCTTTTGAGCTCGGGTTCTCAAGGATTTAAGCACTAGGAAAGTTCTATTATTATTAGTCTACTTAGTCTAATTGGTATGGGGTGCATTGGTCAAGTGGTAAAGTACTGGACTGAGCCAGAACAAGGAGAAACCAGCGTTCAAATCCTGATACCAACCGGTCGGTGGTTTGGTACCGGTATCGGCCGCCGTGTCGAAACTTGTGCAGTTTTGTTCAACTCACATTGCCTATGCCTTTCAGAAGAGACACTAAAAACAAGGTCCCCTGTATCTAGTATCTGTGCCAGGAGAACTAAAAAACCATGTACGGAAATAAAAAAAACCTGTTGCGGACTCGCTAAGCTCGAATAACATTCTCTAAACTCCCAATACCAGCAGTGATCTTAAAAACTTTGAAGTTGAATACTGATGTGCTATATTAAAAACCAGATTGCAATTACTATGCAAAAACTATTCACTCTTATACGTGTATCCACAGCCGTCTATAGGCAGGTACTCAGTTATACAACTCAGTGAACTGAGGAACATGGAGTGAACACAGTTGTACATGCTATGAAATGACAGAAAATGGATTTATTTTAACTGCAAATTGCTCTTCTTCGCCACTGCACCAGCTGATAAGACAATAATTAGGCGACTACGGAACACATTTAAGCTGATTTATGTGTGCGTGCACGTATGCATGTGTGTAAATATTTTAGATTTTTTGGTTCTTCGATGCCAACATGATGTTAGAAACTCATGACATTTTTGCGGACATGGTAACCCAGCAGAACTGGAGCATAATTGATTTGTCTAGGATTAGATTAGGTTGTCTAGGCCAGTTCTATTTTGGCTTCAATTTGAGAGCATGACCTCAATCCTAACACAGTCCTCGTTAGCCATTTAATATGAGTTGAGTTTGACATAGCAATGCTAGCAAGATTATATAAAAGGTAGTCTGCTTGTTATGTAATAGTCTAAACCAGAGTAGACCATTCCCTCTGTCCAGAGGTGCATGTGGACCCACCCCAGAAACATCTTAAATGTGGGACCACCTTAAATGCAGACAAGACGAAAGAGGTGGAATTAGTATGATTTAGTGTGTGCAAGTAATTATTCATATAATTATATTTCTGGTTATATTATCTATACTAAACGTTCACATTTTAAAATAAAACATTATTCACACAACCAGGGGTCACTGCTTTAAGCAGACAGGCTTTGGTGTGCTTAAAACACCATTGCTATATACATATCCGTCTGGACTTGCTGCTGTTAGGATTATATATATATATATATATATATATATAAATGTATGTATACACACTAGGGTATGTATATGTATATATAATATATATATATATATAAATATATGTATACACACTAGGGTATATATATATATATATATATATATACACTAGGGTATATATATGTATATATATATATATATATATATACACATCAAGGGGCTCCTGAAACAGCTATAACAAAAATTAACAAAACAGGCCAATTTAATACAGTCTGCACAATTGGGATTAATCAGTATTTAAGACAGAACAACACATCAACTCATGTAATAAATGCAATCATCTTATTAAGGCAAAATAGAACTAAAATGAGAACAAAATAGTGCATTTCTGCCTTTTTCTGCTTGCCTGGTTTTTAGCTCTTCCAGTAAAACGTATGCTAAAACATCACCATTCTGTACAGGCCTAGACTAGAACAGTCCATCCCAACTGGGTCAATATCTTGATAAGCCCACTCCAGGGACCAATGCATCAGTCTGTATTTCAACATCCATAAATAATTAAATAAAGGTCTTGGTACATTTAGTATGAACCACCACTGAGACTGCACGGAGGAAATTGGAGGAGTTTGTATTTATCTTTTTAATTCCTGCTAGTATTATGTCACATAAAGGGGATTTATAAATAGTCAAACCTTTGAATATAAATAAATTGTTATGGTTGGCCCCCTCCACACATGCCTTTATCCCCCCAAAAATAAAAACTGAGAAACTACGTGAATTGCGAATCCAGTGGATGGAAATCCTCTTACTGCCAAATTTCAACTAGGAAAATAAACTAAAAATATATACCATTACCAATTTGCTTTCATAATTCAAGTGAACCCTTAATCCACCCATGCTCAAACTGTTGTTTTAATGGAAATTGTTTACATTTTGCAAGCTCCCATATTGGCACGACAGCACACTTCAACATTCAACCAAACCTATAAAGGCGGGTGTGGTCGGGTAGGATTTAATGGTATCAACAAGTCATTGCTATATAGAAATGTACATAAGGTGTGGATATATTAAAAATTGATGCCAATTTATTGAACCATTGCAAACAAATTGTTAGAAAAGTTGTATTAAGAAATACATACGAGCATGCAGGGAAATGTTATTTTATTGCAGACTACATTTAATATATATTGTGTACCAGTGGTATGTACTGTAACTAAATCATGCTATGAAACATCGTAATGGAGGTCATGTCGTAAGAACGACAGAGATAAGCTAGAAAGAGTACAACGAAGAGCAACTAAGCTGATTCCTGAACTGAAATATCTGAGTTATGAAAGACACCTATTAGAATGCGGGTTGACAACATTAGAGATTAGGAGACTAAGAGGAGACCAAATAGAAGTTTTTAAAATATTGAATGGTTATGAAGATATTGATATAAATATATTTTCTTCAAACTGAAAGAAGGCAGTAGAACCAGAGGGCACAATGCGGCATTAGTCAAAGAACAATGTAGGTTAGATGTGAGAAAATACTCATTCTCTCAGAGGACAGTAAATGACGAACAAATTATCCACCTGCCGTCTGGAGCTTGTAGCTCTGGACGGCAATCTTGTTAAATCTTGTTAAATCTTGTTAAAATGGTACTACTTGGTATGTTTTTATCTGCCATTGTATCATCAGACGGTTGTAATAAATATTGCTTTTTTCATACATTACTAAAGCAAGCCAAATTATAATACAAATCTGGGCTAAGGTGGATTCATGTCTAGAATGAAATTATTTTACATGCACCCACAATAGAGAACTGTGAAGTATTTAGTAGTAAATACTGAATTAATGTTCCAAAATTATCAGTTATATATGTTTTATACATATTACATCGGGCCGTTTTTGCCTTAGGGTGCTTGGTTGTAACAGTGGTATAATGGAATATTCACCCCTCATGTAGGACACAGTCTAGATGTATTCTCACAATTGCAAGGGTAAAAGAAATTTTGAACTAGAAGCAGACATGTTTTACTATGCTCCGAGCAATATATAAAAAAGGGTGGGACAGCTGAAATATTTAAGTCAGATGTTCCAGATAAAATGTTGCACAAACACTTGTATGATATTACATAGTATGTAATATTTCATGAATATTACATAATGTGTAATATTATACGAGTGTCTGAACATTTGAGTGGGCATATTTGCACATCACAACATTCCTGTGTGAATATGTTATAAGTTTATGTAACATGATATGTAATATATCCCGACTAAAGTATGCTTTTCAAACAGGTATGCAGAGCCATGTGATATATACTTTACACAAGTCCCAGGACACTGAATATTGTAAACAATTTAATTTGTGGTAGATTGTTTGTTTTTGTACAACCAATAACTGACTAACAACCAACATTGGTAATTAGTTGATGCTGTCATAATGGTGATTTTGGACATGCAATCAATGTTTGAGTTTACAAAAAGCCTGACTATAACATATATTATTTAAACACTAAATGCTTGAATTATATTGTGGTTAGGTAACAGAATGGCCTATAATATATCCTTAAATTTAAAAACGTTTTCAGTTTAATGATGATTTTTTGTGAGCTCTTGTTTATCTTTGTGAAATGGATTCCAGACTAAGAGTATGCCTGTTTCACCGTTATTATTTTTTCTTGTGGGGAACATAAATTGCAAAACGGCCATCGTGTTTTAATCACCGACTACTCATTGGTATGATGTGAACCCAGAAATAAAATGGTGATCTGTCCCCTGATGGCAATTTCTAACTTGCAACCTGGTTGTAGAGAAAGGTCGAGCAGCCTGGCTTGTTTTATGATAATGTTTGACTGCATTCAATGGAATGCATTCATATTTATTATAAAGTGACCCACCCCAGCAGAGCGCTATGAACATTGCTATTATTCTCTCTTGGTGATCTACGTTTTGTGTCTCAACTAAATTTTATGTGAGAAATGAAGCTCTTTCAATTCTTTGTTGTCATTTGTTTATGAAGAGTCAAATAAAAGAACCTATATTGTTTATGGGGAAAGAGCAAGGAGTGTCTTCCCCAGAGAGGCTGTCCCAAATATTGCAGTATTAATGTTGTTAGCCTTGCTATAAAGAGTTTATTACTGTCTGCTCAGGTGCTTATGTGTCATAACAAAAGTTTTTTAGATCAAATAACAGTGCTCAGTATCGTAGGGGTGGGAGGGGCAGGTCTGGTTGATATAAGTCAGTTTTAGGCCAACCCAATGAGGGGACCATTTCACAAACATTCTTGAATGAATGAATGAAAGTTTATTTGGTTACTCGGTTACAAGTATGAACATAAATATGTAAAAATAACTCGGGAGATTCTCTAAAAAACCCTGGGGGCTTATTTCGAGAACCACCTATATGAATTAGGTAATGTAATAATTGTACATTTTTTTATGTTTTGACACTAATAAAAATGACAACTTATATAAATTCGGGCTTATGAACTTGTAAGGCTCATGGATTTTGTTCCTTGAAAGTGATATTGTTTACTGAAAACTGTCAATACCAGGAAATGTCACCAGGTCACTTTCGCCCATGTGTTACAGAAATAGTGTCCTCTGTGCCTTTTTCATCCATGTGTCACAGAAATAATGTCCTTGGTGACTCTTTTGCCCATGTGTCACATAAATAGTGTCCTCGGTGACTCTTTCGCCCATGTGTCAGAAATAATATCCCCGATGACTCTTTCGCCCATGTGTCACAGAATTAGTGTCCTCAGTGACTCTTTCACCCATGTGTCACATAAATAGTGTCCTCAGTGACTCTTTCGCCCATGTGTCACAGAAATAGTGTCCTCGATGACTCTTTCGCCCATGTGTCACAGAAATAGTGTCCTCGGTGACTCTTTCGCCCATGTGTCACATAAATAAGTGTCCTCGGTGACTCTTTCGCCCATGTGTCTCAGAAATAGTGTCCTCGGTGATACTTTCGCCCATTTTTGTTTGAATTTGAAAACGGGAGATCAGGAGAATGTGCAAAAAAGCAGGAGATCAGCCATATTGAGAGCCTCGGAAAGTTTTACCAGTGTTACTGAGGTGTCTTATTTTGTTAATGCATACTCAGTGTTTAGGCAGTGTTCACTGTATTTACCCACAATGCCCTCTTGCTTGATCTATATACCAAAGCACGTATCTTATAATGTGGTGTTAACATTTTCAGAATGCGACTAACGAAAGCTACGTTCCGTTCATGCCAAATGTTCTCAAGGTGTTTCTTGAGAATGGCCAAACCAAATCGTTCAAGTATGACTCATCTACAACAGTAAGGGTGAGTGAGACACATCTCATTAGCTTCTCCAAAACTACTTTAAATATCTTACTAGCATTACATCTGCTAATAAAGGTTTTCTTAAATAAGTAAATGTAAAGACTAATATCGTACCTGCAAAAACAATTAATACTGTAAATACACAGATTTACATTGTTTCTAATAATAATAATAATAATTTATTTAGACACTGGTATCCAGAGTAAGACTGTTCAATAATGTTTACAGAGTCTACAATAAAAACTGGCTACAGTAAAACAATATATGTACACATACAAGTGTGTGTAAGAACATTTGTATAGTTTTTAACATTTTACAGTTTATTACTATTACTTTTTAATTATTTACAACTATCAAGTTCTACCTCAATTAATTTGAAGCTATTTAGAATTTCATCTGTTTGTACAGACCCGTGAACAGGGCAGCAGCCCCAGATTTGATGTTGTCAAAATAAAAGTTTTAATTAATATTATAGAAAAGTGTACTCAGATGTTGTGTTGATGTATTGCAGGATGTCCTTGACTCCATGCAGCAGAAACTCGGCATCACGTGCATCGAGCATTTTGCACTGGTACTTCAGAATCTGAAAGGAGTTACCCAGAGCAAGATGAGCCTCTTACGAGAGTCGGAGTGTCTTGCAGAAGTAAGTTTATCTCGGCTGAGAATACTTTCACTGAACGAAAATAAAGTCAGTTGTTTTGGAATTTTTTACGCCCATCTCTCCTCCTGGGCATAGGCCATTGACAACAGTCCTCTGTCCTGGGCACTTCTCTACAGCTGTTTTCAGGTGTAGCCCATTTGTAAGGTGTCTGCCAATAGGTCCCTTCGTCAAGTGTTCTTCGGCCGGCCTATTTTTCGCTTCCATGTCAGAGCGTGTCTGGTGATGCTTGACGTTGGTTTCCGGAGCATGTGGCCAATCCATCCCTATCTTCATCTTCTGATCTCATCCTCGGCAGACAGTTGGTGTGTCCTCCTCCACAAGCCAATGTTGCTGATTGCGTCTGGCCAGTGGATCTGGAGGAATCTTCTTAGGCAGTTGTTGATGAAGGTCTGCACTCTGTTGATGGTGGTGTTGGTAGTTTTGGAAAAAATCTGTATATTAGTATGCCATCATTAGAGTATTGTAAGTGCGTTTCCTCCCAAGCAAAAAATTTATGTACTTAACTGTAATATGTTTGCCATGTTCTGTTTCAGATCGCTTCCCGTCCCGGGTCTCAGCACTTCAGGTGTCTCTTTCGGGTTGCCTTTGTACCTCATGATGCCTATGACTTACTGCGCAAAGACACAACCGCTTTTGAATATTTCTTTACGCAGGTGCGAATACCTTCCTTCTGCTTTCTGATAGTACTGCCATACTTTGAAACTAAGTAAATAATAAGAACAGAAAGTGTGGGTCTAAACAAGGAAATTACCATTGTTCTGTCTCTATTGTAAAGTTATTTTGAACTTCAAGGTGCAAGAACATGTTTTATTATTTAATATATTTGCTTCGAACAAAATATTTATGCATCGTAGTTTTCTGTACAATATTGTACAATTACCAAGATGTTTAGTATTAAATACTTATTGTATATGGTATAAAAACGCGTAATGCAGTTATCATGCCTTCATATTTTTTAGCTTTATATAACAGTACAACACAATTATTAAAGCTCAGCACATTCGAACCTTGCTTTATGGTCACTTCGCTAATACGGCCACCTCACAAATAAGGTCAATCTAAGATAATCCCAATTTTTGTAACATTAATGTATTGGAAATTAGTCTCACTAATATGGCCACTTTGCCATTTAGGTCACCTTTGCCCAGTCCTGAGGGTGACTATATATATAGTGACGGTTCCACTGTATATTTGACAAAGTACTTTATGCACCCCCAATAATATACTGATGTAACTGCAGACGTTTTGACTTTGCATTTTTATCATATTATACTGTTGTTATCCTATATGATTATAACTGCTGAAGTGTACACTTTTCCAATATCCAAATTCTACATCATTGATCCTTTGTGTGATTGGCTAACAAATAAGATACCCGTTGTATTATGGGAGATGCAAGGTCGGAATTATTAATAATGAACACATATTTATAAGTTCGAGTTTTTTGTGCATTATTTTACAATTTGCTTTTTCCAGAATAACTTTATCGTATAACTTTCAAAATGTCTGATGTGTCAAATAAAACAAATTCTTCTTATCACAATGTATCATCTCCAGATTGTATGAATTATTTATAGCATGGAATAACTAATTTACCAGCCACTGATTGGACAAAAATATTGTAATTAAATATTATTCTTTGTTGTTCGCAGTGCTGCAATGACGTTGTGAAAGAGAGGTTTTCGTCGGAACTCAAGTACGAGGTGACGATGCGTCTTGCTGCACTTCAGATACAAGAACACTTGATTAGCAACCACGCCTCCCCGAACAAAGTTTCGGTCAAATCACTGGCGTAAGTTACCTCTCTTCTTCCCCTTAATCCCATGGGTTGGGGTGAACATCAGCTGATCTGATCCACCCTCTTAAAAACTCTTCTCCAAATTTCTTGGTCTGTCGAGAACTCTATTAACCCTTTAGACCTCAGGTATTTTTAATATTATGGCTTTGTTATCTGTCACATATCTTATAAACGGATACTCCTAGGAAAGATAACCAATAAAATATAAAAAATATAAATATTACAGGTCATTTCCATGACGAGTGGGCCAGTATTTTTGTGCCAGGTATATTTGTTTACAATGTAGACACATACTACGCAAATCAAGAAAACAACAGAATAGTGTAGTGCATTTAAAGCATATTTTATTAGACACTTTATGTGACAACTTCAAATTTCAGTGGCAAAGATTTTGTATCAACATTGCCCTTTTCATTGTTTCAACACCAGTTCAAAGTTGCCTTCTTCCAACTACTCCAATGAGAGCGAGGTTCTCATCAATTTTTTTCTTCACTGTAAAGCAGTCCATTTTTAGTAATTAGGCTAACCCATAATGTAAGTGCAAAATGTGCAGTCACCAAAATTGGCAATCTCCGAACAGGTCAGTGGTCGCTAGTGGAAACACAAATAATGACCGGTCCCCTCCTATTCCAGGAAAGAGCCCGGGTTGGACCACTTCCTTCCTGCAACAGTGCTGGACAGTTCAAAGGGCAAGGACATCCGTAAGATGCTGTCACACTACCTGCGGGCCACTCACAGCTTGACCGCTCCTGGTCAGAAACAACTGACTGCTCTCCAAGCCAAACTACACTACCTCAAGATTGTCAGCGAACTCAAGACTTTCGGTGCAAAGTCATTCATTGCTACGTTTGTGGTGAGTTTGAGCATAAAACTAATTCTGCTTATAATAATAATATAATAATTATAATATATTTTGTTTGGTATAGCACAAGATACAAAATTCTTTGTGGTGCTTCACAACATATTATATGAAAATACATAAAATAGTGTAGAATTGCAAAATCAGTAAGTAATAAATAAATGTATTTAAATTACTACTAATAATAAGAAATATCTAACACAATTTGGGTTGTATCAAACACATTTTAGCAGACGTGTGTATGAACAATATCAATAAATGTTAATAATTGCATATAGGACAAATCAGCAGGGAAGATGCTTCCTGTCTTCTTTTGCAAAATCGAATAGGTTCTGTCTTCAAATACTCAAACATGTGCTACCAACTAGCAACTAGAAATTTTAACGTTTGCACAGTATTGCTGTGTGCAAGCAGATGTGTCCTTTGCCTCCTGGCGTAACTTTTTAAGTAGCAAAATTATAAAAATGGCCTGCTTAAAAATACTGATACTTTACTTTAATCCCTTGGATTTTAAATAAAGAAATACTGGTCAGACACCACCTGGCAGATTCATTTCAGTTACTTTCAGTGACATCTAGTGACATCTGGTGAATGATATTCTAACTAAATGGTGACACTGAAATCCACCAGGGTTATCAGTGGCATGATATTTATGACTGCAAACAGTGTCACAATTTGTGGTATTTATACCAGGTTGAACAATTATCACAGACACTCTGAGACTAAGGGGTCATTCATGTTGGATAATATGGGAAATATTTTCAATTATGAACTGTGGAATTGCTCTGATTTTTGATATAAAGTCATGTTGGACATAGGCTAATACTAGCAGAACTCGACATGCCTTTATATATTCTATACAATTTTTTCAAAAGATTTTCTGTAGAATGTAGTTACTATATAATTCTATATCATTTCTGTATAATTCTAAAAAATGGTGTGGTAGTCATGAAGTTTCTATAAAATATTCTTTAGAATTCTATAGCAATATAAGTGAGACCATAGAAATTCTATAGAATTCTATCGAATAGTCTATGTAATTCTGTGGAATTTTTAATGCCACATAAGTTTTTATGGAATTCTACATTTTTGTTTCTATAGATTTTTTTTAGATTTTCTATTTATTTTTTATAGTATTCTATAGAATTGTTTGCTAAGGGCTAGCAAAGTTTGTAAAGACATGTTCCATTGATCGTATGTAATGGAAAACAATAGCACTAACATTGTATATACGGTATCAGGGAATCCCTTGGAGTGCGAAAACGTGTTAATGACGCATTGTACCCTGGAATGCTGCATACTTTTTTGCCACATGTGCCCAAAAGACACATGCAAAAACGTGTCTGAGAACATCTCAGGCATATTTGCCTGTTGTTGACATTGTTTATAAGCTTTAGTCGAGCACTGTGAACAGCGTTTGTTGCCGCTGTAACCATATTATCGTCATATATATGACATAGTCAACTTTTAACCCTTGTTGAACAAAGTGTAATCCGTTCATATCTATACCAAATAATATCCATCCATACATATACACTATATGCACTCTTTTAAATCCATGTTTGTTTGCTAAATATTACAATTGGAATACATTATAAACGAAAAATAAGCATTTTTAAAAGCATGTTTAAAAATCCTGCCTCCGTCACCAAGGCTCACAAATAGTACGTTCATTACAAATGCTCCAGTCACCTTGGGTCATAAACTCTGGAAGAAAGACATTGCTATGCGGGGTCAGTCTACAGTTAGTTTTCCCATTGGTTGCCATGTTAGCGTTTTGTATGATTATAAGAAAACGTGATCTACAAAAATTCTTAAACTTCTTACCTGCTGTTATCATCATCTCATTGACATGCTGGTCGAGTTTAGTCAAAATTAAATATTTCTAGCTCTCGTAAAATGCCTGTATGTATGACACCCATCAATATTTACGAATGGATGCAGGCAGTACTCCGACTAAAGGGTCAAATAGCCCAATTGCTGCCAAATATCCTTCCGCTTAGTCAAATCAGCTAAAAATACTTCATTTTACTGTTAACAGCTTATACAATCACACCTGGAAAACTGACTACTCAAATGCACTTATGTGAGAGGATGTGAATTTTGTAAAAAAAATCATTTCTAAAAAATACACTGCCCTTTTTTGTCTGTAACGAAATAGGAAGTCTAACTGGGGCATGACCCCATACATGTTCAAGGATCGCTCTGGAAAAAAACTATACATGTGGCCTTTTGGCACATCAAAGATAAAACTATGTGCCTTTTCGAAATTTTATGTGCCCCATATCAGTTGATTAAAATTTTATTAATTAATTTGCATAATAGTAGTATTTTCACTTAAATAAACTGGTAAGTGTGAACATCACTTTTTTAATAGTAGGTATGTAATCATGTTATCATTTAACTTGTTTGAATTCTATTCAGGACTGCCTGCGCGACATATTTCTGGGTACATAATATATAACCATCAATATCAACATGCTCAGAAATGTTTTTTTTCTTCAGAATCTGTAACGTTACAAAACTAGATACATGCTGGGTAGGTGTGCCCCATTTTTCGTGGACTGGTCATGCTGCTACAGTCTACTGTTGCGCGGCTAGGGCGGTTCTAACTGAGACATACGATGCAGCAGTTTGTGACATTGAGGTACAATGATTCACATACAAGAGGGCACCACCAAAACTATTCAAAGAACGATGTTAATTAAACATAAAAGACTCATTTATTCACCGATGCACAGAGGTATGGAATAACCTCACACCATTGGTGCAGTCGTTTGAGAGGAAAATAGATTATAAATTTTAGAAAAATCACCCAAAATTATACTATACAAAATAATGATTTCATGTAAGACTAGAACTCGATCTTTTTCCAGATCGATTCCTATGGTATATATGAATATATGAGATATGTTCATATTTATTTATTCCTGTTGAATATGACTGCATGTCTGTTTGCCAAAATGTTTGCTATATCGTGCTGCTCTGTATTGTTCATTATGTGAAGTTTGGAATCTGTCTTTGGGCCGCTGTCTTAAGAAGTGATTGTTTGTTGCAGGAGCGAAAGATCGAAGTGATGCTGAGTGTGGGGCATAGTCACGGCATCTGTCTTGTGGCGAACATCAAAAACAACCGGGTAGGTTAACTTGCTGAGACTCTGTTATCATCATACACAATCTGTGGCAATTATACGTAACCTCTGTCTGTGCGGAATTGGCACTAAAATAACCCATATCCGCATGCTTTGCCAACGATACAACACGGCAAGGCCAACAGCGAGCGCAGAGGGAGCATTTCTCTAAGACGTTAAGTCAGATATCGGAGCGCGCATTGACATTTTAGCCCTTCCTTGTGGGTACAGATGGATTGTGAATATCACGTTATTTCAACCCTTCGTCTGCAGTGTTAGGAAGGTTTATGTGATTATGACAACATATGCCCGACTTTGCAAATAAAACGAAAGTCGCTCAAATTATAAATGTGGTGCCACGTTATAAAAAAAAAGTTGAATTGTGATCTAGACTATATCCACTAGGTGGAGCTAACAGCGGTATCATTATCGTATTTTGCATTTTTGAAGTGCACGTTCATTACCGAAAATAAGTTTTCATGGATGGCTTCACTTCTGTAAAGTGTGGCTGTTTATCTATTAGGCAGTGCCCATATGTAGGGGATAATACATATGTATATAACATAATTTGTTAAAATTGTACACTAGAATAATCATTATTATAATGCTCTTTAATAATGATTGTTCATTATTTTGTGGTACATAATGATTGTTGTAACTGACTGAAATGTCAACTTTTGAAATATATCGCACACAATTTGGATAATTAGAACCTCCTTATAACTGAGATTCATGTTAACAATGTTGCCTTCCGATGATCCTCTTCTCGTTCATTGGCATCAATTAGAAATCTCCTGTAGTTATGATGTATAACTGAAGCAGAAAACTTATCATTGTCGTCATTGGTAATGCCACTGGTTTTGGTGTCATTGCTGTCATTGTTTTTGATGTCCTTGTTGTCATTGGTGATGTCATGATTGTCATTGGTGATGTCATTGTCATCATTGGTGACATGATGGTTCTCATTGGTGATGTCATTGTTGTCATTGGTGATGTCATTGTTGTCATGGTGACATGATGGTTGTCATGGTTTCAGTTGACTGAGCTGGCCCAGTTCCAGCAGTTGGCGGTGATGCGAGTGGAGACTGAGGGAGAGAGCATGCTGAGGGTGCAGCTCCAACTGACCGACTCCAAACACCAGGTCAGTCTTATTGGACATCATACTGCCCACACAAATACACCACCAGGCCCTTAATCCATTGTCTCGTTATTGGAATGTTTTTTTTTAAAATGCAGCAGGTTTTTCTTTTTCAAATAACGGGTCTTTTTGTCTTTGGATAGCAGGATTTTTATTTTTCAGATACCGTGATCTTCTGTTGGACCATGATGTGGTTTTATTTTCCTAACAACAAGGTCAAAACAGTTTGATTTATCATAAAACAGGTCTTGTACTAAGTATGAAAGCGAGTACAGGAGTGTGGTTTGACGTTTGAGTATTTTGCGAGCCTCAAGAGGGTGCCGAAGGAGGATGAATATTCACCATTGTCCAATGCCAGTGACCAATGCATTTGTAACACTAACAAGGTTTTTCATGAACATAATGGATAAATAGAAAATGAGAACGGGTAAACTGGAAAATTTTACAATCCTGGCTAAGGGCCTCTACACCACTGATGCAAGCAAACATCATTCAAATCTCATGATTCCATATTCCAAGACAGATACACATCTCAACTGATTCTTCTCCTCAGCTGTACGTCTGGGACACCATCCCACCAGCCATAACATATACCACCTCACTGGTTTTTTGGTCAGACAATCATTATCATCATTTTTAACTGTAGGCAAATGATATAACACAGTATTTAAATGTACATTTAAAAATATATAAGGTAATGAAACATATCAATGTGCATCTTGGAAGAATGTTAGCATGTAAACTAAATGTCATATTTTATTCAACTGTGATATTTTGTTCTCCAGCCTATCACGCTACTGATGTTAACCGATGACGCGAGTGATTTCGTTGCCATGGTGAACGGCTACTACCGTCTGTTTGTTGACACAAACAAGTCTCTTGTGGTTGAAGTTTTGCCTGCGAAGCCGAGCGATGAAGGTAGGTGGCGCTATTTTGAGTTTGTGCACTTTGTTTTTGTCATCTATTACGGTGAATATATTAGTCATTGATTTTGTTTATGGATTTCACGGTGTATCTTTAATTGACCTATCTGTCCATCACATGACATATTGCCTGGCCACAAGGTCCTTCAAGCTTCCTTCAAGATGGCAGACATGTGTGGATAAGTCGGACATTCCGTCATAGATTTTGTTGGAATTCTGGCCCCAAATTTTTGGTGACAAAAACATAAGGCAAAGTTGTTAAAGGGAGAACTACAGGCGGGAAAGATTGACATGTTAGACGTCATTCTGCCCCAATAATATAATGCATAAATGTAACCATTGTTGGTAAAGCAAAGCTTGACACAGGTCATGTGCATAGTTTTGAATTTGACACCAGTTTTTGAGTCCATCAGTTCCAATTTTTCACTTGTTTCATTTCACACAAATTGTGTTTTTGTGAAATAATTGAACAAACTGTTCATTAAATTTTGACTGGGTACAGTAAACAATTGCAGAAAAAAGGAATGCAGCCTAAGGCTACTGACTTTTTCACTTTTTAGGACTAACAAACATAGGTTATACACTGTTTTATTAAACTATCATAATGTGAGAGTCTCGACATTGAAGCATAAAGTCAATGATAGTAACATATACCAAGATAAACTACGTGTAACTACTATTGAGTCAGACTTGCATTGATCAGTAGGTGGCAGCACTGTATCACCCCTTTGCCAGCAAAGAACAGAAAGTCCAGATCCTGAATAGAATACCTTTCATTTACCCTGTGTCTTTTCTTGTAATACCTTTCCTTTCTTAATGGCAGTTAACAAAACCTGCACGGTGCTATAGGCTTTCTGAAGCAGCTGTTTGGTCTGATTCTTCAACGTTGCCAGAGGTAGATTTAAAGAACACTGACAGAAAGTGGGCTAAATTAAAGATCTGAGAAAATGGCTTTGTAACACACATGTGCGTCTGTGATGTTGGCTGAAACACTTCAGGCTGATTATATCCAGGGCTTCCAACTGTATGGAGAATCTTATGCAGCCTTTATATGATAACAATTTCCCCTATTAAATACATATTTTTGGAGGTATATTTAGCTGTGTCCCGTTCTTGTACTGAGTTCTTTGAAAAATCGTGATAAAATACATATTTTATTGTGTTCATCATAAGAGTATTACATCGAATTAAAAATTTATTGCAGTCAACACACAACTATATTAGATCTTAAGCAGCTTTTTTACGAAACTATTTCATAGAACGTTTCATATCCTGATTGTGATAGATGTCATTCCTTGAACAGAATATGAATGCCATAGAATGAATACATACACAGCTAATCCTTATACTATATTTCAAGGAAGAAATATGGATTTAAAAAAAAAAAGGATGTTTACTTATGGTAGATTATTAGTAGTTAAGTATTTGGTTAAATGGTTTATACTGTATGACATATGGGTTTACACATACTACTGTAGAAAGTAATCCTGCAGAAAATGTAAGAAATTATTGTCATTTGTGAGTTACTGGATATGTGTAGCAATGACAGGATTCAGTATGACGACCCTGTAGCATGCCAGCAATGTAGCATACACAAGTTGACCTGAGCTTGTAACTAACACATAACGACAGACACATGACTAGGGAACGTTATTAAATACATGTAGTCTGCACACAAGTACAGAGAGTTGAGAATGCCACATATAAAATGATTTGATTAGATTCTGGAAGCCTCTGCAGATAAAACCCAGATATCAGCTGTTCATTCTGTGAACATCGTTGCAGCACCGTGTGTGAATACTAATTTATTATAATCGCAAATAGTACTGTTGGTTAACAGTTCACGCCTAAATTGGACCTTCGTTCTGAGGACCACTTTACTAGGACGAGGAGCTAGTAAGGGAAAGCCATCATTAAATAGAATAAGTTGCTAAATTTATGGAACTTTTAAAAATGCAAAAAGCTGCCATTGTTTCGCCGAGGACATTATTTCCATTACACACTGGCGAAGGTGTCCCGGTGGCTCACCCTGGTGTTAGCAGGTTTCAGTACACAAGATCACTGTTAAGGAGTTAAATAAATATTAAACAGCAAAATCTGGCTTATGAGCTCGTAAGAATGTTAGTGATGAGGTCCCTAGATCGCAGCAGTCAATGTACAGGCTCTACTTGTTATAGTCTGTTAGTAATTACGGGTGCATTGATTGCATTGTTGGTGCTAATTACCAGAGTTAGAATCAATAACGACTGTATCGTTGCTTCGATTTTTCTGAGGGGCTGTGAATCCAAGTCTCTTTGTTACGCTGTCCAATCTCTCATGTTGGAGTCGGTGGGACTCCATGCCTATAGAATGTGATAAGTCCGGTGTAATGCTGGCTAATTTGATTGCATTAGTCCCGATGCCAATGACAACATTTATTCTTGAATCTGGTCGATGTCTGCGTGGAGTGTTCACTCACAGCAGCAATCATACTGGCATCTGTTTCACCAACATTCTGATCAGCTCATAACCTCGTTTTATTTTTGCTCTTTAAAATAGATTTCGGTGGTCTTTGCATTTTAAAAAAGCTCATTATATTTAACAAAGGATTCTGTTTAATGACGGGTTTTCCATATGACCTCGTTCTCTTAGTGAAACAGGGCCCTCTTTCCTAATCATTTTACTCATTGGGGAGCATTAAATACTAGAAGAATACTTACGAGCACGATGCATCTTGCTTAAGTGTACCAGCTTTAGATTAGGTTATCGGATTACACACCAAACAGAAGAAATGAGTTCAGTTTGGTGAAAAGGGAGGGAGAGGGAGAGAGGGAGGGGGGGAAGGAAGGAAGGTCGGAAGGAAGGAAGGACGGAGGGAGAGATAGGGGAAGTAAAGATGAGTTGAGACAGCAGCCCAGGAGCAACGACAGGAGAAACAAAGAAAAGAATAAAATCGAGGAGAAAGAAACGAAATGGAGAGAAAGGAATGTTGTATTTGTTGACAAAGTCCAGATTCCCAAATTTCTCCGTAGAAATGCAAAGAACTTCCACCAGTTTCCGATGAAAATCGATGCATGCATCAGGTGGTTTGTGGCTTAATGAGGCTCACAGGGACTTAGGGGCTTAGCCATTAATGCATTCCGCCAGATTACGTAATACGTGTTATGCAGATTTTCTATATCACAACCAAGTAATTACATTGTTGTTTCAACTTATAGATTTGCAGCGACCATCAGAATGAGGTGTTTTGTTTGTCCACAACGGGGCATAGTCGCAGTCAGCATCATAGTTATGTGTATTTTTTGTTTATCGCAGTAAATTTTAGATTTTATTTGCCATGTTTCGGCAGTAATCAGTCAGATAAAGACAGCAGCAAGCTGATGAAATGTTACAAAGATTCTAATAAAATTTACTGTGTAAGCAAGGAAAAAGATTAACATAATACAAACACCAGTCTGATTGGTCTCTTAATAAACAAAGCAGTCAGAATGTTTGAGGTGCTCTCAAAATGTAGTGTCACCAGTTTCAGACTGTATCCAATTAAACAAATTTTGCATGTTCAGACTACCTCCTATTTAAACAAAACAATTATAATGTTCTGCCATTTCTCTTTAACTTTGCTAGACTGTATCATAACATTCATTTCGAGGAATACAGATAAAAGAAATGTTAAAAATATATTTTGTATTCATTTTGTTGTTTTTGCTTCATAGCTATTATGGTAAAATCCTGTCCTTAATGGCACAAAATGTGCAATTTTGTTTCAGATAAAAATATGCAGGCTTGCCATTTCAGAATCTTACCAGATGTGATATCTACAATCTTAGTTGTTTGAAAGTTTAGATTCTGTCAACATTGTCTGCTCAAACTCCTTCCTGCATTTTTCACAGAGGAAATATGGTTGAAATTCTCTTTTATATTCAACATATAGTTTGATCAGGTTTTACGTATGTTAACGTTACACAACTGATTGAATTTTTAAGGCCTATACACAGCTGTTGAGGTTGCCACAGCTGGAAGATATGCACTGTGCATTCAGTCCGGAGCAAAGAGGATAGCATTGAGATTTATCTACGTTAGTTACTATGGTAGTGAAAGGATCCATGCATGCATGTATGCGTGATGAATGCATCTCTGTGTGTGCTTGTTCAGTTAGTGCTGTGTGATTACTCTGGAGGGTCCGGGGTTACGCGAAGTCCCGGTCATTTTAACCCAGGTTTGTGATGATATCAGTGAATATAATTCTCTTTTTGTGTCCGATGTGGCCAAATATCAGCAGATAGCATCAGTTGTGAGACAGTGAATCAACATGATGTAAGGCCGAAGCGGTTGTATCTTATATAGGTCAGTCAGTTGAACAGCGCTGTTGTGAGGCTCCATGGTTTGTGAGTTGTTCACCTGACTGTGTTCCTTGTGTCTGAAGCAGTGGATGTCATTCGAAGGGTGAGGTTAATTTCTTTGTTGATGGCCTCTTTGCTGGGGGTTGTAGACAATGTTTTAGGGGTGGAGTGAGGGCAGAGAGAGGGAAATCATTAGTCATTCATAGTGTAAGCAGGTGGTGGGTAATTATGTTGTGTGGAGAGAGATGTGTTCAGTTGGTAGGTTGTTGTGGGTGTGTACTGGGTGTTTATATTGGAGCATGTTTCAAGGTAGGTTGGTGGTAGCTCTTGTGAGTGTGGTGTGTGCGCGTGCGTGTGCGCGAGCACATGTGTATACATGTACGTTATGTATATGTATGTGTACTATGTGTGTGTATATATATATATATAATGCATTGTATGTGTATAATTATATATGGTTATAAATTCCATACACATATATGCCTATGCACACATGCACATAAACACACATGCACCCACATACAATGAATTCATAATAGCTAGAGTATAATTATATACTTAAAGTTGAACGCACATTTTATATCTATTTTTATTAACTGTCTATTTTTATTTCATGTGTGTCTGTATCTTTGTATTTTATTTATTTATTTATTATTATTTTTTTTTGAAATAAAAACATTGTTATATATAATATTTTATATATATAATATATTACCATCCATTTTATGGGGACTAGACTGTAGTTGTGTGCTTAGCATTTGAAGTACCTGTTCAGAAAATTATATCTTATTCACAGTTGTGCCCATGTCAAAGAGAGGTGATATTAAATACGAAAATCACATAATGAAATGGAACGTGTGTTTATTGTTAACGTTAGATGTGTCATGTGCCCATTGATACGAGTAACGAGCGTCCTTCGACGAACAAAACACCTTTGTCTCCAAGCACCTGACAATGCTAGCATCACAGATATTCTTACATGTCAATAATGGTGTTACATCTCAGATAGCCTGGGAACTTCCCGTGGCACACACACAATGTAATCCCTATTAGCGTGACAAGGTGCCATATCAAGAATAGCGCTGTAAGGTGGTAGAAAGGTGAGACTGTTGGTTACATGAGCTGAAGCATCAGCAGGGTTCTGTGGCATCCAGCGCCAGGTGCAGGTATGGCTAGACAGATTGGTTCTGATGCTGTTCAGTGTATGTGACAGTGGACAGATGTGTGAGTGCCTCATGTAGATAGGACATGCTTAGTAATAATGAGTCAACTTGTAGACTGCTTTAAATCTAGACAAAATTTCATTCAAAGGCGCTAAAATAGATTAATAAATAAAAGGTAAGCCTTACTCCAATATACAGTCGGATCTTGTTCATCAAAAGGTAAGATTAGATACAGTAATGAGTGTATGTATTTGGACATCTAATTTATTTTCGCGGTTTGAAAACATACAAATGAAAAGGGTTATTTGGTGTATGTAAACACATGTAGTGTATATATATTCAGACACGGAAAAATAATAGGTGTCCAAAATGTACAGTACAGTTGTACATAAAATATTATTTTTGTAGACTTAGGGTGGCTGAAAACACAGTGTTTAACTATGAACAGTCATTACAGTATATAGGTACATTTATTGAGATCAACTTTGAATCTAACACTACAGTTACCATACATGGTAATTGAGGGCACAGGTTGATTAATCTGTAGACACCTGCACTAATGCTGTGTCTCGATCACTTTGTGCATAGCATAAATATGACTTTGTTACCTTCCCAGAAACATTGAGATGGTGTTCGATTGAATTAAATGGAAACTGTCATTATTTGTTTAGTTAAACATGTACAAGGTAACATACAATCATAATATATGTTATGTTTAATGGAATCAGAACTGTATTTCATGATAACAAATACTTGTCTCAGTATTTTCATAACCATTCAACAACTTGTTTTCAAGGTTGTCAGACCACATTCTTTTACACTTTTTTCATGCATTTTGTGGTCTGATAGATTATCCACACTGGACTCTTTCTGTGTATTTGACAGATGTCTTTCTGTTGTGCTTTTTGGCAGACATATGGCTGAGCTGCCTCTTAGGCTGTGGGGTCTTGTTGACGGGAGTCCTTGTGTGTGTGTGGTGGCATATCTTACATACTGTCTGATACAGAGGGAGAGAGAGTGTGCACTAGATATAGGCACAGTACCAAGGAATGTGGATAAGGGCTAAACAGAGCCTTGCTGTTGCTCCCTCCTCTGGTGTGGTTATAGCAGGAAACAGCTGCTTCCTATTTTGTTACACATACACACCTGTAGGATGGGTTGTCTGGCTGTCTCTGCCTGTCAGGCTGGCTGTGACAGAGGGTGTTCAGCAGGCTGTCACCCTGACCAGTTGTCCATGTGTTCTGTTGACTATGGTTAGAATGAATGGATGAAGGGATGGGTGGGTGGATGGATGGATGGATGGACGGACGGTTGGTTGGTTAGATGGTTGGATGGATGGATGGATGGATGGATGGATAGGTGAATTGATGGTTGGTTTGGTTGGTTGGTTGGTTGGTTGGTTGGTTGTTTCTTGCATGTTTGTTTGTTTGTTTGTTTGTTTGTTTGTTTGTTGGTTGGTTGGTTGGTTGGTTGGTTTGTTGGTTAACTGATTGATGTTTCCAACAAGAACAACAAAATAAATTTAATTTGTGATTACCACATTATGAAACTACAGAATGTTGAAATAAAATTGAAAAATTTGCATAATTAGGTTATATTACAAAAATGTTTTGTTCATGAAGTATTATAATTCAGATGGATTACTGGAGTGGTACTTCACTAATCATCTCTTTGTTAATTAATTAAGTAATAAACATCAATTATTAACAATAAACCTTATCAAATATACATGTTATCATCCCAAGGATCAAGATTTTTAACATATAAATATTCAGTAAATTAGTGCTAAAGTAAATATATATGTAATTGTGTAAGAGAGTATATATTATATAAAAACAACTGTATTTGTTTATCGTTTTTTCTAGTATAGCTTTTGATGTTCCTGTACATTTGAAGATTGGTCACTGGCAGCTGTCAATGGGACTTCATGCACTGACTTGAGAAAGTTGCTATTCCTGTCTGTGAACTTTGACCTAATGGAATGTGTCCCTGGCTTGTAAAACCAGCCTCAGTTTCAAAATAAACACCCCTCACTGTTGGGGCAGGATTATGATTCTGCTGACTACTGATACAGATGTTTGGAGTGGTTTGTCAAGTTATCAAATTACTAATTGTTTTGGTGATTTTACTGCCACACACCAGCTGAGGGAATTGGTGGATGTGGGTGGATCAGTCCAGGGCAGACCCCAGGCACTGAAGTAGCAGGGAGATCAGTCTACCTCCTGCTGTGTCAGACCAAGGTAACTCCTTGGCTGTGTCTGCAGGTTTTTGATATAAAACTGGTGATTCAACTTGATGCAGTGATTTTGGGTGTTTGCCAGCGTGCAGCCATCTTGGATGCTGGAGATACGTGTGGCTGTTTGTCAGTTGCGTTTCTTCCATTGAGTGACATTAGTGTGAAGGAGAGATACAGTAGCCCAAAGTGTGGATAAGAGTTCGATCTGTGGAGGTTTGGCTGGGCTCAGGTATGTGGCTTTCTGGTTGCTTTAGAATCATGCAGTTACCTGTGTAATCACATCGTGTTTATTCAGATGTTCTTGCTTATTGGAATGTATATCAATAGTTTGCTGCAAAACACACCAACAGATTCACATGAGACAGATTTGTAATTCTTCAATGTATTTATCTGGACAGTTCACTTGTTGGTGTACACAGCAGAACATTGCCATTAATTAACTTAAGGTCACCTGTCTCATTGCACCAATGTTATTTGAATTGTCAAGTGACTATATTAATAGAACTATAATTTTGTATATTTTGCTGTCACCGAAATCATTTGGGACTATGCTAGTTTGACCATAATTGTGAGGTGACTGTATTACGGAGGTGATCGTTATGTGAGGTTTGACTGTTTTGATACAGCGTAAGGTTTGGCCATTCTTTATATTTGCGATCTTTACTTTAAATACTCCATTAGTCAGATGTATTGGGACACTGCATAGGAGTATGAAGTTATATCATGAATGTCTGGCATGGTTAACTTTTTCAAAGAAAAAATATGCAAAAAAGGTTGTGAGTGGTACATTGTATGGTAATTAAGGTGTAACTCATTGTAAATAAAAATTCACAGGGCCATTACTACTACATCACATGAATAATCAGTGACTGATTAAAATGTTCACGATATTTCACTTTTTTATGAAAATGTAACTACATGTAGCAGTCATCACAGACAAGTTATCGAATGGCATTGTGAATTTTTATTTACAATGAGTTTCACCTTAATTACCGTACGAGGCTATTCAAACCTGCCATTAAGCCAATTTTGTAGATCTATACCCTCATGTGAAGCGTGTTTTTATCTTTCGATAAAACTATGTATTATGTTTAAAAGAACTTTACTAACACTTTGTTTGCAATAAAGCAACAAAATATTGGCTAGTGATTTAGAATAGAATATTGTTAGTTTCCGTAAAGGTTTAGTTAAACATTTTTCAAAACTAGATTCAGTTAGCTGTAACATATACCCCAGACAAGACCAATGCAATGATATTTGACAGTCACTCTTCTTTCTATCCAAGTTTGGTGATTTGGGGGATGCGCTGGGTGCTTACCCATAAATGGGTATAAAATGTAAATATTCGTTTGTAACAAGATTCACAGAGGTATTCAGACATTAGTCGATATAATTGGCGCTCACACAGTTGTTAAGACAACAAAATCTAAATTGCCATAGTCAGTATATCAGAACAAAGAGGAAGGTATAAAAATATAACCAATATTTCCTGTATTTTTTTCACTTACCCATATTTCCGGAAAGTTTGCAAAATGGGTATAAAATGTTGTTTTTTAAATATTCAATATAGAATGGTCACACTGTTTATTCTATATCACAACCAGTATACTATTTCTACACAGTTGTTTTATGTCACACTAATTGCAAAGCGTTAGAACCAAAACAACGACAGCTTGCATTTGTTGTAAAGTTAACCGCAAAAAACTCATTTGGAATCCAGACAAAGGCATGGAGAATAACCAGACGGTAGACGAGTGTCTGGATTTCATGTTCGATTGCCACCATCCTATTTTCCCAGTACACATTGCTCAGTCCCTGTTGGTCTGCCATTTGTAGGCCCAAAACACCACCTGAGAATCCAGAGAAAGCGTTCAAAAGGGCACAGAGCAAAGTTAATTTCCCCACTGGGGCCATGATAATGTTGTGTTTGATTATAAAAAAATTGACCATTAAATATGAAACTTCTTCCTAGTGACTGCCATTACGTCTCTGATATACTGAACAAGTTTCACCAAATCAACATAATCCAGCTCTTTTGAAATGCCTGCAATTATGATAAGAAATCATCTCAGAACGTCGGTGTCTGATATCAAGTAAAATATTTTCATTTGGGGAGAGGGGTTCAGGGGCAGTTTCATCTGGCATTGGACATTGATATTTTACGCTTTGGACTGATACTGTTATATTGATAGCATCATATCAATGTTTCCAAACGTTCGTCTGACGGGGCCGGTGGATGCTGTGGCCAGATGAAAGAAATTTCATCTCATATTGGACATGGACATTCTGAGATGATCCCTAAATTTAATTAAAAAAATGTAATACTCCGTCCATGTGCGTGTGGTAATACATTTGCCAAAAATGACACCCGTTACTACATCCACACCCATACACAGTTGTCGGGGCACAGTCGATCCGATCGTTTTTGTGGTTTACGCTCTGCAAACTTGGGTAGTTTTTTAGTCAGCCTTAATGGTGTCATTTATGTGAATGACATGAACAAATTAGCCTCAACGGGGGAGGTGGCGTTTGGGGAGACATGGTGGTTTTTTGCGGACTCTACTTAAATGGTGATGGGAAACGATCTGTCTTGAAGGAGAGGTAATGCTGATGCTTTGAAGTAGTAGTTGTTGGGAATCAGACGGGAGTTTCAAGGACCGTGTGTCGGTGCGTGTGTAGGAGCTGTGTTGTCTGGTGTTGCGCTACATTAAACTTGCTGTGTTTGGGGTCATTCTTTATAGCATTCCCACAATTGGTGTCACAAGATAAATATAGTGAGTCCATTAATTATACGTTCACTCACTATGTGGGTCTTTTATTTCCTCTGGTAGTCAACACCTGTGTGTCATTTAGTGTTTAGTTTCGTATAAAAAAGTTATTTGACACACAAAGTATTTTAAATATACAGTACATAGTAAAATAAAGGTAAGGTCTGATGTGACAGAGAATCCAGTCCACAGGACATCTCAAAGCACTTTACACTTTACTCCCTGGCTGACCTGTTAAATCGAACACCATTTCGACTTCTCTGGGAAACATCCAGCCATGCTGCAATTAATGTGCGAAGACTGTCCGTATATACAAATATCCACCACTGTCAATAACCAGGTACTCATTCATACAGCTGAGTGAACTGGAGCAATGTAGAGTGAACGAACTTGCCCAAAATTTGACACTGCAGCACAGGATTCGAACCCAGGTTCTCTCGGTTGAACGTCTGTAGCTCTAGCCACTGCACAAATACAACCCTGTCAAATCATAATTTTAATTATGTTTAGAATTGTGTGTTAAATGCAGTATATAAATAATAAGGTGAATAGAAAAAATAAGGTCTCCAAGACTATAATTTTCACCCTCGTTGAGGCACCTGATAAAGTAAAATTAAACTAGATCACTAGCCTAGGTCAAAATATCAAATTCATCAAGAAACAACTTAGTGAAGTGAAAGACATCTCCCTTCTGATATGCTGGGTGGTAGGTGAATTGGTATGTTGATAAACAGGTCACTTGAATTCTAACATACCAATAGTAGTGATACAAGTATCAGTCTGTACTATGTTTTAGGTAAATGTGACACCCGTTCAACTTTCTGGGAAGCATTCAGCTACACTGCTATGACTACCCATAAGGTTGTTATCCTCTAATAAAATAAAACATGCTGATATATTTTCATCCAACAATACCACTTCTTGCACATCATTAGTTACTTTAAACAAAAGTAAATTAATTAACTGGAACAAATGATGGATTTGATGTGAGGTTTTTTGTTACGTACACCTTTTAATATTGGCAATTTCTCCAAGGTTATGATGACAGTCATACAATCGGTATGTTGTCATCAGACGCGGTGTTATGGATTATTGCAATGTTTTTGCTTTTACATTGTGTTGCTATTAGGGCATTACCAGAAATTACTCATTTATTGTCATAGATTGTTGTCATCGCTAATACTAATGAAGACATTTGTGGAAAAATTTAAGACAATTAGAGAAATTTGATGACGTTTATGGTGATGATAAGGACGTCATTACACAGATTCATTACCTACATGAAACAAAACTGTGCACTAAGGTGTTTAACACGATAGCTATAATAGTAAGATAATTGCTTCTATTTGGCAATTTGTTGAACATTTACTGAGATAAACATTGGTGTATGTTACATGGCCCTGTTTGGGACTGTAAACTCTCATCTCCTGCATATGATTAATTTGTTGAAGAAAAAATGTTTGATGAGAGAATCTGTGAAAAGGGAATAGATGAGGTGTTTGATGGTCGATATCAGCATAGAACATGGAGCAGTTTCAATGCCCAGATGGTGGCAATTAATGTAATTAATTTCATCAACACACCAGCATCTTGACTTTTTTGCTAATTTCATAAAAGCAACCTATAAAGACTAAATCTATTGAATTAGAAGGGTTATTTCATGGCATAAAACTTTAGTGGTGCAACTGTAAGTTTTGTCCTACTGTTTATTGTCTCTCCCCTGTAACTGTATGTTTTGTTTTACTATATATTGTCTCACACTGCAGCTATGTTTTGTTCTATTAGTTGTTATCTCCATCTGTAACTGTATGTTTTGTTGTACTCTTTATTGTCTCACACTGCAACTGTGTTTTGTTCTTTTAGCTGTCTCCATCTGTAACAGCATGTTTTCTTCTACTCTTCAGTGTGCAAATGTATGTTTTGTTCTATTCTTTATTATCTCTTCCTCTGCAACTGTACGTTTTGTTCTACATTTATTGTCTCACACTGCAACTGTATGTTTTGTTCTACATTTAATGTCACACCCTTTGCAACTGTATATTTGTTTGTCCCCGCAGTTCCCGTCTACCGTGGCAGACATCGCGTGATTGCTGAACAATGGAGCTATCCAGATGACCTTGTCAGTGAGGTCATTACCGAACCAACCAACACCAATGAAGCTGTCCTGCCAGGTGGCGCTGGTAGTAGTACCGGCGTGGAAAATGAACGATTTGTAGATCTGTCGAAGGGACCTCCGGCATATGAAGAGAACAGTGCACAATATATAGCGAAGATCAAAGAAGAACTAGGATTGCAAGTAGATAAGGTATGTACAAAAACATTTCAAATTTTAATATTTTCTTGAACTAAGGATGGTAGTACTAAGCATCTCAGGCATATATCTTTATTCAATGTATGAAAGTTCACTGAATAATTTTTACACCTTCCCTCTTGTTGTCTTCTGTGGTTTTAATCCAGGCGTGTATGTCCTACATCAAAAAGAAATTCTGAGAAATTTCCGTAAGTAACTGTCTGATCATTCCCAAATGCAGTGAGATTTGTCATAGAATATGATCTATAGGTGTTTTTTAAGCCAAAATATGTTAATGTTAATAATTGATGCAGTAATATATACTGAATAAAATAGAAAAGCCACATCTGTAAGGTAGAAATAGATAATAAATATAATTTTCATAGCATAACGAGTTAATGAAATGAAAAGGAAAAACATAAAGTAGAGAAATATAAAGGAAAAACATAAAATAAAGAAAACAAAATGTTAAGAGCAAATTGCAGAGATTACCCGGGATAGCTGGGAGTACAGTAAATGGATTATTTAGTGCAATAAACAGGTTTAAATTAAACAAAACAGAAAAATAGCTTCAGACCACACTAGATAACCATGCACAACATCTATTTTTGAAGTACTGAGTATGTTGTAATTAAACTTACATTATGTGCATTCTTGCCATGGCAGACAGTTGTCTGATGCAGACAATCAATGGGTAGAGAATGTTCTCACAATCTTTTAATCAGTATTACATGCAACCCTTTGGTTGTTGTCAGTGAAGATATGTAGGTTCTGTTCTGTGTTGTAATCAGCCATTGTCACAGGAAGTCAAACCTATCAGGGCTGAGGAATCTGGTTAATTCAGCAGTGAAATACAGAGCTATTTTCTCATGGCTGGACACAGGCTTTTTTGTGGAAAACAGTTTACATAACGGACTTCTCGGTGTAATGCACATGTCTAACTATAACCAAACTAACATTTGTGTGTGTCTTTGTATATGTACATGACTGTATGTATGTTTGTATGTACCCGGTGCTGTATGGATATATGTGGGTATGTTGTTAAGTATTTCTTTCTAGACACCTTTTATTTTGGGCACAAAATTTTACAGATTCATGTAGAATCCTGGAAAGAAAAATTACCATTTTAAAATGTTCCCATTGGTCTTGGATTCCTTCCAGTTAGCTGGGTTCATACCAGACTTCAGACAATTAATTGTTCACAATGTTATGTTTGTTTTCTATCATTGCTTAAAGTCATCCCCATCTGAACGGCAGAAGTAGCTTGGAACAATTGCAAAAAACATGCATGTTGCAAGCAACGGTTAAAAATATTTCCTTTTTCAGAAATGTCCAGTATGAGGACTTTGGGAAACTGCTGCATGCGTGTAGCTTCTGGAGGATTTTTAAGTGTTCAGCACTAGTGTATACCTGTCCATTGCGATTAACTCTCTACGTCGCAAACATTTCTTTTCGGGCCAATTAAATATCAGTACTGGTGAAGAATCATATTTTGTTGTTGTGTTTTATCCAGGAAAGTAAAACGGAGACACCTGAGAACAAGTCACAACTGCCGAATGTGTCTCCATTGTATCGCGCTCCGTTAGCCAGCCCGGATACAAGCACGATCTCCGGATCCTCTGATTCAACCGAACCATCGGATTCGACGACCGTGATAGCCTTGCTTTCATCACCAGGTGGCGTGAGTAGTACGTCAACAGCAGACTTCATCGACGTCACTAAAGACAGTAGTGACTCGTGCGACGGTAGCACGTTGACACTCGTCGCAGGCGGTGACGCAATCGCTGATGGTTCGACAACAAACCGTCACACGTCACTGACAACTTTTTCGGCGAATTCCACAGTCACTTCTAGTCCGACGCATGTAGCTTCCGGACCAGTAATAAACTCGTTGGATATGCAGGTAGAATCAAACCGGACAGATCCGCCGACATCAGCCGCGCTGACGTCGTACATTAGCTCGTTTTCGGCAGCAAGTGCCAGCGCACTCGCGAAACAACTTGCGACACAGGATGACAGCGACACAGCCAACGGTGACGTGACGATGATGCAGTCGGAGAGTGATGACACAGATGCCATGAGCACTCCAACTAATAGCCCTGCGAAGGGGCGTCTACAGACTGGAATACGCCCCATGACACTCTGCAGGGAGTCGGGTAGGTTACTCTCTCATTGTATCTGTAGATTTAGCAAGATTATTCAGATTAACAAGAGATTATCAAAATTAAGAAGATATTAGCCAGATTAACAAGAGATTATTCTAATTAACAAAATATCCAGATTAACAAGATATTATACAGATTAATGCAATTTACCAAAAAATTATCAAGATTTATGTGTAATTTTCCTTGTATTTTCTTGACCTGAGATTGAGGAATATTTGTTTTTTCTTTATACCTTATATCAATTTGTGTTGTGTTTTAATCTTTTCATATAGTTTTGTTACATGTTTTAATGAGTACTTCTATTTTGTATAGCATTTAAAAAAAAAATACCACCAGTATATATATATAAATAACAATGCAATATGTAAAAAGCTTGAGAGCATTTTATCTAAATTATGGATTCAAGTGCTATATAAATTATAATTATCATTGTTATAATACAGTGTCTAATTCCTGGAGCAGTTTTACTGTTAAGTGTTACAAAAGTTTCACTGAATAATTGTCCACAATTCCCTGCATTATCTAAGTGAAGGCGGGGATAAATTGAAAAAAAAGTGATTCTGTCATTTGGTAACCAGATGCAGCCAGGAATTACCCAGCACCATAGATTGTAGTGTATCTATTACAAGTCTCTGGCTGACTAGAATAGCTTCATTAGGAAACGCTAATCACACTGGATGGAGTTTCACTTGGACTTCTTTTCCTTCAAGCCAATATTCGTGTCTGCAAAATGTTTTTATTTTGCAAAAAAACTGCTGTTAAAGGAACGCATCATTTTTTTGCTCTTACACATACATGTATATAACAGATGGCCACGTAGGGATATTTGTATCTATACATATATACATGCATACATTATGTGTACACCAGTTACATGTATGTACAGCCACAACTAGGTACACGGTTACCCTGGTTTATAGAGCCACCTTGCAAATATGGTCACCCTTGATCAAGCCAAAATTATTCATGTACCAGTGAAATACAGGAACTTGGTCTCGCTAATATGATCAGTGCACTATTCAGGTCACTTTTGCTTTTGATGACTTTAATAGTAAGGTTCCACTGTATAAATAGATTAAAAAAAAAATATATAGTATTAGTTTTGAGGTGGCTGTATTAGAAAGGTGACCTTAATTGTGGGGTGGCTGTATTATGAAGGTGACCACAATTCAAGTTTTGTTTGTATACACAAAAGTGACACATTTGTATGTATATATATATATATATATGTATGTAACGTGGTGTACAGATACTGTATGTATGCATCTAGGGATTATCATTATTGTATAATAAATAAAATAAAAACATTACAGTGATAACATGTAACTCAGTTACCAGGTACATCAATTAATTATATCATTAGTGAAAGAAGTACATTTTTCCGGGTCTTCTTTCCCGGGACTTCGATCCTGGGACTTCTTTCCCGTGACAGACCCTGCCATAGCATCCATCCATATTTTATCCCTTCAGGCGCTGCTATTGTTGGCTGTTGCCGCTGTTATTGATTTCGCAGACAGCCGCAACCTGTATATAAGCCTCGGTAATTTATTCGCCATCTTCACTCATGGCTGCAGCCTAGCGACGCTGTCAAGCTGCTCTTTGGGAATATTGCAGCTGTTTTGTCGACATAGTAATGAGCTGAGGGTTGCGACGGAAACATGATTTGAGACCAACAACGGTGTGATGCAACAGGTAACGTGATACATGCGATATGAAGTGAACCGTAATGTATCTTGGATCGCCATGGAGATTTTGTTTTGGGATGTACCCAACCGGTATGCGTTGGTTTCATCGTAGCTATGCTGCTTCCTGGCTGCGTTTTTCATAATTATCGCTACTAGTACTTTTGTTTTAATGAACAGTCTGAAACAATAATGTGGATTTGTCTGTTTAATTTAAAGATTTTGGTGCTCATGTTGGGTGTTGTTAATTGGCAAGTTAAAAATGTAGACAATATATATGTCTACCGTCCCGCAGGTGTTTGGTAATCAATATTGATAGTCAGTTATTTTATTTTGAATCGCCATGGAGATTTTGTGTCCAGAGATGTGCGCTGGTTTCATCTGTAGCATTGCCACTGTCTGGTTCTGTTCTCATATCGCTATTGGTAATTTTGTTTTGGTGAATGGTCTGGAACAATATGTGGATTTGTCTTTTCAATTTAAACATTTTAGTGCTCATGTTGGCTTGTTAATGTGAAAGTTAAAAATGTGGACAAATATATATGTATATATATATATAATATATATGTATATAGGTATATATATATATATATATATATATATAGCAGCCTGCGGGCATTTGTCAATCAATATTGGTAGTCACGTATTTTACTTTGAGGTATTTTAGAAGTGCTTAGTGTAAGTGCATCTGTTATCAAGTGACACATAGCCCCAGTAGCAAAGTTTACAAAACAAGAAACATGGCAGTCATACATGCAAATTTGCAAGGTTGTCCAACTGGTCTGAGAATAAATCTGGAGAATTCCTTACACAAACTTTTTCAATAGCAGAGCTTTTACAGAAAAGCACACAGCTGTACTCGTATATTGTTGAAATAGTCAGTTGTAACGCTGATGTATACATTGATACATACATATATTCATGGAAAATTCAATATCCATCTGGATAATTATTTTGGCACTAATATTCTGGATAAATCCTGACTAGATAATCGTGACTTTGTTGATCTGGAAAACCCACTGGTGCTTACTTGGTCATTAATGGATAGTTGTTGGTGCATCTGATGTGATTACTACATGCATGAATACAACAGCTTGTATATCTCACTATATCCTAGTTTTGAGGCTGGCAGAAGCATGGTCTTGCACTCACAGAGACAAGAATGATAGATAGAGACACAAAATCAGTTCCACCCTAATGAGGCATATTGATGTTGCAAAGGCAGAGCCTTCATTGAGAGAAGGCAGAGATTACTGTCATCAGCATCTGGCCTGCTACTTAGACTTGTTTGTGTATCTGCATTCTTGAGCAGTCCTGTGTCATTAAGACACTTGTGTAGAATTCAGTCCTACCTCATTTTCACCGGCATTACTCTATTACAGTCTTGCATCATTTTTATATCCCAATTCTTTTGTTCCATCATTTAATTTAAGGTATGCCGTGTTATACAATATTGTGTTTTAATTTTATGGCACTTTTGAGACGTGTACAAACTATGCTTCAGTTTGCATCAAACTGTACTAGAACACATGACCCACCGCAGCAAAGTGGATATTACTATTAAGTTGACAAATTGTGGAATGAAATGTTGTACCTTTTTGATTCCATAGATTACACACTTTAAAATGATAGCTTACTTGTTTGAGTATCTTCCGTAGTTTTTAATTTATTACTAAATAGTAAATTTGAAGCAAAAAAAATGGGCATTTTGAAAAATGCAATCACTTCGACTAATATTGTGTATTGCATTTTATTCTGTGAGTTAATAAATGCAGGCATTTGATTAGTTCTGGTTCATTTTTCAAGGAAAATAAACTGCACATTGAAAGGTGAGATTATATGGTATCTATTTCTGTCAAAATCACAAAATTTACTGGACTTGACCGAGACAGCTATTTTGGGATGACATCCAGAACAGGTCTATCTATGCAATTTTATACAGAACTGTGGTAGCTAGGTCACATTTATCAGTCATTTCAAGCACTTTGCATGGTCGCATTTACTAACACAAACCGGATCGCTATTTGGACTTCAAACATGCCATAAAACACAATAGTTTGTACCATCATGCCATATCGTATTTGTTCATATACCATCTGGAGCTTGTTACTTTTGGGCGGCTGTCTTGTTAAATATTGTTTAAAATAATCGTGTTTCCACGGTATCAACAAGTTGCTTTATTTCTTTAAATTGGACAACGTATAAAATTACTTGATTTGACCAGGCATCAACTAAGAAACTTAGGAATTATTATTTGCAAATATGTCATACATTTTGTGGCTGATAACAAATGGGTGTGACGTCACTAATCCTATTGCATAGTAAGCAATTAATTAATACTAACAGTAGGAGAACTTAAATGGACATGACATCACTAATTCTGTGTCATAACAAGCAGTGAATTACTAGCATAACAACAATAATAATACCTGTATAGCTACAGCGTCTAATTCGTCAGGGACTTGACCTTAAAGGCATGGTACCATAAACATCAGGAATAATATTGTGAGCAGGAATTATTCCAGAAATGTGGTTTTCTTGCAGCAAACAGCCATGACTTAAGTACTGAGATGTTTAATTAACTTTCCCCTCCAAATTCAAATTAAGGGACTGTGACTAATGTCTTGTAGAAGCTATCAGTGATGTTTCGTATATAATTAAAATGACTCAGTTATGTTAACTTATTGACCACAAATTATTTTTTAATTAATAATAATATACTTCATATTGTAATCTTTGTTGTTGTGGTCAGGTATATTATAATTATTATAATGTCAAAAATTGCATCAACAGGAATTGAAATAAAATAATATACATACAGGAACAAAAACAAACCATTCCCCCAAACTTGCCAAATGAATTCATTGTTTTCAATTTCAGTGACGAGTGTTCTATGGCTGAATGTTGCGACACTGATATTTATTAGTAATTAATAAATTTCAAATAATATCTGCTAAACATGTTATTGCTATGGAAAGTACCTGATTGATCATTCCTCTCCTTATATACATCAAAAATACATAATTTTACAACTAAATAAAACAACCAAGTTTTACAACATATAAAGACCTCTTTACTGTATATTTTGGGGTGCCGATAAATTAGCCAATGAGAATCAGCGTACCTTTAATCATATTCTGTTGATGTTTGTAGTCTTACCCATGCCTGAGGCATTGACTGACCCACTACATACAAGCTTACTGGTATTAACAACTATTGTAGTTGATCATCGTTGATGATTAAGATCTCCTGCGTGTGTTCTTATGTGGCGGTGTAGGCTAGGGGTGTGTGTGTAACCGTAGTGGATGTTTCAAGACTAACAGAGTGTGTTTCATGGCTGGGCGAGTGTGTTTCAAGACTAGCAGAGTGTGTTTCATGGCTAGGAGAGTGTGTTTCAAAGCTAGGAGAGTGTGTTTCAAGGCTAGGAGAGAGTGTTTCAAGGCTAGGAGAGTGGGTTTCAAGGCTAGGAGAGTGTGTTTCAAGGCTAGGAGAGTGAGTTTCAAGGTAAGGAGTGTGTTCCAAGGCTAGGAGAGTGTGTTTTAAGGCTAGAAGAGAGTGTTTCAAGGCTAGGGAGAGTGGGTTTCAAGGCTAGCAGCATGTGTTTCATGGCTAGGAGAGTGTGTTTCAAAGCTAGGAGTGTTTCAAGGTAAGGAGTGTGTGTTCCAAGGCTAGGAGAGTGTGTTTCAAGGCTAGGGAGAGTGGGTTTCAAGGCTAGGAGAGTGTGTTTCAAGGCTAGGAGAGTGTGTTTCAAGGCTAGGAGAGTGGGTTTCAAGGTAAGGAGTGTGTGTTCCATGGTAGGAGAGTGTGTTTTAAGACTAGGAGAGAGTGTTTCAAGGCTAGGGAGAGTGGGTTTCAAGGCTAGGAGAGTGTATTTCAAGGCTAGGAGTAGGAGAGTGTGTTTCAAGGCTAGGAGAGTGTGTTTCAACGCCAGGAGAGTGTGTTTCAAGGCCAGGAGAGTGTGTTTCAAGGCAGGGAGAATGTGTTTCGTGGTTAGGAGAGTGTGTTTCATGGCTAGGAGAGTGTGTTTCATGACTAGGAGAGTGTGTTTCATGGTTGGGAGAGTGTGTTTCATGGCTATGAGAGTGTGTTTCATGGCTAGTAGGGTGTGTTTCATGTCTAGGAGAGTGTATTTCAAGGCCAGGAAACTGTGTTTCATGGCTAGAAGAGTGTGTTTCATGGCTTGGAAAGTGTATATCTGTGGCATTTGTTACAGACACAGACAGCAGCTCGAGCACTTTGCGGGAGGATCAGTCGGTACTACAGAGGGACAGTTTCGCCAACCGCAGTTTTGGCCTGTGTAGTCCGGACAAGGCAGTCCTTGGTGAGCAGATGCACCCAAGTTACAATCCGCGGCTGTTTGTGGATGGAGGTCTCTACCTTGACCCGGATATCATAGGTAGGTTTTGAAGGGAGGACGTTGGAGTCCTGTATTTGTTTTTATATATCCATGATTTTTAAGGCACCAGTGGTATTTCTGTATGACTGTGTGACCTGGAAACTGTTAATTTGGATGGCTGCTCGTTAATTACATGGAATTGTGTGAAAATAATTTAAGATGTATGTTTTTCTCATGGCTTCCTATGTATTTGGGGAGGGGCTAATTCTGGGTTGCACCACCCTGGTTGTTATTCCTTTCTACCTTCATTTTTAATTCCCCTCTACCGTTCTCACATTCGTTGTAATGTAGTTCCCATCTTAAATGCTTCCTTTTCCTGTTTGGCCATGCTGTTTCATCGCCACTGCTTTCTTTGGTATAATCAACCCTCCCCCAGCTCGATAAAAGTATGTGCAACAGTAAAAGAATAGTGTATTCGCTATGTTAAATGTACATGCCCTAATTAGCATATGCCCCCTTTTTAGCAGCGCCTGACACAGTGACAGCGATCTCCAAGGCCAACCTTGACTGTTGATCTTTGTAATTTAGTTTCTACCAAAGTCACACTAGATTGAGAGCTCGGTGATGAAACAATATTGAATAGTCCACCTACTAAATTATCAGACTTTACAGTGTTCTGGTATCCTTTTGCTCATAAGTGGGCTGCATAAATCATTTGCCAGCCATGTCTGCTGAGAAGGCTACACCCAGGAACCAACAGAGAATGACTGTGCACTCGTGTACGCTTATTGGAATGCAAAATGTAATGTATTTTCGCATCTCAAATATTTGTTAAGCAAACTGTATCTAATGAGTATTTAAGTTCTACTACAGCATTTGCGATTGATGTGTTACTCTGTTTTCTTCCCAATTAATTGGTTTATATGTAGAGTCGACCATCCCTTTATTGTCAGCTTAGTAATACAGCCACATCAAATTAAGGTCACCCTAGGACAGTCTCAAATTTTTTGCAGAGTAAAATATAGGAAATTAGTCTCGCTTATTTATGCTTTCACCTCATTAATCATGTCACTCTTGTCCAGGCTGGAGGGTGACCTTAATAGTGAGGCCCAAAGGTGACCTTTATAGTGAGGCCCTAGGGTGACCTTTATAGTGAGGCCCTAGGGTGACCTTTATAGTGAGGCCCTAGGGTGACCTTAATGGTGAGGCCCTAGGGTGACTTTAATAGTGAGGCCCTAGGGTGAACTTAATAGTGAGGCCCTAAGGTGACTTTAATAGTGAAGCAGGAGGGTGACCTTAATAGTGAGGCCCGAGGGTGATCTTAATGGTGAGGTCTGAGGGTGACCTTAATAGTGAGGCCCGGGGATGACTTTAATAGTGAGGCCCGAGGGTGACCTTAATAGTGAGGCCGAGGGTGACCTTAATAGTGAGGCCCGGGGATGACCTTAATAGTGAGGCCCAAGGGTGACCTTAATAGTGAGGCCGAGGGTGACCTTAATAGTGAGGCCGAGGGTGACCTTAATAGTGAGGCTCGAGGATGACCTTAATAGTGAGGCCGATGGTGACCTTAATAGTGAGGCCGAGGGTGACCTTAATAGTGAGGCCGAGGGTGACCTTAATAGTAAGGCCCGAGGATGACCTTAATAGTGAGGCCGAGGGTGACCTTAATAGTGAGGCCGAGGGTGACCTTAATAGTGAGGCCCGGGGGTGACCTTAATAGTGAGGTTCCACTGTATTTAATGCTTTAAAATCACCATATTTAGCATTTGTGATACTGAACTCACATTATTTCTTTGGTAACTAAGTGTTTTCACCCTTTTTATCTTATATTTATAGTTGCACTTAAAGAGAAGTGAAAGGGCATTTCTAAGCGTTGCGGTAACATACATCGTTTAGCACCTGTTTTTTACAACTCTAACTGTGCTCATAACCTTACCCAGTCCACCAACTAGAAATACATGGAATACTTCCATCTGGACCTAGTTACATGCCCTTGAGTTCCAGACCACGTGAAACGTTAACCATCCATTTGTACTGGATTGTTAAAATATGGCCCGTCTACTCCAAATGTAGCCATGACAGTGGTAGTAAAATGTACTAACTAAGACCATTAACACTGCCCAATGGCTAGTCGGCTGGTTTCACTCAGCAGTCGCATTGTTTCGTTGACAAACTTTGGTGGTCTTTGACATATGTCATTGTGTGCGTGAGATGTGAGCGGTGATACGGCAACAACATAGTTCATGTTAGGCTGAGAGGCTCTGTGTAAGATACAGCTTCCACCAAGGTAATTAGGTCGTGGCTGGCTTCATAAGAATGTTTGTAAATAATGCTGGTTACCTTTGATGCCCTATTGCAAAAGATTATTTATATATTAAAAACATATATATATATGCCATTTAACATTATTTGATAACATATATTGTACATATATTGTTATTGGAATGCACGAGTTCTAGATGGGAAAATGGACTTTATATTGTTATATTAGACAATGTGATTTTATATAATCTATTGTCTATATATTTATGTAATTATTTATTATAATTATTTTATAATTAACATTTTATTGTATATATTTGCACTAGTAAAAGTGATTTCATTTTAAGGCATACAGGCTGTATTTGTGTGTATACTTAAATAAGTTTTTCAAATAAAATAAAAACATTCATATTCCTAAATAATATCATTAAGGTTTTACAATTGCCTGATTTTATTATTATCTTTATTAATTATCTATATAACAATATATTAGTGTGATATCTGTCACAAGGTTCATTTACACCAGAAAGCCAACTTTGTAAGGTGTTTTTAAAACATACACATGTTAGTAAGGATATAGTTTTAGGCAAGCAACAACACAAGTCATGAATAGTGATGAAATAAGGCCAAATGAATGACGTTTATTAAAGAGTTTAAGTTAAAGAGAGATAAATGTGGGCTCTACATCCCAAGGCCAGGCCTATGACTCAGCCCATACTAGTCTCCTGTACCTCTGGATGACAGAGCCCACATTTCGGCATATACAACATTAGCAGTATTGTTATAGATATATAAAACAACAGCATTACTACTGTAATCACAGTAGACCTTAGGCACCGTACCGTACTAACCAAGCACACCATTCATTCACACTAACTATAATCCTAACTACCTGCTGAAGAGTTGCACTATATCAAGATTTAGCCTAAACTTATAAGTGGGGCCATTATGCCCAACTTACTAAAATCACCAGTGGAAGAGAAGCGAGCTGTCTCGGCATCAAAACCCTGTGAACACATTGTCCACCTGACCTAAGAAAATGGGGAAAGCGTTGAGATCTGCTATCAACCCCTCTTTCACCAACGATGTACATGTTGTGTCCCTAATGCTATCAAAAATTGGGAGGGAAGGGAGGGCCAAAAGTTTTGATGTGACCACTCTGTCTGCTTTCACAAAACGAAGTGAGCAAGAGCTCGTTGAAATCTGCCACCGAGCGCCATTACCACGCGGTGATTGGTTCCTTGTTCCAAAAGAGCACCAAAGACAAAGGGTATTAGCATCAGACATTAGGAGACATTAGGCCAATCATCACTCGTCCTGCGTTGTTGCCAGCACAAAAATACGTATTCAGCACGGTGCCGTGGCCGCATATTCTCATTCATTATTTTTACGGAGGGTGTAAAATTAGTATTTAGTGTCTATGTAGTACAGTTGTCTCGCCACGGCGAGCTGGTGTTGTCAAAGTTATTATTTTAGATAAATTTTGTTAGTGGGAATGCTGTGGCCTAAATGCTTGAATTTGAGTGTCTGGTTTCTCTGCGGACAACTGCAATGGCCAGGTAAGCTGGCTGTAGTTACTGGTAAATAGACGGGGGGGGGGGGGGTTGGCACATTCTTCCAGGGTGTGGCCCCACTGGGAATGTTTGGCAGTGTTTTAGGTGCTAACAGGTGCAATGGTGTTGATTCTGTCTCTCTAGGCTCCAGAAATTGTGACACGATTTTCATTAAGACTGAAAGTCACCGAAATAAAACAACGTCATTTGTTAGGAATTTAATTGTACATATATTTATTGAATTTTTATTTGTTATGTTTTGTTTCTTTCTTGGCAGCTTTTCATTGGGGTTAACAGCACGAACAATTATTTTTCGTTAAGCAATAAATCAGTGGAGGGTATCACTTCAAAATCTGTGACACTTCATTCATGTGACGTGAAACGAGAAGTACAGTAATGATCTGTCCGAGTGATATTCGTAAATATGGCATATGTGCTGTGAATATTTAATTTACCAATATTTAATTTACAAATTTTTAATTCATGAATATTCATGTTCCCAGATTTGACCCTACTGCCTCCTCCAAAGACGCCAGACTTTGAAGCGACCCCGGGCCTAGAACTTCCCAGTCCGGGTTCGGCGGCTGCACCACCCCCCGGATTCTCGGACGCAGTATCGCTCCCCGACCGGAGCCTTAACTCATCCTCCGATTCCCTGCCCGCCTACATCCGGGATCTTCCCACCTCTATTACGGAGAAGATTGATGCTCTCGTGATGAACGACGAAGATCTTATTTCGCAGATGGCGGCCATTGACGAGTTGTTGCTACGTAAGAGTTTTGTTTGTTGAGTAGGTGACATTGTTTTCGTCGGATTTGTGATATTTGGAAATTAGTTTGACTCAGTTAAAAAAAGGTTTCTGTGTTAAATGTTGTTTCTATTAAATATGCGTCATTTTATATCTAGTATCTGTGCATAATATCGACATTATGTACATACGTAAATTATATTAAGTACATATGTAAATAAAAATAGAAGTAAAACATATCTCAGTAAAATACATAATTTTTTAAATATTACTGATTTGTTAAAATTTAAAAACAAACTTGGGCAGTAATATAACATAAAAATTACGACAATTATACTAGTTATGGTAAAACTCATTTTTAAATGTTTGTTTCTCAGGAAAATGTTTTGAACTGACAATGGTTTGAAGTTTTTTTGAATGATGCCACCAAACTAGTTGTGCTGAGAAACGTTATTTTTGTGATAAGTTTATAGCTTGAATATACGACAACAGAGCTGTCAGATGATGTACAGTTATCTATACATGTTACAGGGCCTCAGCCAGAAGACAATGGCAAGGAGAGCGGTATCGAAAGTGAAAGTGATTCCGGTAACGAGACGATCTCGTGCGAGAATGTTGATGCATCCAGCGCCACCTACCAGGAGTTCCTCGCGAACGCCCCATCCAACGCATTCGGCCAGCGGTGTTCATCAAGAAAGTTACCAGTTGACTTGGACACGTTGGACATCGATGCTTTCATTGCCAGCGTGACTGTCCCGCCGCCACCGAAAGACGATCCGATCGAGCCTGAAATTACCCAGAATCCAGTGGGTGGGTCGGGTGAGGTTGAGCCGTCGGTGTTGCATGGAATATTGGCTGAAACGGTGGAGGAACCACTGTGGAAGCAACTGCTCGTCACTGCGCCGAAGTCACCAATGACGCAAATGTCACAAGACTTGGAGGAGGAGTTTGCAAAATTGGTAACACCACCGCCGCCGTCGTCAACAGCGACAGAGTTACGTGACATTGCGATTGTCCCGCCGGTCGATGTGAAAACTCCGAGCCCAGTACTTGGGGAGAGTTCTCTGATGGCGGTCGAATTTCATAACGATTTGACAGGGAATGTCGCAGATCCGACAAGAGTGATACCACCATTGGATTTATCCGATTCGTATAACACGTCGAACAATGTCAAGACGGCGCCATTGCGGGCAAAAAATAACTCAACCAGTGCAGTGAATTTGAACTCGACAGTGGGGGAATATAAACGGTCCGTCTCCGCCAGCGATGTCGAACGTTTGGGGTCAAGACCCAGGTCGAAACCGCCCATTCCACCGAAACGTTTCAGCTCTTTGGATGCAAATTCAACGAGCTCGAGCAGCACGCCAACATCATCTCCCAGGGGGAGTGTTCACAGTGTCGACAGCACAACCGGTAGCGCAACGCCACAAAGCAACGACATCAACATCGAGAACTTACAGCAGCGATTGCGATTCTGGCGACCAACTGAAGTTTCAAAGCCGTGTTGTAGTCCAACTCTTCCAAATGGGCTTCAGACTACATTAGCCCAGAACGGGGCCAGCCTGAACAGTTCGAGTTTGGCTGGGGGTTCGTTAACTCGGCCCAAGAAGAAACCCCCAGCACCTCCACCCCGTCGCAGCAGCATGCTGGGTAAACTAGACGAAAATATCGACAACACCACAGCTGTGACGAATGTAAATGGCAGCGGAGATTTTACAGTGATGAACAGAAATGCTGCGATGTCTCCTATCGATAGCTGTTCATCACCAATATATTCCAACACGACATGTGCTAGCCCATTGTCTGCTCAGTCGTCGAAAATGAACGCTGAAGTCTCTGTAGAAAGTGACAATAGCACGTCTCGCGGTCGATTAAGACCGCAGATATCCGCCTCGATTCAGGAGCGACAAGAAGCGATCCAATCGTGTTTTCGCCCCGATGTTGAATACGTCGCAATCAAGACGAATGTACCGAAATCGCCAACCGTCGCTCGTTCGCACACTTTCACGCCGTCGAACAATGGTTCTAAGCTACAAATGCATGGTGGCAGCACTTGTACATCGTCACTGCAGAAGCACAGCTCATTTAGTCATATGTCCAGTGATGGGCAACGACGATTTCAGACATTTTTTGCTGACGATTTGGTCACATCTGGTTCACAGCTGTCATTGGAAACAAAGACGTCACCATTAAAGCAAACAACCGTTACATCACAAGTGGTCACCAGTCCCGTATCATATGCCAGCCGTCAGCAGGTTAGTTTTCAGAAATAGTATACCAAATTTAATACATTTCCCTTGATACAATTAAAGATGCGATGTATTGTAGCATTTATTAACACATATTAATATATTGTTCTTAATACAGGTTAATAGTCATAAATATTATACATTTATATAATGCATTGATGCTAGCAATAGTACCCCTCATGAATGCTGTTACACGCGCTTGCAAAATGTCCATACCGGACATTTGTAAGGATTACATAATTGGAACAGTTGTGCGTAGTGGTATGAACGTTTTCTGTGCTTGTTCCAAGCAACAAAACATACACTTATCAGTTGTGGATGGTTTACTTACGTGCGAACTGTCGTAGAATAGGTTGCGAACAATCGTTTTACATCCAGTACAAAGCCTTGACACACCCAAGATGCAAAGCGTTTATGCTGAAAAGCTTAACATATCAACACAGTGTGACAACGACATGCACGCACGCACGCACGCACGCACGCACGCACGCACGCACGCACGCACGCACGCACGCACGCACGCACACACACTATCAGGACTGTAGTTAGGTAATCACTGTGATCTTTCTTGCTGTGTACAGCAGGAATTGATTTTACCTGAGCCGACAGTAGTTTGAATTATTTAAAATTGACCTACTTAACTTAAGTACGTAGGTCTCTGACTGACCCCTTACTTTTCTGTTTGCGGGTTTATCCACAACTGTTTATTGCGCAGACATAACAGTGGAAGCCTCACGTAATTTTTGGTCACTCCACTTTGACATTTATAAACATTTATTCTCAGTTAAGAAAGATAGGACCAGAGTACATGAGGTTATGCCAATGATGGAACAGTGTAGAAAATATTCTTTCTCACAGAGGATTATAAATTAATGAAATAAAGTCTGCTGATTTTGCAACTGTAAATGCTAGCAGCGTGAATTTGTTTTAAGGCAATATTGACATATATCTCACGAAGCAGGGTACAAATAGATACAGAAATTCAGACTCTTGATAAGCCAAAAGCTTTCTCGCCCACTTCCCCTCTGCGGTTTGCTCTGGATCCATGGCAGTCTTGATAACATCTTGAATAAAACTGTATCTGATGATTCCTCTGTATTTTTCAGAACACCCGTAGGATCTCCGACAGCTTGACAACACTGCCATCTCCGACTGCGAATGTTCACGCACGATCAGCATCCTTTGACCTGCCGAGCAACCAAATAGCAAGGTCAGACGACGGTCGCGGGATGCAGTCAGGGTCAGATTCGTGCATGACCGGAATTCGCAAAGGTCTGGCGCCATGGCAAAGCACTTGCGAACGACGATCTGCGTCAACTTCTGTCTTGCCGAATTCTAACTTTTTCAAGGCACGAACTACGAACAAGGTTTCAGTGTCACCACCAGGTGTCACCACTCAGGGATCTGGGTCGTGTCCGAGCGAACCGCCACTGCATGCGCCACCGCCGTCGTCAGAAACGCCACCTGGTGGAGACAGTTTGCTGTCACCATCGCTGCCGAAAAGTAACTCTGGTTCGTCACTACACAATAACGCATTTGTAATTTCACCGGAGGAGGTGATAGGTAAAACGTATGATGGCGTACACACGCTGAGCAATGCAAACAAAGATGTCGACGCACTTCTGCTTGTCATAAGTGAGTCGATCCGTGCTTCGAATTCGTCGGCGAGTCACAACCGAAGTTGCGTGTGCGATAGCAGCGAGTTCGCCGCATGCAAGGACGTCCTGGTTGCCGAAACGCGACAGTTCGTCACCGATTCTAAATTGCTCGTGAGTAGCGCAACCCAATCACGTGAGAAACTTATCGCAAATATTAACACGAGCATGCACACGCTGGCAAAAATCGTGCGTCAGATGCACGCGGTGATGACCTTGATCTCTGGGACATCTGCGGCCAGTCTTGGGATGAAGGTCAAAGAGGTTGCGATGTCGTATCGAGCAACGGTCAGTGCGGCCCACAATGCAGCTGGGCGGCCGCTGAGTGACCCGTGTATGAAGCAATTAATGCGACAAGCTACCTCGCTCGCTTCTAAGTTGAGTACCCTCATGAGAACGCTGAAGGCCACCGAGAACAGGTAGTGCATGCTGGGACATGCAGAAGTGCATCCTGGGACACGAGGAGGTGCATGCTGGGACATGAGGAAGTTCATCTTTGTACATGAGGAGAGGCATTCTGGGACATGAGGAAGTGCATCGTGGAACACGAGAAATACATTCTGGGGCACGAGGAAGTGCATCTTGGGGCATGGCCAGGTGCATTGTGGGACATGAGGAAATGCATTTTTAGAAAATGTCTTCCTAAAGTGTGATATGTACATAGAGAATACTTGTTTAATTTATCTTATTCGTGGCCCACAGAATCGCTTGCAGCCAAACATGTGCACTGTTTCAAACGGGTTTTAGGTGTGGAACGGTTGGCTGTTGTTAGTGAGTGGCGCAGATGGAATATTGTAAAGAAACAACCGCAGATTTTTACCGATTATGTCTCATGTATGTGTAAGTCTTTCAGTAAATTTATTGTCTTAATCTGTACTGATAATCAGAGACGCATGCGTAGTTTTAGACATTTCCAGAATGCTCAGAGGTTTCTAGTTTGTTAGGAAACACCTCAAAGGATGCATTCCAGAGGAAAGCACTCAAGTTAGAAACACCTTTGTGGGGACGTTTTAGTATTGTGGAAACAAATGTTTCATTTAATATCAGCCAGGTGCTGTTTTAGTTTGCTGAACAATCCTGGGTTGGCCCTGAAAAACAACACAGACAGTTGTATTTTATGCTGCATTTGCAAGTTACCAAGTTTTGTCTCTTGCTGATTCGGAGCATGTGCATCTTAGATATGCTGTTCCATGTCATGTGACCATGTAAATTATGTACATTGTGAGGCACCGTATACATTACAAGTGCCTAAGTGAATATAGCTATATTTAAATGTGGTGTGTCTTGGATAATGTGAAGTGCTGGTGTATATTTATAGTTGTCTTACATGTTGAGATGAGGGGTAATCACCCCACCCCCTTTACTTGTTCCTCCGTAATCATCCACCCTCTGTCATTCCACCAAAGATCTAAGAAATGTTGTTCAGAATGTAAATATTCATTGATATAATAATAAACATTGTATGCTTTATAGAAACTGGTGTTGCTTGTATCGGTTTTTATAATTATGCCCCAATCCATCTACAGTAACGCAGAACTTGTATTGTTTGAACAGTCTGAAGGGGTCTTTTACTTGCTTAGACTGGCCACATGTACAGAAATACACTTGCATCTTGCACACTTGTATACACATGTTTTTGTATTATATATATGTATATATATATATATTATTTATATATATATATGTGTGTGTATATATATATATATATGTACAACTGTATATATATATCTATATACCGTATTCATTCTTTTTAGCGTACAGTACAGTACGTTTATGAAATATTCTTAGTTTAAAAAATTATGTTTCTTAAACCAGTGTGAAAAGGACAAAATGGTGACGCCACTTGGTGGAAATTATGTGTATTTTTAACTGTTTCTACTGTACTCCAATATGTGATCACTCATTTCCATTTTAAAAATAAACATGGTGCCATTTACACACATGACATTCTGAATTAGAATTTTTTTTCTCGATTATTTATGGCTACCGAGTATTTAAAACTATTTCACATTGGAGAGATAAATTAGAAGACAAACGATCTGCATGACGGTGGTGCTAAGACACGGACAAAGTCAGAGAGCAGGCCGTGCCACCCTCTGCGTACATTCAAGTTTAATTCAGCCAGGATGACACACTTCAACATAACTGAAGCTAACTGGAAGTGATTTATACATCCATGTAATGGTGATTTTGTGGTCAAAAGGATACTGGAACTTTCCAAAAGCTGTGGATGCAGGTGGAACTTTTTTTTCATAGTGTCAATGGCTGACATGAATTATAATAACTGATGGATCCAGTGGTCAGTTTTTAGTCAACCGACATCACACCCTGCTGGAAAAGGGGTGTGTATGCTATCTAGGGCATGTACGCTAAAAAGAACGAATACGGTATATATATATATATATGTGTATATATAATTATATGCACACATGTACACGTTATATATATGCACTTCGCAATACATGAGAATGCAGGGCAACAAAACAAATAAGTTGCTGGTTTCCCTGTAACTGACATATCTTGAAATATTTTATTTTAAATTAAATGGAGGCAGTCTGTTTCTAGTTTTTCATAGATTATTTAATATAATGTTCTTAAGACAATAATAACTATGTTAAAAGTATAAACGTAACATATATGCTGTCATTATACTGCCAGTCAAGTTGTGTTTAGTAAGCAAACTTTTACAATTTGGAAGGTACGACCCCCGGAACTTGTTCAAATAGTAAACAAAACATCGAGTTTCAAAACAAGCTTTGACCCTTTATTGACAGTTGAGTTAATGGGAATACCCTTTGAAGTTCAACAATTTCCCATGTTCCGTAGAGCAGACTTCCTGGTACAAATTAATACACTGGCTAATTCCGGGTAGAGGAACAGACTTTAAAATGCGAATCAGATAGTTTAGTCAGAAAGGAAAGTTCATTCTGTGATGTTCCCAATTTAAAGAGTGGCTACGGTGCTGAAATTGTCTAAGTTACCAGGTAACCGTTCGTCTGCATTCTGTTGCCCAACACAGAGTAAGTGCACATATTTATAAATTATATAAAGTACACATGGAGCAGCTTGTAACAGGCTATTTTGATAGCTACCCGCATTTTTGTTCTATTAAAATCCAGCCTACTTAGGGGACTCAATCATATTTCAACTGTCTTATTCTGACAGTAACTTATGTGGACACAATAACCCAATAGGAGGCGCCACTCGTTGGATAAATCCCACCATTTCTGGAAAACGCTTACGGCAAAATGACACAATACGCAAGGGTTATGCAGCTCTCTTGAAATTTGAAACCGAAGCTTATTATTATTATGCTATCAGGTTATATAAATGCAGTATGTTTGTAGAGAAAATGGTTTAATTAGCTATATATGGCTTGTAGTCCTACAAATGAGCATTATATTGAAATAAGATTGAAACCAGCTTCACTGTAGGAATTGTAATGTTTTACAAGACACCCTTCTCCTCAATTTAAATTAATAGTTTCATTGAAATGATAACTATAATCGTGTGCGCTGGTAACAACAAATAGTGGCGCCGTCTAGCGGCTAGCAGAAACATCTACTTTGTGACTAATGCTGCGTTCCAATCACCTCGACTGCGTGACCACTCACTACGTGATCCAATTTATACCAGTGGTAAAGTGGAGCTACCTCTCAACTTTCGAGTTCACAACATGGTATTCACCATAAACATGTGGTGATTACAACGTTGAATAATACCCTGGTGACACTCATAAGTCTCAAACGAAGTTGTGTCAACAAATGCCGCATACGTGGTCAAACAGTAAAACAGGTTAATATCTTATATAGCGCGATATCCAGTCGTTAGGACTGCTCAAAGCACTTTACGTTTTACTCCCTGGCAGACCTATTCAATCGAACACCATCTCGACTTCTCTGGGAAACATTCAGCCACGTTGCAATTGATGCACGAAGACTAGCTATTGGTACACAAGTATCCATCACTGCCAGATACTCATTCATATAGCTGAGTGAACTGGAACAACGTAGAATGGAGGGATTTATCCAAGTTTCTATGCTACAGGAAGGGGATCCGGGTTCTCTCGTTGCTCTAAACTGTAACTATTCAGCCCCGCAGCATCTAAGAGTGAACAAGACTGAGCTTTGTAGAAAGCCTGGAGACGACAAGGGATTGAGCGCGGTGGACGATCATTGGTGTTGAAAGTGGTGCCCGGCACAGACAATATCCTTTGTCAAGGGATAAGTGAAGGTGAAGAAGAAATCAGAAGGTTAAAGACGGCATGGAGGTATACGTTCTGTGAGGTAGAAGGAATGACATGTGATGACCTGCCATTGAGAAAACACGTAGGAAGCTTAAGAATATGAACTGAGGATGGATATGTATGTTTTTACGTGTGTTATTCATCAAATTATATTTAAGCGGAATGATATTATACATAATAAGGGGCTTACCTTTGAAACATGCTAGTTTTATGTCGGAAGTTTTGGGAATGTGAGCGATATGCTGTGCATTATGCTATATTGGCCTTGTAGGAACGACTTGCATCATAGTTATTGTTATGAAAACAAGAACAATTAAAACAAGAGTTGAATATAATTACGGTAGTCATAATAGAATACATTTTTCCTTTAATGGATAGAAGATCCGGTTTCTCGGTTGTTGATTTTGTAGGCCTGTAGAGGTATCTCTCATGTTTTGTGATCTGTATATTTCAGTCGCATCCCGCAGCCCTCTTCAGCAGTGTTATCATCTTCTTTCGACTGTGTGTGTCCCTATTTTTTTGTGAGTGGCCGCCACTCCGTCCTCTTTCAAAACCTCTGCCACCCTCACGTCTTTTCTCACCACCCTCACCCCAACTGTCCTCTTTAGGCCTTGTGGTCCTTAATGTGGTCCATAATAGCTACGCATCATGGTTCGCGCCTTGTTGTCTACTCTAGTTGGTCTCGTTCTTTTTCCACAGTGGTTCGCCTCCAAGTCTCCTCACCTAGTCCCTCGTTCTATGTTTTAATTAGTCGTCTTCTGTGTTTGCCCTCCACCGTCATGCTTTCATAATCATAACATCTCCTTTTCTCCGTACAACATGTTCAAACCACCGCAGTCGGATGTTTCTTAGTCCGCTTGTTATACACCCAACACCCACGGATCCCTAAAATTAGGATACATATTTATATAAAAATGAGCAGCTACGAATTCTACAGAGGTTGAGCGAAGAGCTTGTCAAAGAGACGATGAAAATCAGACGCAGTGTGGCAAAGGTAAATAAGCACACCATCACAGGGAGAAATGTTGTAAAAAGATACACGAAGAAGTGGCAGTTATAGAGAGCAGGGAGTGAAGGAGAACGAGAAAACAGACAGAAGACATTGTCAAGAGAGCAGTAAAATGCCAAACAAAATGTACAATATCCCGTGCCGTATTGGTCTCATAATAATAATTATTATTTTTAGGAAGCGATGTTATATCTTACATTGTTCATTGTTATGATGGCAAACGGAGAATTATTTTGTTCACTTAACATTCGCATCGTCCCGTTATGCATGCGCCTAGTCGTTACCTTTGAAACATGCTAGTTTTATGTCGGAAGTTTCGGGAATGTGAGCGGTGTACCTTGCATTATGCTATATTGGCCGTGTAGGAACGAATTGTATCATAGTTATTGTTATGAAAACAAGAACAATTAAAACAAGAGTTGAATATAGTTACGGTAGTCATAAAAGAATACATTTTTTCCTTTAATGGATAGAAGATCCGATTTCTCGGTTGTTGATTTTGTAGGCCTACAGAGGTATCTCTCACGTTTTGTGATCTGTATATTTCATCCGCATCCCGCAGCCTTCTTCAGCAGTATACAGTTCTTCTTTCTTACACGGTAAGCCCTATACACATCACACTCTGGAGCATTGTAACAGTAAATTAAAAGTAAAGGTAAATTCTTATATAGCGCAGTATCCAGTCCTTTGGAGTGCTTAAAACGCTTTACATTTTACTCCCTGGCAGACCTGTTTAATCGAACACCATCTCGACGTCTGCGGGAACCAGTCAGCCACGTTGCAATTAATATGCGAAATCTATTCGTAAACAAAATAACCATCACTGCCTAAATATAGCTACTTATTCATACAGCTGAGTGAGCTGTAGCAACGTAGGGTGAACGAATTTGCCCAAGGTTCAAAACGGCAGCGACAGAATTTGAACCGGGCTTATCTATATTGAGAGTCTGATGGTCTAGCACTGCGCCACCGCGCTTCTATTATGACATTGTGGTTGAGATTATGTGTAGGGACTAGACACCTCAATGTAAAAGAACTTACTTTTTATAAATCGAGTTCCATCAAAAACACTTTATAATTATCATGCTGCAATTGACAATTCGCATTTTCACAATCGATTCTCTCCGCTACATGATGAAATAGGACCAACTACGACATGGGAAGTTGGTCACAGTGACGCAATCAGCTAACCAATAAAGTCGACAGTAATTAAGCCACACAATCGTTTGGAAATTACTGAACATAGCCATTGAATTACATTAAATTGAATTGGATTTTATTGAACAACAAACATATACACAAGGTGAACTCATACATAACACATCAAATTTAACCTATATACATAATCAAGGTGCTGTGCCTACCTAACTCTATACAATCTTGAAAACTAATTACAGGTGTGTTGAACGGAAATGCAAGTTAAGAACTTATGATATGCATTCCCTACTACTAATTTCTAATCTAATTTCATATATTATATAAACACAGTTAACTAGAATTACCGTTGATGCAACCTGTACATATAAGTCGCTATGTATACTGGCTGCCCACTTATACTTCACTCAATACTTAGTATATTATAAGTAATAAATAGACTGATTATTGTTATTAATACAAGTTTTAATCTAAACTTTCATACTTTTGTAGGAGAACTCTTTTATAATATTATTTAAACTGATAAACCGTACTGCAAGTATGTAGGTCTGGCTGTAATTGATTCCTCAGCTTAGGACCCTTATTACTTTATGTGTCGTTCTACTATATTTTATTTTGAAATTATAGTTGTTGTTACGTGTATTATGATTGTGACTATCACCTACTCTCTTAAAGTAACTCAACAGATGATCTGGAAGCAAATCGTTGTAAACCTTATACATAAACACCATATTGTTGAAGTCAATCATATCATACACACACAGTTTTAAAATAATAGAAAATTGGTCTTGTGTGTGACAAGTACCCTGTGTGTTTACATATTCGTATTGCTTTTTTCTGTAACATATAGAGTTATTGTATTTTGTTCTTATACGTATTTCCCCAGACTTCACAACAGTAGTTAAGATATGGCATGATAAGAGTGCAGTACAAAGCATATAATGCCTGACCATTTAACAGGTGCTTAACTCTATTTATGATGGCCGCATTCTTATGTTTTATCTTCTTGATATGGTCATTCCAATCTAACTGATAGTCAATGTGAACACCAAGAAATTTGATAGTATACACTCTTTCAATATCAGTTCCATTTATGCTAACGGTAAGATTATTGACACTCTTTTTCCGACTTAGTACAATAAAGTTTGTTTTTGAAACATTTAAAGATAGTTTATTTGCATTAAACCATGTACTTAACTTATCCAATTCTAAAGATACTGTTTTGCACATTTCTGATACATCATCACCTGTGTACAAGAAGTTTGTATCATTAGCGAATATTA
>CM034543.1:32829289-32839289 GCA_020002185.1 Paraescarpia echinospica | reverse complement strand
GAGTCACATGATATCAACATAACTAACTGGTAGAAGAAAGCAATGAATAATTAAAACCAGTGTGTGTAATAAGTCAAATTATTTATTTGAATCTCTGCAAGCCATCTACTGAAATTAAGTCTCTAAAACAAATCAAAATTAGCATGTCAATTTTAGCGACATTATGTTAGCAAAGTAAGTTTGACGATAGTTGATTAGTTGTGAGATCACATTACGTCACTAGCGTTTATAAACAGACCCTATGTTAAGTAAGCCGTCATTTTTAATTCATCGGGTGGCATTAGTTGCGGGTTGCTTCGAAAGCCGCGATCACTAGAATTGTTCAAAGCCCGTCTCGTACGGCCTGCACTTCCTTCATGATGGGATTTCCGTCGTAGGCGACAGGGAAGATGGGATAGCGCTGGCGCATGACGCCGACACCGGGGATGTCACGTAAAAAAATTTGGTGACCAGAGTAGTAGTTCACGACGAAACGAGTGCCAGACCTCTTGAGCACACCGACACTTCCCTTGACGGACGTGTCGGCCGGGTCGAGGCTGTTAGCCTTGTTGGTGAAGAATCTGGCGGGCGTGATGACGTACCATTTTGTGCTACTTCCGTCGAACGCCTTCTTAAGAGACAGACCGCCATTGCGACCGTTCGCCGAAACCGTCTTGCCTTTTGTCGAATATTGGTGACCCTTGTACAGGATTTTATGCGGATTCCACTTGGACAGCGGAGTCATGTAGACAATCTCTAGCGGCACGGCGTAGGTCCAGCGAGACTTCGACTTGACACATTTCCTTGTCGGTCCCGTGCCTTTACAGTTTGTCTCGATCTCGATGGCCGGAACCTTCGGGTTGGTTGTCTGCGCCATGAAGACGTTTTGGTCTTGGAAACCGCGGTACTTGAAGAAGCGGCCCATTGCGTCGCGTTTATTGTCAGTGTATATGCGGTGGTAAAAAGCTGTGTTCAGCTTCTTCACACTCTTCTTTTTGCCGTTGTACTGACTCGCAGTGTGACCGAACGACTTGTCGTATACCTGCAACACGATACAATTGTGACGATTAGCCATGACGTGACATCCGGTCTAGCATCCTAGCAACGGGCTATACACAACAACTGCAACAAGGTTCGTCACCGTCTATTGCATTCAGACGAGAGAAACAGTCCACTATTTTTTCACCTGAAGAACCTGTATGTTACCGTCAACCTATAGAGTTGTCATTATCCAGTAAATTTCTGCACAACATTCGTTTATGTTACAACTAACGCGTTAATATGCAGGTGATATGTTTTCATGCAATATTCACAATATCGTTGTTATATCAGTTGCACTAATATTACCTACGTTTTGAGATGGTACATATTGTATAAATGTTTAATACTGGTTGCAATAATTACAACATGTACCTAGTAAAAAACGATGTAGCAATACAGTTACCCAGTTTATAGTCAAAGTCAAAATCAAAAGTGTTCATTCAAACAAATCAAACAAATTAAATGTATCAAAGCAATACCATGTGATGCAATGTTTTCATAACTTATTAATTAGAATAAATATACAAAGTATATTTGAGAACAGTTCGAAAGGCGAAACATAGAAGTAAAGCTACTTATATAGTCATGCTTTTCCTTGGTCGACAATTTCTAACAACTTTTACATCATGATAAGTTATTCAGACATAGCATTCATTACTTTTCGGTGCTTGCTACGAAAATGAACAAATATATGTTTACTGAAGTGTGCCTTAAAACGATGAAACGAGCTAATATTTATCAACATTATTTACGCCTAATTATACTCATAGTAACTAGTTGACTAGGCACACGAAGTAGGAAAATATAATTACCACTCCAGGGTAGTTATCTTTGCCGGGGATTTGTCCCATCAACTTATCGAGCAGTTGGTTCGCGATTTGACCGTCCTTGAACGTGTCAGTGTCGTATTCGTTCAGTTCGAAGCGAGTCGATCGATACGAGGGGAGTTTTTTGTCTTGTATGTTGAAGCCTCTCTTGTGCGCTGCGTTGGAGACAGGGCGGAATCTGTTCAGCGGAAGGTGGTCCTTGAGAGGGTGGCACAGGATCCGGTAGTTCCACTGCGCGATCACTGGCGTGCTTCCGTTCATGCGCGCTATGGACGTCGGCAGGTAGCTGTAGTTCTCTAATTGGTCCTTGGTGCCGCTCATTCCTGTGTATCGGATCATCTCCTGCATGTCGAACCAGGTCTGTGCATCCAGATGGTGCCGTTCGCTGCCGAAAGACTCCTCTATGGCTTTACCCGAGTAGATCCAGGAACCCTCCAGGTAGCACAGTACGGGCTTGAAGTACTTGCGGTAGTCTCGCTTCAAGTGGTCCTGGTTCTTCCACGCTTCGAACCATTTGCGCATCTCCGCCGTCTGTTTACTGACCTGCTTGTGTGCGAGCACCTCCGGAGGGACGTCTGGGAAGGGAATGTCTTCCACCAGGTTGTAGGTCTTCTTTGTTCGGTGCGGCATCTTCAGTAGGTAGTCGTTGTGCCTCGTCCTGCAAAAGACATCGTCGTGTGTTGTTGTTATGCACGGAAGTGAACAAGTTGTTGCACTGGTATTTATAATGTCTTCTTAACGTGAACATAAGATATAGTAACTTTTTTACCATGGTGGTTTCACGATCACGTGACACATATTGGTCAGGATAAACGGGCAGTAACTGACTGATTGACTAAATAACTGACTGTCTGACTGACTGACTGACTGACATAATCACTTTCTGACTGACCGACTGACCTTTTGATTTCCTGATTTCCTCACTGATTGACTTTCTGACCGACCGACCGACCGACCTACCGACCGACCGACCGACAGACGGGCCGACCGACCGACCGACCGACCGACCGACCGACCGACCGACCGACCGACCGACCGACCGACCGACTGAATAACTACCTGAATTCGACGCCGTTCAGTATGGCAACGAACTCTCCGATACCCAACGTGCGCTCATAGTTGCCGTGGTTGTGGATGGCGGCGACCGACACACCCTGCCACGTGTCTTGGTGGTAGGGACGTGTGCCACTAAACACACGACGAATCTGCTTCAGGCCCGAGGCGTACGTGGTTCTCGTACTCTCCTCCATATACAGCTTCTGTAGCATCAGCTGCCGCCCGAGTGTGTACAGAATCTCGTTGAGGTTCTCCGGGATTTTAGGCACCGTTTGCGCCAAGGCAAGCATGCCGACAAGAACAGCTACGCATAAAGGCAGCGACTGAAAAAGAAAGAACAACGTTCATATCATCTGGCAATACGCACTTGCTGAGGTAGAAAGGAATCGGACCGATTAATAATTGTAATGATATTCAAATAATAACAAACTGTGACCACCAATATTTATTAAAGTACAATACACATAACTAAAAATCAAGAAGATGTTAGTCCTAAAAGGGACTTTTAATATAAAATAAAATAACTACATTTTCATCATAGCATTGATTAAGAGATTATACTGAAATAAAATGTTACATTTTCCTCACTTCACCGAAACTGTACTATTACGTTGTAAATACATCATAGGGCAATGACAACCTACAGTTACATTACAGTATAAATATGTAGCCAACAATAATTTGATGGGACTCTAATGTATCTAATGTCCTTTCCTTATTGGCTAAGTAATAGTTAATGACTGCACCTTATTTTGTTAGATTGTCATAATATAATCATATCAGCGGTTCCACATAAGGTAATCCAGAAACATATTTTTATTATCAACAATAGAGGGTGTGTGTTAAATCAAGAGTATGCTGACCTGGGGTCAATTGGCATTCAATTCTCACACCTCGGAGGGGGGTCACTGGTACGAGGGCTAGAAACACAGGGGCCAGGGGAACGATACCGGCAACGGATTCAAATGTTACTTTTACGGCATTAATATACGCCACTTTTATTTATTAAAATACCTACTAATAAATATTCACCTGTTGGTTACCACTAGGGACGAGTGCTTAATCGTTGGAACCGATGCCATTGTGTATTGAAGTTAATATTATTATTGTACATAGTCAGAGATGGAGTCGTTTAAGGTTAGGGTCAGTCTCGTTGAACATAGTTAGAAATAGTTACTGTTAGGGTTGGGCTTCCGTGATTTACGTAGTCGACGTCTTACATAATGTTTTACTGGATGATTCAATGCTCTGCTAAATTCCTCTTTTGACGTAGCATTAATGTAGCAATGAAGAATAGACATGAAGAATAACATTCTTTTTAATTAAAATTTACTATGATATCGATAAGTTAAGAGAATTGTAATTATCATCATCATCATGATTATATAATATAATAATTGTATAATAAATGTAATTATACGAAACCCCAAACTAGCTCCGTATCAATTAACCAATGACAATTGTTTTAAGTACGCACCTTCCAAATTCAGATAACTTTAGTCATTATCTTTATAATGTTGGTTTCTAGAAAAGGCGCAAGTGACGTGATGAACAAAGTATCTTGATGAAGCTTTCGGTTATATTTTAAATGACTTACCGTCATTCTGTCTGTGTCGGTGTGCCCTTTGGGTGGCGTCTACTTGGAGTGCCCCAATGTGGCAGTGAGGCTATGCCTATAACCGATAAGCTTTTATTCAATTTTTCACAAGTACCGATGACGCAGTTTTCACACGATTGACGCAAAAAGCACGACATCTTAAAAGAGATGATTTATTGCAATTGGGAGTTGGCCTGACAGGGTACGTCATTAACAACAGTATTGAAATAAATACCTGTGAACTTTCGGTGACTGTGTACATTTGAAAGAAATGTTTATATCGCTGCGATGTCGGTGTGAAATAAAATAAAAAACAAGTAATATTAAAAATTGTTTTTATACATACTATGTAGGGGTAGATATATCACAACATACCGTATTGTACCTAGGTAGCATAGGGCATTACGCAACTTTTGGGGCATAACACCCGCCCGTTACCTAGCTATAGAGCCTGAAAATCAGAATTTCGAGATAGCCGGCATGCAGTTCTTAACGCTCGGTTAGAATTCGGTCGCAGTAAACAAAATGTACGCAACAGTTTTGTTTAGTGAAACTGTTATTCTCCACAGACTATAAGAATGAATACCAAAAAAATGTAGTTGCGGGCAGTAAACACATGGAACTGAAGCAAAGCCTTGCGTCTACATAATATACAAATATATTATCACTGATGTTGTGAATGTTACAGATGCGTGCGATAAAATTTAATTTAAATATTGACCCTATGGGACAAAACGCTTAAGTACTACTGGGGTAAAACGCACATGGTGGCACATAATATAGCAATCATATACAGGTGTACGTGAATATGAAGGTGAATAAATGAGTGACAAAGGTTTCGCTATGGATACGAGTTGATAATAAATGTATTAAATCAAACGCTATGGTAGAATATCATACAAAGACTGATTACTAAACAATTTCATTCACGACTTTTTCTAGGATTTTAAAAACACACACGACTGTGGTTTTCAGCCCATTTCAGCCATACCTATGCGTGCCAATAACACCATGACTTTTTAATATTAATTACGTCAAATAATAACTTAAAGAGGATAATTAATACATAAGGCCCAGTGTTGGGCGATTTGCCCCACCCGTGGGACACTTCATTTTTACCCTTTTTTCAACACATTATATTAATCTATGTTATGTACTGTATATGTGATGTTGTTAGTGTTGTTCATTCATTCATTCATTCATTCATTCGAACGCTGTTGCTTATTTTACAAATATGTCACATCATATATTTCTTTGATGTAATAACAGCAAAAACATTTCATACGTTTGAGCACACTGACGTAGTGTGTTTAAAGTAAAATTCGTCTACATTGTTACACAAATTCTAAGCATGTCGTAAATTTCCATCAGACCAGGTTGGCTAAAACAATTTCTCTTTTTACCTATTTCACAAACAAATATACCTTTGTACAGTAAAGGTATAGTGAATGTAAGTTCTTATATTACGCTGTATCATCTTTCTCCTAGTATACCTAATCATTCGAAAACACTCTCTACTTCTCTGGAAAGCATTCGGCCACGATGTAATTAATGCACGAAGACTATTCGTACACAAATATCCACCGCTGTCTATAGCCAGGTACTTATTCATACAGCTGAGCGAACTGGGGCAACGTGGAGTGAAGGAACCCGTCCAGGGTTCGAAACGGGAGAAGGAGGATTCGAATCCGGTATCTCTTGATTGAAAGTCAGCCGCTCCAATCACTGCAAGACCGCGTTCTACGCCGTCATCAGATGACATGCCAGCAGCATGCACAGGTCATCATGACCCAACATGTTCTACGATCACATGGTGTCTGCAATCAGTTCTGTTAACGTTTTGTTTCATCGAATAAATCTCGCGTCAAAGGTTTGCAGGAATTGCTTTTGGTATGCCGCATGGGGTTCTGTGCTTTGTAGTATGATACACATATTATTAGGTGTACTACACAAACGTCAACAGACACCCGGTCCCATTGCGTCAACTGAGTCAAAATAGGTAGGTAGTCCGCATCATCTGGAAGCGTCTGTTTATGATATCTCGACCGGTTATCTGCATCTAACGAGTTTTTCATACGATGTCACATCATGCTGAAATATCATAACAACACTAGCAATTTTTTGTGGTAGCTTAACCGGTGGGCCCGTGATACACATTTTATTAGGTGTACTACACAAACGTCATCAGACACCCAAGACAAAGACCAGCGAAATGCGGTCACACTGCGTCAAAAAAGGTAGATACGCGTCTGTTCAGGATATCTCGACGGGGTATCTGCATCTAACGAGATACTTGTTTTTCATACGATGTCACGTCGGACTGAAATGCCATAACAACTCCAGCAATTTCACGAAGCTTTAGATACTGCTATTTTATCAACAGGATACGCTAAGTTTGATAAGTCACTACCATTTGTGGGAGGTAATACCATTTACATCTTCCTACGTTGGTCTTTCGTCTGTTATCTCTTCAGTGTTTCTCTCCGTCACGCAGTAATATGTTGCACGTGACACGTCTCTCATTCTTCCAGCCTTCTCTTGCATTCAGGGGAAGAAAGTGGAGGATCGACGGCAGGAAATGTGACAGGTGTGAAGGTGGCAGGAGAGAAAGTGACCGTAGAGAAAGAGGTAGGAGGGAAAAAGAGACGGGAGAGGAGAGAAGGAAATGCAATGGGAGGAAAGATGACGGGAATAAAGGAAGTGAGAGTACATGTGACAGAAGAGAAGTCGGGAGGGACGATGACAGGAAGAAAGGTGACAAGAGAAACAGCGTCAGGAAAGAATGGAACGGACGAGATTGTGACGGGAGAGCAGAAGACAGGGGAACAAGATTACAACCAGACAGATGCAAATCGTAGAGAGAGCTACACTGAGGCAGTGATTGAGGGGGCAATGAGGAACGAGAGGGTGTTTATGGGCGATTCGATTATGAGAAAGACAGATAAGACTCTAAGCGAGGGGGAGGACGTCGTTGTTTGTCTACCGGGGGCTAGGATAGAACATGTAACTGAAAGGGTAGAGAAGGTACTGGGGCATGGCAAGGGAGGGTCTATACTAGTACATGTAGGGACAAATAACGCAGAGAGGGAGGGAACAACTGGGATAGTTCAGAAGTACAGACAGTTAGTGAAGAAGTTAAAGAAGACAAGAGTAGAACAGATTATCCTCTCAGGAATTTTGCCAGTAATGGGAGGAAGGGGGCCGACATATAGAAACTGCAAGAGGATGGCGATCAACGCACTAGTTGAGCAGATGTGTAAAGAAGAGGGGGTGGGATTCGTAGATTTATGGGGATACTTTGTTGGGAGGGAAGATATGTACATGAGAGATGGCCTACATCTAAGTGGAAAGGGGGCAGCAGTTTTCTCAGAGAACTTGCTGCAATCTGTTGACAGTGGGACAGGCTGCATCTATTTAAACTAGATTCGCAGGGGGGATTCACAGAGAAGCCTGAAACTGGAGGCATAGATAAAGACAGCAGAAATAATCGGCAAAGAACAGCCTGGAAAACTGTTCTGAATCAGGATATAAATGCATTTGTTTAAATGCAAGGAGCATAGTAAACAAAAGAAGTGAACTAAACATTATGGTAGAAGATATTGACCCTCACATAATAGGTATAACCGAATCGTGGGCCACCACTGATATATCAGATGCCGAATTGGGACTAACAGGATATGTAATGTTTAGGAAAGATAGAATAGGAAGAAAGGGAGGTGGAGTTATTTTATATATTAAAGAATCTATCCAGGCTTATGAAATAAAATTAGAAAGAGAAGCAGATTGCTAAGAAGCTGTTTGGTGTAACATAGTTACAGGAAACTCAACGTTAACAGTTGGGTTAGTTTATCGAAGTCCAAACATAAGCATAGAAGAGAATGAAAAAATACAAAACGCTATAAAGGAAGTAAGCAAACGGAACTGCATTATTATGGGGGACTTTAACCATGGGCATATACAATGGAAATCTCTACAGAGTATGGGGAGTGAGGACCACAAGTTTTTAGTTTTAGTACAAGATAGTTTCCTTTCTCAACATGTGCTAGAACCAACCAGGGAGAGAATGTGTTAGACTTAGTTTTGTCCTCACAGAAAGAATTAGTTGACAATGTCAAGATATGTGAGCCACTGGGGAGTAGTGATCACAACCAGATACATTTTACCATCAAAGTAAAATCAGAAAGGAATAGTAAAAAGCAGTATAAGAGAAATTTCCACAAAGGAAGGTATAAGGACATGAGGAAATATTTAGCAAAGATAGACTGGAATAACACACTGAAGAATAAGACAGCAACCGAATGCTGGAATATCTTAAATAGTGAAATTAAGTGCATAGTCGATAAATTTGTACCTTTCAAAAAACAAGGGAAACGGTCTAAAAAGAAACACTTATCGAAAGAAGCCATTAGAAAAATTAAGTATAAACAAATGATGTGGAAGTCATATAGATGTACTGGAAATGATGAAGACTACAACATTTATAAAGAAGCACTTAATCAAGCTACAGCTGAAATTAGAAATTCAAAGAGAAGCTATGAAAAAAATTTAGCTAGTAATATAAAACATGACAGTAAGAGTTTTTATGCGTATATTCGAAGCAAACAGAAAGTTCAGGACAAGGTCGGTCCTCTAGAAGATAATGCTGGAAATACAATATCAGAGGGATTCTTAATGGCAGAAGACCTGAATGAGTGTTTTAGTTCAGTGTTTACCAAGGAAGATATTAGTTCACTGCCAGTACCAGAGGCTAAGTTCAAGGGGGCAAGATCAGACTATTTAGGACAATTAATTGTAACCCCGAAATGGTAGCTAAGAAAATAAGGGCTATGAAGGATAATAAATCACCTGGAGTGGATGGTATTCCACCCAAACTACTATTGGAAATTGTAGAACAAATTAGCATACCGCTTGCAACAGTTTTCAACCTGTCATTAGAAGAGGGAGTGGTTCCTTTAGAATGGAAAGAAGCAAACATTATACCGTTATTTCAAAAAGGTTCGAGAAACAAGTCAAATAATTATAGACCAGTTAGTTTAACATCGGTGATTTGTAAATTATTAGAAAGACTAATTAAAGATCACATGGTGGATTTTCTTGTTAAACATAACTTGATAAAACCATCTCAACATGGCTTTTTTAAAGCGAGGTCATGCTTAACAAATATGTTATGTTTTTAGGAAGACATCACTAAGTGGGTAGATGAGGGGTCACCAGTAGATATCGTCTACTTAGATTTTCAAAAAGCTTTCGACAAAGTACCACATCAAAGATTACTGCTTAAACTAAAGGCCCATGGCATAGGAAATGGTATAATAAACTGGATAGAACAATGGTTGATTGACAGAAGACAACGTAGTAGTTGATGGGGAGGCTTCAAACTGGAAATCAGTATTGAGTGGGGTACCACAGGGATCAGTATTAGGTCCTATATTATTCTTAATATATATCAACGATTTGGATGATGAAATAATAAGCAAGGTGTTGAAATTTGCGGATGATA
>CM034543.1:32750403-32828289 GCA_020002185.1 Paraescarpia echinospica | reverse complement strand
AAATGTAACTTAATTTACCCTTTAAAAATATGAACATATGCCAAATATATTACATTAATTATTGTAAATGTATGTTGTGTATAATTTGTGCGCGCTTATAGACCTTCCTGGTTCTGTTCAGGAGGCGTCTTTGCGATTCCCTTATGAAAAGCTAACAGGCGCTTTTAAGCCACGCCCAGAGCGCTCGTGATTGGTCGCTAGGGCAAGGAGCGTTTGACACATGTGTCACGCGCTTTTCATTTTTTTTTTGCGGGGGACGTCACGGCTTGTTATATGTTAGCAAGGGGCTATACGCGCACAGACTAATTTTACGAACAGGTAGGCAGGACTATACGTACACAAATTCATTTTACGAACAGGTAGGCAGGGCCCTATACATACGTTCATCCATATTATATTATTTAGCGTTCAATTTAGACGTACACTGATTAGGACAGTCGCAAAATCCATTAATTAATTGTAAATGTTGTCAAACTGTTATCTCAACACATTGTAAACACGAAGCAAATAGGTGCAATGTGAAACAGCAATTACTTTTGCATTTATATAATATAATTCTAAAACACGCACAAAGCTAATAACTAATTAATTTGACTTTCATCGAGCTAGCGTATTAGGAAAGACTATTCTCAAAATAGTAATGTAATCGCGGTCTTCAAGCTTTATTAACATTATTAGAATGTTGTAACATTACTAGAATGTTGTTCATTTGGAAGAAGGATATATGTGGTAATATTTATAAATGCTAGCCAACAAACTGCCAAAACACAAATTTGGTGCTGAAATAATTGAGATTTATTTAAAACTATTTTAGCAAAAAATAATGCATGTGTTCTTGTAGATGTAAAACATAATGTATACTGAATATAATCCTGCAAGAATTATGACATATTCATTCACTCACGTACCCATTTGGCATGTTTACTGCTGAGGTCGACTCCCCTGGGCTTTTGCTTACATCCGTATGCCCATGCAGACATTCAGAAATGTACACACGCATACGTACAGTCCCTTGCTAACATACAACGAGCCCTGACGTCTCCCCGCGAAAAAGAAAAAATGAAACGCGCGTGACTCCTTACTCTAATGACTAATCACGAGCGCGCTGGGCGTGGCTTAAAAGCGCCTGTTAGTTTTTCATGGGTAAATCGCGAAGACGCGGGAGGGAGACGTCTGGACGTGTGTACATCACACAGGCTTATTTCGCGTCACCATCTAGATATGTAATTGCTGTTCGTGCGGCTGATTCTTCCGAAAGATGACATCAACATAAGGATATGGTATGCGAGTTTATATCTTGCGGGCATTTTCAAATATTTCGCCAACCACTTCATATTTCATATGTATGAAGAAGAGGGCGTGGGATTCATAGATTTATGGGGGTACTTTGTTGGGAGAGAAGGTATGTACATGAGAGACGGCCTCCATCTAAGTGGAAAGGGGCAGCAGTATTCTCAGAGAATCTGCTGCGGTCTGTTGACAGTGGGACAGGTTGCATCTATTTAAACTAAATTCGCAGGGGGAACTTGCAGAGAAGCCTGAAACTGAAGGCATAGATAAAAACAGCAAAAATAATTCAGCAAAGAACAGTCTGGAAAACTGTTCGGAAGCTGGATATAAATGTGTTTGTTTAAATGCAAGGAGTATAGTAAACAAAAGAAATGAACTAAACATTTTGGTAGAAGATATTGACCCTCACATAATAGGTATAACGGAATCATGGGCAACCACCGATATATCAGATGCCGAATTGGGACTGACAGGATATGTAATGTTTAGGAAAGATAGAATAGGAAGAAGGGGAGGTGAAGTTATTTTATATATTAAAGAATCTATCCAGGCTTATGAAATAACATTAGACAGAGAAGCAGATTGCGAAGAAGCTGTTTGGTGTAACATAGTTACAGGAAACTCAACGTTAACGGTTGGATTAGTTTATCGAAGTCCAAACATAAGCATAGAAGATAATGAAAAAATACAAAACGCTTTAAGAGAAGTGAACAAACGGGACTGTGTTATAATGAGGGATTTTAACCATGGGCATATAGAATGGAAATCACTACAGAGTATGGGTAGTGAGGACCACAAGTTTTTAGTTTTAGTACAAGATAGTTTCCTTTCTCAACATGTGTGCTAGAACCAACTAGGGGAGAGAATGTGTTAGATATAGTTTTGTCCTGACAGAATGAATTAGTTGACAATGTCAGGATATGTGAGCCACCGGGGAATAGTGATCACAACCAGATACATTTTACCATCAAAGGAAAATCAGAAAGGAATCATAAAAAGCAGTACAGGAGAAATTTCCACAAAGGAAAATATAAGGACATAAGGAAATATTTAGCAAAGATAGACTGGAATAACACACTGAAGAATAAGACAACAACAGAATGCTGGAATATCTTAAAGAGTGATTGAATGCATCATCGTCAAATTTGTTCCCTTAAAAAAACACGGGAAACGGTCCAAAAAGAAACACTTATCGAAAGAAGCCATTAGAAAAATTAAGTATAAACAAATGATGAGGAAGTCATATAGACATACTGGAAATGACGAAGACTACAACATTTATAAAGAAGCACTAAACCAAGCTACAGCTGAAATTAGAAATTCAAAGAGAAGCTATGAACATAAATTAGCTTGTAATATAAAACATGACAGCAAGAGTTTTTATGCGTATGTTCGAAGCAAACAGAAAGTTCAGGATAAGGTCGGTCCTCTAGAAGATAGTGCTGGAAATATAATATCAGAAGGATTCTTAATGGCAGAAGACCTGAATGAGTATTTTAGTTCAGTGTTTACCAGAGAAGACACTAGTTCACTGCCAGTACCAGAGGCTAAGTTCAAGGGGGCAGAATCAGACTATTTAAGACAGTTAATTGTAACCCCAGAAATGGTAGCTAAGAAAATTAGGGCTATGAAGGATAATAAATCACCTGGAGTGGATGGTATTCCACCCAAACTACTATTGGAAATTGTAGAACAAATTAGCATACCGCTTGCAACAGTTTTCAACTTGTCATTAGAAGAGGGAGTGGTTCCTTTAGAATGGAAAGAAGCAAACATTGTACCGTTATTTAAAAAATGTCAAATAATTATAGACCAGTTAGTTTAACATCGGTGATTTGTAAATTATTAGAAAGACTAATTAAAGATCACATGGTGGATTTTCTTGTTAAACATAACTTGATAAACCCATCTCAACATATTTTTTTTAAAGCGAGGTCATGCTTAACTAATACGTTATGTTTTTTGGAAGATATCACTACGTGGGTAGATGATGGATCAACAGTAGATATCATCTACTTAGATTTTCAAAAAGCTTTCGACAAAGTGTCACATCAAAGATTACTGCTTAAACTAAAGGCCCATGGCATAGGAAATGGTATAATTAACTGGATAGAAAAATGGCTGATTGACAGAAGACAACGGGTAGTTGTTGATGGGGAGGCTTCAAACTGGAAATCAGTTTTGAATGGGGTTCCACAGGGATCAGTACTGGGACCTATATTATTCTTAATATATATAAACGATTTGGACGATGATATAGCTAGCAAGGTGTTGAAATTTGCAGATGATACAAAAGTGTTTAGAAGGATTAAAAGTGATGGAGATAGACAGCATTTACAAGATGATCTTGACAGGTTGATCAAATGGTCTGAAAAGTGACAAATGTTGTTCAATTTTTGGAAATGTAAATGCCTTCACACAGGATATGGGAACGAATATATAGAATATACAATGGGGGAACTGTACTAAGTACTACTGTAAAAGAAAAAGACTTAGGGCTGACAATTAGTGCTGACATGAAGGTTTCAGAGCAGTGTGGAATTGCAGCTTCAAAAGGAAATCAAATCCTCGGATTGATTAGGCGAAACATAGCATATAAAGACAAAGAACTAATAATACCGCTGTACAAAACAATAGTTAGGCCTCATTTAGAATATTGTATACAAGCGTGGAGGCCATACCGCAAGAAGGACATATATATGCTAGAAAGAGTACAGAGGAGAGCGACTAAAATGATATCAAAACTGAGGGATCTTATGTGGTTTAACAACACTATATATCAGGAGATTGAAGTGTTTAAATATTGAATGGTTATGAAAATATTGATAGAAATGTGTTTTTTTCAGTTAAGAAAAATAGAAAGACTGGAGGAGATGAAGTTACATTAGTAAAGGAGCAGTGTAGATTAGACGTAAGTTCTCATTTTCACAAAGGACTGTGAATGAATGGAACAGATTACCTGATGATTGTGTGGGTGCTAGTAGTGTGAATATGTTTAAAAATAAAATCGACACATACCTCAGAAGGGCTGGATATATGTAAATAAAAGGGTTGGACTCTCGATAAGCCAAATGGCTTCCTTGTCCACCTGCCATCTAGAGTTAATTCTCCGGATGGCAATCTTGTTAAATCTTGTTAAAATATATCGCCCAAAGCCAAGTCTAGCACGCTTGCCGTTCCTCCTCAGTGACTCCTGCCAATCATGTCCGCTGGTAGTCTGAATCACATAATACAGTCATGGTTCACGACGGAGCTGAAGGGATTGAAGAAAAGACAGAGCTCCCCAGACAGACAACAAAAGTGTCGAACGCGCGGCAAGTCGGCCAATTCCATTGATCCAGAGAACTTCTTTGTTGACGTCATTGTCATTGAGCAGATAGCCCCTATTGACGTCATGAATACATCAAAGCAAGCGGCGGTTTGTTTGTAGGGCAAAACGTTCTCGCTGCAAGCGCTCACCACGAAAAATTCGTGTTTTTGTTTTGGCGCTCCTATGAAATAAACATCACAATGCCATCAAGTTGCTGTGCCGTTGGATGCACACATCGTTTATCAAAAGTGTGTACTGTTAGATTTTACAGAATACCACTTGATTGTGAAAAAAAGAGCGAAATGGATCACAGTTATCCATCGTATGCACTGGAAGCCGAAAGAACACCATTTGTAGCGACCACTTCTGCACAGGTTTGTAAACTGGAATGTGTTTGTATGCATATGTATGTATGTGAATGTATGTATGTATGTATGTATGTATGTATATATATATATATATATATATATATATAAATACTAAAATCATAACATTATACCCCTCTATATATATATATATTTTAGTTTATTATGTTTTCATATGATAATATAGTCATAATACTGTTTTAATAGTGTAAATTCGTAGACCTTCGTGACTGAGATAAAATGTTGGCACTCAATCTCTGATTTGCATTATATCAAACTATAGAACATATAATATAATTGATATGCTTCTTATATATGTATGTAGGCATTTAATTACACAAATGGGTAATTGTAGTTAAAAAAATATGTTTCAGGTGTTCCGTCTACTGACCCAGCCCATCCCTAGCATGTTCAGGAATACTGGTAGGCCCCTTTATCATTATGGATTTTGTGTGATTGATTTAACTATAACAAATGTCAGGAAAGTTAATTTAATTAAATAACATAACTGAATAATTAACGTACGGTTACATTTCATTGTACTGTTTATTTTTAAATGTTTTTGCAATTGTACATCATAAGCTGAGACAGCTGAAATGCTTGGCTTTATGTCTTATAAAAGTGGATTCAAAACAAAATTCCCCAGGCACAATTTTACAAGTAAAATTTATTAATTTTGAGAACAAATAATATGTCGTTAACAGCCAAAGAAGATGACGAGAAAGTACTACTTATACAAGAGATTGGCAGACTTCAAGTGGACAACCACATGTTGAAGGAAAAGTTAAGCTCAATCCAATTTGGGATAGAGAGTGTTAAATGTAACAGGGAGACATGTGATGAAATGATTCAGTTTTATACTGGAGTACCAAATAAAAAAATATTTGATTGGCTTCTTAATCAGGTGTCACAGTGCATTTTTAGTGTGCAAGGCATATCAATTGCCAACCAAGTGTTTGTGGTACTACTGAAGATAATATTAAATCTTAGATTGAAAGACTTGGCATGCATGTTCGGAATACATGTGAGGAGAGTCACTGCGATTCTTAAAGCTGTTCTGTCAATATTGGCTGTAAGACTCTCTTTCCCGGTGAAATGGCCCTCTAAAGAAACTTGCTTACGAATACTGTCCACTGTTTTCAACAAAATGCGATGAAAATTCTTGTGGGTGTTTCACCAGTTGGGTCAATTTCATTCATTTCAGAATGTTGAGGAGGGAGGGTGTCTGACAAAGAACTGACTCAGCAGTCTGGCTTCCTGAACGTTCTGGAACCAGGAGATCAGGTTTTGGGTGATCGTGGTTTCTTGATCGAGGAAGATGTTGCTTCGTAACTTTCGCCCTCGGTATACATACATGGCTCTGCGAAGCTACGCTGTGGTACAGCACCGTCTGTATGTGTTCTGCGTAGTACATGCAGCGCATACGAATCAAGACTTGTATGCTTTCAGGGCTTCTACAGTGTACATCCCCGGGGTGTTGATAAAGTAGGTGTAAATGCAACCATAATCTACAGAGGGCCACCTAGACATATCATCTACCCATTCCGTCCTGTCGAGGCTGTATGGGTCTGGGACGTTGTATCCCAACAATGAAAGTTTTTGACGATAACGATTAAACGACACGCCGTCAAGGGGGCTTATTTGGTCAGGCAACTGCTCCATTATTCACACGTGCCCATGCACAAACACAATTGATAAACTACTTCTAACTACAACTACAAAACTAACAACTAACCGACACAACACAACAAACGCCGGCTTAGCGCGTCTGTTTGTTTACGTCTTTCTGCCATACGCGAACATGCGCATGCGCGACCTACTTCTCTTTCTGGCCAAACACAGCAACCCCGAATTCTGATCAAAACAATGACGGCTGCGGTGACCGTCGGTGTGACCAGCATATTAGACTAATTAAAGGACATAATTCGAGTCTTGGAAGAGAGGGTCGGCATTCTGGAGGATGAAGCAGACAAAAGGGAACAGTACATACACTACGCGTCCAACCCCAGAATACACGTCTACTCAAGAGTTAAATTATTAGAAAGACTAATTAAAGATCACATGGTGGATTTTCTTGCTAAAGATAACTTGATAAACCCATCTCAACATGGGTTTCTAAAAGCGAGGTCATGCTTAACAGATATGTTATGTTTTTTGGATGATATCACTAAGTGGGTAGACGAGGGATCACCAGTAGATATCATCTACTTAGATTTTCAAAAAGCTTTCGACAAAGTGCCACATCAAAGATTACTGCTTAAACTAAAGGCCCATGGCACAGGAAATGGTATAATTAACTGGATAGAAAAATGGCTGATTGACAGAAGACAACGGGTAGTTGTTGATGGGGAGGCTTCAAACTGGAAATCAGTTTTGAGTGGGGTTCCACAGGGATCAGTACTGGGACCTAAATTATTCTTAATATATATAAACGATTTGGACGATGATATAGCTAGCAAGGTGTTGAAATTTGCAGATGATACAAAAGTGTTTAGAAGGATTAAAAGTGATGGAGATAGACAGCATTTACAAGATGATCTTGACAGGTTGATCAATTGGTCTGAAAAGTGACAAATGTTGTTCAATTTTGGGAAATGTAAATGCCTTCACACAGGACATGGGAACGAATATGTAGAATATGCAATGGGGGGAACTGTACTAAGTACTACTGTAAAAGAAAAATACTTAGGGCTGACAATTAGTGCTGACATGAAGGTTTCAGAGCTGTGTGGAATTGCATCTTCAAAAGGAAATCAAATCCTTGGATTGATTAGGCGAAATATAGCATATAAAGAAAAAGAACTAATAATACCGCTGTTCAAAACAATAGTTAGGCCTCATTTAGAATATTGTATACAAGCGTGGAGGCCATACCGCAAGAAGGACATAGATATGCTAGAAAGAGTACAGAGGAGAGCGACTAAAATGATACAAAAACTGAGGGATCTTAGTTATGAAAAACGCCTAAAAGAATGTGGTTTAACAACACTAGAGACCAGGAGATTGAGAGGAGTTCAGATAGAAGTGTTTAAAATATTGAATGGTTATGAAAATATTGATAGAAATATGTTTTTTTTCAGTTAAGAAAGATAGAAAGACTAGAGGACATGAAGTTACATTAGTAAAGGAGCAATGTAGATTAGACGTAAGTTCTCATTTTCACAAAGGACTGTGAATGAATGGAACAGATTATCTGATGATTGTGTGGGTGCTAATAGTGTGAATATGTTTAAAAATAAAATCGACACATGGGCTGGATATATGTAGATAAAAGGGTTGGACTCTCGATAAACCAAAGGACTTCCTTGTCCACCTGCCATATAGAGTTAATTCTCTGGATGGCAATCTTGTTAAATCTTGTTAAAAGAGGGAACACAAAGTCGCAGACTGCTGGACGTATGAGGGAAGAGTACTAGTCAAATCAGGTGTTATAAAGGAAATACAGACAATGAGGGATCTGAACATTTATTAGCCATCTACAAAGCCGTAGACATATTGCAGACTGAACACAAAATATTCTACCGCGATTCTGGTATGCTTCTGAGTAGGAACCTGCGTGAGACGAGCCCGCCCAACAGCCCTTTCCTATTGACTCACTTCAGACGACGAAGAGTCGACATTACATGACGTCACACTGGTGCATCGAACGCCTGGTGTGACTGAAGTAGTCTCGCTTAACCGACTTTCGCCTGGCTGCATGACTTCGCCAGAACTATAGTCTGGCTCTGAATGGACTTTCTGATTGTCATCCGTTAGATGGCAACACTGTATACTCATGAATTAAAGCGTCATCAATTTATGAAGTTGTATGTGACGTATTGTCAGGATTTGCCGTGTATTGATAATTATTAGTCTCGTTTAACCGAATCTCGCCTGGCTGCGTGACTTCGCCAGGAAGATAGACTGGCTCAGAATCGCGTTTTGACTGCTCACTGCCAATTAGCACGTCTATCCCCCAGAATGTTTATATATTATGTATGTTTTCGATAACGAAATGAAATTACGAAATAGTGCCCGAAATAGTATTTTACAAAATAAAATAAATCTTAAGCTAAATGAACACAAACAAAAGTTTCGAGTAGTGTGTGGGATTTGAACCGAGGAAACTTAAAAGCAGCTTGACACGCTACCAATTTAGCCACCAAAATCATCACGTTTTGGTTGTACTTTGGCAACTACATAATATTAGTTTGCAGTCCGAGCATTGCGCGAGACATCGATTGCACTTTGTTTAGTTAAATTTGTCCTTCTTTGGTATTTAATCATGCCTATTCACACTTAGTCTTTTATTTCTGCTCGAGCGTAAGCAAAGAAAGTCAATACGGAATTTTCGACATGCATGCGATTTGGACGATGATATAGCTAGCAAGGTGTTGAAATTTGCAGCTACGAGAGCTGCCACCTAGTGAATATGCATGTGATTAAAAGGCACTAAACTATGACAAATATTTAATGTCGGTTTATTTTTTGTGTTACGTTTCAAAATAAGTTTAATGTTAAAAAGTTGTTATAGTATACTTTTATCTGATAAAAGCGTATCCTTATTTATTCATAGTTGGCCTGAGAGCCAATCATCGTCTCTATCCGAATCTGGGGTAAAGCCCCCTACCGGTAACATTGGCTGGAGCCTAATAATTCAGGCCCTAGTGAGAGGCCAAGCAAATGCTGCCACCTCACGGCGTCTGGATAATGGAGGCTATGACTGAAGATATTGACTTTAAGGCTGCAGCGGCTCCATCTGGCGACAAACGATGCGATCGCGACCGCACCCTGTGAAATACATACCGTGTACATTTGAACATTACAGTGTACTTAATGTAGCAACTCCACAAACAATTGGAAGACAAGCCATGCATTCTAATGCACTTTTTCTTTTATATATATATATATATATATAGGCCTAACACTGTTTTTTTCTTTTAGGCGATATGTCTTCCTCAACTCATCCACCTACTTACATTATGTGTATCATTCTTTTGATGCACGCAAGTAACAGTAACCATAGTTATAGGTGTAATCATTTGTATCGCATAGCAATGTTATATACACATCATTATGTTAATATTATTATGCACAAGTATGACAATTTCTGTAAACGCAGTCTCAGTAATGTTTGATGAGGCTTTCCCCTCCTACTTAGGAGGTAGTCAAAACAACCTATGGAATGTCTTAGATACAAATGATGCAAACAACGAACAAGAAGTAATACACAGCTCTTCCTATTATAACATTGATAAATTCACCAACCTAGCAAACAAAAACACAAACAGTTTTTCTATCCTAAGCTCTAACATTCAGTCTATAAATGCAAAATTTAATGAACTTGAAATATTCACAGACGACCTACGTAGAAATAACTTTAAATTCAGTGTAATATGCTTACAGGAGACGTGGAAAACTGATAATGATGACTTCTCTAAATTTTGTTTAGACGGGTGTGATTGTATAACACAGGGGAAAATATGTAGCAACAAAGGAGGGTTACTAATATATGTGGATGATCAATATAAATCTGAAATAAAAATAAATCTTAATACATACAAAAATTGGGAAGGGTTGACAATTCAAGTAACAAGAAAAAGACCATTGGAAATATATATAGACCATAAAGGTCATCCAACGAAAATATTACACACTTTATTTATGAATTTTTATCAGTGTTATCGTCTCTAGAAAACAACAATAATAATAGTCTCATTATGGCAGGGGACTTTAACATTAACTTAAAAAAATGATAACAGAACATACTGTGATTTTTGATATTTTAACATCACATAGTCTTTACCCCCAAATAACTTTCCCAACTCGTTTTACGAGAACCAACGGAACACCAATAGAAACCTTTTTTGCTAATTAAATCAATTTATATTAGAAATTACTGCTGGTATTTTCACAAACACTTTCTCAGACCATCAGCCTTATTTGTTTAATAATAGACACTGTACGTAAAGCTGAACTTCCTCCTAAATTTGTAAAAATGAACATACAAAGAGTTGAAGCCATGCAGAAAGTTAATATTGAAAATGGTTATCATAAATTATACAACAAACTACATAAACAACAAAATGAAGATCCCGACCTAAATTACAATATAATGCATGATGAAATCATGCTTGCAAAAAATAAGTACATGCCTACTAAAATAATGAAATTTAATAAATACAAACATAAAAAATCGACATGGATCACCGAAGGTATGCTCAAATCTATTAGATATCATGACATACTTTATAAACAATTAAAAATGTATAATCCTAACTCACCAGAGTCCCAGTGACGTATCCAGGATTTTTCATGGGGAGGGCAAACCTGGCGAGTACTGCCCTGTCCAGGGCACAAGAGCTGTCAGCTGCCGTGCGACTGTTGGCGGGGAGGGGGGCAGCTGCCACTATTGGGGGGCAACTGCCCCCTCGCCCTCTCTAAATACGTCAGTGCACCAGACTATGAGATCCTTAATATTAGTCTCAAAACTTATAACACCATATTAAAAATAAATATCCGTGCAGCTAAGCAAATCTACTTTGATTCACGATTTAACACGTCCCAAAAATATATAAGAAATACAAGGAAAACAATAAACGAAATTCTTTAAAAAAATAAAATAAAGGAGACATCTTCATCAACCATTAGAGTAAATGATACTAGCTAAACAGATAAATATCAAACAAATTCAATAACAATTTTACTAATATAGGTCAATTAGATATTAAACATAAAGGAAATAAAAAATATGACTACTACTTAAATACAAAAGTTAGATCTGTTCGTAAATTTAAGAATGTTGATGAAGAAACAGTAAGGAAAGCAATAAATGATCTCCCAACCAAAAACAGCAGTGAATTTGATGGCATTTAATCAAAAACTGCTAAAATAATTCAACCGGCAATACTTAGATCATTAACCTTAGTCATTAATTAAAAATTACAGGCCTATTTCTCTCCTTCCAACTATTTATAAAGTATTAGAGAAAATACTCCACAATCAGTTATCCGCTTATTTTATTGATTCTAAGTTAGTTTATGATAATCAGTACGGATTTAGACCTAACCATTCAACAGAATATGCATGACTCGAACTAGTTGATAGAATAATTACTCAAATGGACAACAATAAATTATCAATTAGTATTTTTTTAACCTTTCAAAAGCCTTTGATACTATTGACCATTCGATATTACTAACAAGTTAAGATTTTATGGGATAGATGGAAAGACTCTTCTCTTATTCAAAAGTTATTTAAGCAACCGGAAGCAGTACACCGAATTTGAAGATACTATATCCGGTATGTTACGTTTAAAAGTAGGTGTACCACAAGGTTCCATCCTTGGACCATTGTTATTTAGTCTATATATATAAATTATTTTTCACCAGCAAGCCAAATGTTTAACTTTATAATAAATGCTGATGATACTACTTTATTTTGCACCATTGACACGTTTAGTGATAAAGCACGTTATAGAAGTATAGACTGTAATAAATGAAGAACTCCTCATAATTGAGCGGCTTATTATTAATAAGTTGTCACTAAATAAAAGTAAATATAAATATATGACCTTTCAAATGCCAAGTAAACCTATACAGAGCTTATATATAAAAATCGATAATATAAACATCGAGAGAATAGAAGAATTTAACTTCTTAGGTTTAACTCTAGATACTAAATTAAATTGAAAAAAAAACACATTGAAAAAATATCAAACAAGTGTTTCAAAATTATAGGAATATTAAACACATTGAAACATGTGCTACCTTTAGAAATAAAAAATATTTTATATAATGCACTGCTACTATTTCATATTAATTACTGTGTTATGACATTGGATTTCTAAGTAAACAGATTAACCAAAATTCAAAGCAGTGCGAATTATCACACTAAGCAAATACAATTCACATACAGAACTGCTTTTTAAAGAACTCAATATATTAAAAGTTGAAGACTTGCTAAAATTACAAGAACTAAAATTGTATTATAAATATAGACATCAAAATTTACCAGTTTACTTATTAAATTGATAGATAATTCCAAATGCCAGCACACACAAATATGACACTCGCAACTGAACTACACACTAATCATGAATTTGCTAAAAAGTGTCTTAAATATAACATACCTCTTGTTATAAATAATATCCCTGATTTAGTGAAAGACAAGATAGTGACCCATAGCTTGAGAGGATTCTCAAGTTATGCCAAACACCATATGCTACAAAAATACAACATCAGGTGCAATATACTACATATGCCAACTAAATTAATGTAGTATAAATGAGTGATACAGTTAATACTTACACACATTTTTTATTCCGCTAGTAACACAGATGATGTAAGCACTGTTGTTAACAACGAACTAAAAAAGTAGACATGTGGTTCACAAAACACATTTTATAATGTTTAACAATAAAAAACAACCTAGAACAGATGAGAATATAGTTTTGAATGGGACAAACATTGAGCAGGTATCATATACAAAATTCCTTGGAGTAACCATTGACGAAAACTTAACACGGAGAGAACACATAAAAATGGTTGAATCAAAAGCATCAAAAAGCATAGCAGTTTTGTATAAAACTAGGCATGTTCTTGATTGTCAAGCGTTACACACATTATATAATTCACTTGTTGAACCACATATGTCATATTGCTCATATATGAGATCTGGGGAAATATTATCAATCTAGACTCAGAAAACTATGTTACAAAAAAGCTATACGGATTATTTATAACCTTAATTACCATGATCATACATCTGCATTTTTCCATCTCTCAAACATGCTTAAATTTCATGATTTTGTTAAATACAAGACTATGATCATACTTTATAAAGCAAACAACCATTCTTTAAATGGTCGTGTTCAAGCATTATTTGAACCAACCGCAGCTATACACATACATGATACCAGACAAAGCAAACTGTTCTATGTTAAAAAGACAAACACCACCCTTAGACTGCTGTCACTCACCGTCAAGGGTATAAAAACGTGGAACAATTTACCAAATAAATTGACCCAGCTTCCAAGTTTAACACAATTTAAAACAACATTCAAGTTGTCATTACTTTCTACATATTTGTGAATTGTTAATTGAAGGTGACGTTTTGTTAAACCCATGTATTAGTAATACAAGCACTATGGTAAAAAAAGTTTATATATGAGTTATGAATATTATTTTGTAATGTATTTATAATTCGTGTTGTATTTATTAAGTTTTTTTAGTTTGAGAAGGGCCTAGCAACACATAAGTCTATGACTTCAGCTATGTCCTTTCAGCAGCAGCAGCAGCAAACCATACTGTGCATGTATTATGTTGTCGTTGTTGTTGAATAAACGTTCATTCATTCATTCATTCAAATACTACTAAATCTCGCTTGCATGACTGCATGTGAACATGCGTACACAACACATACACAACACATTAGAAAGCACATTGCATCAATAAAACAACTACAATGCACATTATGTAAGAGAAAGACTATTAGAACTTTAAAAAATGTTTGACATAATCATCTTCTTGTTATAACAAAACTTGGGATTAGATACATTATGAATATATATGAATATTTCTCGGTGGCTCCTACGATAGCGATCAGTTCTGATCTTAGTAGGAGTCTCCCATCTCACAGCTGTTTCTTTCGTTTTGCTACATATGCTAGTATATATTTGTGCATATATTTCCAATGACATGAGTAGAGTTCATGGCTCCGTGACGGAGTCTGAATTTTCCAATGGCTTTCCAAATGTTTCAGTAGTGATTTTGAGCCCGACATATCCGGGAGTTCATGGATGAAAGATATGCTGATATATCTGCCAAATTAGCAGAATGGGCTAATTAATTTACAATTTCTCATATTAATCTACAGTGACTTCTCTTACTTTTGCGTCCATCTTTTCCAAAGTTGCCTAAGGATCCCCGAACACTTCTTAGTACACTTAGGAGTTATGGAATCAAGAATATCTCAGGTGGACTCCACCATCACTTTGGGATTGCTCAAGGTATTTCCCAGACATGGCCTTCCGAGTTGAAGAAAATGTCAGATTTGGATTGCATACATATTCAGGTGAATGTAGATGGCCTTCCGATTTTGAAAAGTACGAAAGCACACTTTTGGCCCATTTTAGGGAGAATTGTGAAGCCAGCAGCTTCTGACCCTTTTATCGTACAGGCCTTGACATTAAGGTTTTTAATCCACTGGCCTCAAGTAGATTTGAAAAGTTAGTGGCCCGCCTGTGAAAGTTACTGTCCCGGATTTTGTGTTACCGTCAAAAATACGCTGATACTGAGGTGCAAAACATTATTAGTCTTTTTTATAAGTTTACCAACAAAGTTAAAATTGTTAGAAGTTACTATACACATATTGATTGTTCAAAGTAAGATGTCCAAAGCTAACAATATTGTAATATTGTTCAAGTGTGTACTCAGATGCATATATACAGTATTTGCCAAGTATAAATAAAGTTTGGCCAGTGTGACGACATTTCACGGTTCATTCGATAAGTGGCCTTGCCCTTGCTGACGCAGTGTTACATTTGGTTTCTGTAACTTTAGTCACTAGTTAAATTTTGATTTAAGCTGTATTCCTTTCATATATCTGGAGGAGAAAAAGCGTGCATAATTCTAAAGTCGAGGCAGCTTCCAACCACCGTAGAAAATGTGTCCAAGGGACGCGGCGGGACTTTAAAAATGGCGTCTCTCGTTATAAAAATCTGCGCTGCCGGTGGTTAGAAAATGTATTCGATGGCTTTGCACGCCGTCGTCCGCATGATAAAAGTGTTGGAGTTTGGACTCATTATTGATCAAAATTAGTATCTACGTTATGTTTACAATGTCCTATAACTGAGTCGGGTCTACGAATTCTGGCGAACTGCATCAGATAACCGATGTGGTCGTGCCGTGACCGCCGCTTCGTCTCGGCGGCGTTCTAGAACCGGAAACCAGTGGCCCGTCGGGCCAGTAAAATATAAGAACTGGTGGCCCGACAGCTTCAAAAAAGGCGCCGGGCCATCGGGCCAGTGTTAATGTCGAGGTTTGTTCAGTGGAAATCAAAAGCCATGTAGTAATGATGAATATCTGAATGATTTCATTGTTGAAATGCAGCATATTGAGCAACATGGACTTAGCATTGATGGTTTTGAGGAGAAACCTAGCATTCGTGTGTTATGTTTTATTTGTGACGCACCTGCACGCGCATTTGTAAAAAATGTCAAGGATCACGACGTTTATTATGGTTGCGATAAGAGCATTCAGAAGGATGTATGGCAAGAAAATGTAACTTTTCCCGAGATAAACTCTCTTCTGCGCACTGATGTTGCACTTGACGAAATGGCTTATGCTAGTAATAATTGCGTAGGATGGAAACCATTTCCACCCAGCAAGCTTTTATTTGGAATGGTCTTTCAATTTCCACACGACCCAATGTATCTTGTCTTTCATAAAAAACCCTGAAAGTCCTACACCGTGAGGAGGATTATATACAAGGCCTGTAAGTATCACATTTTTGCCTGGAAGTGTATCATACTCTGCCTGAAACTTGTTAAAACACACTTAGCAAAAACATTTTACCCTGTAGGTAGCATGCAATGACATAAAATCTTTATTTTCAGCTTCCTGGGAGAAAGCCAACAAGAAATGCAAAGCGGCAGAATTGACTTCAAACCTTGATAATGCCTCAGATGGAAATGACGAGGATGTTGGTGAAAACGCAGTCAGGTTGTCTAAAAGGCGTAAAAGGTAAATTATGTGACACACCTCAAGAAAATATGACCCGTGTAGAAAATTGCAAAAACCCATGATGGAAAAGATAAGATTTTTACCTCGAAGTAAATGGAAATCTGTCTGCTTGCTTTGAATGCATAAACAACAAATAAATCATTATTTGTCGTCACCCGTGAGGAATATTTCCTAATCCTTGAATTTTCGACAGATCTCCACAGCGGTTCGATAATGAAATTTATGAGGATGACGACTGTGCCTCTGCAGATTCAGAAAAAGCAGAAACCGAGAATAGGCCCACCAGTAACCACCAAAACGAAATCGTGTCCCGTTCACCTCCTCCAGCTCCTTGTATATCCAGAGGTACTATACGACTGTCTTCTTTCATGAACATGCCACTACAGTAACAAAACCATGAATATTTCCCCCCTGATATGCAGATCGGATTCATTGTTGTCTTTGGCCTGGAAATCCATATCTGAAATACGTTTGTGGTTTTCTGTTTATCATAACCATAACAGCATACACGATATATTATGATTATCATTGTTGATTAAATTTGAGTTAATCAAGTACATTCACTTGGCATACTTATCGTCGTTTTTGTACAGCAAATCCTTTTCATCAATCTCCAGTAGGGAACATTTCATGTAACCCCTCTGACAGAATCCATTATTTGAAACTGGTCAGAGGCAGATTGTAAAGAAGTACTTTTACTTTGTTACTTTACTTTTAAAAGGTTTTTGGCATTAAAGACCAATGGAACTGGCTTGTTGTTGTAGGTTATTGTTTTCCATTGTACTTGATTGTCTGGGAGAATATACACAACTTGGAAATATTTACACCAAATCCGAGTAGAGATCATGATTGGCTTTAAGGTCAACTATGAAATCAAACATTAAATGAATATAATATTTTATCCGGTAATCTATGCTTTGAAAATAATACAATCTAATTTAACTGTAATACGATAAATTAAATGAGACTAAACTTTTATTAGGTGATACTATGCTTTCGAAACAATTCGACATTCAACTTATATTGAAACAAGATAAACAAAAATAAACAATAAACATAAAATTGTATTGTTAATTTGTCTACCACATCACCCGCTTAGTCACTACCTGGAATTTTGTTCATATGTTCTTACCTAAAAATATATTTTTATTTTGTACGAGATATTGCTGTTTTATTGCTTAATTTTTGTATCAAAACACGTAAACAATAACAATAATTATACACGTATCTGTGAATTAATCCCATCTGACGGCAGTGAACATTCAACATGTGTCTTTTTAACCAGACTGGCGAGTTCACGAAGGGGAGCGATAGTCTGTTAAGCGAGACTAGACACGTCACCGTCGCGGGCCGAGAGTAAGCGGAGATTCCTGGCACGGGATAGTCTTCGCACGCGACGCCGGGAAGAAAATCTGGCTGCAGACACATGATTTGGCTGTTACCCTTAGATGGCGCCATTTCATTCCGGAGATAGAGCCTGTAGAACAATTTAATATTTTAGGTGTTTTTGGTAATGTACACACGTAGTTTTACGGAAAATAAAAGATAACATAAAAGTGTATTTGTAAACAAGTTGAGTACTATGGGAATCGAACCTGCTACCTAAATGATACCGTTTGCAATTCTATTTTATAGCTATTTTGTTGTGCAATTTGTGATTAATTGTACTTGACCTTTAAAGTTTATACGCATCATTCGTATAATATAAAACTGTTTTCTCTTATAGAGTCAATGTCATTGATAATCAATTGTATTCGTCACGTTGGGAAGACGGCTTAGTATCCAGGCTCTCTTTTTGGCAACAAACAGTGGCGCCACACCGCGGAGTCTGGATTGTCGACACTAAGGCCGTTAAAGCATTCACTGTATACATGCAATCACTGATGACTCTTTTTTGAAGGAAACAAATATGTTTAAACAAATACCTTCACACTCTGAACAGGGTGCGTTGTTTAACGTTCCTCGTACCTTAACGCTATTAATTGGGAACTAGGCTTCCATCAACTTTAATATGCCCTCAACAGTTCTCAAGGTGATTCAACAATGTTCTCTGACAACCTGTGGTCGGCTATATGAAGCGGCTAGTATAATATCACGGTACTTTAACTTTGGGATGAAACTAGTTCATATAAGAGTCATGAATATGTTGTTATTCTTCTGTATATGTGTGTATCTGACAAAGTGGCTTATGTATACATCACGTCAGTGCGCATGGTAGCTTGGTTTGGCTTTCTTTCTTAGATATTGAATGACATTGCATTGGTAGACATTTTGTGATTTACACGAAGTAGTTCTGCTAGGAGATAGACAATTCTGCTATTTTATTGTGATGGGGAAGAAACTATTTCCAAATATAGTTGATGAATATCTAATGGGCAGAAACTAACTAGGACCTATCACATTTACATGAGCATTTAGTGTGGTGTTCCATGTATTGGACTAGAGATATATGTGGTTTTCGTTTTATATAAGGTGACGTTGCCTTGTCTTTTGACCTATGTTGACATGTCTTCTTTGTGTATGGTTTGCTATCTAATGTGTTTTGTTACGGTTCCAGGCTACATAATCTGGCGACTGATTTTCATCAAATATATATGACGCTTCCATGCTGTAGCATGCCCCCTCACTGTATACCCCCGTTTTATCGATGTCATCTTCCTTTTTAATTATTTTTTATATGGAACGTTATGGTGACTGCTTTCACGTGAACACTACGTCGACTGGTTACCCTTTAATCTACCATTTTGAGATCGATCAACTATCAGGTATATTTGTAATGTTCGGCAACAACACAGCCGCATCGCCAATGGTGTCGGAAGTACAAGGTATTGGTGCAGTAGCACTGCCACTGGTGCCGGAAATACAAGGTAACAGCGCAGTCGCACAGCCGCTGGTGCCGGAAGTACAAGGTAGTGGCGCAGTCGCACCGCCGCTGGTGCCGGAAGTACAAGGTAGTGGCGCAGTCGCACCGCCGCTGGTGCCGGAAGTACAAGGTAGCGCCCGAAGTAACTAGATACTGAATGTTGTGTTCTTCACGGACGATGCGCAGAAAGGAATTTACTATATGTTTAGTAAAGAAGTAAGGTTTCGGTTATTGTTTTTTAGCCGGGACAAAATGTGTTCATACGTATATGTCTAACACAACATTCGACATCCAGTCTCTATAGCAAATTACCCGGGCATAACAGATAACGAGGAACCTTAGTACTTGTAGCAAATCACGTAAGAGCTTTCGCATGCAGGCGACATTGGTGGAACATATGCATATTTTGCATATGCACACAGTTTTTCTGCGAGTTGGCGTCAATAGGTATTACAAATTGCTATATCATTACGGTTTGCGCACTTTTTCTCTACCATTGATAGTACTGGTTACGATACAGAACAATCTTCGAGTTAACAAAGGCGAGTAGTGAGTCACATAATATAAACATAACTAACTGGTAGAAGAAAGCAATGAACAATTAAAACCAGTGTGTACAATTCATGAAATAATTTATTTAAATCTCTGCAAGCCAGCTACTGCAATGGACACTATTAAGTCTCTATAACAAATCAAAATTAGCAAGTCAGTTTTAGCGAATTTATGTTAGCAAAGTAAGTTGATTAGTTGTGAGATCACATATGTCACTAGCGTTTACGAACATACCCTATATTAGGATAAGACGTCATTTTAATTCATCGGGTATCATCAGTTGTGGGTTGCTTCGAAAGCCGTGACCATTAGAATTGTTCAAAGCCCGTCTCGTACGGCCTGAACTTCCTTCATGATGGGATTTCCGTCGTAGGCGACAGGGAAGATGGGATAGCGCTGGCGCATGGTGCCGACACCGGGGATATCACGGAGGAAAAGTTGGTGACCAGAGTAGTAGTTAGCGACGAAACGAGTGCCAGACCTCTTCAGCACACCGATAGTTCCCTTGACGGACGTGTCGGCCGGGTTGAGCACGCTAGCCTTGTCGCTGAAGAACGAGGCGGGCGTGATGACGTACCATTTTGTGCTACTTCCGTCGAACGCCTTCTTAAGAGACAGACCGCCATTGCGACCTTTCGCCGAAACCGTCTTGCCTTTTTTCGATAATTCGTGACCCTTGTACAGGATTTTGTGCGGATTCCACTTCGACAGCGGAGTCATGTAGACAATCTCTAGCGGCACGGCGTAGGTCCAGCGAGACTTTGACTTGACACATTTCCTTGTCGGTCCCGTGCCTTTACAGTTTGTCTCGATCTCGATGCTTGGAACCTTCGGGTTGGTTGTCTGCGCCATGAAGACGTTATGGTCTTGGAAACTGCGGTACTTGAAGAAGCGGCCCATTGCGTCGAGTTTCGTGTCACTGTAGATGCGGTGGTAGTAAGCTGTGTTCAGCTTCTTCACACCCTTCTTTTTGCCGTTGTACTGACTCGCAGTGCGACCGAACGACGTGTCGTATACCTGCAACACGATACAATTGCGACGATTAGCAATGACGTGACTTCCGGTCTAGTATCCTTGCAACGGGCTATACGCAACAACTGCAGCAAGGTTCGTCACCGTCTATTGCATTCAGACGAGAGAAACAATTAACTATTTTTTCACCTGAAGAACTTGTATATTACTGTCAGCCTATAGAGTTGGCATTATCCATTAAATTTCTGTACAACATTCGGTTGGTATAGTCAGTCACCTTGACGACCGTATACCAAATAAGGGCAATGACGTAATACTAATGGTACCAATTGGAAACAATGACGCGTACTTAGGGACCGTGAGAAATTCCATCGAGCAAGAATACGTCACTCAGACAGGTAGCTATACTTCCCTTAATATGAATTTATCAGAGTGCGGTTACAACTAATGCGTTCATATGTAGGTAATAATTTATGTTTTCATGCAATATTCACAATATCGCTGTTATGTCTGTTGCAATAATATTACCTACGTTTTGAGATGGTACACTCTGTATAAACGGTTAATATTAGTTGCAGTAATTACAACATGTAACAATGATGTGCCAATACAGTTACCCAGTTTATATTCAAAGTCTGAATCAAAAGCGTTTATTCAAACAAATCAAACAAATTAAATGTATCAAAGCAATACCCTTTGAGGTAATATTTTCATAATTTATTAATTAGATTAAATACATAAAGCATATTGGCGAAACGTTAGAAAAGCGAAACATAGAAGTAAAGCTACATATATAGTCATGCTTTTCGTTGGTCAAAAATTTCTAGCAACTTTTTACGTCATGTTAAGTTCATTAGTGATACAGACACACAGACACACAGACACACACACAGACACACACACACACACACACACACACACACACACACACACACACACACACACACACACACACACACACACACACACACACACACACACACACACACAATGTTTTTGCACTACACTTTGTAACTAGTTGACTAGGAACACGAAGTAGGAAAACATAATTACCACTCCAGGGTAGTTGTCTTTGCCGGGGATTTCTCCCATCAGCTTATCGAGCAGTTGGTTCACGATTTGACCGTCCTTGAACGTGTCAGTGTCGTATTCGTTCAGTTCGAAGCGAGTCGATCGATACGAGAAAAGTTTTACTTCGGGTATCTTGAAGCCTCTCTTGTGCGCTGCGTTGGAGACAGGGCGGAATCTGTTCAGCGGAAGGTGGTTCTTGAGAGGGTGGCACAGGATCCGGTAGTTCCACTGCGCGATCACTGGCGTGCTTCCGTTCATGCGCGCTATGGACGTCGGCAGGTAGCTGTAGTTCTCTAATTTGTCCTTGGTGCCGCTCATTCCTGTGTATCGGATCATCTCCTGCATGTCGAACCAGGTCTGTGCATCTAGATGGTGCCGTTCGCTGCCGAAAGACTCCTCTATGGCTTTACCCGAGTAGATCCAGGAACCCTCTAGGTAACACAGTACGGGCTTGAAGTACTTGCGGTAGTCTCGCTTCGAGTGGTCCTGGTTCTTCCACGCTTCGAACCATTTGCGCATCTCCGTCGACTGTTGACCGACCGTCCTGAGTGCGAGCACCTTCGGAGGGACGTCTGGGAAGGGAATGTCTTCCATCAGGTTGAAGGCCTTCTTTGTTCGGTGCGGCATCTTCAGCAGATAGTCGTTGTGCCTCGTTCTGCAAAACACATCGCCTTGTGTTGTTGTTATATAAGGAAGTGCACAAATTGTCGCGCTGGTATTTATAATGTCTTCTTAACGTGAAAATAAGGTATGGTAACTTTCTTACTATGGTGGTTTCACGATCGCATACACACACTCGGACACGAGCACACGCATACACGCACACGCACATGCACGCACACACACACACAGGCACACACACAGACACACACACACATACTCACTCATGCACGCGAGCACGCACACAGTGACACATATTGATAAGATAAACGTGCTGTAGGTTACGTGGCTTCCTATTCATGTAATTGATTGACTTTCTGACTGATTGACTGATTACATAATTGACTGACTGACTAACTGACTGATTGACAGAATTACTTTCTGATTGACCGATTGACCTTTTGATTTCCTGACTCCTTGACTGATTGACTTTCCGACCGACCGTCCGACCGACCGACCGACCGACCGAATAACTACCTGAATTCGACGCCGTTCAGTATGGCGACGAACTCTCCGATGCCCATCGTGCGCTCATAGTTGCCGTGGTTGTGGATGGCGGCGACCGACACACCCTGCCACGTGTCGTGGTGGTAGGGACGTGTGCCAGTCATCACACGACGAGTCTGCTTCAGGCCCGAGGCGTACGTGGTTCTCGTGCTCTCTTCTATGTACAGCTTCTGTAGCATCAGCTGCCGCCCGAGTGTGTACAGAATCTCGTTGAGGTTCTCCGGGATTTTAGGCACCGTTTGCGCCAAGGCAAGCAGGCCGACAAGAACAGCTACGCATAAAGGCAGCGACTGAAAAAGAAAGAACAACGTTGATATCAACTGGCAATACGCACTTGCTGAGGTGGACAGGAATCGGACGGATTAATAATAGCAGTAATGATATTCAAATAATACAAAACTCTGATCACCTATACGTATTAAAGTACAATACACTTAACAGAAAATCAAGAAGATATTAGACCTAAAAGGGACTGTTTATATAAAATAAAATAAATACATTTTAATCATAGCATTGATTAAGAGATTATACTGAAATGAAATTTTACATTTTCCTCACCTCACAGAAACTCTACTGTTAAGTTGTAAATACATCACTGGGCAGTGACAACCTACAGTCACACTGCAGTATAAATTTGTAACCAACATTAATTTGATAATACTGAGTCCAGCTACACCGGACTAGCTCTAATGTCCTTACCTTAAGTAATAGTTACTGACTGCACCTTATTTGTTAGATTGTTGTGATACAATCATATCAGCGGTTCCACATAAAGTAATCCAGAAACATAATTTCATTATTACAACAATAGAGGATGTGTGTTATTCCAACAGTATACTGACCCGGGGTTAATTGGCATTAAATTCTCACACCTCGGGGTCAGTGGTACGAGGGCTAGAAATACAGGGGCTAGGGGAACGATACCGGCAACGGATTCAAATGTTACTTTTACGACATTAATACACGCCGCTTTTATTTATCAAAATACCTACTAATAAATATTCACCTTTGGGTTACCACTAGGGACGCGTGCTTAATCGTTGGAACGAATCTCATTGTGTACAGTTAAGATTATTAATATACATAGCTACGGATGGAGCCGATTTAAGGTTAGGGTCAGTCTAGTTGAATATAGTTAGAAATAGTTACTGTTAGGGTTGGGCTTCCGTGATTTACGTAGTCGACGTCTTACATAATGTTTTACTGGATGATTCACTGCTCTGCCAAATTCCTCTTTTGTACCAATTTTGACGTAACATTAATGTAGCAATGAAGAATAGACATGAAGAATAGCATTCATTTTAATTAAAATTTACTATGAGATCGATACGTTAAGAGAACTGTAATTATCATCATCATCATCATGATTATATAATATAATTCTTTAACAATTGTAGTTACACGAAACTCCAAGCTAGCTCCGTATCAATTAACTAATGGCAATAGTTCTAACTAGTTACCCTCCAAATTCAGACAATTTTAGTCATTATCTTCATAATGTTGGTTTCTAGAAAAGCCGCAAGGTAACGTGATGAACAAATTATCTTTATGAAGCTTTCGGTTATATTGTAAACGACTTACCGTCATTCTGTCTGTGCCGGTGTGCCCTTCGGGTAGCGTCTACTTGGTGTGCCCCAATGTAGGAGTGAGGCTATGCCTATAACCGATAAGCTTTTAAGCAAGTTTTCACATGTTCCGATGACGCAGTTTTCACACTGTTGACGCAAAAAGCAAGGAATCTTAAAAGAGATAATTAATTGCGTCTGGGAGTTGGCCTGACTGAGGTACGTCATCAACAACAGCGGTTGAAAGAAATACCCGTGAACTTTCGGTGACTGTGTACATTTGAAAGATACATTTATATCGCTACGATGTCGGTGTGAAATAAAATGGAAAACAAGTACTATTGAGAATTGTTTGAATGTACATACTATGTAACAGTCATGCAAGAACCAGATGTTTTTGCAATTGGCGCCTATTAGATATATCACAAATTATGATATTGTACCTACAGTTGCATGGGGCATAACGCAAATTTTGGGGCAAAACACCCGCCCCCTATCTAGCTATAGGGCCTTAAAATAAGAATTTCGAGTTTGCCAGATGGAATAGCATGCAAATCTTAACGCTCGGTTTGAATTCGGTCGCAGTAAACAAAATGTACGCAATAGTTTTGCTTAGTCAAATTTTTATTCTCCAGAGGTAATAAAAATGGTCACCACAAAGGTGATGTAGTGGCCAGTAACCACAGGAAACTGAAATAAAGCATTGAATCTACATACTACATACATACATTATTACTGGTGTTGTGAATGTTGCAGATGCGTGCAATAAAATTTTATTTAAATATTGATCCTATTGGGCAAAACGCTCAAATGCTAGTGGGGTAAAGCGCACTGGGTGGGACATAATATAGCATTCATATATGTGAATATGAAGGTGAATAAATGAGTAACAAAGGTTTCGCTATGTATACGAATTTATAATGAATATATTAAATAAAACGCTATTATAGAATATCATATAAATGACTGATTAATAAAAAAAATTAGTCACGTTTTTTAGAAGATTTAAAAAACACACCAAAAACACCCCAATTCAGCCATACCTACGTGTCCCAATAACACCATCACTTTTTAATATGAAATACGTCAAATAATAGCTTAAAGAGAATAACTAACACACAGGGCCCAGTGTTGGGCGATTTGCCCCACCGGTGGGACAAAACGCCACTATTGAGGTCGTCCGCTAAAATAGACATAACGTTTTTCTGTGTTATTGAACGTCGAAAATGCCAATACATTATATTCAGCTAAGATAATTATCTAGTTAATACATGCAATCCAAAGTATCATACATCTATCTAATGGATTTTCCCATGAATCGATTTTCCGAAACAAGCCCTACTGTATATTATGTAAGGAGGTATATATCAGCGAATATATCAAATGAGCTGCCTAAGTTATTTTATTCATTCGATTAACTACATTTTAATTTTACTAACATGTCTACAAGTACACGTTACAGCACAGTAAACTAGCTGGTATTACAAAATACACTTAGCCATAATTAATATAGTACATATTTAAATTTCAGATAGACACAGGACCTTCCGCCAGTCTTGCTCCAGCTTGTGTCACAAGACATAGGTCATGTGACACGACAGTAACTTCAGTCTGCCGAAGAAGGCCGCGAGATGTGGTCGAAATTATACAGAGAAAAGACAAAAAAGTTCCTTGACAGATAAATATTCCCAACATGAATAACCAAGAAACCGCATCATCACTATATTCAAGGAGATAGACACACGTTATAAATTGAGGCAGTCTGTTCCTAATTGTTTTATTTTTTTATTAAGGAATGTAATGTTCGTATCACTATTCTAACTATGTTGAAGAAATACTGCCCGCCAACTTGTGTTTAGTAAGACCGTAACAACGTTCGCAGTTTGGAAGGTACGACCCCGGAGCACGTTCAAATGGTAAACAAAACACCCAGTTCACGACAAGCTTTATTAGTCACGCTCTCGAGATAGGCTGAATTAGCCGCAATGCTGTTTGATATTCAACGATTTTCCATTTTCCGACATTCAGCACGGCAGACTTCCTGTAACACATTACGACGCTGGCTAATTCCGGGTAGAGGAGCAAGCCGCCTCCCTTTAAATAAATCGATAAACTCAATATCATCAATAAATAAATAAATCATCAATGCACATTTTAATCCTAACATTTATTTCTGACATTTTTCTATGTGATATTTTGCTCAGATTGAGTTCTAAGAAGATCTTGTCCATATGTATCCTTACTTTCCTGGCAAAATTGCTGTTTAATATTTGAATCCTGGAAAAAAACATTATAAATAGCAGTCTTTTCACAATAATATTTCAGTGTTGATAGTCATGCGGTTTCAAAGCAATACTTTGTGAGGTAGTGTTTTCATAATTTATTAAGCTAAAATTTCCACGTTCATGATATAGCAAATACCAAGACACTTAAAAAGCGTTACTATTATTTATGGTTAGATTTAGCACACGATTAATCATAGACAAAAGCGATCAGACAATTATGTAGAAGAGCCTGGGAAATATGTGCAAGAACTCTAGAAAAGTACAACGTTCAGACGTCAGAAGAAGGAAGAGCGAATGAGAGAAAACGGAGGCCGAAAAACGATACTGGAAAAGAAAGCATGTTTTAATCTAGAAACGTATTCGTATTGTATTTAAATTCGAACTATTGAATACGCGTGTATACTATTATATACGAATGTGTTATATTAATTTTAACTTCAAATATGCGGTTGTAATGCATCCCCATCTGCACAGAGAAGTTTGATATTAATAAAGAACTGTAACAAACAATAACGCAACTTCAAAATAGAAAACAAACTGAGTGGACACCACACCGCAGAAATATTAAAAGTATGTGACATGAAAACCATTATCCGACTCTTATTTAATGCTGCATCAATGGAAAGGAAAAACAGAATATGGCAATCGTCTTTTCGAATCCCTGGAGATCATTAAGTGGTCCACTCTTCAGAAAAACGGTCCCTCCGTCATATACTTGGCAACATGGAATAAACGTGGACACAATAATTCTTATGTCTACCCCCATGCCAGTAGCATAGCAATACGAATACTATTTGACAATTCTACACTATCACGACTACGGCCTATTGATGGGCGTGAACGTCGTCATTTAAAAAAAACAACGAGTATCTGCGAGCGCATTGTGGTATTTCTATTAGGAACTGTCACCTACTGTATATATATATATATATACACACATACAATATTTCGCAAAAACTGGTATATAATAATCGAATAAGCCAAATCAGCGATGGTGCAGTTACCGGACTCGTATGCGTTGAGTGCGTTGGGTGCGTTTGCAACCCCAAAACAGTTGGATGATGGGAAAGGGTTCCGCTTAAAGGATAAAAGTTCGGCTATAATTTTTTTAATAGTTCAGCTCAGCCCCTCTTCTTTCTTCCGATGTCATGTCAGACAAGGATTGAGTGAGACTCTGGTTAAAACCTGTAACGTGATCGCGGTAACTCTCCACTCTCCAACATCTCCCGCCTTTCCCCCCTCCCCGTCTTCCGACAGCAGCTAAGGTTACGGTGCAGTTCTCATACATTTATGGAGATCCAAAAACGCATACCCCTGCCAAAAATCAATCACGGTATGGGCCTGAAATGTGTGTGTGTGTGTGTGTGCGTGCGTACGTGCGATCGTTCATGCGTGCATCTGGGTGTACGTGAATGAGTGTGTGCGTACGTGCGTGCATGTATGCGTATATGCGTGTGCATGTCTACATACGTGTGCGTGTACATGTGCGCGTGCATGCGTGCGTGCGTATGTGTAGCGATCTTGTCGTTTATGTCTTGCACTCAAAGAGTGTGCGTGTCTGCGTACAACTTCTGGTTTTGTTTGCACAAATACAGTAGTCACTGGGAATTTTGTGGGCTTTCCCGGCGTTTCTTCGTGATTAAGTGAGAATACTGACATTAAGTATGTTAGAGGTGAATTTAGTAGGGTCATTGACCCCTTCACAGGTCTGGTGTATATTCGATGTAAACAAACGTCGTGGCGATCATTTACTTTCTGAATACATCTGGAACTGCCAAACCTCCACCTCACATCGGTCACATGTCTACCTTACATATGTACACATTGTACATTTTCAAACAAAATTTGCAACTTTATTATAACTATCGACATTTATAAAAATAAACATCACGAAAACCTCGCATGGCGGCGCCACAATAATTGCCAATAATTATAATATATCAGTTGTTGTAGTAGTTGTTTGTTTGTACATGTGATATGTTGTAGTAGTTGTTTGTTTGTACATGTGATATGTTGTGTGTCTTAGATAACCTCCCAGCAAACACTTAACGTTCCGCTAACGTTACAGCAGGTTCGACACGGCAATAAAAGGATTCGAATCCGGAATATGTCGATGGCGAGTGCGACACCATAACCAGTACGTAACCACGTCCTTGGGTATTTTATTTTTAAATGGCATATTATGTGGAAAATTTGATATAAAATATTGAAATATCCAGCCAGTCCTTAGGACTGCTCAAAACGCTTTACACTTCATTCCATGGCAGAACTGTTCAATCGATTTCGACGTAGCTGGGAAGCATTCAATCATGTGTGTATATTATAAATATATATATATATATATTCTAACAAAGCCAACCATTTTGGGGCATGTACCAAAATTCCAACCATTTTGGTACAAAGCGAAATAAAATACATCACACATTTCTTTCTTAATTCTGAGAGGTTTTGACTTTTTTGGAACATGGGTGATGGTCCAAAATGTTAAAATGCCCCAATATAGTCGCAAAATTGTCTCAAGATGGTTGGTATCGTATATTTGTATATACATATATATATATATATATACACACACACACACACATTATGGTTGAATGCTTCCTAGATACGATTCCCATATATATGTAGGTATATATATCTGGGAAGCATTCAATCATACATATATATATATATATATTATGTGTGTGTGCGTGTGTTTGTTTGTGTGTGTGTGTGTGCGTGCGTGCGTGCGTGTGTATGTGTGTTATTGAATACTTCATAGATACGTCGAAAAAGTGTTTGATTTAACAGTTCTGCCAAGGAGTAAAGTGTAAGCATTATATTAGGAACCAATTCGTCCCGGATGTCTGATTTTCGTTCAGCTTTTGACACCCTTTTGATGTATAGTGGTATACATCCTATGAAAACATCACTGTGCGTGATTTACTTTGTAACAAATTTACCTTTCCTGACACTAATGACCTTTCGCCAAATCGGTTAGCGTGATGCACAGTGGTTAGCGCACGTAAGCGTTTGTGGGAACAATACCCCATGCCGGAGACCACTACGCGACAACATAATAACTTTAACACGCCGATTATAAAGTCGCGGTGGATCGTCTTCTCTTGGCTAGCTTTTTGCTTATGATGTTTACACTCGGCTGTTCCTTTGACTAGCCGCAGCACCATCAGCGCCATGGGTGTGCAGCTATGCTGAAAGACGAACTTTATTAATATTTAAAAACTACAAAAAACTGGCTGGTGTTTTAGTAGATTGAAACTCTCCTCCTGACTGAGTCTAGGACGTACTAAGTTCAAACCACAGGATGTAACGAACCCGTGTATGCCTATCGTCAAAATTGGTGTCGCCTATATAGTATAAAAAAGGAATATGACAGTTTTTGGATGACCTTTTGAAATGGGTAAGTTTCTTCTATCTGGTGTTGATAACAGTGGCAGTAATATATATAAAATTATCTGGTGAACTTAAAACTTGAAATGTAAAAAGTTCGGCATAAATTTTGAAGGGCGGCATTTTACGTTGAAACATCCACTACTTCGTATGCGTTGCTATTTAGCGTTTGTCTTCTCTGAAGTAGCATATTCATCATTACGAAATGTCAAAAAATGAGTGTCAGAACGCAAATCTGAACTCGAAACTCAATATCTTCCAGGCTCCAGCTGAGCGAACGGCCCGCCAATTCCATGTAGGCAACTCATAAAAGTCACATAGTGCTATATCTCGCCAGAACCGCTCCATGACTGAGCCAACGAACACTGTCGTGTGGTAGAACATGACAATTGTGGGCTGCTCTTGATAATTTCGAATTCTTAGTGCGGGTCCTGGGGGCCAGCTGGAAGCCGTTCGCGGGCCGCATAAATTGTTGATAGAATAAGAAAAGGTGGTATTGCCTTAGGAGCAAATTTTTTATAGTTACCAGTTATGGTGAGCTTTGGAATCTGTTGATGCTTGTTAATGATTGTTGTACACAGGATAAGGTTGTGAATCGCAACCCGCAGAATGACTTGACTAAACTAAAACAAATATTATGTAGTTTGTGTGTGGGGGAGGCGCGGGGTGAGTGCGTGTGCGTATGCGCGCGTGTTCGTATGTGCGTGTGTGCGCGTGTTCGCTTGTGCGCGTGCGCGTATGCTCCCCTCAACTTCCTCTTAACCATAACTGTTTATTTATTTCAAAATAGACGACAACATAGTGGTACCTGTGGTAGGCTGGTGTCGCCATTTTTGTTTACGACATTTCAACTGTGAACATAGGCATACGTAGTCACATAGTTTCAAAAAAAAATAGGCGTTATTATATTTGTAAATAATCTACACACACCCTATCCGTAATTGTACGCAATTGATATCTTTAGATAGGCCTATCTGAACAAAGATTTTAAGTTTGCAAACTGAGATGCAGATTGCGTACATTTATATTTCGATTGACAAAATGGTGATATTTTCTAGATATCTCTCAATTTCAATTACACACACTTGTGAATCGTGTCTGTGTAAATAATTTGACTATATACACAACATCGCTTTTTTGTTTGAAACTATGTGCCAGTACTTAGGTTTCCTGTTGAAATGGCATAAACAATACTGACGTTGCCAAGCCTAAAAAATACATTGTACGACTCCGCCTGCGTCATTTTTTTGGCAGTGCCCGAAACCGACGTGAAGAGATCTTGGATGTGAGAGCACTGCTAACTTGTTTGGGTACTAAAAAGCATTAACACGAAACAGTGCACAGCTGGATTATAGTGAAGCGAACAATATTATAGTGAAAGCATCGTGCGTCATCCGTGTTTTTTGTAAGAATGTGTTCACTAACGTGATTTTAGTTATGGAAGAAATTATGTAATTGTTTTATGTTGGTGTATTAGTGACATCAATCCGTTTGACAGCTCTTCTTTTGTTGTTTGTAGCGATCGTCTATAATTATTTTAAAATGTTAATTATTTAAGACAGTGTAGCTTAGGTTTAAAACTACTGTTAGCAGGAGAAAGAAAAGGATTTCAACAAAGATATAATAATATTACGTACCTTAAATTATCAAAACAAGCATTCTTTGCGATCGGTCTAAGTCTTAGTTATCATTCTAACTTATTATTATAGATAACCTGTATTTGATCTCTTGCTTGGTGAAAGCTAGATAGTTTATAAAAAAATTGGTTACTTCCAAAGCCCTATGGTTTTTCTGGTAGGAAAATACACTAAGTATAGTTGTTAAAATGGGTAATGTAATTCAATACTAAGAGAGCCTCAGAAAAAAACCTTTGACATTATTTTCTTTATCCTTCTCTTCACCTATGAAATAAATGTGCCTTCTTCCACGGTTGATTTAGGAGCAAAGGTGAACCCTAAACCTGGCAGTGACGCATTTTCCTTTTGTCTGTGATAGTGTCTTCTGTTTATTGAGGAATATCTTTTTGCGTCGTTAACATAAATAAAATAGATGTGCTCCAATAGTAATGAAACACCTTTGTAATGGCAGAACCTTTACTTTTTGTCGACAGACGGGTAGTTAAAAAGAACTACAAGTTTTCACAAAGACACAATTTCGTGCGCTGTTGCTTATTTTACAAATATGTCACATCATGTAATTCTTTGGTGTAATAACAGCAAAACCAGCTCACACATTTGAGCACACTAACGTAGTGTGTTTAAAGTAAAATTCGTTTACATTGTTATACAAATTCTAAGGATGTCGAAAATTCCCATCAGATCGGTTGGTTAAAACAATTTCTTTTTTTACCTATATCACAAACAAATATACCTTTGTACAGTAAAGGTAAAGTGAAGGTAAGTTCGTATATTACGCGGTATCACGTCTTCAGGACTGCTGAAAGCGCTATAAACTTTTCTCCTAGTATACCTGTTAATTCGAACTCATTCTCTACTTCTTTGTGAAGCTTTCGGTCACGATGTAATTAATGCACAAAGACTACTCACAAATACACAAATATCCACCATTGTCTATAGCGAGGTACTTATTTATACAGATGAGCGAACTGGCGCAACGTGGAGTGAAGGAACCCGTCCAGGGTTCGAAAAGGGAGAAAGAGGATTCGAATCTGGTATCTCTTGATTGAGAGTCAGCCGCTCCAATCACTGCAAGACCGCGCTCTACGCCGTCATCAGATGACATGCCAGCAGCATGCACAGATCATCATGACCCAATATTTCCCACGATCACGTGGTGTCTGCAGTCAGTTGTGTTGTCGTTTTTTTTCATTGAATAGATCTCGCGTCAAAGGTTTGCAGGAATTGTTTTTGGTAGGCCGCAATGGGTTCCGTGCTTTGTAGTAGCTTAATCCATGAGCCCGTGATACACATATTATTAGCCATCAAACACGCGGTCACTTTGCGTCAACTGAGTCAAAACAGGTAGGTAGTCCGCATTATCTGGAAGCGTCTGTTTATGATATCTCGACCGGTTATCTGCATCTAACGAGATACTTGTTTTTCATACGATGTCACATCGCGCTGAAATATCATAACAACACCAGCAATTGAACCAAGCTTTAGATACTGCTATTTTATCAACAAGTTACGCTAAGTGTGATAAGCCACTACCATTTGTGGGAGGTAATACCATTTGCATCGACCTATGTCGATCTTTAGTCTGGTATCTCTTCAGTGTTTCCCTCCGTCACGCAGTAATAATATTGTTTTGTTGCATGCGACATGTTTCTCATTCTTCCAGCCTTCTCTTGCATTCATCTTCTTCCACTCCTTTGTGTAAAGTAAAAGTAAAAAGGTTAGTTCTTATATAGCGCAGTATCCAGTCCTCAGGGCTGCTCAAAACGCTTTACACGTTACTCTCTGGCAGATCTGTTCATTCGAACACCATCTCGACTTTTCTAGGATGCATTCAGCTACGCTGCGGTTAATGCGCGAAAACTATTTGTACACAAACATCCACCACTGTCTATAGTCAGGTACTCATTCATACAGCTGAGTGAACTGAAGCAATGTAGAGTAAACGAACTTGCCCAAGGTTCCATACCGCCGCACAGGATTCGAACCCGCGTTCTCTCATTCGAGAGTCCGGAGCTCTTACCGCTGCAGTACTGCAGTGAAGAAGCTTACCTGCACATATCGTTGCTGGAATTACACACGAGCTCCACCCATTGCTGTAAGTGTGTCCTTGTGTAATCTTTTTGAACTTCTTTACTCCGTCATTGTTTTGTATTCTTATTGGACACCTCTTTATAAACATCAAATAGTATTTCGATGTGCCGCCTTTCGTGACCTTCATTTATTGCAGGGAAGAAAATTGAACGATTGAACGTGACACATCACTATGTTCTATGGGCAACTCGTGTCTTCTGCAGAAGTCTCATGCCATTTGCTAAACACGGTAACGGTTGCGGAATTAATTTTGCACCGTGTAGTCTTTTTCAATTCCTTTGCATTTTTACTGATTTGCTGGTTTTCCAGAGATAACCTTCTTTGATTGCTAAAGATCATAATGCAGGTCTAGGTGGATATCAATGACATATTTATATATTTATCTGCAAGTTTCTGCTGTGATGTTGGTTTAGGGAAACAGTTTGCCTTGAGCCTTCACTATACTGTCTCAATAACTCACTTTATAAGTACTGTGTTTTGTTCGCAAAGACATGTATAGGCCACATCCGTGTAATGGGTGGATTAATCGTACTATATTGTAAAATAAACAAAAACTATCACAGAATGTACATTCATATAGCACCCAGTGGGCCCATTGAAACAGCGTATACACTACCTGCTCTTCGTCTCTCACACGCCCGGAACAAGATCCATGGGTTAGAAAGAAAGACCATTACTCTGTGAGTCCAAGAGAGATTACACATTCATCCCCGGTGTTTCCCCCTGACATAGACACCAGGTAGAAGGTACTAACGTTTACCTCCCGTTGCCTGTCACTTCCGAAAGACAGAGGCAAAGTGAGGTAAACGAAATTACCTAAGTTGGCTGGTGGAATCGAACCACCGTCCCCTCGATCGACAGTCCGGCGCTCTACCGCGCGATCAACGTGGAATGAATATCATGCCAGCGTGATTTACCATTGGGTAGCAGACCTACCAAGTGTACAATCTTCTTTGGTGTTTTTTGAAGAAAATATTAGTGATAATCAGTTCATTCTCTATGATAAACTCAGCAAGTCTTTCTCCTCTCCCATTTCTCTCGCCTAGTCCATATTTCCCGATATTTCAATTTTCTTCTTCGTTTGGACAAATGCCAACTTTTGCATTGAAATCGCCCATCAGTACTACCATGTCTCTCTTGTTTACCTCGTGGACTGTTCGTTGCAGTGTATCATAAAACATTTCTATAACGTCATCATCTGCGGTGCTCGTTGGTGCATAAATTTGAATACATCTTATATTCGTGAGGTTTGCTCGTATTTGTATGGTAATAATTCAGTCGTTGACTTAATTGTATCCTAATAGTACATTTTCAGTTTTCTCTGACAGGTAGAACGCAACACCACTCATCCCTGGTTTAGTTGCTCCTGAGTATACAAACTTTCCTCCTGAATCCGGGCGAAAGTGTCCTTGTCCGGCCAACCTGTGTTCCACAATCCCTAATATATCTACCCCACATCTTTCTGCTTCTGATGTTACAATTTGTAGTGTCCCTTGACTCATTTTTCTGATGTTCCATGTTGCCACACGGATTTTCCGTTTTAGCTTTTTGCTGCTGGTTTTACTTCCCGCACAATCGGGCATACTGCCGACATCAGCTCTGGCGTTACTTTCAACATTTCCAAGCTCTTCCCCAGTATGTCTGTCCTTTCGTGGACTGAACATAGAACTAACGAATCCATCGCATATGAGCTTGGTGTTATACCCGGGACTTTATTGAACTTTGTAAAGTATCAAAAACTAAATTATTTCGGCTATGTAAAACGGCATCAGTCTCTAGAGAGACTAATAATGCAAGGAAAAGTGGAAGGCTGCAGTAGCAGAGGAAGACGTAGGAGACAATGGGAGAATGACTTAGAGGAATGGATGAGAGCAGACGTCTGGCGAGTGGGGAGACTATTAAATGAAAGAGCTGTCTACAGACAATCCATCAAGGCTGCAACGTCTGGAAATGGATAAGTAAACCCAACCAACCAGTAGACCTACAACACAGTGTTATACCTACTTGTGTCAATTTGTTACACCAAGTGGTAGCTTGTCTGGCCCAAGGACCGTGCCATAAGTAAGATGTAAGTGTGATATTCGCAGAATGACAAATCATACAGAACATAAAATCAGTCTACATTGTGCAACGTGGGAACTGCACCCATATTGACGTCATGTAGCGCAGGTTGGAACACATATATAACAACTGCATTACGCGCAGCTGCATGGATCATTCTGATACAGACGTGTTAAAGGTAGGTTATAGGGGGAGGGGGGGGGGCGGACATCATATCACCCACTGCGATACTAGACTACTCACGAATGTCATTTCGCTATTAACTAGTTAACGAGCTTTAGGAAAAGGTTAATGTATTTCGTTTTATCTGACAAATTTCTTTTTTATCAAAAATATGATTTACCTGTCTAGAGACCTTCCCTTTCTTTAAACATGCCAAGTCTCACACATTTGGTGTGTTTACAAGACTCATACATTTAGCGTCCATATCACATTCTCGCGAGGCTACCTGTAAAGCACATGGCAATTGGACTTTTCAAAAAACAATAAACCAGACATGTTTTTAGGCACATGCTGATGTATTTATTCGTATGCGTAATAGCACAGTTCGTAAACGGAGTCAGAGGGGTATTTTTCTCATTGTCATTGACGCATATAAAATGTTGTTCGGCGGAAATTTTGTAAACATTGACTGACACCTGGTTTCCTGCTGCGAAACTGGGGTCCTGCCACCTGGTGCCCTGTTGGAGAACTGTACTAAGCAGCTGTTCTACTCCAGGTGGATTCTTCCGGGTGGACCCGGTTTGGTGACATAAATCTATAGGTAATACCGACAACTTCTAGTTAACACATGTATTCGCCAGCACACTACAATAATAAACCGGCACCAAATAGACGGAAAAGTCAGAACGTTAAACGGGTAGCCAAAAACGGGAAAACACTACATCTCCCTTTTGTTCAAAGAGTCATTGTTCGCATATTTTCTTCGAAACTGTTTAACGATTATTTTGTGTGACATTTCCTTGAGTGCTTTTGCATTCTTCTAGATAGTGGGGTTTATTATGCCCATTGATCTGGCAGGTGCTAATACAACACACCAACAGTCTATTTCTTCACATAGTCTTTCATCCATGCTGGTTCCACCCTGGCACGCAATGGGCGTACGTATGGCACAGCAAGCGTGTCATGCATCACCGGCGCGTCTGGCTTCGCTCCCTCCGTCAGCACATCTTCCTCATTCCCGATATCAAAGTCGACGACAACGGGCACCACTGCACATTCCCTGTCTATCTCCGAGCTACTATTCAGCTTCTGCATACTGCATGTGCAATGTTTCTTATCTTCGTCTCCTCTCTGAAAAGTTACAGCATTGCCCTCACGGTCGAAGACTTCATACGGCTCTGTCTCAAATGGTGTGGTTAGCTTGTTCTTGTTCAGTCTGTCGCCAACCTCGATGACGCTGACTTTAGCTCCTCTCGTCTTGTCAGCTTTCTCTTTCTCATGTATTTTCCTCCTCGCATCTCTCTCTCTCTATTTACGTCCCATCAACATATCAGCTGGACTCACCCCTATGAATGTGTGTGGGATGATCCAATATTGGAACAGGAAGTTCACTAGTTCCTTCTTCCAGTCCTTCTTCTCCACCTCTGCGATCTTAATGGCCTTCATCAGAGTCGATTTAAAACGTTCCACTTCCCAGTTGCCCTGTGGCCAGTTCGGGACGCCTTTCGAGTGTTATAACCCTGGATACTCGTGAAATCCTTCAAATTCTGCAGCAACAAAGTGTGGTCCGTTGTCACTCCCCACGTTGAATGGCAGACCATGTGTGGCGAGCACGGTCTCCAAGCACAATGTTCTGAGCATTCACACTGCGCATCGACACTACTTTTGGCCACCAGGAGAAATAGTCGACGACCACCAGAGGACCGTCTGGCAGTGGTCCACAGAGATCAATTGCCATGTCATTCCAAGGTCCCTGTAGCAGCGGGGTCGACCTTATTGGCTCGGAACTTGGTCAGGCACACACCAATTGGCATGAATAACAGCCCTTGACAAGAGCTTCAACGTCCTTGTTCACTGGTGCGCACAATGCGTTGGTGTCCCTCACGAGTCTGGGCCAAGCTTGTCTTTGCAACTTCCTTGGGAGTACGACTTCCTCTCATCACAATTTGTCCCATGACCCACAACTCATCACGCACTGCCTTGAACACTGTATGCTCAAGGTCAGTCCAGTTGTCTTCTTCTGACAACAACGGATCTTCGGCCAACTCGCGTTCCATCTGCTTGGCCGTCATTGCTGTGGGAACAGAGTCCATCACAACCCAGTAGGCATAATCTTCGACGCTTCCTTTTATTGGCAGTCTACGCAGCCCATCTTCTGAGTTTGCCATCCTGGGATGTATTTGATCTTGAAACTGTATTGCTGTAGGCTTAACAGCCATCGCTCCAGTCTCGCGTTAGGTGGCTTAGCATGCCCTCCATACACCTGTATCAAGGGCTTGTGATGTGTGTGTCTTCAAACTCTCTGTTGTAGAGATACAAATGGAACGTTTCACACGTCCATTTCACGGCTAAGGCTTCTCTCATAAACTGGGAATACCTGGTTTCTGGGTTAAGAAACTTCCTGCTGGCATAATACACAGGTTTGTACTGCCCATCTTCTTGCCTTTGTTGACGGACAGCTCCCAGAACAGGCGAAGCATCAGTCACGACGCCTATGTCTGCGTCTAGCCTGTAGTAGACCATGGTCGGTGCCTCCGTGAGACGTTTCCTGACCTCGTCAAACGCCGTATGTTCTTCCTTGGTCCATGTCCACTTCACGTTGTCATGTGTCAACTCACACAGCGGCTGTGTGATCGTCGCAAAGTCTGGAATGAACTTGGAGCTGAACAGTGCTGAACCCAGAAAGCTTCTTAGTTCAGCCGCGTTTTTCAGCTTTGGCGTTGCTGCCATTGCCTTGACCTTGTCACCCGTCACCTGCAGACCTTTGTCGGACATGGTATGACCCATGAAGATTATCTGAAATTCAGTTTATTACTATCAAGACTGTTATCTACCAAGGCATCCGGTCAAGTGATGGGATGCACGCGGGTGAAAACGTCTGCGTTTGCGACACCCCTTCTCGGAGCACGTACGACGCATCATCAGCGACCCTGCCGGGAAGAGCAAGACTGTGTGGTCAAACGGGACAAGAAGGGGGTCACCACGCCATGTGGACCAAAGGCGGCGATACACGTTACGAGACAATCGGACCGACTGACTCGTGCGAGTGCCTCGGCCGAGTCACTCGTTGAGCTAGAATCGTACGGAAAGACACACGTTACGATTGGCCGTATTCCGTCGACAATCGGTCTAGTGCGGTGGTAGGGGTAGTGGCTGGTTTGATATTTTGTGTAATTTCTTGGGGCGATGCTGTAACATCACTTACGAGCATAATTATTATTTTAATTAATTATTTTGATGTCACACAGACAACTTTACATAGTAGATTTTTTAAAGAACGAGACCGATGCACTTACGTGACGAATTCAGCCGGCAGCGTTAATTTTAAGTCATGCATATTGTGTTTAATAATGATTATTTAGTATCTTTTATAATTATTATAAAATATGTACCTGCACATTGATGTTAGGGGTTATTTACATTAATCTTTGGATGGTTTCATGTCGATCAAGGTTGAAAACATCCATGTTTGTATCTTTATTGTGTAGTGCATGGTGACAAATAATGATATAATTCAACTGTAATATATTCAACTGATCTAACACTAAGAGGGAGCATATTTATATATATACATATGGTCTCAACACAAAAATAAATTTTCTCACAGATGCAGTAATATGTTCAGCATACTTGCAAACAAGCAGAACTGTCAAATATAAAACAGATTATTGGAACCTGGAACGTATACAATAAAAAATATGTGCATTCGTATGGTTATTTTGGAATTATCACTTCCAACTTTGACCGACTGCTATTACCACAGAAGTAGGATTTATGGTGGCCAATTTCTTGGTAGGGTTCCCCAACATATCTATTTATGGTAGCAAAGGCTGGGAACAATGCAAGCAAGTAAGTGAAGTTATAAAATGTTGCACTTCTGTGAGAATCGACCATATCTATATGTATGTATGTATGTATGTATGTATGTATGTATGTATGTATGTATGTATGTTTATATTCGCAATTGCTGGTCCACATGTAGATGACATTTTTATTATTTATTTGAACAATACGTATATATATATATCTACATGAATATACATATATTTGATGTTGGTTCATTACTAATGCATTTAATTTTTATTTTTCCAACTATAGTACAAACTAATAAGACAACACTATGATGCATCACATATTTTATTACACAATAAATGCACTTACAGTAAACTGTTTTAAAGCAATGTTCAATAGATGCCATACCTTCAAATATTAGGTGTAGGACAACACCATATTAAAAGTGAAACCACAACAACAAAGAGGCACATCATACATATTTGTGTCAGGAATAACAGTGAAGATCCAGATAGCATATTGACAAGGACACCACAGGCACAGGCATAATGTTCAACAATGTGTCATCTACCCAATCCCTTTCTAGTACCATCCAATGCCTAGATGTCAATATTTGTTTATACAAATGTTCACAGAAACGCTCAGATTGCCAGTAAATAGTATGAGTGTTTCCATTCTACGCGTGAAAGAGAACAAGTGAACTATGAAGTTTACTAGTTCCCAAAATTCGTACGTCGCGAAATTCCGTGGTATCTTGATAGTGTCATTTTTCTAAAATCAACAACGTTTGACTGGATGGTGACAGCCAACCAGGTTTAGTATTATAAATTATAGCTGTCAATTCAACATAAACTTTCACTGAAGCTGGCTAACGGAAGAGAAAAAAATGACTCAATACCAAGTCCAAGGACCACAAGCACAAAAGTGGGACACGCAACGATAGTAAATAGTTCTATAATTTAGTACGAAGTCGAATGTCAAACACGAATGACGTTTTTAAAAATGCCATTGCTGCCGCCTCAACATTTTAAAAGGAGTAAATTATAGTATAATTTCATGGTTGATACAAGTTTGATACAGTATTGGCACTTGCAAGTTGCAGCGATAATAAACAATACAAAGAAAGGAAATGCACAGCCACAGCCACAGCCCAGCCCCAGCCCAGGACAATGACATCAATGTTATGAATGTATTTCAGACGAGCACTGCTTTGCAGAATAAAAATGCACATTTCACTTCACGTTGACACTTATCAATATAACTATATAGCGTTTTAATTTAAATACAGTTATTTGGTAATCCAAATATCATGACGTCGCCGTCGCTACTTACTTCTGACGTTCTGTCATTTCTGACTCAGTCTGTTCGCCGTCCGTTGGCGTTGACAATTCTGACAGTGACAGACGTTCTGCGCTATAATCTTCCATTTTTTGAAACTTGCGTCACTATCCGTCATCCTCGTGAACTTTCAGACGATCCATAACCATTGCTTCTGTCATTGTAAATTGGGTTCGCCGCGTTCCACGGCGAATCTTTCATGATATAGCTCAACAAATATTTAAGGTGAGGTTTTACCGTCCGAAGTCATCGGATACCATTTTATTGAAGGAGGTCGAAGTTCAACCTTGTTGCTGTTTTCTGATTGGTCAATATCACCGAACGTCCGATGGAATAGAACCTGCTCTAAAAATATTTCGTCCGAGTCACTCGGATGCGATTGACTCGGCCAGACAGGCACACGATACGATTTCCAATCGGACGGTTTCACCCGAGACAATTGGACCGTGTATCGCCGCCTTAAGGGAATTAATCTCAGTCCCATCAACAAAACCAATCGGTCACGACCTTTACTGACACTCAACGGTGCGCCCCAACCGCACGAGAACAGGCTATGGAAGTTTCAAACACAACACGAACCAGATGGGGCTTGTACCATCAGTTTCGTGCGGTGCCGAAAATAAATGCAACAGCGACCTGTACAGGCTGGACGAGGCAGCACGCGCCTGGCTTCAGGATCTTAAATGCGACACTTGAAGACAAACTAATGGGGAAGTGTTCGGGTTATGTGTGGCAAACATAAACCGTCCTGTACTCATGATTGTGTACCGAAAACCTTTGAATCGTTATTGATCAAGCTCAACAACAAATACTAGTGGGGGCCCACTCCATCCGGAGTGTGGAAACCACACATTTATTTTACTTCTATCTACAACACCTTAACTACGGCGACTCAAATTCGCTCCAAATGTCAACTTTCTAGTATCCTAATCACTCATGGCAACGCCTACTCTATTCTTAGCCACCGCACCTGGCTTATTACTTAATATGTTGCAATAGGCTGACCTTTATAGGTCTACCTAATAATTAATTAAATAAACCCTGTTGCGTAACAATTGTCATTTGTGTTAAGGCGTAACCCCGGGCAAAACCCCCTTGCTAGATGCAATCACTCGCGAAGTTGGACGGGTTGATGGTTCACATGTAGTCATGCACATCTTGGTTGATTATCATGTCTTAACTAACTCAATATGACCTCGCAGAAACCTACTTTAAGCTCCATTTTATATTTAATGTGTCACAAGAATGACCGTCTTAAAGGGGAAATGTAACACATCCGTTTTATGTCATATAGTTCAACATATATTATATGTGTATGCATTAGTGGTGTCAGAAATGTACTCATTTATGAGACAAACTGAAAAAATTATTTGGTTCGATGCCGAAATCGGCAATCTAGAGCACTGCGTATCCATAGGCGCAGGAACAGGGGGGGATAGGTGATCTCCCCCAGGAATTTCGCTGGAGGGCAGACATAAGGTTGTCCCCCCAGTAAATGTGAGCGTGAATGTTTGTTTTTCTGTAGCGAGCGTCAATGGCGGGTGGAAATCGAGGTTTTATGAGAGGATTAAGGCGCATTTTGGCGACCATGAAAGGTGGGTGCAATTGGAGGACAGACGTATGGTTTTCTGCCCCCCTCCCAGTAATAGGCGGCGCGGCGGCGAACATGTTTCAACAGCACCCCTCCCCCATCCTCCGATGTCATGATCCGACAGCGGAGTAGTGTTGAAGCTCCAATTTGAATTTCGTTCCCCCGCTACAGGGGGTATCGCCTTCTTTTTTCGAATCAAGTTCCAAAAACATACATTTCCGAGCACAAATTGAAATATTGAGCCTTAATATATATATATATATATATATATATATATATTTGCAGATAAATCGACCAAAGAGGAACATGTATCTTTGACAAAGAATTATGTTTTGACTTTCACCGTCTTTCCATGATCACATTCGTATTTAGTCTTGCAATCGGCGTCCAGAAGTGACCACCGCAGACTCTTGCAGAGTTTATCGCCGGCGGACATGCTAAATTCCTCATCTATAACCTGCTTTTTTCTCTGACAATCCTTCCGTGGATGTATCTGAAACGTTGTTTCCTAGCATTAATAGTATATCCAGTAGCCTTTAGGTGCATTCAATTTTTAAATTTTTATGTTTTTGTATGCGATTCGTCGACTTTTCTGGGAGCAACGCTGCGCCGCTTATTGAATTACTGTGTGCAGCGGTGCGTGGCATTTCGCCACTCAAACCACTGGGCGCTGAATAGTAATGGCACCACCCACTGCCGATAATGGCTAAGTTTATTTTTTTTAAATATACCGTGGCGCTGTGCTCATCAAATCAAGGTGATGTGTACTGTAAATGGTATGTTCTTATGTTTGGGCTATGGTTGTTCATGAGCATCATCATCCTTTTAAAGACGTCCTCGTGGGTATTCACCCCACCACCCCTTTACATGGATAGATTTTCACAAGATGTAATGTTCACAGACAACAAACAGCACGAAAAGTTGTTTAACTAAAACTACCACATTACAAATCACCGCAATGTATTTTAAAATCGATTTTGATACATCACTATACATTTGATAATCTCTTTCGATGCTTCGACCACCATCATAAATTGGTTTTCCTCTGCTCGCCAGTTTCGTTTGGCGAGCAGGCTGTCCCACACATGACCGAGTCAGTATGCCCCTCGTTTCTGTTCATTGTTGCATTATATTTTGGATCCTGATGGCCTCCTTTATCCAACGTGCACATCTATCCGCCTTCCTGTCTACCACTCATACACTCTCTCAGTATACCACACAGCCGTTTCTGTTTGCGAAGTATGTTATCGCTGACTCGTTCTCAGTTGTTGTTGATCTTTTTATATTCTTTCGAGTGAAACTTCTGGTTGAGATGGTCTCAACTTATTTTTTGTATTTTACCAGTTTTGTACCAAACGTTCGTTCTGTGTCACCGATGTAAATGTTGGTGCAGCTGTTACTGGAGGTATAGACCATTCAGATGGATACTAATTGCAAAAGCCAACCAGAAAATGAGTCAAGTCGAAGTATTACTGGTCCTACGCCGTACAACAAGAGATCGTCTACATGACTCCGCTTTCGAGGTGGAATCCACACAAGACACAGTATCTTGGCAACGAATTATCTAAAAACGGCATGGCGGTTACGGCGAAAAGTCGCAAATTCGGTCTGTCACTGGACAAGGCGTTCAACCCAACACGATGTCGTTTGTCGTCACATTTGCCTCGTCCTTTGGCATCAATGCTAGTGAGCCAAATGCTTCACAAACATTCAGTCCACCGGAGTGCTCGAGCAAACAGCAAGTGCTTCGTCTGCAAATATTACTGTGTTACCAAATCTTCCTCTTTGACAGCCCCGGGGTTGTCACTTTGCGCCAGCGCAATCCCATCTTCCCCATTGCATATGGCGGAATTCCCTTTACGATGGAGGTGTTGGCCGTACCTTCGTTCCAGAGACTGCGGTGCTCGAAACGATACCCAATTCATAATTGACACAATCCGATTAAAAATTAAAATGTTTCTTCCGTTATGATGCGGCCGTTTTAGCAATCGCGCCATAACAGTAGGTATATACATTACTGATACTAACTGCCTTTGTACTCTAACAATCTGTTACGATTATTTCACTGAGATCACGTTATGGCGTTAATGGTGGAACTAACACGTGACTATTACATTTGAAATAATTGTGGTGGGTTTTTCCTTTGTTTGAAGAGTTGCTTAACAGAGAATTAGTCATGGAGAATTTCCAATATTTTTCTATTCATGTTTCTGCTGTTGGGACATATACATGTGTCCTTGGCTTAGTAACCCTAGCCCCCGTCCCACTGGTCCCTCTGGGGGCTACTGACACTAACAGTGGGATAGTGGGAATACTTATCCTTCTGCCTACACTACCTGGCTGTTCCATTCAGCGTTCTACCCCCTCAATTTTAGGTACCTGATTTGAAAAAAGAAAATAATTATATATCTGGTGCACATTGAAGGAATGTCGGACTTTCTCATTGGAGAGAAACCGTAAAAACCCTCGTTTATTTGTCGTACACAGGTAAGGTAACCAACCACTAAGAGAAATAGACATTAAATCGTAGTATAAGATAAACACATTACTGTGTTCATAGCATTGATCAAAATGTTGTTGTGAGAAAACATTACACTGTGTGATCAAAGTTGAAAATCAGTTGTTTGTTTACACACATAATATCATATGCATGCATAACTAGTCAATGAAATCAAGTGAAATTGTTCATCTTGTGTCCAATGGCTCTGAGATACGACTCAGTGCACCGGTCACACAGCATGTGTTCTAGTCCCAGTTCGTCCAAACGAGCGTTAATATTGCTGTACTTCTTCCTGCGCTTGGGAGCAGGCTGACCCGACTCTAACTGGAGGATGGAAATGAGTGATAAGGCCTCTTCTTGGCTGAACAGAACCACCTCGAAGATATTGGGGTGTATCTTGCCTGCCTTCCTCGTGAGTCGCGTGTGATACCCTTCAACGTTATTGGTGGTGCGAGGGCCGTCATATTAAAACAATCCCACATTTCGATTGGATACTGTCCGTTCATCCAGGTGCGGTCGAAGTAGGCATTGAAGTCACGTACACGAGGTACACCCGGTACTATGCTCTTGACAAATTCAAATGTATCTTTCACGTGTGGCGCTGGGATGAGTAGCATTACTAGTAACACACGAAACCAATTCCTGTCATCACCATTCTCGCTGTAGCTGCCGGATAACCCCATACTTTGATGTCTCCCCCACAGACACTGAGCGTAGTGGAAGTAGCATCCCTTGACAATCTCTCCAGGAAACACGTGTAGGCAGGCATTCATCGGACCTTTTTAGTTCACGGTACATGGCTGACTTGACACGCTGGTCCTGAGGCAGAGCAGATGCTGTCTCAGCTGGTGAAGCTGTCGCAGTATAACTTTGTTGAAGCAGTTACACCTTTTCCTGGGCGTAAATCGCCTGCATTGAAGTCGTTTCATACCTGGCTCGCTTCCTCATTTTTACCCTCAGCTCTCTCGCTTGTATTTCACCAGGGTTGGGTGGGTGATTGTGGCTATCTTCAGCTTTCACCACAGTTCCATCATCGCTGACCAGCAGACATGCTTTACACTTCACACTTTTCATCTTACTACACGTGAACGTAATGCCATTTGTCAACGCTTTTGAGTTGTGATAGGTATAACTGTTCAAAACAGCAACAGAGTGTCCCAAAGCACCTTCGATGAACTCAACGCTAGCAGCCATGTTTCATGGATTTTCTTGTTAAACATAATTTAATAAACCCATCTCAACATGGGTTTCTAAAAGCTTAACAAATATGTTATGTTTTTTGGAAGATATCACTAAGTGGGTAGACGAGGGATCACCAGATTTTCAAAAAGCTTTCAATAAAGTGCCATATCAAAGATTACTGCTTAAACTAAAGGCCCATGGCATAGGAAATAATACAATTAACTGGATAGAAAAATGGCTGATTGACTGAAGACCACGGGTAGTTGTTGATGGGAGGCTTCAAACTGGAAATCAGTTTTGAGTGGAATACCACATGCATCAGTACTGGGATCTATATTATTCTTAATAGATATCAACGATTTGGACGATGATTTAACAAGCAAGGTATTGAAATTTGCGGATGATACAAAAGTGTTTAGAAAGGCGCTTTACAAATTCATTGAAGCAATACATACAAATACATATTTAAAAAAACGTCAAAACATAAAAAACTAGTATATCTATATAAAAAATTACGGAAAATTTAAACTAGATGTCTAAGATATATAAATAAGTAAATAAAGTATATATAAATAAAGTAATTATAAAATAAACACCTACATAACTATCTATGAACAATACAGGTGTTTTATATAAAATGTCATAAATAATTAAAACTCTACTAAAAAGCTTTACAACAAGTAAGTATTTAACTGTCTTTTGAATACATCCGTCGATGGAGCCTAGCGAATGGATAGGGGTATGTCGTTCCACAGTGTGGGTGCTGCCACAGAAAAGGCCTTGTCCCCCAGTTGCGTCATTGACATGGGCACACTCAGCAGCAACATGCTCTCAGACCGAAGTGATCTTCTCGGATTGTGTTGCACCAGCATGTCTTTGATGTAGGATGGGCCTTCGTCGAGGATTGCCTCGTAGGTCAGTCTGAGCAATTTGAATTGCACACGATACCTCACAGGCATGTAGTGCGCGATGGACTGGCGTGATGTGAGGTCGTCTAGGGACACGGGAAACTATGCGTGCGGCTGTGCTCTGCATTCGTTGTAACTTGGCCAGCTACCATGCGTAGAGGCCATGCAGTAATCCATTCAAGTAGTCCAGTTTTGACGTGACGAGGGCGTGGGTGGCTATCTGTGCCGCGTTCACATCCAGATATTTTCGGTAGATAGAAATATGTTTTTTGTAGTTAAGAAAGATAGAAGGGCTAGAGGACATGTAGTTACATCAGTAAAGGAATAGTGTAAATTATATATAAGAAAGTTCTCATTTTCACAAAGGCCTGTAAATGAATGGAACAGATTATCTGCTGATTGTGTGGGTGCTAATGGCGTGAATATGTTTAAAAATCAAATCGACACATAACTCAGAAGGGCGGGATACACGTAGACTCTCGATAAGCCAAAGGGCTTCCTTGTCCACCTGCCATCTAGAACTAATTCCCTGGGTGGCAGTCTTGTTAAATAGTGTTAATTGAGTCATTCCGAACTCAATTATGAGATTCAACATGACGCTCAGGCCAGCTAAAGCAAACGTATCCTTTCCTTATTGGCTAGAAATATATGAACTGGCAAGGATGGAATATCACAAATCCACAATCAATTGTTTGTTAAGTTAAAAGTGGGGACAATTGAACTTTCTATTGTAATAGCTTATACCTGGATCAGGGCAACTAGCTTTCATGTACGAGTTAAATTGGGTTTTGCTCACATCAAACAAGCTATATGTAGAGGTTACCTTACCTATTGGGAGAGTGAGCTTTCAACACCACAAAAGTGATGTGTGGAAGTTATATGGGACTCCAAATGATTAACTCCACCTACAATTATAAATATATAAAAAGAGGGTGTGTGTTAAACCAACAGCATACTGATCGGGGGGCTACTGGCACTCAATTCTCACACCTCGGAGGGCTACAGGGACGGGGGCTAGATACACGGGGGCTAGTGGGATGACACCGTGTCCTTATGCCGGGTCACTTATAGTAGACCACCGTCATATATGCATATTACGAATTTGAAACAACCAATGTCTCACACAGCAAATGCAACAACACCTTTCGCGACAGCCACAGGCAAATGCATGTGCACTTTGCTGCGAATGAATGGTTTTCCTGCCCAATCCGCATACAAATAATACTTAATTTGCGACCAGCGCTAGTTGCTCCTTAATGCGGTGGAAAATTCACTAAGCAACCAGACGAGAGTAGGAATATTCCAGCGTACATCCGGTTCACTGAAGCCACTGGCGAGTTACCGATTCGTGACTGGATAAGTGGACTGGTCAAGCCATAGATTGTTTACTGAAGACGTGAAACCTGTTAATATCCATTAGACAGTTTGAAGCAAGACCGTACGGAGCTATTAGAGCGCGTATAAATGTGGTAACAATATGGAACACGTCATACTTCGGGTTGTGTTAGTTGTCTTCATCTTGGAAGGAGGTAAGGCATAATGTATTTTGCCTACTCTTCGATTTGTACAAAATTAAACATAGAGTTAAAAAATGACTACACCTTACAGGTGCATTTAAAAAACTACACGAATAAATATTACATTGTTTTGATCAAGTAGCTTAATAACATTTAAATGCGCGTACTTACTTATTATACATTAATTTATTATTTGTTTATTGCTACACAATTGTTTATTTGTTTATCGCTACAAAATTATCATAGGGAGAAGCCATTATTGATCTCCTCAATTCAGGACGCTGTTTATTGTGATTTACCTTTACCGATATAATATATATATATATATATATATTATATGCAATATGTTGTATTATACAATGATAGAATTTGTGCTGTTGGTTGTTGGAAATAAATTACTGATTTATTGATTGATTTAGCCATTGGTATCACCCTTTGACAACTGACGACAGCTTTTGCTGTCAATATCCAGTCACATCTACCAAGAATATTGGTAATACCTTTCAAGGAATAATATTGTTCACTCCATATTATCAGTGAAATTCTAATAGTATCAAGCCATTATTGATCTCCTCAATTCAAGCTGTTTATTGTGAATTACCTTTACCGATATTGAGAGTATAGTAATATTATATATAATATAATATATATAATATATATAGTATACGCTATACAATATTATATATATATATATATGTAGGCATAGATGGTATCTAAGTCTATGGTATCTATAAACAACATTATGTGCAAGCATGTCAATAACTTACAGAGCCAGTTATCTCAATCTAAGAAACTCCCCTATTTATTGTATGCGAAACGCAAACGCGCACACGCACACACATACATACGCACACGCACACATCCACACGCACATTCAAACGCACAGGCACACACACGCACACGCAAACGCAAGCGCACGCACGCACGCACGCACGCACGCACGCAAGCAAGCAAGCAAGCACGCACGCACGCACTACACACACACACACACACACACACACACACACACACACACACACACACACACACACACCAATATACGTGTATTAGCTGCTTACAGAAACTTGTAATGACGATGGACGTTGAGCACGTTCTTTAAGTGGACGCCGGCGTTAAACAAGACTTCGCATTATCCACATATTAATACGCTAACTTGGATGCAGCGTAAGTGCATCCCATCCTAGGTTCCTATGTCCACTCGCCTATTCCTATGTTCACTCGCGTCCTCGGACTATTGCCGTCTCATCTGATTGTTTGCAGGCGATTGTTGCGAGATGGGCTGGGAAGAGAACAGAGGCATATGTTACCTAATCGTTGACACCCCGAGCACCTGGCTGGAAGCTCGAGACACCTGCGACGTCTACGGCGGCAAACTTGTGCACATAGACGGCGTCGATGACCACGACTTCATGCGTTCCTTGTTAGTGGAAAACGGCTACAGTGACGAGTTGTTCTGGACAGCAGCTACCGATATTGCTAATGGTAGGTGTTGACATACGCTTCACTTATTCACCTAACATATGGTACCATAATTGTTTCGGTCTATAATTCCCAAATCGAACAATTGTATTTTAACAGGTGGGCGAGTATTCGCAAAAACGCACTCTTTGTCAATTATTATTCACACAGTCTAGAGGAATTTGGGTCTGAGGGACGTTTCCATAGTAGGAATTGCCGTAGAATTCAAATAAACAGTCCTTACAAAAATCCGTTTAGGATGTTTGTTAGAATTTGCACCATCAGAAATGAACCAACCCGAAATCGCAGGTCAATTCGTCTTATTAAAATGTCAACATTTTGATTGAAGAAATCCATTGCCACCACTGATATCAACATACTAGATATCACAAGAACGAGTGGCTGCTACTAGTTCTTTGGAAACGCGGGAATTAGTTTTATTTGTGTTACATGTAATATTTGGTAACGTTGAGTGTGACCGTACCCACGCTGCGAAAGAGATTACAAAACATTTTCGTCACCACGCCGCCTATTACAGGTGGGGGGGGGGGCAGAAAACAATATGTCTACCCTCCAATTCCACACCCCTTTCACAACCGACAACAATACACATATTTATATTGTTTGCATAATGAAACTTAGAATTTTGGTCTAGATTTAGTGTTTTGTACCTTATAATCAAGACTATTCCATATTTTTATGAAATTATGTATAGGTAACCTAGATGAAAAATGTTTTCTGGGTTTCTCTGTATGTAAGAGGTTATATTGTCTGGTAAGTCTGATATTAGTGGCTAAGTTCTTTTTGGTGTATAATCTTTAAAGGATTTAGGCAGTGTGTTATGTTGATAGTCATACATAAATAGTAAGACGTTCAACCTGTATATATCACCAAATTTAAGTATATTTTCAGATTTAAAAATGGATCGGTGTGACTGTTGTACTTTTTTTAAATTAATTATTCATATAGCGCGTTTTTGTAAAATGTCTAACTTGCTTACAGTATTTCCATTTCCCCATACTTGTACACCGTAAGTTAAATGACTTTGCATTAAAGTAAAATAGAGGGTTTATAAAGCATTATGTGGCAGAACATTTTTCAATCTATTAATTGCAAAAATTGCTCTAGATGTTTTAGAACTGAATAAATTAATATGTTTATTTCATGTTAAATGTTTATCAATATGTATTCCCAAGAACTTCACAGTTTCTTCTTTGTTATGTTTCCCAACACGATTAATAACTTCCCTGTTTGTTTTAATACAATTATTTACCTGGTATTTGCTATTTGGTGTACTAAATATGCAAAAGTGTGTATTTTCAATATTTAAAGACAATTTATTGGCACAAAGCCAGTCGTATAAATGTATCAATGCTTGGTTTATACTGTTTATTAAAGTGTCAACACGAAGACCTGATTAGTATACAGTTGTGTCATCCGCAAAATACAATAAATTCAAAGACGTAAAGATAGTTATATCATTGATATAAATTAGGAATAAGACTGGTCCAAATATGGAACCTTGGGGTACTCCATTTTTAATATTTTTTGCGGTGATTGACATTTATGTATCTCAGTATATAGTTTTCGATTTGATAAATTACTGGCAAACCATTTATTACTTATTCCCCGAAGTCCATACAAAATTATTTGTGCAGTAAAATATCGTGGTTAATTGTATGAAATGCCTCTGAAAGGTCCAGAAACACAGCCAATGTAGGGTCTTTTGTTTTTGCATCTACAATATCATTATTCCTCATGTTTATATAGCGATAATTTCACAGACCAATCAATCAACCTGCGTCACACATTAGCTTTCGTCATCAATAGTATAATCCGCAATCTCTCTCATTGTGCATCGTAAACTGGCACTCGTCGCCAGTAATACATTAAGAATGTAGTAAGACAATCAACTACAGAATACCTTTGCTCATTCCTTTGAACACGGCTTTATGTTTTGCTCCACTGCACATTTTTGTGATTTAGACTGAATTGTCTCTTTTGTCACCACACGTTTTGTGATGTTTTCAATATCTCTAGAGGGACACTTTATATTTGATCCGCTCGGCGATGACGTCACATGGTCGAACTGGGGCAACGCCCAGCCAAACAACGGTGATTCGAACCATAAAAACGCGGACTGTGTCGCCATCAGCTTGAGTGGTCGGTGGTGGGACTTCGCATGTTCCACTGACTTCCGGTTCATCTGTGAAAACGAAGACCAGGAAACAACGACCTTGTCGCCGACGACGGTGGACGGAAGTAGTGAAAGACGCATCCATTACAGCGGTAAGATTTGTTGACGGCGCTGAAGTCTCTCTGCAATGTTGTTGTTGTTATTTGTTGTTTTTGTTGTTGTTTGTTGCCTGTGGCTCTCCTATTTTGTTGACGGCGCTGTATTCGCTCTACAATGTTGTTGTTGACAATATTATACGTTCCATGTGTTCAGCACACTTTAATCGACCTCACACCAACTTCTTCTTGAAACTCTTTATCACATCAGCTTCACCGTTCTAATTGCGCAATCGCAAACCGTGTTCAATACTTGATCCGCAGCTAAAACGTGTGGTAGTCAAGTCAGCTGACACAATTCCGTTTACATTTTCTTTACAAAGTCATTATATGAACACATAAACATATCATATAAACTGCGGCACGTGGGCCGAACTCAACAACAATTTAGAAAATTCAAACCCATTTACGTCGCTCTCAGTTTCGGAAGTAACCTCACTGACGTACGAATTAAACAACATCAATTATTTAATGGTGTATCCATTTTCAGATAAGGTTTGGTGTAAACGGTTAGTAGTTAGATAACGATCAATACCGTCATTCACCCAGTTTTGTTATCTTGTTTCCAGATGTCTACGTTCATCGGCTTGACATTGGATGTCCACAAGGTGATGAATTGGATCGAGCGGACCTGCCAAGTGTCATTATATGCGCGCGCAGCTGCTCTCAGCGACCCGAGTGCAAAGCGTTCACCTATCGCGGCCAGACGGGCGGATGCAGGCTGTATGCAGGGTGTGCTGACGACGCAGACCCTGAAGCGGCATGTAGAGTCTACGTAAAGCAGTAACGGCCATCCTCACAAGCCAGGGGTGGTAGCACTATTCTACCCCTGGCTGATATCCTATGTCAGCGGTTCTTAACACCCTGGGTCGCGACTCAAAGTTAGGTCGCCAAGCCATTTTGAGTGGGACGTGCTATTAACTGTCCGAACGTTTCATGATTATTACAAAAAAATGTATGGCAAATGTTGCATGAATCTGAATCGCCATATGATAGATACACAATAACATGGCTTTTCAAATTCACTCGATTGTTTGCGTAAATTGCTCGTCTCGCATGCCGCGCAGAGTTCGCGCCGCGACGTCGCTTCTACAGTCCAAAGTTACATCGTACTGACGTCGCGACGCGCGCCGCCCCAGCGAGTCTCCAAAAATGGCCTCCGTCGACAAACCAGTGCATACACGGCGCTGATTTGGCGATTCCCCGTATTCGACAAACAAGTTTGTTCTCATGCATTAATTATTTATGTTATTTCTGCTTTGCCTATTTTACCATTTATCACAAGATAACTGTCTGAAGGTCGCCTAGCAAGTCCTGCGACCGGAATTAAGAACCGCTGTCCTACGTAATGTATGGCAGTTCGCTGGATCAACTGTACTCCGGCCCAGTTGATGTTTTTGCCGGACGCGATTGTGTGACACAAACGCATGCGCACCATACCAAGTAGCAATTCCAGGAAATCCCAGTAGACTTGCCTGACCACAATCATGGTAATCTCGTTTTGTTACGATTAACCACTGTTCCTCTACCCGGAATTAGCCAGCGTAGTAATCTGTATCTGAAATTCTGCTCTGTCAAACGTGGGAAAATGGGAAATCATTGAACATAAAATACTGATGTAGCCCACCTCGGCATTGCTGCCAATAAAACTTGTTTAGAAACTGGATGTTTTTCCCATTTCAACTTGCTGCGGGGTCGAAACTTTGGCACTGCGAATTTTTTTACTAAACACTATTTGCCGGGAAGTATATATATCATCATAATATTTATTATCGTCTTAAGAACGTTATATTAATATATGACGGGCAGTGGCTACTGAAACCCGTGTAACCAGTAGTGCCAGTGGCTCCCCAAGACGGCAACGACCAAACATGAATAACACTCGCATCGACTGGGTGTTACAACTGACACGACGCTTGACTGTCAAGATATAATTGATCGCTTTGCGTACCGTTAAACTAAGCTGAAGGGTAGCACTTTGACATTATATTGACTCAGGCGAGTCAGTTTTAGACACCCCGCCAGAGAATTAATATCTGAGAATCGTGACAGTTACTCCACCTAACGGGTACTGTTTAGACCAACATTCATCAGTATTTGGCCTACATAAGGAGGAAGCTTCCTGCTATGTCTCCACGTACAAATGGTTGGTCTGATGCGCAAAACGTATTATGTTTATGGTTATGTTTATGTTTAGGGTTAGGTTGAAGGTGCGTTTGATTCGATTTACACAAGGTGTTTACATGCATTTGTACGTGGATGAGTATTTTAACAGCGCCCCCTTACACATAGACAACACGATAACGTCGTGGGAACAGCAATACCGATTTCTACGTGGATCCTAAAAAAATGAAACGTGTACGTACTTGCACAGCTGGATTGTCATAAAGAGCAAAAAGCGTACTGAAATAATCGTCCGTCATCCTTGTTTGGTGTTAAGATATGCCTCTTGACGTGTTTTGCTTAAAACATTGGTGACTTTTGCGTCTCGGCAAGATAATGTTTATTACCTTGTTTATTTCGATTTTGTTTAATGTTCAACATGTCCAATGTTGTAGAATTGGTAGCTTACTTAAACTATACCTGCCAACTCTCCCTTGAAATCCGGGAGTCTCCCTGATTTTTGGTGTATGTCCCGGTCTCCAGGAACACAAGTAAATCTCCCGGATTTTCTCTGAAAATCTCCAACACCACCTCCCGATCTTTGAGACAGTGCGAAGCCACGGCAGATGTGCTAAGACTTGCTGAACCGCTGAATTTCCGGCACAAAATCTACAACGGCACCCTCTCCTCCGTCTTCCGATGTGAAGATCCGAGACAGCGCGACGAGACAGCGCGACGAGACAGCGCGTCACGGGAAGCGGGCCGAATCGCTGATAAATCTCCCTGATTTCAACAAAAAGGTGGCAGGTATACTAAAATGTAAACAGTCATGGTTGTGGGGCGTGTCCCCTAAACGTTAACACAAATTGTTTGACAATCGACAAGAAGCAAGCAGACGATCAACCAAATGAGAGTTATTCATAAATATGAAACAACCTTGTTCAATACATGTTTGCCGGGTTCTGACGAGACACATTTAACAGTTTATATTGTTTTATGTTTCTCCTGCATTAATTAGAGACCATGTACTGCAATATCTCTGCAACAATTTCTACATTAATAAAAAACTATGACTTAAAATATATGAATATCGTTGTGCCTACTGATTGTGTTATCATAAATGACATTAGTGAATATTTAGTATTACCTGTGTCACCAGTTTTGTGTGCTTTTATATATTTATTAATATATTTAATGTCTAACTTAGTGTGTTTTACATGTTATATTAATAGTCTATTAGTTTATTTGTATCAATTCATTTTTACAACGTTTTGATGTACAACGTGATAATTAGTGCTATGCAACTGCATTATCATTGTTCTAAACAGACGCCCAGAAAGGGTTTGAATCTTAAGAAATGTAGCCTCAAGATCTAATATCAGCTACAAAGTTGGCGAAGATGTTGTGGAATATACGTCAACCACATAATCATAGGTCAGCCTGACATAACGTTAAACGCAGCAAAGTCAGGCTGACATGTTCTTCCGTAGATATCCGGTGAGTAATGTAGTTGACGTACGTTCTATAACGCATAGGTTTTCATGTTGAATAAAAAGGCAAACTCTTTCGCTGTTGTGCCAAAATGTACCGCTGTCAAAACTGCTGCGAAATTAATTATTATACGTAGGTCTATTTTGTTGAATAATGTATTTAGCAAAAATACATATGATATTAATCATGACATATTGACAACATTCGTTACACCACCATCTGTCTATTGGTTTCATGTCTCCAAGTAATTCATATGACGTTTATACATACACCCATTAATGACGCAAAACAAATAATGTAATTATCACCAATATATACTTTCTCTTTACCCCAAACTCGTTTCAGTTGGCCAGTTACGTTCTGCTGTCAACAATTACGCTATGCCCGTAATTTCTCGGTAAAGCAAAAGTACCACCACAGTGACGTCATCTGGAGAGTGACCCACCAATCGTCCACTGTTGTCATTTTTCTCCGACATCTGTAATTAATTACCTTGGTTTTATAAGTCCATTGCCAATTGGAGGGTCATAGGCCAATGGTCCTCAGAAGCAAATGAACAACATAAGGAAATGGACGTCAGTAACTGGGAAGAGATATCCAGTTGCCAAAAATAGCGTATACACATATATAGACGATGGTATGTAAGGCGCGGTCGGCAGAGTACTGGCTTTACGACATCCGGTCCAGCCAAGATTTATCATACGCTTTCAGGGGTTAGGACACTGTTAGACTTCCTGCTTGGTTACAGACGAAAAAGAGTGCAGTATATTTTTGAGAAATGACTTTTTACAATATTCACGTGCTCTGACATAAGTGCACTTGAGTAGTCAGATTTCTAGACGTGATTGTAGAAGCTGTTGACAGTAAAATGGTGTCTTTTTATCTGATTTTACTAAACGGAAGGTTATCTGGCAGCAATTTGGCTAGTTGACACTTTAGCCGGATTACTGCCTGCATCCATTTGTAAATATTGACGGGTGTCATACATACAGGCATTTTGCAAGAGCTACATATATTAGATTTTGACTAAACTCGACCAGCATGTCAATGAGATGATATTAACAGCAGGTGAGAAGTTTAAGAAACTTTATAGGTCACGTTTTCTTATTATCACACAAAACATTAACATGGTCGCCAATGGGAAAACTAACAGTGTGCTGACCCCTTCACTTGATATACATTCGGTGAAACTAGTTTCCTGTAAACTGTCACTCGGTCAGAAGAAAACACAACTCGTCTACAGCGCGTGCACACACACACACACGCACGCACGCACACACGCACACACGTACACACACGCACACACGCACACACGCACACACGCACACACGCACACACTCACTCACTCACTTACACACACACACACGCACACGCACACGCACACGCACACGCACTCGCAGACGCACACGTACTCTCACTGGCACACGCACACGCAAACACACACACAAAACACACACAATCCCTATTAATAAACAACTCATATTACCAAAAATAGATAAGCGAGCGAAAAATGAACAACTCAGATATGTCCAAAACATGAAATTCTATGGTCGCTAGCACCCTCACGGCTCGTCCTGTCCCGACGATCTTGGTATCATTTGAAAGGATGCACTTTTTGTTATTCTAGCGTCATCTAGATTTCTCGGTAACCGTTCAAAGAACACTTATAAATGGACCTACAATCACGCCGTTTTCGTTGTTGGCGGCAGGTACTCAGTACAATAATCTTCCGATTGCGGCGCTGTTTTCCTCATTTGCATAGGTTCAGACATGCGCACTTCACCATTCCTTGATTTCATGTTATAAGCTCCACCCACTTTTAAACCGCGGCGAAACTGATGTGCTTTGATTGCAGCGAAACCGATATATATCTATACGTCGGCGTGACGTCACAATAACGTACGCCTCCCAACGGGTCAAAATTCGTTGCGTTGGTTGGTTGATATATGTGACTGTGATGTCACGCCTACTTCGCGTATGTCATTTTAGCAGCTGTTTGAAAGTGGGTGGAGCTTATATCATGAAATCAGATTGTGGTGCCTCAATCGGTAGATTGGTGAACTGTGTCGACGAAACAACATCGTTCGCAGTGTCTAAGACACCGGAACGGGCCCGGTTGTAGGTCCGTTTTAGTTAATTTTAGGAATGATTATCAGGAAACCATGTATATGGTTGAATAGCAGAAAGCTTAAACTTTCAAACGACATCAATATTGTTGGGATCCGACGAACCGTAATGGTACTAGCGATCGTTAAAAAGGGTTTTTTGGAACGTGTTTGACAGTTGTTAATTTTTCGCTCGCTTACTTTTTTTGATATTACTCACCTATCAAGTTAATATTTTGGAAGAACACAACACTCATGCTCATTTGATTAAGGCTGAGGTATTTCAACACATCTATAGTCAAGATGCCCGATACACAAGTCATATCACTCACCTATCAAGTTTATATTTGGGAAGAACACAACACTCACGCTCATTTGATTAAGGCTGAGGTATTTCAACACATCTATAGTCAAGATGCCCGATACACAAGTCATATCATTCACCTATCAAGTTAATATTTTGGAAGAACACAACACTCATGCTCATTTGATTAAGGCTGAGGTATCTCATGTTTAAACTCATAACAAAGTTAAAGCCATGTCCATATATATAGTCTAGTATCCGAACGAAAGGCCTGCTCAAACCGCTTTACACTTCACTCCCCCCATAAGACCTGTTCAATCGAAAACCATCTCGACTTCTCCGGAAAGCATTCAACAAACTCTGCAATTAAGGCACGAAGACTATTTGTACACACATATTTACCACTACCTACAGCCATGTACTAATTTATACAGCTGAGTGAACTTGGAGCAACGTGGAATGAAAGAACTGTCCCAAAGTCCGGAAAAGCAGCAAGAGGGTTCCAACCCAGAAACTGGGGAGCCTAGGGTCTAATCGCTACACCACCGGGCTCCACTCAAACATATTTAGGCTCTTATACGATGGGACCTCGCTTTAAGGTCACCTCAGTAATACAGCCACCTCGCAATTAAGGTCACCAAAGTATTTCCACATACAGTAAAGAATAGGATATTAGACCCGCTAATACGGTCACCTCGCTAGTCAAGTCAGTAAAGTATAGGATATTAGACCCGCTAATACGGTCACCTCGCTAGTCAGGTCAGTAAAGTATAGGATATTAGACCCGCTAATACGGTCACCTCGCTAGTCAGGTCAGTAAAGTATAGGATATTAGTCCCGCTAATACTGTCACCTCGCTAGTCAGGTCAGTAAGTATAGGATATTTGTTCCGCTAATACGGTCGCCTCGCTAGTCAGGTCAGTTTTTTTCTGTCCCAAAGGCGACCTTAATACTGAGGTTCCACTGTATATTATTTCTTCTCGTCACACCTCCGTCTCAAGACTCATCCGTTCTAGATGTAGTCACTGCCAGCATCTGTCTGCTGAGGCGATGCAGCCTAACACCTCGCATACTTGCTGGTCTGGATTGATTTATATTATTTACATATTAATGTATTACATAAAAAAACTTACCTTATATGGTTTTGTAGGTACATAATTATGTACACACATATGTGACACATACATGCATGTCCACAGTCGATACACATGTCGTTGAATGACACATGTAATTTAATTTACGTTGGTATTTATTATATGTTCTGATATTGTTGTAATCAATACCTTGGTTTTATGTTTTTAAATCTAAAAAAATCTATAAAAAATCTATCTTTACCACAAACTTGGCACTAAAGCCCTTTTATGAACTGCATGTCACTGTGTAAATGTGTTATACTATCTATTTATGCAATATGACTTCATTCGTGTTATGTCTTCATATTTCCATTTTGTCACACATACTCAGTTGTCAAGTATTCTCCAATGTACACTGTGCCATTCAATTATCAGTTTGCCTCATGGTGTTACATTGCGTAAGTTTATACTGGATTGCGACGCCTTGTTGTCATCTTTTATTTGCGTCAAATCTAATAAAACGTACAATTATTACATTACCTAATTATAGGTAGTGCTCGAAATAAGCCCAAAGGGGTTTCCAGAGAATCTCCCGAGTTACTTGGTGAAACACATTTGTAATATCACTGTAACCGAGTAACCAAATAAACTTCACTTCAAAAACATTCAAAATGTGCAGTCGTTAAGTCGTCAACACGGAGCGCCGTCTGGTGAGGAGGCAGCTTCTCCGTCATTCGTACCTTTTCGCCACACCGTGTACACACGCAGCAATAGATGTCAAACTGTAACGCGATGGTGATTAATGTATTTAGCAAGAATGACAAGATATACGCACTAATAGGTTATACCTCGAGCTTGCAACACGATCTCTAACCTTTGCCACCCCACCACACAACCTTATATAATTATCAGTGCCAGACAACGACATTTCTTAAACGTATGTTACACGGGATGGTTTCATAAGTTATCAAAGCCATAGAAAACGTACATTATTTAGTACCATCACCAGCCCTTAACACCTAGGGTGGCAATAAGGTAGCGCGTGTAAAATATACACTGAAGTGACTGAACCGAATACTGAAGGCCTACATTTAAAATGTTACTGGCCTGACAATTGAAGTATAATAATTTATGATAAACGTGTTTTATTCAAACAACTATTTTCTGAAGAATAAAATGGACAATGCCTAAGTGTATGTGTGTGTGTATGTGTGTGTGTGTGTGTGTGTGTGTGTGTGAGTGTGTGTGTGTGTGTGTGTGCGTGCATGTGTGCGTGCATGCATGCGTCGGCTTATGTGTTTATATATGTGTGTGTGTGTGTGTGTTGGTATGTTAACGTTTTCTTCCTAGACGGTTTACGTATCTGGCGCCAAACCTTGCGGGATTAATCAACAATTAAGGGTTAAGGGTTCTTACCGGTTTTAGGTTTCGCACTGGACGCTAGCCGGACGTAAATGAACAACAACAGTTTTTGCATTATAACAAACTACTTCGAGAAACCGTCTTCTGAGTCTGTGTGAATGTACGTCATCCTTGACGGACATTTGTGCTAGTGGTGTTTATATGACGTCACAAAACTGCCAGGTTCTGATACCCATAGATGTTGCAGCACGCAATAACAGTTTACTAGTTAGCGATTGGTTGTTTTGTTAAACATGGTGGCAGCCAAGCACCACCTACTCACCCACCTGTACGTAATGCCATAATTTTATTTAAAGTTGCGAACATATGCGCCCACCCCTAATACTCCATTGACTAACTCATAAACCGTTATAAAAGACTCTTAGCGTCTTATCTTCCCACATTCATTTCAGCAGTCCAGAAGATGACGATCATGTCTCAAAGCATCACGATGAAGGTACATGTTTAGTTGTCGTTGGATTATAAAACGTTAATTGTACGCTTATATGTGATATTTGTTGGTGCTGTACATAAAACTGAAGACATGGTACATTTGTAGGACATATATGTAAATTCGTATACTATGAATGATAAAGCCATTTGCGTCTTGACTTATTTGATTCCCTGAATTAATATACACAAAACAACCAGGAATGACCGAGCGATATGTTGGTAGTCTCGAAGAATAATTTTCTACAGGATATTTAACAACATTGCCATCCAGAAAATTAACTCTAGGCAGGTGGACAAGGAAGCCTTTTTGCTTATCGAGAGTCCAATACTTTTTTTTATCTACGTGTATCCCGCCCTTTTAAGGTATGTGTCGATTTTATTTTTAAACATATTCACGCTACTAGCACCAGCACAATCAGGAGATAATATGTTCCATTCTTTTACAGTCCTTTGTGAGAACGATAACTTTTTTTATATCTAATCTACACTGCGCCTTTACTAATGCAACTTCATGTCCTCTGGTCCTTCTATCCTTCTTAACTGAGAAAAACATTTCTATCAATATTTTCATAACAATTAAATATTTTAAACACTTGTATCTGATCTCCTCTCAATCTCCTGGTCTCTGGTGTTGTTAAACCGCATTTTTTAGGCGTATTTCGTAACTAAGATCCCCCAGCTTTGGTATCATTTTAGTTGCTCTCCTCTGTACTCTTTCTAGCATATCTATGTCCTTCCTGCGATATGACCTCCACGCTTGAATACAATATTCTAAATGAGGCCTAACTATTGTTTTGTACAGTGGTATTGTTAGTTCTTTTTCCTTATACGTCATGTTTCGCCTAATTAATCCAATGATTTGATTTCCCTTTGAAGCGACAATACCGCACTGCTCTGAAACTTTCATATCAGCACTAATGGTTAACCCTAAGACCTTTTCATTTACATTAGTACTTAGTACAGAACCTCCCACTGTATATTGTACATCTTCTTTCCCATGTCCTGAGTGGAGGCATTTACATTTCTCAAAATTGAACAACATTTGCTATTTTTCAGACCATTTTATCAACCTGTCAAGATCATCTTGTCAATGCTGTCTATCTTCATCACGTTTAATCCTTCTAAACAATTTGGTATCACCCGCAAATTTCAACACCTTGCTTGTTATATCATCGTCCAAATCGTTCATATATATTTAAGAATAATATTTGTCCCAGTACTGATCCCTGTGGTACCCCACTCAAAACTCGCTTATCAGAATTTATTTAATAATAATAATCTAATTAGCTATTTAAAATAGTTTAGTCAACTGTGTTTATGCTATTCCCTGTCTATGTAGTCTTTAAGAAGATTGCCTTGTTTATTTCGGTTACAGTTTTTGGTTATAGTCACAGCTGACTGTCTATCCTATCAGAAATGCTAACGTTACCGGTAGTGACCTAATTTAAATACAATCAATTACTTTACGCTAGACTGCCTTATTTATTTAGGTTATATCGCGCCCTAACGAATACGTGGGACACTAGCTACATAAACTTAGTTCGCCAGGTTATCGCAAATGCTTAATTTTAACAACAAAGCTACCTAATCAAAATGTCTTGCAGGTACTGTCTTACACAAATATTATCTTATGTAAGTAGTTTTATGTTTGCTACTTTATCACCTATATATTCTACCACATAATGAGGTTTGTTAAATCTTCTTTACAAACTTATTGTAGGCTAACTTACCCTATTATCACTCACTAGACTAAGGTGTTCTAAAATACTTTATCTAACTAACATTAAGCACAACTGCTACTCAATATATGTTTACTGCTACTTTATGAATGATATTAAGGCAAGAATAACACTTATCAATCAGTAATTCCACTTGTTTATCAACTTTTCTGCACCACCAATTTGAACGATCTATCTCCGCCAAATATAGCTTCGAAAATCCCAAATACTTAGCTGATAGATATAACGTTCGGGATAGTTGGTGCCCGATATATCAGGGGTTCTGCCTTCATAAGACAACAGAGTCTCATCTGATCTTTAGTAGTATTGATCTACATCGACGAAAAATCATCGGATATGACTGCTCATTAACTGAAAAACATTTTGCCCGAGGCGACATCTGTAATGCTGTAGAACAGGACCTTGTGTTCTTCAAACTTGTTTTTCAAACATTTCTAGCTGCCTGTTTTTTCTGGAGCGCGGCGGTGCAGGTTATAGCAAGTCGGATTCTCAATCAAGATAATCCGGGTTCGAAGCATGTGCTACCGTTTCGAACCTTGGGCAAGTTCGTTCACTCCATGTTGCTCCAGTTCACTCAGCTTTAAGAATTATACGAATTAATTATATCCATTGGTGGATATTTGTGTACGAATAATCTTCGTGCATTAATTGCAGCGTGGCTGAATGCTACCCATAGAAAAATGGTGTTCGATTGAACAGGCCTGCCAGCGAGTGAAGTGTATAGCGCAGTCCTACAGACTGGTTACTACGCTATATAAGAACTTATCTTATTTTTATGTCTACATGAATGTTGTATACTTGTATTTTAGTTGACTTTGCTGTGCGTCGTTGCTCTGACATTGTTTGGTTGCACGGTGTCGGTGCCCGACATTCCGGAGAACCTCAACGAGATCTTGTACACACTAGGGCGGCAGCTGATACTGCAGAAGCTGTATATTGAGGAGAGTACGCGAACGGAGTACACCTCGGGCCTGAAGCAAGTGCGTCGGGTTGTCGCCGGTACACGGCCCTACCACCACGACACGTGGCAGGGTGTATCGGTCGCCGCTATCCACAACCGCGGCAACTATGAGCGAGTGATGGGCTTTGGAGAGTTCGACGCAATATTGAACGGCGTTGAATTCAGGTTGTCTTTTGGTTAATTATTAATTAATTCATCCATTCGTTCGGTCGTTCATTCGTCCGTTCGTTCCTTCGTTCGTTCTTTCATTCGTTCGTTCTTCCTTCCTTCGGCCGTTCGTTTGTTCGTTCGTTCGTTCGTTCGTTCGTTCGTTCGTATCATCGTTCATCATTTTAATTACTCAAACAATATGTTATTCAATCGTTCCTTTATGCGGTCTGTCTGTGTATCTGTATTTCTGTCTGTCGGTCTGTCGGTCGGTCGGTCGGTCGGTCGGTCGGTCGGTCGGTCGGTCGGCCGGTCGGTCGGTCGGTCGGTCAGTCAGACACCCAGTCAGTCATTCTGAAAGTAATTCAGTTAATCAGTTAGTCAGTCAGTTTATTAACAAGTCAACAAATTACCTAAACAGGAAGTCCGTTTATATCTGTCGGTCGGTCGGTCGGTCGGTCGGTCGGTCGGTGGGTCTGACTGTTTGCCTGTCTGTCGGTCGGTATGTCGCTCTATTGGTCTGTCGGTCGGTCGGTCGTTCGTTCTTTCGATCGGTCGATCGATCGATCGGTCTGTCGGTCGGTCGTTCGTTCTTTCGATCGGTCGATCGATCGATCGGTCTGTCGGTCGGTCGGTCGGTCGGTCGGTCGGTCGGTCGGTCGGTCGGTCGGTCAGTGTGACACTCTGCCAATCAGTGAGCCACGCCTATTTGATTTGCATGTAACGCTGTTTACCTCTCATGTAAGCGATAAATATCGGCTACTTATACGTTCGGTTGACACAATCCACGAACAGAAACAACCAATTCTACGAATAACAACAATACACGACCAAATGTTTTTTCAGGACGAAGAACAACGACTACCTGCTGAGGATGCCACATCGAACACAGAAGACCTTCAACCTGGTGGAAGACATCCCCTTCCCAGACGTCCCTCCTGAGGTGCTCGCCTTCAGGAAGGTCCACGAACAACTGTACGAATTGCGCGAATGGTTCAAGGCGTGGCGCGACCAGGACTACTCGAAGCGAGACTACCGCAAGTACTTCAAGCCGGTTCTGTGCTACCTGGAAGGCTCCTGGATCTACTCGGGTACAGAAGACATCGAGGATGCATACCCTACCGACGCACATCACATGGATGCCGAGACGTGGTACGACATGCAGGAGAACATACGCTATACATCAATGAGCGGAACCAAGGCCAGATCGGAGAACTACAGTTTCCTTCCGACGACCATAGTGCGCATGAACGGAAGCACACCAGTCGTCGCGCAGTGGAGCTACCGGATCTTATGCCACCCGCTCAAGAACGACCTGCCGCTGAACAGATTTCGTCCTGTCTCCAACGGAGCGCACACGTTGGGCTTCAACATTGACCTTGGCAACATATCGTCTTATCGATCGACTCGTTTCGAACTGAACGAATACGACACTGACACGTTCAAGGACGGTCAAATCGTGAACCAACTGCTCGATAAGCTGATGGGAGAAATCCCTGGCAAAGACAACTACCCTGGAGTGGTAATTATGTTTTCCTACTTCCTGTGCCTAGTCAACTAGTTACTATAAGCATAATTGGACGTACATCATTTTGATAAATATTAGCTCGTTTCACCGTTTTAAGGCACACTTCAGTAAACATGTATTTGTTCAGTTCAGTTTCATAGCACGCACCCAAAAGATAAGTAATGAATGCTATGTCAGTATAACTGATGAACGTATCATGATGCAAAAGGCTGCTAGAAAATGTCGACCAAGGAAAAGCATGGCTATATAAGTAGCTTTACTTCTATGTTTCGCCTTTCGAACTGTTTTTCAAATATGCTCTGTATATTTATTCTAATTAATAAATTATGAAAACATTGCATCACATGGTATTGCTTTAATTCATTTAATTTGTTTGATTTGTTTGAATAAACGCTTTTGATTTTGACTTTGACTATAAACTGGGTAATTGTATTGCTACGTCATTTTTTACTGGGTACATGTTGTAATTATTGCAACCAGTATTAAACATGTATACAGTGTGTACCATCTCAAAACGTAGGTAATATTAGTGCAACTGATAAAACAGCGATATTGTGAATATTGCAGGAAGTATAGCTACCTGTGTGGGTAACGAATCCTTTTTCGAAGGAATGTCTGAAATCCTCCCCGTCCCTAAGTTCGCGTCATTATGTTTCCAATTAGGAACATTTGTAGGACGTCATTGTCCTTATTTGGTATGCGTTCGTCAAGGTTAGAATTCCACGACACTTTCTAATGTTGAGATTGTGGACATCTATTCGTTTTTGTATTCGATATGATGATGTTCCAGATCCTGTAGTTGTAAATGCACGAAACATAAAGCTGCAGCAAGAAGCGTGTAGTTAAGCGCATCTTTTGTACCGCTGTCTACGCGGTTAGACGTGCTACTGGATTAAGCTACTGAACAGTACGCAGTGCAATTGAGATGCCGCGAGTTATTTTGTGTACCCTGTATTACGGGTAAATGACAAACATAATTAATCTTTTATTGTATTTCAGATCCACGACACATCATTTGGTCGAACAGCACGTGTGTATAAGGATAACAAGAGGGGCGTGGAGGAGCTGAACACAGCCTTCTACCACCGCATCTACAGTGACTCGCAACTCGACGCAATGGGCCGCTTCTTCAAGTACCGAGGTTTCCAAGACCACAACGTCTTCATGGCGCAGACAACCAACCCGAAGATCCCAGCCATCGAGATCGAGACAAATTGTAAAGGCACGGGACCGACAAGGCAATGTGTCAAGTCGAAGTCGCGCTGGTCCTACGCCGTGGCACTAGAGATTGTCTACATGACTCCGCTGTCCAAGTGGAATCCGCACAAGATCCAATACAGAGGCGATGAATTCTCGTCCCTTGGTCAGACCGTGGATGCAGATGGTCGTGACGGCGGTCTCTCGGTGGAGAAAGCCTTCAATGGCAGCAACACGAAGTGGTACTGCATCACACCGGTGGTATTCTTCAGCAAGAAACTCAACGAGGTCGACCCTGCGGACACGTCCGTCAAGAGAGTTGTCGGTGTGCTAAAGAGGCGTGGCAACATATTCGTGAGGAACTATTACTCTGGCCACCAGATCTTCATTCCAGAAATCCCCGGTGTCGGCGTCATGCGCCAGCGCTATCCCATCTTCCCTGTTGCCTACGACGGAAGTCCCATCATGAAGGAGGTGCAGGCCGTACGAGACGGTCTCTAGTATCATAGTCGCAGCTCGTGAAACTAGGCGCAGCCCGCAAGGAACTGTGGAAGATGAAATGATCGTGTGACCTCTTGCAAGCGAGCCCCACCTGTAACTAACCGAACTAACAACATCTTTGACTTTAGCGTTACTAATACTATTTTTGTCCTTTCACAATTATATGCTGTGTTGGCATTTAACTTCGTTAATGTGATTTTTATAACGTGTGGTGATTGAGTTTGACATAACCCAAGAAGCTTTGAGAATGGCATAGCAAAACATAAGTCTGTGACTTCAGCTGTGTCCTTTTAGCAGCAGCAGCAGCAAACCATACTGTGCATGTATTATGTTGTTGTTGTTGTTGTTGAATAAACGTTCATTCTTTCAATCATCAATCTGTAGTGGTCATTGTGTATGACAGTGGATGCTTGCTATCCCCAATGCTTGGCTTAAGGCGAGGCAGACGGGATAGTTGCCCAGGAGCCCTCACTAAATGGCAGAGGACACTTCCCGATAATTGATAAGCAAGTTAATGGGGCATTTCCTAATGTTGAAGTAAGGCTTCGTATCTATCTAGCGTTGATAGTCACCACCCACAGTGGAAAGAGTCCGTTTTCATTATGTTAACACATCAACAATACGCTTCGCACGACTATGATACAGGACGTCTCTCCTACCTAGCAGTATTATTAATATAGAACTTTACGTGTTGAATCTCTGGTGTGTCACTTCCATATCTGCAGGTATATTCTGAAATAAAATTAGTCTTGTTGTGCTGTCGCTTTTGTACTAGATTCAGGGACCGGCAGCCTTTTTGAATGGAGGGCCAAATAAGTGACTTGGGCTACGTCAAGGGCCACACATTCATTTATTCATGTTAGTTATCACTAGCCCAAAGTTCATGCCAACTGGTACATTATGTTATGATGCGTATATAGTATCTATACAGGCAATCTAGCTCATATACGTTGAAGCTTAACGTACATCTTTTGGCAGTGTATAAATAAACATTTGTTATTATTGTGAAACATCAATGGCTAATTATAACCAATCTACTATTAAAATACACACTATTCATGTTCCGCGTTATTGGATTGTAACTGACATTTTGACCAACTGCTCCACGTGAAAGTGAGCTTGGCGTTTGAGCTAAGTTTTATTAAAATGTCCCGTCAACAAGTGCATTTGGCTGCAAGATACACCCCATAGAATGTCACGTTAAGTGCCACAAAGTCGTCACATTACATTTTGTTAAACGTCACCTAAATAACTTCCGGCGCGTCGTTGACTATAACGGGTTTATAAAATAAGAAGAAATACGAGCTCCGAGATCTGTAAGACGCTTTACAAACTTCCGTCTCAGCAGCTCAACGAATGCTTCGTACGTGTCCGGCCTTTCTAGTTCGTTTTTGGGAGTGTTGGGAAGTGCAATAATTGTGTCTTTCAATTCGAAAGCGGATACGAACTAAACTAGAAGAGTTTTTTGGTTAGATGTTCTCGTCTCTTAAGTTGAAAATTCTGCAGATTGAGATACGCCACGATGTCGACAAGAAATGAAAACTCGCAGATGCACACGTAGATAACCGATGTCCTGTAGGCCTTGATCTCTGGAAACGTCTACTCAACGAACAAGTTTATTCCATTCTTATCTCTTGCACGCGAATCTACGTGGCACCTCGATTCGGCCAACTCTCTTCGCATACAGTAGTGTGGGAGATCTGGTTATTGCTCATTCAACTCTGACAGAAGCCGCTTGAACTGTGACCGCTGTATGTTTAGGCCACAGGCGCGAACGTAGGTCACGGTCTTCACGACGGCGCTGATAGACTAGGCAAATAATCTGAACAAAATCTCTTCAGGGGTACCTAAATGATTTATTTGTGACCTTTACCGGTCACAATTTTTTTATTGCGTAGTGAGCTATTTTGTGAAAATGGCGGCAGGGCTTTTTGAATGTTTTTAAACATGTACATGATCGGCTATATATCTCCTAATCATAGGGCTACACAACAAAATATTGTGTCAGCATGTGTGAATAATTTTTAGTTAGATTTCGTGACCGAATGTGTACAATATTTCAAAACAATTACATTCATACGTGGCACATGGCAACCATTTTACATCAATAACTTCCCAATTCATTTCCAAATAAAATACGTCTAAATTTTATAACAAAAACTTTAATGTGTTGCATACACAACCAAAATAGAAACCCTACCCCACATTTTTCGCAAACGCGCCTAAGAACATAATCGGCAATATATTTATTAATTACAAGGTTACATAGCTAATTTTGGTATCAAAATGTTTCGAATGGTGAGGGAGGTATTTATGGTTCAAGCTCACATGTCTATCGTAGACGACGTTGAAAGAAAAACACAACATATGCTATATTAACAATTTAGTTTGGTTTCGTGAAAGATGGGCATTAGATGAAATCATTACTAACACATCTGGTGCATGACGATTATGTTTTATCTCCCAATAATCCGAGTTCATTTCCAAATAAAAAACAGTACATTTTCTAATAAAACAATGTAATAAATTGCAAACAATACCAAAACACTAACCCTTCCCCTTTTTTCATAACCACAGTCTTCAAACACTATTGACTATATAACTACTACATACAGAGCTAATTTTTTTATATCAGAATGTTTAGAAAGGTAAGATACGAATGTGTAATCAATAAAAATGCCGACATAGCAGATGTACTTGAAACAAAAACACCCCAGTTCGTTTCCAAATAACGTCACATTAATTTGTTTACAAATGTAATGTATTGCATACAACGCCAAAACACTAATACTACCATCTTAGTTTTCATAACCACCGTACTCAAAGACAATATCCTATTTATATATTCTAATTGCAGAGTTACTTATCTATTGTTGTAATCAAAATGTTTGGAAAAATAATATACGTATTTGTAATTAATGTAGAGACGTCCGAATTCAAGTACCTAAGATCTGTGATACAGGAGGACGAAGGCGGTGAAACACCTGTCAAGGCAAGAGTCAAGGCAGCCTGGCAGAAGTGGAGGGAAACAAGTGGAGTCGTATGTGACCGCAGGTTGCCGCACAAGCTAATTACCAAGATCTACAGCACGGTGATTCAGCCAGTCCTAATGTACGGAGCGGAGGCATGGGCCCTGTAGAGAAAAGAAGAGCTCCTCCTCATGTGAACTGAGATGAGGATGATCAGATGGGCGATGAACATCTCGCTCAGGGAAGATAAAACAAATGAGGAGATGCGACAGCTGGCGGGAGTTGAAGGCATAAAAGAGACTTTGAGAGATGGCCGGCTTCGCTGGTGTGGCCACGTCCAGAGAAGAGAGGAAGAGCACTGTCTGAGAACAGCAGCAGACTTGCCAGTCCCTGGGAAGAGGAAAAGAGGGAGACCAGCAAAAAGACGGAAAGACAGTGTGAAGAAGGACATGGAGTTGAGGGAGCAGAAAGAAGAAGACGTGCAAAACCGGAAAAGTGGCGACCTCTCCTACACTCCAGGCCGAACCCGTGAGGGATAATGGCAACGGAAGTGTTTTTGTAATTAATGTAGGTGTTAATATTGCACACTAACTTGAACGAGAACCACAAAATAGGCTCATATATGTTAACATTTTAGTTTTTATTAAACACCAAAGGTGCACAATAGTTAAATGCATTAAATACTCGCGTGGCGCATGACAATAATAATTTAATAATCTTACAATAATCACAGTTACTGTCCATATAAAATATACTTAGTTTGTTAGACATAGATTATAACATGTTTCATACAAAAACAAAACTCTAACCCTACCCCTTTCTTTTCATAACCACCTTCCGCAAACACAATCGGCTACTGTATCTACTAATAGCAGAGCGATAGTCATAGCTAATGTTGGCATCAACACATCTGGTGCATCACAATTATTTTTTTTACCTCACAACAATCCCAATTTATTCAAAATAAAACAACAATAAATTGTCTGACAAAGAATGTATTATACTGCATACACAATCAAAACACTAACACCACGCCCTTACTTTTCATAACCACCTTCCTCAAACACAATTGGTTATACGTTTACTATTTACAGGGCTACATATATAATTTTGATATCACGGTGATATATATTTATATATAGTACGTTACATATTTGTGGTAAGAATGCGTGTCAATATTAAATGCATATTTGAAAGTAGAGCACACATAATGCCACCAGATATTAACGTTTTAGTTTGGATTCGTGGCCGAAGGTGTACAATAATTCATATCACTACTTACACGTATGGCATATGACAAAGGTTTTATCTCAAAATACGCCTTTTCATTTCCAAAAAAACACTACATAATCTAACAAAACAAGTAATATCTTGCTTGTAAAACCAAAACACTAACACTACTCAAATGCACTTATGTCAGAGCAAGTGAATATTGTAAAAAATAATTTCTCACTGTCCTGACTCCAAATAGGTATGGCAATTTTGGAGAAAAAATTTGAAATTACTATATTTTAGAGGCACTCCTATCTCAAACACTGTGCAATATTTTTTTTTTAAATTCATCCACATGTTTTTTTATACACATTTCAAAAGTGCCACCCTACTTGACCGGGCCCCATATGAATAAGCATTTTACTGTTGGACATATTCTAATCTGGCATAACTCTACACTGTACACACTTTCTCATCCGGCATATATGAAAACCTAACCCTGTTTTCCAGAAAGTCCAGTATGTCTTCAGTAAACATATCACATACAGGCAGTTGTTATGTTGTATTTAGATTTATATTGATTTTTTTACTTTGTCCCTATTAGACAACTGTAATTATACATGATATATGACCTTAAAGTGTGGATTCTTCAAAGGCCAGACGTCTCAATGAGTTCAATTGCACGGTATTACACAACCCAATTAGTAGACATTAAATACACTGGGGCACTTGCCTGACTGAGTACTGATCAAGTCAGGTGACTGTATGTCCTGGCAGCCTAGGAGCTTAACCCCAGTAGTCACTCTGCCAAGATGTCATTAAGGTTGCTCCCAACCTCTTCACTTGTGTTTAATTAGCTGAAGTAAACAAAAAAAAGATTGTTTAATCACCCTTCTGCAATGTCATTGGTCCATTTATGATATAGATTTCCAAATGGAGGCTTCACTAATGTGATTCTCTCCCCACCCCCCTTATCACACCCAAGTTCTGTCACTGTGATTTGGACTTTCAGACTTATTAGAAGTCTATGATTTCATATACCGGTTTGTTCCTTTCAACTGTGATTTTGCCGGGATTATTCTGCATTATTACAATGAAGGAGACTGCAAATTATGAGACTGGTAAACTTAGCAAATGTAGTGATAGGAAGACACCGCCTGTTGGAGGAATGAAGAGAAATCGGCGCGGTTTCCAACAAGGCCACCCATATTTTGAATCAATGGATGGTGAATCAACAGAAACACCACACAGTCATGTATGGATGCCACGACTCGGCATGGCTGACTTTTCTAGAGTCGTACAAGAAACTTCTGGTGGACTGTTAACGGTACCCGATGCTGACGGCAGGCCTGGCAATAGCAAAATTCTACGACCGCGGCCATACCGATGCCCAGATTTAACAGACAGCTACCTCCAGCCAGACGAAAATCAAGGAGGTTCCGAGATGCGTCTGCTAAATATGGAGAAGACTGCTCAGATGTGGAATGAATGTTACACTGAGCACGCCTGCAAGACGACGTGCACTTCTCCACAGTTTCAAATATACCATGAACAACAGATTGGTCTCTGTTGGAAGCAATCACTCCGATGTACAAATTGTGACTATCATTCGCGCATGTACAAACTGTACACTGAGGTCAGCACTGGACGTAGAGGTCAGCGAGCTGCGACAACTAATGTCGCACTTCACGTCGGTCTCCAGGATTCGACAATAGGGACCACAAAGATCCGTCACATTCTAGCTGCAATGGACACACCACCACCTAGTCGCACAGGATTACAGAGAACTGCAAACAAGGTCGCAACTGTCACCGCACAAGCAACCATGGATGACTTACACAGGAGAAGACAGAAAACAAAACAGACCAACACTCTGCGTGGTCTGCCAGAAGATGCTCCGATTAACAAAAGCGTCGATGTTCGGTACAACTCCACAAATCTCAAAAACACTTACAGCTGTGGTGGGCAGAATGCGTCACAGGCTTTGGGAACTGCAATCAGTTGGCAAACCGGTGAAAATGAAATCATACTTTTCTGGATGGACAACAAGCTGTGTAAACTAGAAGCTTCACTTCGGAACAAGGGTGTCAATGTCACCTGTCCTGGCCATGCTGGTTGCACGGCCAATGTGCAAGCAACAGATCCGCTGTCCGAGTACAGAATTGGGAAAAAAATTGGCGACAGTTTAGCACAAGATGACGTTGCAATCAAGTATGTTGCTACATACGGCGATGCATTTGCATCGCGAGGTGTACAAGATGCAATGCCAGCAGGTATGGAGACACAGAGGCAATCCGATACGACGCATCTGTCTCAAACGCAATTTCGTCATATCATGAAAGCATCATTCTCCCCCAGGGTGTTTCCAAGAGAAACTGCTGCAAGGCGAGCAGAAAACAGAAGAATGTTTGCGGAAGATGTGAAAACAAGATGCCAGAAGATCTACACAAGTGTCCACATACTTCACGACAGTGACACAACAGTTATAACAAGACGTATGCCGGACATCATTCAAGCCACACTCGACTGCTATTCTGGCTCGTGCAGAAACTGTCGCAGACATGCAATTGTCTGCCGTGGTGGTCGCAAGAAATGGTGGAATACCTCTCAGCATTTGAAGGCCTGCGGCCTCACGCGACTAAATATGACAGACAGTGATCGAGCAACACTTCAAGGATTGATTGAAATGCGTCTTGGCAATACCGCACTTCAAATGACACGACGCAGACTAACAACAAATCCAAATGAATCTGCAAACAGAGCTTATTCCGCGTCGGTGCCTAAGAACATTAAATTCAGTCGAAATGCACTGGGACGTGTGTGTTCAGTCATCGATCGTCTAAACTACGGTGCAGGAGATTCAATGCTACGAAAATTGGAAAATGTACAGTGTCCCATTACGAAGGGCGGAAGAGTTGCTCGCGCTGTTAAACGGATCCAGCAAGTTGTAGCTTACCAACGACAATATGCCAGAGGGCCATCGGTGCGCCTACACATTAATTTTGTCTGCATATTTTTCATAAAACCTGTCGTCCATGATGCCTCACTGTGTAGCGTGTTTCCGTTGCTAGGGACTTTAATTGGGGTCAGCACACTGTTAGTTTTCTCATTGGCGACCATGTTAACGTTTTGTGTGATTATAAGAAAACGTGACCTAGAAAATGTATTAAACTTCTCACCTGCCGTTATCATCATCTCTTTGACATGCTGGTCGAGTTTAGTCAAAATCTAATATTTCTAGCTCTTGCAAAATGCCTGTATGTATGACACCCGTCAATATTTACAAATGGATGCAGGCAGTAATCCGGCTAAAGTGTCAACTAGCCAAATTGCTGCCAAATACCCTTCCGCTTAGGAAAATCAGCTAGAAAGACTCCATTTTACTGTCAACAGCTTCTACAATCACATCTAGAAATCTGACTACACCAATGCACTTATGTCAGAGCAAGTGAATATTGTAAAAAATCTTTTCTCAAAAATATACTGCACTCTTTTTCGTCCTGACCCCATAAGTCGGCATAAGACTACTTACATAAAGATCATCTTCACCATTACCTTGTGCATCGCCACTCAACGTAATTACTGTATTATTGGTCTCTGTGAATACACACTTTGTTTCTGTTGTTGTACCTGTTCTGTGGCTCATACACTATATATACGTGTAACAGGCCGGGAAAATCAGTGCGAGGTGCTCAAGTGCGCATAATCCAGTGCAGAACATTCGAAACACTGCGCCATTCAACACACAACTGTGGTGCATTGAATGTAGATCGAAAACACATCGGTAGTGGTTTGGACATAGGTTCAAAATACTATTGTCTTGTTGATAGTTAGACGACACATTGGAACCTCATATTTGAACCTAAAATCTGCGGAGAGAGAACAGCCATGGTAGAATGACTGGTCCACCACTATCCAGGGGCATCCACAGTCATAAATCCGGCGCGGGATATTACGACTCCGGAGTTACAGAACATCCGATTAAGCTGAACAAATTTGAAATTCCCATTTTAGCATGCACTGTTTGATGTACACATTGATATAAAGAACGGTTATAAGGAAGAGTGAAGAGATCTCAACATGCTCCTTATAGCGAACGTCGACGGATCTAACTATAATCGACATTGCAATAGTATCTAAACGTTTCCCTATTAGACGGTTTGAACCTCGAGCGCTAAACATTCAGGGATTAATCTACGACCTAGAATCGTATAGTATATCACCGAGTGTTATACTTGTTTGATTATGATTGTATGTATATTTTATATGATTCCAAAAATAAACTCTATACATCTACCCCTAGAATAGAATGTGCCCGTATATCTTTTCAAAATACTCCATATATGTCAAATAACCTTTACGGGGTAAATCAGTTCGTTCTTTGACGGTTTGAACTTAAAACGTAATGTCCACGTAATACGTGAAACGTAACATAAAAATTGCAGGAACCACGCGCGGAGGCAAAAGCGTCGGGAAATCGGCTAAGGCGTCATAGACTTTTCATCATGGAGTAGACGCATACATTACATAGCAATACGAATATTATTTGACAATTCTACGGCATTATGACCATGGCCTATCGATAGTCGTGATCTTCACATTCTTTCTGGCGTTCATCACTTTGAACACACAACGAGTACCTGCGAAGCGTAACGGTGCTGATGCAATGATGCTGTGTGTTTTACTAACATTTGGTACGGACATGTTTGCTAGTGTTGTTTTTGTTAGGCATAAAATCTCCTAGATCAAACATTCCCGCATGCAGTTATCACTTTAAAAAAAACTTCCCCTTATGTTTTTGTCATAAAGAAACTTTTTTTGTGGTCAGAACTTCAACAGAATATACAACGGAATGTCTGTACACTCCGCGTGTTCGGTATCCATTTTTGATGGTTTATTGAACAGGCCACGTGATGGATAAGTCAAATGCTTGAGTGGCTCGATTTACATATTTACACAAAATCATGTCTTTGTTATCACTCTGGCTGCGCAAATTGCGTAAAACTACTTCCTCAACTAGTGTATCCTATCATAAATGCAGTTATTTCATGTAAAAATCTACATTATAAAACAATTCGTTCTCTCGATGTTTGTGCACCCACATCTCAGTCAGTTGTGTATGTATCGAGCTGAAATTTTGCACGTGATCTACCGGGCCGATTGAGATGGTTCGTGGACTGAGAAGTTTTCGAAATTCGTTTGGGGGATGGGTGGAGAACTTGGGGGTTCAATATTTCAATAGGCTGTTCGTGGAGTTCCAGCGGCGGAATACAATTTTTTTATATCACCGTAAAGATAGTTATGCCATCTACAAATAATAATGTCGCTGGATGTATGCATAAAGCGCACTCTTTCGCGTTCGTATATATTTCCTACAGATGGAGCTACGTGTCATTTTGTTATTTAGCGTCGACATTATTGCCCGTCATTTGGGTTTATTATAAAAACTGAGTGTCAAAAGTTACATTGGATTGGATGAGATTTCTGGCAAAAGGTTGTCCTAACAACTAGACCAGTGACCAGTTACCAATTACTAGTGCGTGTAGGCTGGAAACATTGTGATGGGTTTGAGGTGTCTGGTACATGATTGCCATTTTTTAACGGGCAACGAGTATAAAAT
>CM034543.1:32665403-32742903 GCA_020002185.1 Paraescarpia echinospica | reverse complement strand
TAACCGGAATTAGCCAGCGTAGTAATTTGTATCTGGAATTCTGCAGTGTCGAACGTGGGAAAATGGGAAATCGTTGAACATCAAAGACTATTGCGGTTGACTCAGCCCACCTCGGCATTGCTGCCAATAAAGCTTGTTTAGAAACTGGATGTTTCTATCATTTCAACTTGCTGCGGGGTCGAAACTTTGGCATTGCGAACATTGTTACTAAACAGTGTTTGCCGAGAATTATATATCATCATAATAATTATTATTGTCTGAAGAACGTTATATTAATTAATAATAAAAATAAGTAGGAACGGACTGCCTCCATTTAAAAGACAATGAGATAATTGGATAATAGGTTGTCATAGTTCCACTTTCTGTCAAGGCTGTATGACGGGCAGTGGATACTGAAACCCGTGTGATCAGTAGTGCCCCGTGGCTCGCAAGGACGGCAGCCACCAAACATGAATAACACACCCATCGACTGTTACAACTGAAACGACGCTTGACTGTCATGAAATAATTGATCGCTTTGCGTACCGTTAAATTAAGCCGAATGGTTGCACTTTGACATTATATTGACTCAGGCGAGACGTGAACCAGTTTTTAGACACACCGCTAGAGAATTAATATCTGAGCATTGTGATAGTTATTCCACCTAGCGGATAATGTTTAGACCAATATTCATCAGTATTAGGGGTCAGGACATTGTTAGACTTCCTACTTGGTTATAGCAATGTGCAATGTATTTGTGAGAAATGATTTTTACCAAATTCACCTGTTTTAACATAAGTGCATGTGAGTAGTCAGATTTCTCGGTGTGATTGTAGAAGCTATTGACAGTAAAAAGGTGCATTTTTATTTGATTTTACTAAGCGGAAGGGTATTTGGCAGCAATTTGGCTAGTTGACACTTTAGCCGGATTACTGCCTGCATCCATTCGTAAATATTGAAGGGTGTCACACATAGAGGCATTTTATGAGAGCTAGAACTACTGGATTTTGACTAAACTCGACGAGCATGTCAACGAGATGATAACAACAGTAGGTGAAAAGTTTAAACAAATTTGTAGGTTAGGTTTTCTTATAATCACACAAAACGTTAACATGGTCGTCAAAGGGAAAACTAACGGTGTGCTGAGGCCACAAGGATGAAGCTTCCTGCTATGTCTCCACTTACAAATGGTTGGTCTGATATGCACAAAACCAAAAATAGATAAGCGTATTATGTTTATGGTTATGGTTATGTCTATGGTTAGGGTTAAGTTGAAGATGCGTTTGATACGATTTGCACAAGGTGTTTACATGCATTTGTACGTGGATGAGTATTCGAACCGCGACCCCTTACACATAGACAACATGATAACGTAGAGGGAATGACAATACCGATTTCTACGTGGATCCTTAAAAATGAAACGTGTACGTACTTGCACAGCTGGATTGTCATAAAGAGCAAAACGCGTAGTGAAATCATCGTGCGTCCATGTTTGGTGTTCGGATATGCCTCTTGACGTGTTTTGCTGAAAACTTTGGTGACTTTTGCGTCTCGGCAAAATAAAGTATATTACCTTGTTTTTTCGATTTTTAAATTTTTTAATGTTCAATATGTCAATCGTTGTAGAATTGGTTGCTTACTTAAACTATACCTGCCAACTCCCTTGAAATCCGGGAGTCTCCCGGATTTTTGGTGTATGTCCGGTCTCCCGGAACTCAAGCAAATCTCCCGGATTTTCTCTGAAAATCTCCAACACCACCTCCAGATCTTTGAGATATTGCGACGCCACGGAAGATGTGCTAAGACTTACTGAACCGCTGAATTTCCGACAAAAAGTCTACAACGGTACCCTCTCCCCTGTCTTCCGATGTAAAGATCCGATACAGTGCGACGAGAGAGCGCGACACGGGCAGCGTGCTGAATCGCTAATAAATCTCCCTGATTTCAACAAAACGTTGGCAGGTATACTAAAAGGGAAAAAGTCATGGTTGTGGGGCGTGTCCCCCAAACGTTAACACACATTGTTTGACAATCGACAAGAAGCAAGCAGACGATCAACCAAATGGGAATAATTAATCAATATGAAACAACTTTGAAGTTGAATACATGTTTGCCGGGTTTTGACAAAACACATTTAACAGTTTATCTTGTTTTATGTTTTTCCTGCATGAATTAGAGACCATGTACTGCAATATCTCTGCAATTTTTGCATCAATAAAAAACTATGACTTATAATTAATGAATATCGATCTGCCTACATATTGTATTGTCTTAAATGACATTAGTGAATATTTAGTATTACCTGTGTCACCATTTTGTGTGTGCTTTTATCTATTTATTAATATATTTAATTGTCTAATTTAGTGTGTTGTACATGTTATATTAATAGTCTATAAGTTTATTTGTATCAATTCATTTTTACAACGCTTCGATGTACGACGTGATAATTAGTGCTATGCAACTGCATTATCATTGTTCTAAACAGACGCCCTGAAACTGTTTGAATCTTAACTAATGTAGCCCCAAGATCTAGTATCAGCTACGAAGTTGGCGAAGATGTTGTGGAATATACGTCAACCACATAGTCATAGGTCAGCCTGACATAACGTTAAACGCAGCAAAGTCAGGCTGACGTGTTCTTCCACAGATTCCCGGTGAGTAATGTAGTTGACGTACGTTCTATAACGCATAGGTTTTCATGTTGAATAAAAAGGCAAACTCTTTCGATGTTGTGCCAAAATGTACCGCTGTGCAAAAGTGCTGCGGAATTAATTATTATACGTAGGCCTACATTAAAAACGTTGAATAATGTATTTAGCAAAAAATACGTATGATATTAATCATGACATATTTTGAACATTCGTTACACCACCATCTATCTTTTTGTATCATGTCTACAAGTAATTCACGACGTTTATACTTACACTCATTAATGACGCAAAACAAACAACGTAATTATCACCAATATAATAATATTATAGTTTCACTTTATCTCAAACTCGTTTCAGTTGGTCAGATACGTTATGTTGTCAACAATTACGCTATGCCCGTATATTTCTCGGTAAAGCAAAAGTACCACCACAGTGGCGTCATCTGGAGAGTGACTCACCAATCGTCCACTGTTGTAATTTTTCTCCGACATCTGTAAATAACTAACTTTGTTTTCTAAGTGCATTGCCACTATGGTGTATACAAGCAAATGAACAACATAAGGAAATGGACATGAGTACCTGGGAAGAGATATTCCCAGTTGCCTAAAATAGCGTATAAATATATATATACGATGGTATGAAACGAGGGTTCGGCAGAGTACTGCCTTTACGACACGATTTATAATACGCTTTCACTTCATATACATTCGGTGAAACTAGTTTCCTGTAAACTGTCACTCGGTCAGAAGAAAACACACCTCGTCTACAGTCAAGATGCCCGGTATACATACACATACACACACGCGCGGGCGCGCACACACACACGCACGCACGCACACGCGCACTCACGCACACACGCACACACGCACACACGCACACACGCACACACGCACACACGCACACACGCACCACGCACACACGCACACACGCACACACGCACACACGCACCACGCACACACGCACACACGCACACACGCACACACGCACACACGCTGTAATTGAATTGAATTGTTCACAACGTAAAACATAACTGGCACCAATCACAGAAACCATACGCACGCAGCAACAACAGTTTTTGCATTATAACAAACTACTTCGAGAAGCCGACTTCTGAGTCTGTGTGAATGTACGTCATCCATGATGGACATTTGTGCTAGTGGTGTTTATCTGACGTCACAAAACTGCCAGGTTCTGATACCCATAGTATCGCAGCACGCAATAACAGTTTACTAGTTAGCGATTGGTTGTTTTGCTAAACATGGTGGCAGCCAAGCACCACCTACTGACCCACCTGTAAGTAATGCCATAATTTTGTTTCAAGTTGCGAACATATGCGCCCACCCCTAATACTCCATTGACGAACTCATAAACCATTATAAAAGACGCTTAGCGTCTTAGCTTCTCGCATTCATTTCAGCGATCCAGAAGATGACGATCGTGTCTCAAAGCATCACGATGAAGGTACATGTTTAGTTGTCGTTGGATTATAAAACGTTAATTGTACGCTTATATGTGATATTTGTTGGTGCTGTACATACAACTGAAGACATGGTACATTTATCGGACATATATGTAAATTCGTATATTATGAATGATAAAGCCATTTGCGTCTTTACTTATTTGATTTCCTGAATTTCTATGCACAAAACAGCTAGGAATGACTGAGCGATATGTTGGTAGTCTCGAAGAATAATTTTTTACACGATATTTAGCTGATAGATCTCATGTTCGGGATAGTTGGTGCCCGATATATCAGGTGTTCTGCCTTCATAAGACAACATAGTCTCATCTGATCTTTAGTAGTAGTGTTCTACATCGACGAAGAATCATTGGATATGACTGCTCATTAACTGCAAAACATTTTGACCGAGGCGACATCTGTAATGCTGTAGAACTGGACATTGTGTTCTTCAAACTTGTTTTTCAAACATTTCTCGCTGCCTGTTTTTCTGGAGCGCGGCGCTGCAGGTACTAGAACGTTGGCCACTCGAGAGTAATCGGGTTCGAATCATGTGCTACCGTTTCGAACCTTGGGCAAGTTCGTTCACTCCACGTTGCTCCAGTTCACTCAGCTTTAAGAATTATAAGAATCTATTGGTAGATATTTGTGTACGAATAATCTTCGCGCATTAATTGCAGCGTGGCTGCACGCTACTCATAGAAAGATGGTACTCGATTGAACAGGTCTGCCAGCGAGTGGAATGTATACCACACTCCTAAAGATTGGATACTACGCTATATAAGAACCTTATTTGTACGTCTACATGAATGTTGTATACTTGTATTTCAGTTGACTTTGCTGTGCGTCGCTGCTCTGACGTTGTTTGGCTGCACGGTGTCGGTGCCCGACATCCCGGTGAACCTCAACGAGATCTTGTACACACTAGGGCGGCAGCTGATGCTACAGAAGCTGTATATGGAGGAGAGTACGCGAACGGAGTACACCTCGGGCCTGAAGCAAGTGCGTCGGGTTGTCGCCGGTACACGGCCCTACCACCACGACACGTGGCAGGGTGTGTCGGTCGGCGCTATTCACAACCGCGCCAACTATGAGCGAGTGATGGGCTTTGGAGAGTTCGACGCAATATTGAACGGCGTTGAATTCAGGTTATCTTTTGGTTAATTATTAATTAATTAATTAATTCGGTCGTTCCTTCGTTCCTTCGTTCCTTCGTTCATTCGTTCATTCGTTCATTCGTTCGTTCTTCCTTCCTTCGGCCGTTCGGCCGTTCGGCCGTTCGTTCGTTCGTTTCATCGTTTATCAAATTAATTATTCATTCAAAACGGTATTCAATCGTTCCTTTGTGCGGTCGATCGGTCCGTCAGCCAGCCAGTCGGTCGGTTATTCGTTATGTTTGTCGGTCTGTCGGTCGTTCGATCGTTCGTTCGTTCGTTCTTTCGATCGTTCGGTCGGTCCGTCAGCCAGCCAGTCGGTCGATTATTCGTTATGTTTGTCGGTCTGTCGGTCTGTCGGTCGTTCGATCGTTCGTTCGTTTGTTTGTTCGTTCGTTCGTTCTTTCGGTCGTTCGGTCGGTCAGTCGGTCAGTCGGTCTGTCGGTCAGTCGGTCAGCCGGTCGGTCGGCCGGTCGGTCGGCCGGTCGGTATGTTGGTCGGTCGGTCGGTCGGTCGGTCAGTCGGTCGGTCGGTCGGTCGGTCGGTCGGTCGGTCGGTCGGTCGGTCAGTGTGACACTGTGCCAATCAGTGAGCCACGCCTATTTGATTTGCATGTAACGCTATTTACCTCTCATGCAAACGATAAATATTGGCTTCTTATACGTTCGGTTGACACAATCCACGAACAGAAACAACCAATTCCACTAATAACAACAATACACGACCCATTGTTTTTCAGGACGAGGAACAACGACTACCTGCTGAGGATGCCACATCGAACACAGAAGACCTTCAACCTGGTGGAAGACATCCCCTTCCCAGACGTCCCTCCTGAGGTGCTCGCCTTGAGGAAGGTCCCAGAACAATTGTACGAATTGCGCGAATGGTTCAAGGCGTGGCGCGATCAGGACTACTCGAAGCGAGACTACCGCAAGTACTTCAAGCCGGTTCTGTGTTACCTGGAAGGCTCCTGGATCTACTCGGGTACAGACATCGAGGATGCATACCCTACCGACGCACATCACATGGATGCCGAAGCGTGGTACGACATGCAGGAGAACATACGTTATACATCAATGAGCGGAACCAAGACCACATGGGAGAACTACAGTTTCCTTCCGACGACCATTGTGCGCATGAACGGAAGCACGCCAGTTGTCGCGCAGTGGAGCTACCGGATCTTATGCCACCCGCTCAAGAACGACCTTCCGCTGAACAGATTTCGTCCTGTCTCCAACGCAGCGCACACTTTGGGCTTTAACATTGACCTCGGCAACATATCGTCTTACCGATCGACTCGCTTCGAACTGAACGAATACGACACTGACACGTTCAAGGACGGTCAAATCGTGAACCAACTGCTCGATAAATTGATGGGAGAAATCCCCGGCAAAGACAACTACCCTGGAGTGGTAATTATGTTTTCCTACTGCTTGTGCCTAGTCATATAGTTACTACGAGCATAATTAGGCGTAAATTATGTTGATAAATATTAGCTCGTTTCACCGTTTTAAGGTACACTTCAATAAACATATATTTGTTCAGTTTCATAGCAAGCACCCAAAAGATAAGTAATGAATGTTATGTCTGAATAACAGATGAACTTAACATCATGTAAAATGCTGCTAGAAATTGTCGATCAAGGAAAAGCATGACTATATAAGTAGCTTTACTTCTATGTTTCGCCTTTCGAACTCTTCTCAGATATGCTTTGTATATTTATTGTAATTAATAAATTATGAAAGCGTTTGTTTGAATAAACGCTTTTGATTTTGACTTTGACTATAAACGGGGTAATCGTATTGCTACATCATTGTTTATTACATACAGTAATTATTGCAACCAATAGTAACCATTTATACAGTATGAACCATCTCAAAACGTACGTAATATTAGTGCAACAGATATAACAACGATATTGTGAATACTGCATGAAACATATCACCTGCATATTAACGCGTTAGTTGTAACCGGACTCTGAGAAATTCATATTACAGGAAGTATAGCTACCTGTCTGAGTGACGAATCCTTGCTCGAAGGAATGTCTGAAATCCTTCCCGTCCCTAAGTACGCGTCATTGTTTCCAAATGGGAACATTAGTAGTACATCATTCGTTTTATTTGGTGTGCGTTCGTCAATGTAATCGGTTATACTCAAACGAATTTTGTACGGAAATTTAATGGATAATGCTAACTCTAAAGGCAGTCAAATAACATACAAGTTCTTCAGGTAAAAAAATAGTGAACTATTTCTCTCGTCTGAATGCAAAAAAGGAGACGAAACTTGTTGCAGTTGTTGTGTATAGCCCGTTGCTAGGATACTAGACCGGATGTCACGCCATAGCTAAATGTCGCAATTGTATCATATTGCAGGTATACGACACGTCGTTCGGTCGCACTGCGAGTGAGTACAACGGCAAAAAGAAGGGTGTGAAGAATCTGAACACGGCTTATTACCACCGCATCTACAGTGATACGAAACTCGACGCGATGGGCCACTTCTTCAAGTACCGCGGTTTCCAAGACCACAACGTCTTCATGGCGCAGACAACCAACCCGAAGGTTCCGGCCATCGAGATCGAGACAAACTGTAAAGACACGGGACAGACAAGGCAATGTGTCAAGTCGAAGTCTCGCTGGTCCTACGCGGTGCCGCTAGAGATCGTCTACATGACTCCGCTGTCCAAGTGGAATCCGCACAAGATCCAGTACAAAGGCGATGAGTTCTCGACCCTTGGTCAGACCGTGGATGCAGGTGGTCGTGACGGCGGTCTCTCAGTGGAGAAAGCGTTGAGTGGCAGCAACACGAAGTGGTACTGCATCACACCGGTGGGATTCTTCAGCAAGAAACTCAAAGTCAAAGAGGTCGACCCTGCGGACACGTCCGTCAAGAGAGTCGTCGGTGTGCTAAAGAGACGTGGCAACAGATTCGTGAGGAACTATTACTCTGGCCACCAGATCTTCATCCCGGAAATTCCCGGTGTCGGCGTCATGCGCCAGCGCTATCCCATCTTCCCTGTTGCCTACGACGGAAGTCCCATCATGAAGGAGGTGCAGGCCGTACGGGACGGTCTCTAGTCTCATAGGCGCAGCTCGTGAAACCAGGCGCAGCCCGCAAGGAACTGTGGAAGATAAAATGATCCTGTGACCTCTTGCAACCGAGCTCCACCTGTAACTAACCGAACTAACAACATCTTTGACTTTAGTGTTACTAATATTGGTTTTGTCTATTAACAATTGTATGCAGTGCTGGCATTTAACTTCGCTAATGTGATTTTTATAACGTGCGGTGACTGAGTTTGAGATAACCCAAGAAGCTGTAGTGATCATTGTGTATGAAAGTGGATGCTTGTAATATCCAATGCTTGGTTTAGGGCGCGGCGGACGGGATAGTTGCCTAGGAGCCCTCACTAAATGGCACAGGACACTTCCTGATAATTCATAAGCGAGTTTTGTCGAAGTAGGGCTTCGTATCTATCTAATGTTGATAGTCACCACCCACAGTGGAAAGAGTTTGTTTTCAATATGTAAACACATCAACAATACGCTTCGCACAACTATGATCCAGGACGTCTCTCTTGTCTAGCACTATAATTAATGTAGACTATTACGTGTTGGGTTTCTGGTATGTCACTTCTATATCTGCAGGTATGTTCTGAAATAAAATTACTATTTGATGCAAATTCGTGTTTTAATTGAGAAAGTCTTGATGTGCTGTCCCTTTTGTACTAGATTGAGGGACCGACAACCTTTTTGAATGGAGGGCCAAATAAGTGTCTTGAGCTACGTCATGGGCCACACATTCATTTATTCATGTTAGTTATCACTAGCCCAGTGTTCGTGAAAACTGGTATATTATGTTATGATGCGTATATAGTATCTGTACAGGCATTCTAGCTCATAGACGCTGAAGCTTAACTTACAACTTTTGGCAGTGTATAAATAAACAGTTGTTATTATCGTGAAACATCAATGGCTAATTTCAACCAGTTTACTGTTAAAATACACATTATTCAAGTTCCGCGTTATTGGATTGCAACTGACATTTCGATCAACTGCTCCACGTCAAAGTGAGCATGGCATTTGAGCTAAGTTTTATTAAACTGTCCCGTCAACAAGTGCATTTGGCTGCAAGATACACCGCATGTCACGTTAAGTGCCACAAAGTCACATTACATTTTGGTAAACGTCACCTAATTAACCTCCGGCGCGTTGTTGACTATAACGAGTTTGTAAAATAAGAAGAAATACGAAATCCGAGATCTGTAAGACGCTTTACAAATTCCCGTCTCAGAAGCTCAGCGATTGCTTCGTATGTGTCCGGCCTTTGTAGTTCGTTTTCAGGAGTGTTGCAATAATTGTGTTTTCCACAATCGCAACTTCACTTCGAAAGCGGAAACGAACTAAATTAGAAGAGTTCTTTGGTTAGATGTTCTCGTACCTTAAGTTGACAATTCTGCAGATTGAGATACGCCACGATGTCGACAAGAAATGAAAACTCGTAGATGCACCTGTGGATAACCGATGTCCGGTAGGCCTTGATCTTTGGAAACGTCTACTCAACTAACTAGCTTACTCCATGTCTTATCTCTTGCACCTCAACTCGGAAGTAGTGTAGGAGATCTTGTTATTGCTCATTCAACTCTGACAGAAGGCGTGTGAACTTCTGGAGGTTTAGGCCACAAGCGCGAACATAGTTCACGGTCTTCACGACGGCGCTCATAGACTAGGCAATAGTCTGAACAAAATCACTTCAGGAGTACCTAAATGTTACAAGCTGTCACATATGCCAAGATTTATTTTAGTTAGATTTTGTGCCATGTTGGTTGACATATGAATATCTTGACTCTTCCGTTACAAATGAAAGTGCCATGTTCCATTGATGTAAGTATTGTTCACCTTCCATCACGAAATCCAACTATAGTGTGTGCATATATTGACATTGTGTGTGTTTTCCTTTTAAGTCAGTCTATTATATTGAAATAAGTGTTTACTACAACTACGCAACGTACTATTCTAAACATTTAGATAACAAGGTCAGCTACGTAGTCCTTTAATTAGTATATTTATAATTATACCCGAATGTGTTCGAGGTTTGGCGGTTATGCAACATAAGGGGGTATTGTTAGTGCTTCGGATTTGCACGCAGTATATTACCTTGTTTGTTAGATAATCTAACATTATTTTATTTGGAAACGAAGAGGGATTCTCTTAACATAAAGACAATTGTCATGTGCCACGAATGTAAGTAATGGTATGAATTATTGTTCACCTTCGGTCCTGAAACCAAACTACAATTTACTATCTGGTGGCATACTATATGTTTTACGTTCAATTATGTATACATTGTTGACATGCATGCTTACTACGAATATGTAACATACTGTATATCACATAACGATAGCAAATTTAACTACGTAGCCCTGTGATTAGTAGATATATAATCCATGGTGTTTCAGGAAGGCGGTTATGAAAAGTAATAGGGTAATGCTGGTGTTTTGGTTATGTATACAAGTTATATTTATTTACAAACTGATGTTTGGTTTATTTGGAAATGAACTGGGATTGTTGGGAGATAAAAAATAATAGTCACGTGCCACTTGTGTAAATAATGCATTGAACTATTGTGAACATTCGGTCACTAAACCAAACTAAACTGTTAACATATCTGAGCTTATTTTGTACTTTTCGTTCAAGTATGTCAACAATATTGACATCTACGTTAACTACAAAGATGTATCTTATCTTACCAAACATGTTGAAACCAACACTCGCTATGTAGCTTATTACATTTGTGTAGGGTGGTTATGAAAAGTACAGGGGTAGGGTTAGTATTTTGGCGTTGTATTCAAAATATTACATTCGTTGTCTGACAAACTAGTGGTATTTTATTTGGAAATGAACTGGGATTGTTTCAAGATAAAAACAATTGTCATGCGTCATGTGTGTAAACAATGATTTGAACTATTATGCACCTTCGGTCACTAAATCAAATGAAAATGTTAATATAATCAGAACATATGTTATGCTTTTCTTTCAAGTAGATCTGCAATATTGGCATTCGTATTAACTACACAATTCGTGTCTTACCATTCCATTAATTTGTTGTAATAAAAATAAGATATGTAGTTCTGTAAATAGTACATATATATTCGATTGTTTTTGCTGTCGGTTCCTTTGAAAAATAAGGGGGTAGAGTTAATGTTTTGGTTTAGTATGCAAAGTATTACATTGTTTGCTAGAAAATCTAGATTCATGTTACTTAGAAATGAATTGAAAAGTTTGTGGTGCAAAAATGGTTGTCACGTGCCACGTATGTAAGTAAATGTTTTGAACTATTGTAAAACCTTCGGTCACGAAACGTAACAAAAATAAAAAATGACTTTGTATGTTTTGTGCTTTCATTTCAATTTTATCTATTATATTTATTTTGCCACAATTGGTGATTCAACAGGATATCATTTAGCTCTATAATTAGTAGATATATATAGCCGATTATGTACATGTTGAAAAACCTTTAAAAAGCCTTGCCTCCATTTTATACAAAACAGCTCACCATGCAGTAAAAAATCATAATGGAAAGTGTAATCCGGGCTAATTATGACCGACTAAGGTCATAGATAAATCATGGCATGGATGACAGCTTGTAACATTAAGGTACCCCTTAAGTGTTTTCAAGAGCCCTTTAGAGATTGTGTGCCTAGAATATCAGTACCTTTTGCATTTTCATTGATTTGTTGCGCAGAGTTTCTTTCTTCAGGCAAACTGCGCGATGGTGCAGTGAGCCTGAAGAGATTCGCATTGGCACCTGCATCGTGTCGAATTTTTCCAATCAGTGAAACAATTCCTGTTCTTCTTCCTCCCACGGAAGAGGCATCACGCAAGTGTATTTATTGTCATCCAGCGGGCCGCATGTTATGCAATCTCGCGTTTAGTCAGTTGCTGGGGAGCGCAGGGGTCGAAGTGGGTATTTCGTTCTATATTTGGTTGCCCTTTGGTTTTTAAAACGTCAATCTTTCCTGAATAATAATGCACAGGGCAACGCCCACAAATCAGTTTGTCTCATTCTGCAAATTGGACTCACATTCGGACCTATGGGGTCTATGTGTGGCCGTGATGTCGTAGTTGGATATTTTCAAATGTTCTTAGCAGAAACTGAGCTACAACGGTAAATTACGTATTTAAATATATGGAATGATCAGTGTGAATACGATCAAGAAATATCTGTCGTTTCTATCCTATATGTTTCATTTTGAAGAGGTCCGACACAAAACGTTGAACTAAATGTCAAACAAGAATAGTCAAACTTATATTCATAGAGACCAATTAACAAGTACGTTGAACGTTGCTTTCCTTAAGTCGGCGTAACACTTCTTACAAAGAGATCTTCACCATTACCTTGTGCATCGACACTCCACGTAATTACTATATTATTGGTCTGTTGAATACAAGTTTTATTTCTGTTGTTGTACCTGTTTTGTGGCCCATACGCGGTAGACCCCTATGTTACAGGCCTAGACAATCAGTGCCAGGTGCCCAAGTGCGCATTATCCAGTGTAGAACATTCAAAACACTGCGCGATTCAACATACAACAGTGGAGGATTGAATGTAGATTGAAAACACATCGGTAGTGTTTTGGACAATTGTTCAAAATACTATTGTCATGTTGATAGTTAGACGACATTTCACACATAGGAACCTCATATTTGAACCCAAAATTTGTCAGTGAACTCGACGGTAACGTCGGATTCGTTTTCGGTCAGACAGAATTTCGGGTAGTGCACTCGTCCCCGACATTTATATACCAAATTTAGAATTTTTGTTATTATATATATATATATATATAATAACAAGTTACGACAATGCGGCCACTCCTAAGCCTTGTTTACCTGATTTTAAGTCCAAGTTTTAGAGTCAGGCCAACTGATTTGAAAGGGTGGCCCTCTGGAATACAATTTTCAGGAAGATTTCTTGTTTAGAGAAACACAGGTTAACCAAAATAGCACGAGGTGTCCAAAAACGCCTAAAAGTAGGCACCGTGCTCCCCGATTACGGATAGAGAACAGCCATGGTAGAATGATTGGTCCACCACTACCCAGGGGCATCCACAGTCATAAATCCGGCGCGGGCTATTACGATTCCGAAGTTAAAGAACATCCGATTAAGGCGACCAAATTTGAAATTCACATTTTGGCATGCACCGTTTTATGTACACATTTATATAAAGAACGGATATAAGGAAGAGTGAACATATCCTAACATGCTCTTTATAGCGAACGTCCACGGATCTAACTGTAATCGACCTAGCATTGGTATCTTAACGGTTCCCTCTTAGACGGTTTGAACCTCGAGCGCTAAACTTTCAGGGATTAATCTACGACCTAGAATCGTATAGTATATCACCGAGTGTTATACTTGTTTGATTATGTTTGTGTGTATGGTTTGTACAATTCCAAAAATAAACTCTATATATCTACCCCTAGAATAAAACGTGCCCGTATATCTTTTTAAAATACTCCATATATGTCAAGAAACCGTTATGGGGTAAATCAGTTAGTTACTTATTGGTTCTGAATTTAAAACGTATTGTGCACGTAATACGTAAAAGGTAACATAAAAATTGCAGGAACCACGCGCAGGGAAAAACGTCGGGAAATCGGCTCCGGCGTCATAGGCTTTGCATCATGGAGTAGACGCAGACATTGTTATGCTTATGTCTACCCTAATGCCAACAGCATAGCAATACGAATATTATTTGACAATTCTACACTATCACGACCGTGGCCTATCGATAGACGTGAACTTCACATTCTCTCCGACCGATCATTTTGAACAAACAACGAGTACCTGCGAAGCGTAATAGTGTTGATGTAATGATGCTGTGTGTTTTTCTAACACTTGGTAAATATTACTATCATCTACCAAGGCATACCGACAGGTGACGGGCATTTTTGCTAGTGATGTTTTCGCTAGGCATACAATCCCCTAGATCAAACATTCCCGCATGCAGTTATCACTTTAAAAAACTTTCCCTTATGTTTTCGTCATAAAGAAACATTTTTGTGGTTAGAACTTCAACACATATACAACGGAATGTCTGTACACTCCGCGTGTTGGGCATCCATTTTTGATGGATAAGTCAAATGCTTGAGTGGCCCGATTTACATATTTACACAAAATCATGTCATTTTGTTATCATCATGACTGCGCAAATTGCATAAAACTACTTCCTCAACTAGTTTATCCCATACTAAATGCAGTTATTTCATATCAAAATCTACATTATAAAACAATTCGTTCTCTCGATGTTTGTGCACCCACATCTCAGTCAGTTTTGCATGTATCGAGCTGAAATTTTGCACGTGATTTACCGGGCCGATTGAGATGGTTCGTAGATTGAGATATTTTCGAAATTTGTCCGGGGGTGGGTGGAGAACTTGGGGGTTCAATATTTCAATAGGTTGTTCGTGGAGTTCCAGCCGCGGAATTTAATGTTTAATGTATATATCATCGTAAAGATAGTTATGCCATCTACAAATATGTCGCTGGATGTATGCAGAAATTGTGAATAGTTTTTAAGTTATTGTCGTTTGAAAATCCTTAACATGCTCCAGGTCAACTTGCCATTGGTCACGTCCACAAGCTTACACGAAGCGCTCTCTTTCGCATTTCATATATTTCCTACAGATGGAGCTAAGAGTCATTTTGTCTTTTAGCGTCAATATTATCGCCCGTCACGTTAGTGTATTATAAAAACTGAGTGTCCAAAGATAGATAACTAGGAATAAGATATATCTATATTATAAAACAGTTCGTTCTTTATTTGTTTGTGAACCCACATATCCGTTAGTTTTGTATGTATCGAGCTGAAAATTCAAACCAGCATCCGGTCTTGCTTGTTACGTCACTTAGACGGGTGAGCGATTGAGACTTCTGACAAAAGGTTGTCCTAACAACTTGACCAGTGACCAGTTACCATTTATTAATGCGGGTAGGCTGGACATTTTTCGGATGGATTTGGGGTGTATGGTACATGACTGCCTTTTTGTCCCTGGAAACGAGTATAAAATAAAATGAATTGTTTCAATATAATATCCGCAGCCGTTATGATCAAAATTTGTTTAAATGGAAACAAATTGGTTTTGGTCACTAGGTCTACATCTGGTAACTTGCCAAAGCCAATTGTCATGCCGATATTATGATCACACCAATGAATTTGACGATGATTTGTTTTAAAGGGAGCACAAAAAGGCAACAAGGTCAACACAAAACCATATACGTAATCGAGTTGCGCATTCACGTGAAGAATATTATTGTAAAAATAACTGGAATTGATTGCTGGGAAGGAACTAAATATGGTGATAGTTTGCCTGGTGGTTTTTTTAAATACTACACATATAAGTTGCACGAACGCGCTATCATTTTGTAGTGGATATTATAATTTGACGCGAAATGAGCGAAACATTGAAATTTTTCACACGCTACATATTTAAACGTCATCGAATAAAACATCAACAAGAAAGTAGTATATTTATAATCGACCTAGCGAATGTACGCGGGTAGGTTAACGTTTTCCTCTTACACGATTTGAACGTCGAGCGCAAAACTTTCAATGAGTAATGTACGAATCCTAGAATAGGACATAAGTCCTATATATTTTCAAAATACCCCGTTCATGTCAACCTTTTATGGGTTGAATAATTAACTCGGAAAGTAAAACGTTTTAAAGGCAAAAACCTTTGGGGAAACGGCCAGTGCTTCCTAGATTTCGCAACATGGAGTAGACGCAGACATAATAATGATTATATACCCTCATACGGATGCGATGGAAAATTCAATAAGCAACCAGACGAGAGTAGGAATATTGCAGCGTTCATCCGGTTCACTGAAGCCACAGGCGAGTTACTGAGTCGTGAGTGGACAAGTGGACTGGTCAAGCCATAGATTGTTTACTGAAGACGCGAAACCTGTTATTATCCATTTGTCAGTTTGAAGCACGACCGTACGGAGCTAGTAGAGCGCGTTTAAATGTGGTGACAATATGGAACACGTCATACTTCGAATTGTGTTAGTTGTCTTAATCTTGGAAGGAGGTAAGGCATAATTTGCCTTCTTTTCGATTGTAAAAAAGTAAATATAGAGTTTAAAAAATGAATAAACCTTACAGGTGCATTAACAAAACTACACGAATAAATATTACATTGTTTTGTTCAAGTCGCTTGATAACATTTCAATGCGAATACTTACTTATTATACATTAATTTTATTATTTTATTTATCGCTATAAAATTGTTTATTTGTTGATCGCTATAAATTCTCATAGGAAGACGTCATTATTGATGTCCTCAATTCAAGACGCTGATTATTGTGATTTACCTTTACCGATATTGCGTATAATATATATATATATATATATGCGTATAATATATATATATATATATATATAAATTATGCGCGATATGTTGTATTATGCAATGATAAAATGTTTGCTGTTGGTTGAAGGAAATAAATTACTGATTTATTGATTGATTTAACCATTGCTATCAACCTTTCACAACTGACGATAGCTGTTGCTGTCGATATCCAGTCACTTGTACCAAGAATATTGGTAATACCTTTCATGGAATAATATTGTTCACTCCAAATTATCATTGCAATTCTCATAAGAAGAAGCCATTATTGATCTCCTCAATTCAGGACGCTGTTTATTGTGATTTATCTTTACCGATATTGCGTATAATATATATACAATATATATACTATATATATATATATATATGTATATATATATATTAATATATGTTGTATATATATTATACGCAATATCGGTAAAAATAAATCACAATAAACAGCATCATATATATATATATATATGCATAGATGGTATCAATGCCTATGGTATCTATAGACAACATTATGTGAAGCATGTCAATAACTTACAGAGCGAATTATGTCAATTTAAAAAAGCTCCCCTATTTATTTTATGCGAAACGCAAACACGCAAACACTCGCACACGTACACATACACACACACATTCAAAAGCACAGACACACGCACACACACGCATACGCACTCGCACGCACGCACGCAAGCACACACACACACACACACACATACACACACATACACACACACACCAATATACAAGAATTCGCATTATCCACATATTAACACGCCAACTTGGAGGCAGCGTAAGTGCATCTCATCCTAGGTTCATATGTCCACTCGCCTATTCCTATATTAATTCGCGTCTTCTGACTATTGCCCTCTCATCTGATTGTTTGCAGGCGATTGTTGCGAGACGGGCGACGTCTATGGCAGCAAACTTGTGCACATAGACGGCGTCGAAGAAAGCGATTTCATACGTTCCATGTTAGCGGCCAACGGCGCCAGTGTCGAGTTGTTCTGGACAGCATCTAACGATATTGCTAACGGTAGGTGTTGACATCGGAACGTATTCATTCTATAACATGAATGTATTCCCGTTTCACTAACCCCCTTATGAACTGATAAACCTGAATTTTGATCCTTAAAATTGATCCTTCGCAATTCATAAGCCAGATTTTTGTCTTGAAAATTAATCCTTAACAGTGATCTCGTATATTGAAAACTGCCAACACCAACACGAGGCACCGGGACACTTTCACTGTGTGTAACGGAAATACTGTCCTCGGTGTTATGGAGGCGGATTCTTGCATTAAAAAAACTCTTTCAATATAATAACTCATTCTGTTTAATGTCGGGTTTTCCTTATGACATCGTTGTCTTAGTGAACCGCTGCCCATGACGGTTTATTTATATTATATTTGCAAAACGGTGGTTGCTGGAGTAGAAATTACAGTAGAATCCGAATATCCATTTCTTACTAAATTCTACTCAGAGTTGTGTGAGAATGTGCCTCGAGAGGGAACCCCCCTGAAATCACATCGCATTGTCTTTGCGTCGCGTCGCGTCGTATGCAAAGGTTCCCCAGTTTGACTAAAACATCCCCACAACCACGACTCGTGTATACAAATGAGGTATCCATGATTCGTGATTGAGGGGATGTTTTAGTCAAACTGGGGAACCTTGGCATACGACGCAACGCAAAGACAATACGTTTGTATACAAATGAGGTATCCAAACGAAAGCTTAGCAACGATTGTTCAGACGAAATGCTGGAATAGATTTTATGTTTTCAGTAGTATGATTTTCGAAATGAAAACTCATTGCTTTGTATACGTGTGGCGGGACCAAATAAAATCAGTGTTTATTGGTATATGAGATGTGTGAACATACGCTCTACTTATTCACCTAACATTTGGTACCATACTCGTGTCTGTCTGTCATCCCTAAACCGAACAATTGTATTTTAACAGGAGGGACAGTAGTCGCAAAAACGCACTCTTTATCAATTATTATTCACACAGTCTAGAGGAAAGTGGTTATTCGTTTCATCCCTTTGGGTCTGAGAGACGTTTCCATAGTAGGAATTGCCGTAGAACCCAAATAAACATACCTTAGACAAATCCATTTAGAAGTTTTGTTAGAATTTGTACCATCAGAAGTGAACCAACCCGAAATCGCAGGTTAACTCGTTTTATTAAAATGTCAACATTGTGATTGAAGAAATCCAATTCCACCACTGATGTCAACATATCAGATATCACATGAACGAGTGGCTGCTACTAGTTCATTGGACACGCGGGAATTAGTTTGACTTGTGTTACATATAATACTTAGTGAAGTTGAGTATGACCGTACCCACGTTGCACAAGAGATTACTTATGAAACACGACAACGCACGGCCTTGTTTGTGTGGCATGTTTGAGTGGGTTTATTGGTACACAACATAAGGAAACACAACACCCTTCTTTAGATGACATGTGGAACCTTATTCATGTCGGGCTGCCGTCAATGAACCGATAAATCATATTTTACTGGGATGATATATATTCGTGAAAACGCGACAATTAACATTAACTTCGTCCATTATTCATCCCAGAATCAGGAAGGTTTTAAATATTTCATTCACCAAAGAGACTGAGGGTTGCTGCTAGTATGATTCTTTTAAACGCAGGGTTATATATATTTATATATATACACATATATATATATATTATACACACACACACACACACACACACACACACACACACACACACACACACACACACACACACACACACACACACACACACACACACACACACACACACACACACACACACACACACACACACACACACACACACACACACACATATATGTATGTTTGGCGCATTTGCTGGATCTGCGCAATTTTCGGATACGCGGAGATTCTCAAATTGTACAGCTGTCAGCAGATTGCGCAGATCCAGCAAAGTTCTACGTTGAACATACATTTTATTTATTGTAGATTTACACATTTGATTTGACACAACTAGCCGAGTTAGCCGTCGATCCACTGTGAAAAAAAGGCAGTCGACTGCGCTAAAAAAAATTGAAATTGTAACACCCGAGATCCGACGACGACGGTGGGCGGAAGTAGTGAAAGACGCATCCATTACAGTGGTAAGATTTGATAACGGCGCTGAAGAAGTCTCTCTGCAATTGTGTTGTTGTTATTGTTAGTTGTTGTTGTTATATGTTGTTTTTGTTGTTGTTGTTTGTTGTCTGTAGCCTGTGGCTCTCTTTTGTTGACGCCGCTTTATTCGCTATACAATATCGTCGTCGTTGTCGTCGTTGTCGTCGTTGTCGTCGTTGTCGTCGTTGTTGTTGACGGCGCTGAATTCCCTCTGCAGTGTTGTTGTTAACACTATCATTCGTTCCACGTGTTCAGCGCACTTTCATCGACTTCTCACCAACTTCTTCTTGAAACTCTTTATCACACCAGCTTCTCCGTTCTAATTGCGCAATCGCAATGCGTGTTCAATACTTGATCCGCAGCTAATACGTGTGGTAGTCAAGTCAGCTGACACAATTCCGTTTAAAGTTTGTTTACAAAATCATTTAATGAACACATAAACATATCATATCAAATGCGGCACGTGGGTCGAACTCAACAACAGTTTTGAAAATTAATAATAATAATAATAAGATAACTTATATTGCGCCTAAATCCTTGGAAACCAGGCTCAGAAGCGCATCATAACAAAGGGATTGGTCAATCTCAAAATCCATAAGTAGTATTTCAGTTGTCAACAGATGGGTCAAGGCGCTAGGGAGCTACGGTGGATAACCAAGGTTGTAAATATAAGTTTTTAAATGACGACGGAATTTTGTAATATTTTCAACTGATCTAAGACTAAGCGGGAGCATATTCCAAAGAGTTGGTGCAGCAACAGAAAAAGCCCTAGTTCCAATGTTAGTGTTGACTCTAGGAACAAAAAGTAGGTCAGAACTAGATGATCGAAGCTGCATAGTTTTTCTTACAGGAGTAAGCAATGAATGCAGATAATATGGTTGCTCACTGGAGAGTGCCCGGTATGTAATGGTGCATATCTTAAATATTATACGATATCGTACAGGAAGCAAATGCAAAGACTTCAAAAGTGTTACAGAGCGAGAAAAACGAGGAGATCTTGTAACTACTCTTGCCAGACAATTTTCGACACGCTGAAATGTTGTGGTATCCTTGCTAGCGATATTATAAAGGAGGGAATTGCAATAATCAAGTCTGCTGCTAACAAGCGCTGTTGCAATAGTTTTAGCAACAGAAAATGACATATACCGGCGAATACGGCGAAGATCACGAATATGATAAAAACAGCAGCGACATGTTTGAGATATGTGTTGTCGGAAATTGAAGTTAATATCAAAGATCACTCCTAGATTCCGCACCGAGGTTGCTGGCGTGATATACTGATTAAAAATACGCGTAGAGAAAAAACATCCAGTTTACTACACTGCATTGGAGTATCATTAATGATCAATTCAGTTTTATTTGCATTTAATTTCAACTTGCTGTCAGTCATCCAGTGGAAGATATCTTGAAGGCAATCACTAAGTTGGTTAAGGGAGCGATTTGTATCCGGGGTAGCCAACGAAATGTAGATCTGAGTATCATCAGCATAAAGATGATGATCCAAGTTATGTCTTTGTATAGCAGAGCTTAGTGGCGCGGTGTAAAGAGTAAAAAGCAAAGGTCCGAGAACAGAACCCTGGGGAACACCAAATAAAGCCGGCAGTGCAGCTGAAAAGCAGTTCCCAATCTTTATAGTTTGGTATATATCAGTAAGGTATGAAGAAAACCAGCTTAGAGCTGTGCCAGATATGCCGTACAACTATAATAAGCGTTCAATGAGAATGTTGTGATCAATCGTGTCAAAAGCGACAGAGAGATCTAGTAAGGCAATTGCAGTCACTTTACCATTATTAATGTTCAAGATAATGTCGTTATGAACCTTTAAGAGGGCAGTCTCTTTTGAATGAAACCCATTTACGTCGCTCTCAGTTTCGGAAGTAGCCACACTGACGAGCGAATTATACGACATCAATTACTTAACGGACTATCCATTCTTAAATAAGGTTTGGTGTAAACCGCTGGTAGTTCGATAACAATCAATGCCGTCATTCATGCAGTTTTTGTTATCTTGTTTTCAGATGTTTACATGCATTGGCTTGACATTGGATGTCCAGAAGGTGATGGATTGGATCGAGCGGGCGTGCCAAGTGTCATTGTATGCGCGCGCAGCTGCTCTCAACGACCCGAGTGCGAAGCTTTCACCTATCGCGGCCAGACGGGCGGATGCTGGCTGTATGCGGAGTGTGCTGACGTTGCAGACCCTGAAGCGGCATGGAGGTCTACGTAAAGCAGTAACGGCCATCCTCACAAGTCAGGGGTGGTAATAGTATTCTACACCTGGCTGATATCCTACGTCAGCGATTCTTAACACCCTGGGTCGCGATTCAAAGTTAGGTCACCAAGGCATTTTGAGTGGGACGTGCCACTGGCTGTCAGGACGTTCCATGATTATTACAAATAATGTACGGCAAATGTTGCATGAATCTGAATCGCCATAGGATAGATAACCAATAACACATATTTTCAAATTCACTCGATTGTTGGCGTAAATGATTCGTCTCGCATACAGCGTTCAGAGTCCGCGTCGCACCGCGACGTCGCTTTTTGCCCGGGAAGTCGATATTACGATCCAAAGTTACAACGTGCTAACGTCGCGACGCCTGCCGTGCCAGCGCGTCTCCAAAAATTGCCTCTGTAGTTGGTTTTTCATTCAACAATAATTATTTTTTAACGATACGGTTGGTGCATTTGAGCGCTTCAGTTCACACTCAGGCTTGACAAGTTGAGATTTTAAAGAAACCAAAGAATTCCTAAATGCAGTGATGGCGACATTTTCGTCGAAAGACACACTCGAAATCACTACCGTCGATTTTGAATGCTGCGAACGTGGTGGTACGAAAAAATAGCAGTTCAACTTCCAGCGGCGGACCGCGACGGATGGCGACGTCGCGGCGCGAACTATGAACGCGGCCCATGTATTGGCAATTAATATTCTGTTTGATGTCGCCAAAATGTGTGGGCGCACTAGGCAAAAATCGGTGCCGTTTGTTTTCTGTGAAAATGTATGCATTGCCGCAGAAAAAAATACTATCGCCTTTATCACCACGTCCGATCACACTATTATATATCGGATTGTCTGTCTTTTTATTAACACAAAGTGAAGTATACCTAGACAAGCGTAATATAAATATATTTTCAAAGATAGCCACGATCACACGATCTTCCCGACTCCGTCCGCCAAATTTGCTTGCGAATGGCAACAGGTGCCCTCGTTCGACGTCGATAAACCAGTGCATACACGGCGCTGGTTTGGTGATTCCTCCGTATTCAGCAAACATGTTTGTTCTCATTCATTAACTATTTATGTTATTTCTGCGTTGCCTATTTTACCATTGATCACAAGATAACTGTTTGAAGGCATGGGTCGCCTGGCAAGTCCTGCGATCGGAATTAAGAACCGCTGCCCTACGTAAAGTATGGCAGTTCGCTGGATCAACTGCACTCCGGCCCAGTTAATGTTTTCGCCGAAAGCGTTTGTGGGAACCAAAGGCATGCGCAGCACACCTAGTAGCAATTCCAGGAAATCCAGTAGAATTGTCTGACCATAATCACGCTATTCTCGTTTTGTTACGATTAACCATCATCACCAGCGCTATGATTAATTAAGTACATTAATTACTTCTACTTCCCGAACGTTTCATTCACCCAAACACTTGACAACTAAACTTAAAGCTGCAATATCAGTTCGATTGTTATGCTCCTCGCTTTTCTGACTAATTTCCCGAAAAAGCAAAGCTATCAAGTATCCACTATAATATCCTAGTTCATTGGTGCACTTGTGCTACTTCGTTTTGTTGAAATTAATAAACAAACTGCGAACTATTTCGAATTTGGTTTCGAGTCGAAGGAGTCGAAACTAGCAACACTTACTTGAACATGGACATGCACCTGGAAGTGGAAAATTCATATAATAGTGTCGTGTTCGCGAATTTGGGCGAGACTGATCTCTGACCCTCAAGATTAATGCCTCGATCAAGCCGTTTTTGTTGATAGTAGTGTTCGCAAGTGTTTATACAACACGTTCTTATTTTATGGCATTTACGCCGGCGATGGGACGTCCCCGGACATATGCCACCGAAGCAGCGAAAAAGATCCAAATTACGCGGACAATGACAATATTCGCGTCAGACGGTTTATTTGGGAAAACCAGATTTGTGGAACGACACAAGACAACTGACAAGTCACAAAAGAAAGAGCTGGAGTAAGACTAGTCTACGAACAGACGCTGCGTTCGCAAAACTTCTTCTAGACAGGCTAGTAATTTCAAAGTAGTCAGCCTCAGCCACGCATATTTATTCGTATGAATATAATATTATGTTGCTTATTATGTTCAGAAAACCACCACCCCCTCAATACTGTGAAAATGTCCATCATAATAACATGTATCGATAGCTTGCGACTGATTTATGTGAAAGAGCAGAGAATTACCGTTACTATACAACAAATTGCAGCCCATGTTTTGTTAAGATATAAATCCTTTTGTACATGTAAATTATAGAAGTTCTGTTTTTAGTTGTTTTTTATTTTGGTCTTTCAAGACAAAAAGCACATCCAAAACACTACAATTTATTCATAACATGCATTTTGTAATTTATACATCTACATTCATACATTTTGTAGAAAAACGTTGTAAATTTATTTTCCGTATCATTTAATTAATTAACTTCATCTTACTTTGCATGATTCAATTCAAATGCAGTCAGGGTTGGCAGCTAAGTTTCTGACAGGACAGTTTACAAATAGTTTGCACGTTGATGACACTGAAGCCACAGAGGCTTCGCTTCAAGGAACATACTTTCCCAGTCAGAAACCTCTAGTTAATAACCACAGCTGCAAGTAGTTGAAAGGCCATTATCATTTTTGTTTGTTAAATCAAGCCAACAAATCCATAATAAAATGCGTTTGTTGCTCTCATAAGAGACATGACTAACTGCTGGAATCTTCTTCTAAAGACGTACAGTGGTAATCCACCCTCTGAGTAAACAGTAGAACTTTGTGGACACTGCCAGGGGTTCAACCACTACCAGCCAAATGTCCTCCTCATTAATTAGCAGTGTTAGGTGAATGACACATTGAGATCACAACTAAGGCATTGGGTATTTTGCATGGTTTACTATTGAATTCCTCAAACTTTGTTTTGTTGAACTATCAGGGAAAAATTGCAAAACTTTTTATTTATTTTATATTTTTCGAATAAAATTACTTTGTGACTTTATTTCCTGTAACCTTCTTTCCAGCCCATCTATGTTCTACCTGTACTTAGTTAATAAGTTGACACTTGTAAATTGTCTATTTGTTTGTTATGTACTACACTTTTACAATATATATATCCAATAATAACTTTGCCACTCTCATATCATTGTAATTTTCTCACAACTGGGCAAATGACCTTTTCACACTTGAGTGCTGAGCAAATGACCATTGGGCAAAAGATCGTGCAACATATTTTTACAAAAAAGTTTACAAGTTACATACCACACACACACACATATAATATTATATACTATTATATATATATATATATATAATATTATATATATTATATAAAGTATGTGGGAAAGTATATTAACAGGTAGTAGTGCTATAAAACCATATTCATTTTCACAAATAATCCGACTCATTCCATATTCCAATTCATGACTTTGTTTGACAGCTTCAACACAAAGGGGTGAACTACCTCAACACCACTGCAGCCATCACATATGACAAGGTCTGTGGTGGTTCTATCGAACATCAGTGGCCATAGCAAAGGCAGCTCAGGTGTCCAGTCACTTTCTGAGGCTGGATGTAGCCCAGGACAGTTAGAACAAACGTAAGTATTAATTGATGCTGCTATGCAAACGTGATATATATATATATATATATATATATATATATAAATCATAGCATAATAATTGGAAGATATGCAAACATTTGATTGGTTTTAACAATTATGTTTCATTCTGGCCAATGTTATGTGGGTACATCATCTTTGATTGATAGGGCTTTTGTGAAACTTTCAATTACATTGTACATTTCATTTGCAGTTCACTTTTTGAACTTAATGTTCTATTTATTTAATTTGGAATATTTATGTTGCAAACATAAATTCGTATATTATACAGTGCAAGTAAATACACGTGAAACAATATAGCCAAACCTCGGTGATGTTTGTACTTTCATAATAATCATGCCTATGCAGTGGCGAAAATGTTTCAATAGCACATCCCCCCGTCTTCCGATATCACCACTCCAGCCGAGACAGCAGAGCGGCTGAAGTTATAGTTATGGCGGCTTGGTAGCGAAAACATTTAGACTACACCATTTGGTTCGGCCGCCAGTGGAGGTTTTTGTGCTCCCCAGACTCGATTTCTGGATCCACCCCTGTATGTGATAGTTTTGTTTGTCTGCATGATGATTTTGGAGTAATGGGTGTCCTCGTTAAATTGCATATTGTTGTTAGAAATGCATGTGAATTAAAGTAGAAAATGTAAAGCAAAAACATTTTATTGAAACTATTTCATGATATTGACTACACAATTATGAAAAGCACAATACAACTACAAATACAATCACTGCACTTGATATGTATAATGTAATCATTTTTAATATCACATGCACGTAAAATGCAAAGCAACAATAGAAACAAAAGTTAGGAAGAGGTTGAAAAAATGTCAGGTACATATAAAAAACAAACAGTTACTTTTATCATGATCCTTTGTTGCAAAAAAACAACATTAGTACATGTGATATCAAATGCTAGTTGTAGTTTATACATGCCTGATATGTTTACAACTCACAAAATTAGTGACTAAACAATTATGTGTATTTAACAAAACAATTTAATATTTAATGCCCATAAAATGTAAACCAATGAGAAACAATTACTTAGAAAGATGTTTAGTTGAACAAATGTAATATAAAATAAAAATAACTATATTACGATTCTTTGTTAAAAAAACATCAATATGATATCAAGTTCGAAAATTGTGTAGTTTGTGCAATGGTTGGTGTGTTTACAACTCGCAAAAAATAGTGACTAGACTAGACAGGGTCATCGCCATGTGACTGAGAATTACATATACAATCACTACATGCTATGTTGCTCCAGTTTCCTCAGCTGTATGAAGAGTACCTGCTACAGACAGTGGTCGACAGTCTTCGCATATTAATTTAAGTATGGCTGAATGCTTCCCACATAAGTCAAGATGGTGTTTTCGATTTAACAGGTCTGCCAGGGAGTAAAGTGTAAAGCGCTTTGAGCAATCCTGAGGAATGGATACTACACCATATCAGAACTAATCTTACTCAAGTGTTGTTTAATTATCTTGAGAAATTAAAATGTAATGTAAATTATTTGTGAAAATATAAAACAGTGATAAAAAAGAATAATTTAGAAACATTATATGTGGCATGAAAAATATATAACAGTCCTCATGATACATATAATTTAAACAAGTAAAATGCTTCTGTCAGTGTATTAACAGATTGTTGTTGAAAATTGTGAAAAGGCTTTCAATACCATTACTTTATCACAAACTTGTGTTGTATATAACAAGTGCCTGGTGTATGTTGCAAGAACGCAGCTGGCTGCCACTGATTATCAGCAAAACAAAGACAATGAAACCCTACCACTGTAACAATGCTAGATAATTAATGTATTTTTTCATGGACACTACTAAAAGTTATAGTTTAATTGAATACAAATACCTTGTATTATTGACTTTTGATAAATGTGTCATCACGTATAAAAATATCATACATGTCAGAGCCATGCTAATCGTCACTTTTTCTCCGGTATAGGTAGATGCAGATGTACATCAAAAAGTCAGGAAGCTGGTATGCAGTACCATCAAAGACAGCGAAAACATACAGTGATGTCATAGATATATAAACTGATGTAGTTCACCAATGAATGCTCGACACTGAACCTCTCTCACAGAACTGAAAATTGTTGCCCGAAGACTCATGCCATATCTGCCAGACCCTGGCACCCACCGTTCCATCACTGCAGAGTTAGTCAGGCGTCACCACATTCTTATGTCGAGCAACCTGCATTCTACATTGGTTTCAAGCTAACTGACTGATCTGGAAGCCAGTGTACTCCCCATCGGCACTGGGGAATCTGTCACGGATGCAACACACGACACAATTGGGATCACTCGGTGGACATTCACGTGACAAACTTTTAATATGCAGCATATTGGATGGCTGTAGAATCTTGTCCGAGATCCTAGACAAACAACTGCCCAGTATGCCATATTAACTTGGAGAGCTAGTAGTACTAAGCACACTAGTTCAATCTCCTGTAAAGAAAAGCATATATTCAGTAAACAAAAACAGGCATCATAGTAGTGTTGGGAGTAAATAATTATGGAGTTGTTCATTGTCATAATCAGTAAATATAAAATAATGTTTCATGTATGATCTGCAGCATTTCACAAGAAAAAAGGCAGCAAGAAATGTTCTACTACAGCTGCATTTATACGTGTTGATATCTTAGGAACAGTCAGTGTTTACCGGGGTTGTTTCGCGTGGAGGTGGGTTGATACTGCATGCAGACATTAGTGGAATATGCAGTTTTTTTAAACGGTGAAAATTGTAAACTATTTGTCTTTACTAGGTGTTCATTGTCATGAATTTAAAATTGTTCAATTTCATTACAGTGCGCTTGATCTTAGTCAATATTATAGACTGATTTGAATTCTGCTAATCAGTAAAGTGCATTTATATTTTTTGTTTTGTTTTCAGTATACAAATTCATGTCAGTGTCTGCCATGTGTAACTACTACACATATTCATGTTTGACGTTTTAAGCCTAAGGTTTAATGGTCAAGGTGAATGTTGGAAATGACAACATGAGGTGTTGTTGTGATGCTAATAGTGTATTTTCCTCGTCAAGTATTCAAAGGTTCATAATATGTATGTCTACCTTCAAGAATGAATAATTTATTTTATAAATTTATTTCAGAGTCATCGCCATATGCTAAATACTTTTTAAAGGTGTATTAATATGTCTTTGTTGATACACAAGGTATAATATACAAGTGCAGATGTCAACCTAGTTTTTCATGTCCAAGATGTTATTATTAAAATGTGTATGAAAACAAATGTATATTTAAATGGGCACATTAAAATTTGTTGGTAACTTAGACGTGGTTGATTGTTATAAATTTGAAATTACCTGGATTTATCAAATGTGGGCTTCCCGCAGACTATGTATCCTCCCTGTGTCTGCCTGGCCCGGGTGACCGCCTCTAGCCCCTCCTCTGCCTCCTCTCAGTCTCATTCATGGGTTGCAGTGTGGCCTCTAGCAATATCATAAATCAAGTGACGTATTATGTAATTATATATTGCTGTGGTGAGAATATTTACACATATTGGTAAATACATAAGAATAGCTGGCATATGTCGGTTGAAAGGTATCACGGGATACCAATTAATGCATTACATACACTATGGCCAGGCATCAAGGACCACAATGAAAACAAGTGCGTGCATTTTCTTGTGTAATCCTTATATATATATATATATATGGTGTACTCTAGCTCTATTGATATTTTATGTATTTACACGTTTACATTTATATATTGCATAAAATCAACATCATGGTTGTCATATAAAAATCTAAATTATTTTGCATAAAATACAATGCAAATCAACAATATTCTGCAGTAATAGTATCAAAATATGAGTCACAAAACAATGTTTTCATAAGTATGATCAATAATATAATACTCCGTGTTTGGCGTTCTGTTGCACGAAATTACGGATGCTCCATGACTAAGTTACTCGCACGATCAACAGGGGCCTGCTGCCAAAGCAATGTTTCTTGTCATTTCGCACCATCACGTCATCTACTCTCTATATGTATTGTCGGAATAACATAGCTTATTAACAAGATCCTGCGTAACCAAATACAATACATATCAAATATTATGCTCGTTGACGTTGCCACTCTCTGACTGAATCTCTCATTCTCTGGTTGATATCATATGATATGCCATATGATATGGTGACTTGCATGTCTGTGAGTCAGCCTCGAGTCGAGTTCGCAAGTTACAATTCTCGTTGAATTAATACACGGCTACGCGTTCTTGTTGCTAACTGCGATAGTGTAATACGTACCTTCGTACAACCTCTTTGGAATCTTCATCTTGATACGCCAAAGCACGTGTGTGTTGTTATTGTTTTCGAATGCGTGGGATGCCGATCTCGCATAAAGCACGTGACCGGAGTAGCGCAGGAGGTCGACAGCATAATTGGCTTTCGCCAGCTATACCCGGTGCAACGGCAACTCTTTTTTTGACGATTAAAAAAAACAAGTATGCTTTTTTTATTAAACCGACTGTGAGCACTAGTTAAACTATTCACACATTACACATCTAGACATAAAAGAACTGGATTGGTGATGGGCAAACGAACTGATTGAGCACCTTTAATGAGAGGCAGTCTGTTTCTCTTCCCGGAATTAGCCAGCGTAGTAATTTGTAACAGGAAGTCTGCTGTGTCGAACGTGGGAAAATGGGAATTTGTTAAACGTCAAAGAATATTGCGGTTGACTCAGCCCACCACGGTAATACAGCCAATATAGCTTGTTTTGAAATTGGATGTTTTTACATGCTACGGGTTGGAAAATTTTATATTGCGAACAATGTTACTAAACACACACTGAAATGAGGATTATCAGATGAGCGAAGAACATCTCGCTCAGAGAAAAGAAAAGAAATGAGGAAATGCGACAGCTGGCGGGAGATGAGGGCATAAAAGAGACTTTGAGAGATGGCCGGCTTTGCTGGTTTGGCCATGTCCAGAGAAGAGAGGAAGAGCACTCCAGGCCGACCCCGTGAAAACAAATCACTAACCCTACCCCTTATTTTTCATAATCACCTTCCGCAATCACAATCGGCTATTGTATCAACTAATTACAGAGCTAGAGTCATAGCTAATGTTGGCTTCAACACATCTGGTGCATCACAATTATTTTTTTTACCTCACAACAATCCCAGTTTTTTCAAAATAAAACAACACTTAATTGTCTGACAAAGAATGTATTATATTGCATACACAACCAAAACACTAACACTACGCCCTTACTTTTCATAACTGCCTTCCTCAAACACAATTGGTTATACGTTTACTAATTACAGGGCTACATATATAATTTTGATATCACGGTGATATATATTTATATATAGTAAGTTACATATTTGAGATAAGAATTCGTGTCAATATTAAATGCGTCAATATTAAATGCATACTTGAAAGTAGAGCACACATAATGCCACCAGATATTATCGTTTTAGTTTAGATTCGTGGCCGAAGTTGTACAATAATTCATATCACTACTTACACTTGTGGCACATGACAATTGTTTTATATCAAAATACGCTTTTTTAATTTCCAAAAATAACCCGTTAGATAGTCTAACAAAACAAGTAATATCTTGCTTGCAAAACCAAAACAGTAAAACTACACCTTATTTTTCATACCGTAGATGGTCTCTGCGAGTTAGATTATCTAGTTGTTCTGTTTGGCTACAGAAAGATACGCTTCACGTATATGATTAACCAATAGAACTATGTGCATGTTTCTGGGCAGTTTACCTGGTTTATTTTTTTAAGCCTACTCAGCTACGTGTCACGTCTTCTTGATGCATAATATGCTGGGATGTTCCTTCCAGTGTGAGTTAAGATGATGTCATGTACAATAGCAAAGCGTCGTTGTGACACAAAATCTGTTCTTGTCCATAGTTCTTCACTAAGTTGTGTTGCAATTTACAGTGTAACGGAATAAAAAGCACCAATGAATAGGAATATATTTGCTTAAGATAATAATTCTACCCCTGCTTGATAAGTTGCATCAGCATGTGGTACAGTACACTTCCATTGTCCTCTCATGAGATGATTCGAGTATATGAACATCTGGACATAACATAGTACAATTTAGCAACGCTTCCAGATGTGACAACTCACAATTTCTAAATAACGCCTTTGGTTTCACCATAATTGGCCCCTTCAGCAGTTGAGTCAGATTAGATTGGTTACATGCAAGACAAACCTGTTATAAATTGTGCTACACATATTATATATTTTGTGAGATTATGAAGCGCACAGTGCCATGTTGGCTGACATATGAATATCTTAACTGTTCAGTTACAAATGAAAATGCCATGTTCTATGGATGTAAGTAATGATTTGAAGTATTGTTCACCTTCCATCACGAAATCCAACTATACTGTGAGTATATGTTGGCATAGTGGGTGCATTCCTTTTAAGTCAGTCTATTATATTGAAATAAGCGTTTACTACAACTATTATAAACATTTAGATAACAAAGTTAGCTATGTAGTCCTGTAATTAGTAGATCTATAATTATAGCCGAATGTGTTCGAGGTTTCGCGGTTATGCAACATTGGGGGTATTGTTAGTGTTTTGGTTTTGCACGCAGTATATTACCTTGTTTGTTAGTTAATCTAACATTAGTTTATTTGGAAACGAAGAGGGATTATCTAAAGAAAAAGACAATTGTCACGTGCCACGAATGTAAGTAATGATATGAATTATTGTTCACCTTCGGTCCTGAAACCAAACTACAATTTACTATCTCGTGGCATAATATTTGTTTTACATTCAATTATGTATACCCTATTGACTTGCATGCTTACTACGAATATGTAACATACTATATATCACATAACGATACCAAAATTAACTACGCAGCCCTTTGATTATTATATATATAATCGATGGTGTTTTAGGAAGGCGGTTATGAAAAATAATTGGGTAATGCTGGTATTTTGGTTATGTATGCAATATATATATTTTATAAACTGATGTTTGGTTTATTTGGAAATGAACTGGGATTGTTGTGAGATAAAAAATGGTAGTCACGTGCCACTTGTGTAAGTAATGCATTGAACTATTGTGCACATTCGGTACCTAAACCAAACTAAACTGTTAACATATCTGAGTTTATTTTGTACATTTCGTTCAAGTATTTCTGCAATTTTGGCATTCGTATTAACTACAAAATTCGTATATTACCATAGCAAAAATTTTATAATAAAAATTAGCTATGTAGCGTGTTACATTTGAGTATGGTGGTTATGAAAATTAAAGGGGTAGGGTTAGAGTTTTGGCGTTGTATACAAAACGTTACATTGTGTGACAAACTAATGGTGTTTTATTTGGAAGTGAACTGGGATTGTTTCAAGATAAAAACAATTGTGATGCGTCATGTATGTAAGTAATGGTTTGAACTATTATGCACCTTCGGTCACTAAAACAAATGAAAATGTTAATATAATCAGAGGATATGTTGTGCTTTTCTTTCAAGTAGATCTGCAATGTTGGCATTCGTATTAACTACACAATTCATATTTTACCATCGGAAACATTTTGTAATAAAAATTAGCTATGTGGCTCTGTAAATAGTAGATAAATATTCGAATGTATTTGCAGTCGGTGGTTATGAAACATAAGGGGATAGGGTTAGTGTTTCGGTTTTATATAAAAAGTATTACATTGTTTGCCAGAAAATCTAGAATTGTTTTATTTAGAAATGAATTGAGAAGTTTTTGGTTTAAAAATGATTGTCATGTGACACGTATGTACGAAAATATTTTGAAATATTGTACATCTTCGGTCACGAAACATTACAAAAATAAAAAGAATGATTTGGTATGTTTTGTGCTTTCATTTCAATTCAATCTATTATATTTATTTAAAATTTGCTACACATACGACCTTTGTATTTCCACACGTGGTGGTACAACATGATAATATGTAGCCCTATAATTATAGAAGATATATATAGCCGATTATGTACATGTTAAAACACCTTTAAAAAGCCGTGTCTCCTTTTTTTTTATAAAACAGCTCACCACGCAGTAAAACATCACAACCAGAAACTGTAATCCTGTCTGGTTATGACTGACTAAGGTCATAGATAGATCATGGCATGGATGACAGTTTGTAACATTTAGGTACCCCTAAGGTATTTTCAAGAGCCCGTTTGAGATTGTGTGCCTAGAATATCAGTATCGTTTGCATTTTCAATGATTGGATGCACGGACTTTCTTGCGGGACAGATGATGCAGTGGGCCGGGCCTGAAGAGATTCGCAGTGGCACCTGCGTCGTGTCGATTTTTTCCAATCAACAAAACAACTGCTGTTGTTCTTCCTGCCACGGAAGATGCGTCACGCAAATGTATATATTGTCATCCAGCGGGCCGCATGTTACACAGTCTCGCTTTTAGTCCGCGGGCTGCAGGTTGCCGACCCCTGTAGTAGAAAGATCAGTAGCCGGGGGTCGAAGTGGACATTTCGTTTATATTTGGTTGCCCTTTGGTTTTTAAAACGTCAATACATACTGAGTAATAATCCAGAGGGCAACCCCCATAAATCAGTTCGTCTCATTCTGCAAATTGGACTCACGCTTATGGGGTCTATGTGTGGCCGTGATGTCATAGTTGGATATTTTCAAATCTTCTTAGCAGAAACTGAGCAGCAATTGGTAAAATACGTATTGAAATATCCGGAATGATCAGTGTGGATACGATCAAGAAATATCCTGTCGTTTATATCCTTTAAGTTTCATTTGAGAAGGTGCGAGACAAAACGTTGAACTAAATGTCAAACAAGAATAGTCATAATGCTTATATTCATAGAGATCAATTACCAATCACGTTGAACGACGATGCACATGGTACCTGTTCTGTGGCTCATACACTGTATTGATGTAACAGGCCGGAACAATCAGTGCCAGGTGCCCAAGTGCGCATAATCGAGTGCAGAACAATCAAAACACTGCACGATTCAACACACAACAGTGGTGAATTGAATGTAGATTGAAAACACATCGGTAGTAGTTTGGACATAGGTTCAAAATACTATTGTTATGTTGATAGTTTGACGACATTTCACACATAGGAACCTCATATTTTAACCCAAAATCTGCCAGTGAACTCGACGGTAACGTCGGAATCGTTTTCGGCGAGATAAAATGTCGGGTACTGCACATAAAAAGCGTAAGTTTGATAACTTTTTCGTATCGAACCTCCTAAATATTAAACATATCGATAGTATATAACATGTCGTTATTTGTACTCATCATTCCGCATATTTATATACCAAATTTTGCATTGTTGTTTTATATACATATATATATGAAATATATATATATATATACAATGCAAATTTGGAAATGCAAATTATGACAATGCGGCCATTCCTAAACCCTGTATCCCTGATTTTAAGTCAAATTTTCAGAGTCAGGCCAACTGATTTGAAAGGGTGGCCCTCTGGATTATTGTTCAGGAAGGTTTCTTGTTTACAGAAACACTGGTGGTTAACCAAAATAGCAAGCGGTGTCCAAAACGACTAAAATTAGTCACCGTGCTCCCCGTCTACGGAGAGAGAACTGCCAAGGTGGAATGACTGGTCAACCACTACCCAGGGGCGTCCACAGTTCGGCGCGGGCTATTACGACTCCGGAGTTAAAGAACATCCGATTAAGGTTAACACATTTGAAATTCCCATTTTGGCATGCACTGTTTTATGGACACATTGATATAAAGAACGGATATAAGGAAGAGTGAAGAGATCCCAACAAGCTCCTTGTAGCAAACGTCCACGTGTCTAACTATAATCGACCTAGCGTTTGTATGAATGAATGAATGAATGAATGAATGAATGAATGAATGAATGAATGAATGAATGAATGAATGAATGAATGAATGAATGAACGTTTATTCAGAACATTGATAACAATATATACAAGACAAGACAACCAAACAAGTTTAACTATAATACAAGTAAGAATATACAATGTTTGAAGGGGGTAAATACGAAGTCATTGACAATTTACCCCTGACATGTATTTATATATATAACTATATACATGTATGTATACACACATATACACACATATATACATACATATATTCACATACATATATACATGTATTTTGAGACATCAATATTATATTATTCGAATTTGCTATTCATCTAACCATCTAGCTACAATAATTGAAAACATGCAATGGAATATGTGCATATTCAAAATTTAAAGTATGCCATAAGTACACATCTTTACACATATTGTAATTTCCTCAATGGCATGATTACATTTGTGTTTGATTTTATTTAGGTTTCCACAACCAGATATTTCTCAAATAAAAGGTTCTTGCATTTACGCTTAAATTCAGTAATAGTATTAGTAGTTTTTAAATGATCACATAGAGAATTCCATAATTGCACTCCCTTTACACAAAGAGACATTGATCGCATGGTAGAACAGACTCTCTGTCGTTCTAGGTCATGATTAGCTCGCATTGAGTATGTTATCTTAAAGTATCTTAAAGTTTCCTTATTAGACGGATTGAACCTCGACCGCCAAACTTTCAGGGATTAATCTACAACCTGGAATCGCACTGTATATCACCTATTGTTATACTGGTTTGATTACATTTGTATGTATGATTTATACGATACCAAAAATAAACTCTATCTCTCCAACTATCTACGTTAAAATACAACGTGCCCCTATTTCTATTTAAAATACACCATATTTGTCAAGATACCTTTATGGAATAAATCTTTTCGTTCCTTAACGGTTCTGAACTTTAAACGTAATGTGCACGTTATACGTAAACGTAATAAGCGCGTAATACGTAAAACGTAACATAACAATTACAGGAACCTTGCGCGCGCGGCGTAAACTTCGGGAAAACGGCTGCTGCGTTATAGACTTGGCATCATGGAATAGATGAGACACAATAATGCTTATGTGTACCCTCATGCCAATAGCATAGCAATACGAATATTATTTAACAATTCTACACTACCACGACCATGGCCTATCGACAGACGTGAACTTTATATTCTCTCCGACATTCAAAATGTTGAACAAACAACGAGTATCTGCGAAGCGTAATGGTGTTTATGAATGATGCTGTGTGATTTCTAACATTTGGTTAATGTTACTATCTCTGCTGTTATCTAACAAGGCATACCGTGAGGTGACGGACATTTTTCTACTGTTGTTTTTGCTAGGCATGAAATCTCCTAGATCAAACATTCCCGCATGCAGTTATAACTTCAAAAAACTTTTCCTCGTGTTTTCGTCATAAAGAAACAGTTTTGTGGCCAGAACTTCAACAAATATACGACGGAATGTCTGTACACTCCGTGAGTTCGGCATCCATTTTGATGGCTTGTCGAACCTTTTGTTAGGCAACAAGTCACGTGATGGATAAGTCAAATGCTTGAGTGGCCCGTGGCTACGCAGAACGGTCTCTGTGGTGTCTTTGCATTATTCAGCTTATTTCAACATCAGTAAAATGATCCGACATTGAATCGTCTGTAAATATTGTTTCGTTCATTATTGGCACAACTTTCAACAGCAATCATTTTGTTATTATCATAGAATATTCTTATAATTTTGTATCTACCTTCTCCGGATGTCTGCCTTGACAGTAACAGTACGGTAAGAACTGTCATACGCAGTTATTGTAGTTAACGTAACATTCGCCAGATGTCACAACTGTATTTTTGCACGAGTGGAATTAACATTAACTTGCCCGAAAGGAGTAGGAATATATGTTGTTATAATTAAAATGATCTGAGTTTAACTGTTATGTAATCAAAGTTATGAACTGCTAACCTGAATAAAACACGTTTATGTATGTATATTTATGCGTATGTACATTGCATTTGTGTTTACTGGGAGAGTGTAAAACCATACGTCGGCCCCCATGCAGTACCAACTTCAGACAGACAGACAGACAGACAGACAGACAGACAGACAGACAGACAGACAGACAGACAGACAGACAGACAGACGGACTGACAGACGGACAGACAGACTGACAGACAGACTCTCACAAAATCGAGTGTAAGTATTAATAAATTGGCGGTACCCGATTTGACATTGCAAGTTATAGGTTCAGGTGCACTAGGATTCGGAGAGAACGAAAAGCAAAATGTAACACCGGACATGTAGTATGAGAAGCCAACTGGCGTTCCCGTTTAATACAACAACATCAACATATTCGGTTCAGTGATAGTTGACCAACTGTTACTCTACTATGTCATTATAACTCCATACATTGAGCTCGACAAGTACGCATCCAAATACGGATTTACATGGGAGACAATTAAACAGCTGATCACTTACATGAAGACAGGTGTACACCGTTGTGAAGTCAGTTAGCTGTAACCAATGTCTCTTGAATTGCGAATGTTAGCGTTCGGCCTCGTTCGGCGAGATGTCAGGACAAAAGTCGCACGGCGATCGGCGAACGATTTCACGTATTCGAAAACAGGCGACTCGGGCGATAAAGTAGAATGTAGATTTGCCTTGTCGATCCCACGCGAAACACCAGGCAACAACACGGAAACGATATCACGACGTCGACGATGTCGAGAGGGTCTGTCACGGAGACCGAGTTGCGTCAGATGAGCTATAGCCCGGCGGAATGGCTATGCCTCATTGACAGTCGCTAGCAGACGAAACAGCTGTGGCTTCGCATTCGAAGATCACGTCAAACGGAGTCGCAGACGAATTTCGCTCAGTCTTCTTCAAACGTGATAAATGCGGCGACTCACATCAAATTAGTACTGTTCAAATCGTAGAAGTATTTACCTCAGGCGTTGGGCGGATACACATTTCGGCCCAAATTCCTGGAGACGAGAGTGCAACACATTCTTCTGCTCAATGTTCGTCTGGCCTCGGACTCCTATTAAGACTAAAACAGTTATTTGATGTTGAAATCTACATTATAAAAAAGTTCGTTCTGTCAATGTTTGTGGACCCACATCTCAGTCAGTTTTGCATGTATCAGACTGAAATTTTGCATGTGATCTACCCGGCCTATTGAGATGGTTCGTAGATTTATATATTTTCGAAATTTTTCGGGGGGTGGGTGGAGAACTTGGTTGTTCAATATTTCAATAGGTGGTTCGTGGACTTCCAGCCGCGGAATTTAATGTTTTTCTATATCATCGTAAAGATAGTTATGCCATCTACAAATATGTCACTGGATGTATGCATGTAAGCATGATAAAGAAGACGCGCGGGAAGTAGAAATGCAGAGGCGACTAACAAGCCGAGACGCAACTGACTGGTGACGGTGTCGCTGTGGAAAGTGTCAAGTTGATTTTTTGGTTCAGAAAGGAGTGTTTGCTGTCAGAAAACGGCTGCGACTCGTCAGCACGCAGAGCATGTCGGTGAAGGTAATTATTTATGTGTCTAGTATAAATAACTGCTCATTACGAGGTCCGGGCTGGGTAATAATTTAAATAACCGTTTGAACTGAGTGAGTCGATCGCTCGGTGGCACCTCAATTCGACGACAGTCCTCAGTTCTCATGCCAGTGCCGTGGGCCCGGTGTCCGAGTGTCCAGTTTTACATTTTATGGGAATATTACGTTTTAAAAACGGTTCCAGGAACCGAGTTCAAAATTTTCCACGACTATGATAGAAAAGAAACAGGTTAACTGTTGTGTCCCCATTATTATATTTACAGTAACCACTATGCATGTGTATCACCGTATGAGAAAAACGTGTGGCAGTATTAATTGTTCTTTTAATAGGCTTGAATTTAATTTTATAGAGAGAAGGCATAATTCTTGTATAAATACAGAAAGACAATCCTAATCCATGCTTCTTGTGACATTGGCTTCATTCAGAATGGACCAGTGGAACCTCACTTTTATGGTCACCCTTGGGACTGGATAAAAGTTATCTTACTAGCGGTAGTACTTATATCCTATATTATACTGAGGCTGTATTACCAAGGTCACCATATAGCGAGGTTCCACTGTAGTAATAACAATCCCTGTTTGTTTTCATTCATGTAACACTTTCATTTAAACGATTGGTTCTTTGTTGCAGGTGGACTACGGTGCGTTACGAATGGCCAAGGAAATATACTAGTTGCTATGAATCACACTCGGTTAGATAACTGGCAACTAGACCCGCCAAGGAACAAGTAAGTATATATAGATGTGTTATAACAGCAGTGAAATGTGTTGTTAAATGTGTTGACATATATCAACAATGACTATAATACTACAGTAACCAGAACATCAAGCAAAGCAACAGCAATTTTAAAATGTATAAACATATAATATGTATGAAGTTTCATAAACTGTATATACTAGGCATAGTTAGTAGAAATCTGCCAACATTTTTTAATGTTTAATAGTAAACAACATAGGATCGTTCTAGAACATGCCTATGTGAAAATTGAAGAAAGGTTCAAATTATTTCATACAAACACTGCTTGTTGATGTATACCAATTTGACAAGGAAATGAACTACCTCAAACCTATTTTCATACATCACCTGCTGACAATGTTAGTAAATTTATTTGAGCCTTATTTTATTTCAGGTCTCTGAGGTGGGCTGCATATAGACAGTTCATCTGGTGGATCCATGGCAGGCTGGGCCGATAGGTACGGAGAGTTATACCAGCGTGTGCCAGCCATCAAATACGATCACACTTCCCTGCACTCGATGGGACACAACATGAGGGATTCCACTTGGCACTGGAGGACTGAACTAGACTAAACCAGAGGATGCATTAGTCACCTTATACAAAACTATGGTTGTAGGTGAAAATGCAAACAAGACAGCCAGTCCCTTGAAATGTCCTTGTCAATTGTCAGTCGATTTGTAAATAAATAGTTGGATTGACTATTTATTTACAAATCGACTGCCTCTTGATGCCAGCAGATCATGTTTCATTGGCTTGGGCACATCTGCCCCAAGGACTGCAATTCCAGTTGGGACAGTGATTCCTGGATGTTTCGGATTTCTTACAAAGACATCATTCACTCTTTCCATGGACATTTGGGTTGGCAGGTAAATCTGCTGCTGTGTTTTGTCGTTCGCAGCACCCACTGCTTGCGCCTTCTTGACCAGACATCCGCCACGTTAACAGGGTTGTCTGCGCTAGGGCTTGGCCAGAACTTCCATACCAGAGCAGACAGTATGAGCCATGCGTTCGTCCCTATAATAAACAGGACATACAGTATTGTAATATAATTCTTACCAACAAAACGCAACAAACCCATCAGCATCTATATCTTGTTAGTAAGCTGCTGTGAATTACTTTCCTTACGACTGGTCGGCTTTCAGTGAACGTTGAAACGCCATTTTCCAAATGACAATAATGTATAAATATGTCTTCTATAATTGCACTCGGTAATTGTGTTTAAAAATGTTGACTGTTTGAATCATACTCAAATGGCCAAGTATTCATAATCAGACATTGACAAAATAATATTGATCCTTACAAACAAGGCATCCCATTATGACAGTCCTCCACAGTTGCATTTATCATCACTCGTTTTTGTCATGTATCTTATATATGGTATATATAGTGACTGTATTTTGTTATCGTTGCTATTACATGGATAATTTATTAAACTAAAATAAGTGAATACAGTTGTGAAGTATTCACGCCATCTCTGTGACATAGTTAACACCTGACAGTCCTGTCCATTCAACCACCATCCTCCTCTGGGAAGTATTCAGCTCCACACAGCATATACTACGAAAATAGTATCACTGTCAGGTACTCATTTATATATCCGAGTGAACTTGAGCAATGTGGAGTGAGCAAAACTAAATACCTATTGCAATGTATGACTTCTGTCCTACCGTCATAGAAGAAGTGCTGTCTTTTGGAGCAGTACTTGAGCAGGTAACTTTGACATACTTCAAGTTGTCCAGTGTGGCAGTAATTTTTCAGGTGGGGAAGAGCTTGCAGAACATGTCGTGGTTTAATGGTGGAAGTAGGAGCAACCCTCTTTCGTGGAATCTGTAAAACATGACATTGTGTTTGTGCAGTAGTGCAGGGTAAAGCATTTGCTAAATTATCACATTATAGAAAAAAGATAATGTAGAATTCTTTTTTTTTCAAGTGAGAAATCGATAAGAGTTTCCATGTGAATAATGCACTACATACCGACTTGATGTGATGTGCAGTAGACTTGCTTGATGTAGTAGGCCCTGGGGACAGCGGAATGCCAGTGGACAATGGTTGTGTAATGGTTTGCAATAAAGACAGATACTGAATAAAGATCATGTCTGGATTAATTATGGGGTGTTTGTTATCATTAATAAAATGGTCATATAGTGGGTCATTCTATGTGAAGGTAACCAATAATTCTGAAATTGGTTGCACTCAACTCTTCAGTTTTTGAATAATCAATTTGGTGATATCCCTTGAGAAGATCAACATGAAACCAAAATAGGAGCCTCTCAACTCCAGTAATTTTTGGGCTACAGCAATTTAACATTTAGAACTTCAATTTATAATTACGTTGAGTTTAAAAATTAAATAAAACAATCAATATTTCAAATGTTAATATATATTGCCTTATTCAATTTGTAGTTTTTTTAATGAATAAATAAAATCATAATATCAATAATGTTACTTTTGTGTTACTTTAATTCTTGTTACTTTTTATGTAGTTTTCTGACAACCAATTAAACCATACTGCTACACTGCTGCTTGGTTGACAGATAAGTATCAGTTCAAGTACAAATTGTAAAACCAGTACAAAAATAATATTGTGATATTTTTCACACCAATGGAAGTTTATGTTCAATGCAAGCAGCCACTAAACCCGTTTTATGTGAAAAGGATAGTTTGTCGCAGACATACTATCAATTCTTACTTGATTTGGAATTGAACTGATAAAACATACACATAAATTTGAATAAAAAATCAAAACAAATTTAATTGGAATAGAATGAACTGATCAAAACAAATTACAGTAAACCTCGCCTAAGTTGGATTCAATCGAACCGAGTGATTTAATCCGAGTTGCACAAAAATATGACTTAGCCGAAGATGACATATCCCAGCGCCAAAGGCAACCCTCTAAAAGCCCTTAGGTAACTGTAAATAACGCGGTAACTCTATAAATGTTGATGTCCACAAGCAACATACAACATCATACAGTATTAAAACAGTTTTAAGCTTCATTTTGGCACGGATTTCTAAGGTTATAGCTTACCAAGTGATTTTGTTGAATACTGCGATCCGACTTAGGCGAGTAAAAACACATTATCTCGGATCAAATGGACCGACTCAGTTATTCCGAGTTAGGCAAAGATCCGACTTACACAAAGATTTGTATGGGAAATTCATTACAAATCAACCGTTCCTCGGAATTCTGTCCGAGTTGAGCGAAGATCCGACTTAGGTGAATCCGACTTAGGCGAGGTTTACTGCATTTACAATGATTTCTTATATAAATTTACATTTATAAATGGTAACAGTCCCAGTACACACACAAAGGGTTTATCACATGACAACACCTGGGTGACATGAATCCAGGATAAAAACCCTTCTGTACTGCCCCTTTACATAACCCAGGTTGGTTTCCTTTGTTCATAATTTCTCTTATCTGCTCTTTCAGTCCCTAAATTCTTTATTTACACCAGTTTTATTACCAGCCTAGAACCTGACTGGCAATTGCAATTGGTACCTGCCTACCAAGTGGTTTATGGAGAAGTGGGTTTGAAGGGCTTGATCTTTGTTGCATCTCAAGTGATGGATGAGCTAATTACCTGTATTGCAGATTTGGCTTTCAAAGTAATTATTTGTAATGGTTTCTTAAAATTAGAAACAGGTGGTGAATTTGCGAATACAAAACACAACACATTTTAATGTATATATATTGATTGAATTTCAACATCATAAAAGTGACATTTATTCACTGGCATTTAAATAAATTATGACACCAAATATAAAAAATCTAAGATTTACCTCACACACTTTATTTTAACACAAAAGTACTTTTATAATATATAAAATAGTAATAATAATATAAACAGTGTGTTACTTTTTATACCGTTACATTGTGTTGGTTACTTTCTTTCTTCTAACTATAACAAGATAGCTGTGCATCTGGAGCCTACGAATGTTTGTAAAATCAAATCAAAGTTGTCAAATTGTCAATTATCATTCCAAATACACCAGTATAATTGTCACTCACTTTTAATGAAATAAAAACATTGTCACTGTTATGTAATGGGAGCTGATTATCCAGCATTTCCCTGCTGCTGATTGATGGGTAGTTAGTGGAACCCTTGTCAATTGTCATCAGTCAGTGATTTTTATAAGACATATGTTCAACAGAATGTATTTACAACAAATTCATTTTAACACACAAACACATTCTGCCTTGAAATGTTATTACAAAACATTCTGATGGGGTCATAGCGACAATTCCAGACTTTTCTGCCCTGTGACGTTAATCAAAGTGCGATATTATCGCTCACGCGAATTGATTGCCGTTAACTTTTGCTAGTCGTCGGCTTTCTTCTAGTCTTCAATGTGTCATGTAGTTCTAGATTATTTCCAGCATATGTAAGCCTTGGTTCACGCGGCCGTGACACCAATCAAAGTAACACCAAGTAAAATAATAACCGTCAAATTGCCGGTGGAAGACACGCATTCCTCAGAGCCAGAGCCAGAGCCGAGGCTAAGTCTGTCTGAGGTTCAGTTCCTGCCGACACCATTCCCAAACTAGAAAGTTAACTGACTAACTAACGTATATAACGTCAGATCCTGCAATATGAAATGGTACAAGATTGTCATTTAGGTACTGAATATTCAATACTAACCTTCTTGCGATCTGACTTCACCTGACAGCGCGCTGGACGGAGAATGTGCGTCGTCTCGATGGCTGTGGTCTGTAAATAAATATCGTCGGCATTGCTCCAAGCTTCAAGATCCGACGTCGCCGACGTTTCGACGGGTCTTGTCCCATTACAAATATACATCCACTTCGAAACACGTTTCTTCAAAATGAGCCGAACGGAATGAACTGTACAGCGTATGCCGTAACATGTGTACATGTGTTGACAACATTGCTTACGTCATGGGAACACTGTGGTAAAAATAATGCTGCTCGTTTATTGGTTGCTTTTGGTCGTCATCAGTAAGATGGCTGCCTTCGTGTTATCGAAGATTTCATTTGAATTTTCCACTTTGAGATAATATTACCAGTAAACCACTGACGTTAAAAATGTGATTATAGTTGGAAATAGTTAGTTTGCATTAACTCTGTTAGGTGCATAACACCAAACAGTCCCCTTATGTTTCCCTTTAAGTTATCGACGCTTGAAAATCCTTATCATGCACCAGGTCAACCTGTCATTGGTCACGTCCGCAAGCTTACAGGTAGCGCCCTCTTTCGCATGTATTTCCTACAGATGGAGCTACGTGTCATTTTGTTATTTAGCGTCGACATTATTGCCCGTCATGTTAGGTTATTATAAAAACTGAGTGTAAAAAGTTACATTGGATAACTGGGAATAAGACATATCTATATTATAAAACAGTTCGTTCTTTATTTGTTTGTGCACCCACATATCCGTTAGTTTTACATGTGTCGGGCTACCGCTGTTGCTGGTTATATTAGTTAGATGGGTGAGCGATTGAGATGTCTGGCAAAACGTTGTCCTAACAACTAGACTAGTGACCAGTTACCATTTATTAATGCTGGTAGGCTGGAAACATTTGGGATGGGTTTGGGGTGTCTGGTACATGATTGCCAATGTGCAACGAGTATAAATTAGGATTAATAGTTTCAATATAATATCCGCAGTCGTTATGATCAAAAGTGCTTACATTTGTTAAATGGTAAACAAATTGATTTTAGTCACTAGGCCTACATCAGGAAACATGACAAAGCCAATTGCCAGGCCGATATTATGATCACACCAATGAATTTGTTGGTGATTTGTTTTAAAGGGACCACGAAAAGTCAAAAAGGTCAACACAAAACCATATACATAATCGAGTTGCGCATTCACTTGAAGAATATCATTGTGAAAATCACTGGAATTGATTGCTGGGCAGGAACTAAATATGTTTCACTCAGCAAAAACCTTTCGCAACATTCCTAGGCAAAAGCACTTTGCTGCGAATTAATGGTTTTCCTGACCGATCGGCAATCAAATAATTCTTAATTTGCGATCATCGCTAGTTGCTCGTTAATGCGATGGAAATTTCACTGTGCAACCAGACGAGAGTAGGAAAATTGCAGCGTACATCCGGTTCACTGAAGCCACTGGCGAGTTACCGAATCGTGAGTGGACAAGTGGACTGGTCAAGCCATAGATTGTTTACTGAAGACGCGAAACCAGTTAATATCCATTTGTCAGTTTGAAGCACGACCGTACGGAGCTAGTACAACGCGTTTAAATGTGGTGACAATATGGAACACGTCATATATCGAGTTGTGTTAGTTGTCTTCATCTTGGAAAGAGGTAAGTCATAATATGTTTTGGCTACTCTTCGATTGTACAAAGTTAAATACATAGTTTACAAAATGAATAAACCTTACAGGTGCATTAAAAAACTTCACGAATAAATATTACATTGTTTTAGTAAAGTCGCTTAATATCATTTCAATGCGCGTACTTACACTCGGCCACTTACAGGGGCGTAGTGGCCGAGTGGTTAGAGTACCGGACTCTCGACTGGAGGGACCAGTGTTCGAATCCCGGCGCCGGCTGGGTGGTGGTCCGGTACTGGCTCGGCTGCCGTGTCGAAACTTGGGCATTTTCGTTCACCCTATGTGGCCCCCCGCTTCCAACCCGCACCGGCCAGCACGGAAGGGCAGGCCAACGACACCAGCATGCAAAGTACAATGAATCCAAGGCCCCCAGTCCCCAGCAGCATCGAAAGAGTCTATAACCAAGGAGGCGGTTCGGGTCAACTACGGCTACGTGCAGGGGATGCTAAATATATTTGGGTCACGAAGAGCCGCCGAGAGAAGGTAAGTAGACTGAAAATAGCAACATATAACGTGATAACACTACAAAGAGTTGAACAGATACAAGAACTGGAGGAAGAATTTAGGGAAACCAAGTTGGTATAGGATGTGATTCGGAACGGCCAAGCTGGAGTTGGCTTTCTCATAAACAAGAGATATAATACAATATAGTGAGGGTTAATAGCATCAGCCCCAGAGTAGCAGAACTTGTTCTATGCATAACAAAGCGCTACAAACTGAAGATAGTACAAGTGTATGCACCAACAACATCATACTCAGAAGAAGACACAGACAACTTCTACAACGACGTGGATGAGACCTCAGAAAAACCAACCCACTACACGATAGTGATGGGAGACTTTAATGCGCAAGTAGGGAAATAAAGAAACATTTCGGAAACGGCAACAGGCAAATTTGGCCTAGGTGTGAGAAACGAAAGAGGCGACACCTTGGTAGAATGGGCAACATCAAGAAATTACAATATCATGAATACCATTTTCCAGAAGAAAGCAGGGAGGAAATGGACACGGAGAAGCCCAAATGGAGAAACGAAGAACGAAATTGACTACATCCTGACAAACAGGCCAGACTTGGTCAGTGACGTAACTGTCATCAAACAGGCCAGACTTGGTCACTGACGTAACTGTCATCAACCAAATCAACATCGGAAGTGACCACAGAATGGTAATGAGCAACATCAAACTGGACGTCAAGGCTGAAAGGAAGAAATTGATAAACAAGAAACCACCGAGTGTAGATACCACACAAATCGGAAGAAAAAAGATCGAATTCCAACTCGAACTGCGAAATCGATTCGAGACACTAGACAACATCGACACCATGAGCAAAAACATCACTAAGATGATCCCACTAAGTGCGACAAGTGTATCCAAAGCAATCAACAGGCATGTAGTGACGATAATATCATCACCCACAAGCACTAATGAAGAAACGACGAGAAATGGTGGACAACGGCGACCGTAAAACAAGTAGAGTGCTCAGAAATTTGCAAGACCATCAAAAAGAAAGCGAAGGAGGACATCCGAAAGTACGATCAAGAGATCATACGAGAAACGATTAAGTCATCAAAGAGCCTAAACAAAGCAAGAAGAACACAGGCACTAGGCCGAGACAGAATGATTACACTTCTAGACAAGCAGGGTAGAGAAATACAAGACCAAGATATGATCATGGAACGAATAGAGGAATTCTATACAGACCTATACGACAGTGAACAGAGTACCATAATTCACACCGACCCGAAAGAAGTACCAGAGATAACAGCATGGGAGGTGGAAGCAGCGCTAAGAGATATTAAGAATTGGAAGACATCAGGCAACGACCATGTGAACATTGAAACATTAAAAGCAGGAGAAGATATCATCTCGAAGACACTGGCTAAGCTGCATACTAAATGCTTATCAGAACGACGAATACCCACCGCTTGGAAGAACGCAAAGATGGTGATTATCTTCAAGAAGGGAAATAAGAAAGACTTAAAGAACTACATACCGATATGTCTGTTATCAAACATCTACACATTACTCACAAAGATACTAACGAATAGGCTAGAGAAGACATTAGACGAAAACCAACCACGAGAGCAAGCAGGATTCAAAAGCAGGTACTCAACAATAGACCACATACACGTCGTAAACCAACTGAAAGAGAAGTGCCGAGAATATAATATCCCACTCTGCATCGCTTTCGTCGACTACGAGATGGTTTTCGACTCGGTGCAAACTCAAGCAATACTGTCCTCCCTTCAAGAACAGGGGATAGAAGATGTGTACATCGATCTCCTGAAAGACATCTACACTAATATCTCGGTGACAGTCCACCTACACAAAAAGAGCAACAAGATCAACATCAAGAGAGGAGTACGACAGGGTGACACCATATCGCCCAAGCTGTTCACGGCAACACTCGAAAGCGTATTCGGAAGACTGACTTGGGAAACCAGAGGCTTGAGGATAGACGGAGAATAGCTCAGCCATCTTCACTTCGCCGACGACATAGTCATATGCGCTTATACACTGCAAGAACTACAAAACATGCTGCAGGAGCTAGCTGATTAAAGTTGAAAACAAGGTCTAAGGCTGAACATCTCGAAGACAAAAGTGTTGCTAGGAAATGACACACCAATATATATCAACACGACGCAGATAGAGAACGTTGAAAGCTGCGTCTATCTGGGACAGCGATATAGTATCAGAGACAAAAACCAAGACAGGGAGATTCAAAGAAGGATCACCGCCGGCTGGACAGCTTTCGCCAAACACCAGGACATCTTCAAGGGTAACTTTGGAACCTGCTTAAAGAGACAAGTCTTCAACTCATGTGTACTTCCAGCGATGACATACGGCGTGGAAACATGGGCACTCACCATCCAGACAAAGAACAAGCTACCAGCCGCACAAACAAAGATGGAAAGAAGTATGTTTAACATCACATATCGGAAGAGAAAAACAAACATCTGGGTAAAACAGAAGACAAAGGTAATAAACGTGATAGAACAAATCAGAAGACAGAAGTAGACCTGGGCAGGGCACATTAGCAGACTACGAGATAACCGATGGACATCGCGTATCACAACCTGGAGACCTTACGAAGGGAAACGATCTAGAGGAACACCGGCGAGACTTTGGAGAGACGAACTGTACGAGTACTGGAAGGGCACCATCTGGCAGAGGATGGCGCAAGACAGGCAGATTTGGAAACGACATGCTGAGGCCTTCGCCCAACCACGGGACACTACGGCTGCACAATGATAATGATGATAATGATGATGACTTACTTATTATACAATAATGTTATTATTTGTTTATCGCTAGAACATTTTCTATTTGTTTATCGTTATAAAATTATCATAGGGTGAAGCCATTATTGATCTCCTAAATTCAGGATGCTGTTTATTGTGACTTACCTTTACCGATATTGCGTATAATATATATATATATATATATATATATATATATATAATATACAATATGTTGTATTAGACAATTTGTTGTTGGTTATTGGAAATAAATTACTGATTTATTGATTGATTTAACCATTGCTATGATCCTTTGACAACTCACGACCGCTTTAGCTGTCGATATCCAATCATTTCTACCAAGAATATTTAAAGCAATAATATTGTTCAATTTATATTATCATTGATCTCCTCAATTCAGAACGCTGTTTATTGTGATTTACCTTTACCGATATTGCGTAGAATATATGTAAATGTATATATATATATATATATATGTATGTGTGTGTGTGTGTGTGTGTGTGTGTGTGTGTGTGTGTGTGTGTGTGTGTGTGTGTGTGTGTGTGTGTGTGTGTGTGTGTGTGTGTGTAGGCATAGATGGTATCTATGCTTATGGTATCTACAAACAACATTATGTGCAAGCATGTCGATAAATTACAGAGCCAATTATCTCAATCTAAAAACTCCCCTATTTATTGTATGCGAAACGCAAACACACACACACACGCACACACGCATACGCACACACACACACGCACATTCAAACGCACAGGCACACACACGCACACGCACGTACACTCACACACACACACACACACACACACACACACACACACACACACACACACACACACACACACACACACACACACACACACACACACACACACACACACCAATATATATGTATTAGCTGCTGACAGAAACTTGTAATGACGACGGACTTTGAGCACGTTCTTTAAGTGGACACCGGCGTTATTCAAGACTTCGCATTATCCACATATTAATACGCCAACTTGGAGGCAGCGTAAGTGCATCTCATCCTAGGTTCCTATGTCCACTCGCCTATTCCTATGTTCACTCGCGTCCTCGGACTATTGCCCTCTCATCTGATTGTTTGCAGGCGATTGTTGCGAGACGGGCTGGGAAGAGAACGGAGGCATATGCTACCTGATCGTTGACACCTGGAGCACCTGGATGGATGCTCGAGACACCTGCGTCGTCTACGACAGCAAACTTGTGCACATAGACGGCGTCGAAGATCGCGACTTCATATGTTCCATGTTAGCCGCCAACGGCTACAGTAACGAGTTGTTCTGGACAGCAGCTAACGATATTGGTAACGGTAGGTGTTGACATCGGAACTTATTCATTCTGTAGGTCAGGTCATAAGCCTGAATTTTGCTGTTTAAAATCCTTTATCCTTAGCATATATGTTTAATCTTTAAAATTGATCCTTAACACCTCATAGGACATACTTTTTGCTCTTTAAAATTGATCATTAACAGTGATCTTGTACATTGAAAACTGCTAATACCAACACTAGACACCGGTACACTTTCACTGTGTGTAACGGAAGTTCTGTACGGTGTTACGGCGGCGGATTCTTGCATTAAAATGCTCTTTAAATATAGCACCTGATTGTGTTTAATGATGGATTTTCCTTAAGAGCTCGTTATCTACGATGCCCAAGATGCTCACGGTATGATTTTCGAAATGAAACCTAATTGATTTGCATACCTGTGGCGGGAACGAATGAAATTAGTGTTTACTGGTATATGAGATGAGAGAGCATACGCTTCACTTATTCACCTAACATTTGGCACCGTACTTTTGTTGGTCTGTCTTCTTTTGTTGTGCGTCTCTTTGTCAATTATTATTCACACAGTCTGGAGGAATGTGGTTATGTGTTTCATTCTTTTGGATCTGAGGGATGTTTCTATCGTAGGAATTGTCGTAGAATCCATATAAACAGTCCTAAGAAAAATCTACTTAGTGGTTTGTTAGAAATCGCACCATCAGAAGTGAACCAACCCTAAATCGCAGGGCAACTCGTCTTATTAAAAATATCAACATTTTGATTGAAAAACAGTTGCCACCACTGATGTCAACATATCAGATATCACAAGGACGAGTGGCCGCTTTGGAATGCGGGAATTATTTTTTCTATGTGTTACATGTAATACTTAGTTACGTGGTGTGTGACCGTACCGTACCCCTTCGTAGACATCGGTTATGAAAGTCTGGATATTGTCTAGTGTTGTTTTTTCAATCTCCATGTTTCCGAGCCATACAACAATACTGATTTTACATTGGAGTTACAACCTGATTTTTGTGGTGTTTTTTATTTGTGTGGACTTCCAGATTTTTTTAGTATCAGGAATGCTGTCCGTGCCTTGCCCACTCTTGCAGCAACGTCTACTTCTGTACCATGTTGTTTGTTTATCACGCTCCCTAAATGTAAATGAGTCCACTTCCCTCAGGGATTCTCCGCCTGCTATAATTGGGTAGTCGTTCCTACTGTGTATTTTCACGATCTTCGTTTTACGTCTGTTGATCTTCAGACATATCTTTACTGATGTTGATTCCAAAAATGTCATTATGTCCTGCATCTGTTTGTGGGTGGGTGATAGTAGTGCAAGGTCGTCAGCGAAATCCATGTCATCCAGCTGAGTCCATGGTGTCCACTGTATGCCATTTTGTCTCCCGTTCATGGTGGTCTTCATAATCCAGTCAATCATAAGGATGAACAGGAAAGGCGACAGCAGGCATCCCTGTCTTCACCTCGAAACTAACTGATAGTCGTCCTCCATGCACCACATGACAAGACATTCCTTGGTAGGAGCTCTGGGTCACGGAGATCACCTTTTCTGGAATACCAAAATTTCTTATCAGATTCCACAGTGTCTGTCTGTCCACACTGTCAGATGCTTTTTCGTAGTCAATGAAATTGATCTACAATTGGGAGTCCCAATCCAACGATTGTTCTAATACGATGCGCATAGTAGATATATGATCGGAGCTTTGCATCCACTGCTTACATCTTCTTTAATATCACTCTGTTCAGCACCTTTCCAGGGACTGATAGTAACATTATTCCTCTATACTTCTTGCATTCACTGAGATCTTCTTTCTTAGGGAGCATGACTACGAATCCCTTTCTCCATTCCTCTGGAACTCTTTCGTTTTCCCAGACTTTTTCGAAGAGGCTGTGCAGTATTTCCGTGGATGTGTTAATATATGTCTTTATCGCCTCTGCTGGTATTTTATGTGGTCGTGCTGCTTTCCGTTCTTCAGTTTCTTGATAGCGTTCTTGATTTCTGTTCTGCTTCGTTTATCACAATTTATGATTAGAACTGTCTGCGTTGGGGGTTGACTGGGGGATCTTTGGAGTGTGTCGGCATAATAGTTCTGTGAAGTGCACAACCCATCTCTTTAGTTGATCGTCTACCGTGGTGAGGGCTTTTCCATGCTCGTCTTTAATTGGTTTGTCTCTTGGTTGATACTTGCCTGCCAGCTTGGGCTTCTACTTTCGTTGCTCTAGTTTTTCTGCTGTTCAGTATCGTTTTTTTTCGCACTTGTAGTTTGAGTAATGTGTCAGCTGTCATCCAATCAGTGTTTTTTTTTCTTTCTTTCTTTTCTTTCTTTCTTCCCTTGTCCTTCAGCAGATATATGTTGTAACGTGTTCTTGTGCTGCTGCCTTGTGCAGTATGCCTCTTAAGATGAAGCTTCTTGAGTGTTGCCACCACCAGTTGGTGATTAGAAACAGCATCAGCCCCTCTTTTCACTTTTACATCCTGCAGCGACCGTCTGAACTTCTGTCAAACGCATACATGATCTATTTGATTTTCAGTAATATGGTTAGGTGATCTCCAGGTTGCCTTGTGAATGTCTTTATGTGGGAAGGCACTTCCTCCTATGACCAGGCTAATAATGGCACATAGGTCCGCGAACCGTTCTCCATTCTCATTCACCTGTCCTAATCCATGCTTGCCCATGATTTGCTCATAACCTGTGTTGTTTCCTATCTTCGCGTTGAAGTTGCCCATGAGAACGGTAACGTCCTTCGGCCCTTTTTCTTCAAGTACATTGTGCAGTCTGTTGTTGAAATTGTCTTTCCTTTCCTCGTCCGCATCGTTTATGGGAGCATAGCACTCTATCGCGTCAATCGTTATATTCTTCTTTTTCGCCAAGAATTTGGTAGTAATAATTTTAAAATTGATCGCGTCCCAGCTAATGAGTGTTGTCTAAGCCTCCCTAGACAGCATTAAGGCTACACTCTCAGTGTGCGGGGCATCCTCGTTGTCAGGTCCCGAGTACAGCACCATCTCTCCTGTTGTAAGTCTCACTTGGCCAGAATATAATCATCTGGTCTCACACAGTCCAAGCAGGTCGATCTTGTAGTTCTTCATCTCTCTGTGCTGCTTTCCCTGCTTCATACATTGTTCTGATGTTCCGGGTAGCAATCTTTGTGATTTTCTTGGTTTTCAGTAGAGCAGTCGGTCGTACAGCTAGATCACATACAGCACTTCAGCCTCATGCATGCACAACTAACGTAGATATTGATCAACAGAAGACAGACGGATTGATGCACATACGAAAAACAAACAGTCAGACAGAGAGTGAGAGAGAGAGAGTGAGATATATATATATATATATATATATACATACATACAGACAGACAGACAGACAGACAGACAGACAGACAGACAGACAGACAGACATACAGACAGACAGACAGCCAGACAGACAGACAGTCACAAAAACAGACAGACACAAAGACAGACACACACGCAGACAAAAACAAAGAACCGTATTGTTTTGTTATGAATTCCTGCAGTCTACCCGCCTTAATAAATTTTATCTGGTCACTGATGTAGTTTATAAGACATCCATGGCTTCTACATTAACAAGATATTGAAAAGGTACATTGTTTCTTTTGAAGTATGTTGTTTACATGAAATGCATACGCTCACAAGGCTGATCGCTGCTAAATGTTGATGTGACCAGCGACAGGCATAGATAGTGCAGGGTTATGAGTTCAGGACCTTGAAACGTCAATAATATTAAAAACTAATCCAATTTCCATTTCTGCATACATCAAGTGACATAGTTGTAGAGGGCATTGTTGTCTTTAAGATAATATAAAATAACATTAAATTCCGCCGCTGGATCTCAACGTATCTCAACGTACAGCCTGTTGAAATATTGATGCCACCCACACCCCATTAACCACGCAGATGCTGCTACGTGTTTGCAACTTAGTAAAAGGAAGTTGGTATGAATTACCCCAAACAAAATTCCCAACGAAAAGCCCATGCCCACAATTTGCAGACAGGAGTGCGATCTGCAGGTGTGTGCACAATTTGCGAATCTATCTATCTATCTATCTATCTATCTATCTATCTATCAATCTATATATATATATATATATATATATAAATTAGCAGTATTATTCCTCATGTTTGTATAGCGGGAATTTTACTGACCAATAAATCAAACTGCATCACACTTTATCTTTCGTCATCAATAATGTAGTCCGCAACCTCAGTCATTATATGCGGTAAACTGGCACTAATCGCCAGTAATAAATTAAGAGCGTCGTAAGACAATCAATTACCGAATATCTTTGCACATTCCTTTTAACACGGCTTGATGTTTTGCGCCACTGCACATTTTTGTGATTTATACCGAATTGTCTCGCTTATCACCACAATTGTTGTGATGTTTTCAATATCTCTAGAGGGACACTTTGTATTTGATCCACTCGGCGATGACGTCACGTGGTCAAACTGGGGCAACGACGAGCCAAACAACAGTGGTGGACAGAATGAGAACGGCGGGGACTGTGTCTTCATCAACTTGAGTGGTCGGTGGTGGGACTACGCATGTTCCGCTGCCAAGCTATTCATCTGTGAAAAAGACGACCAGGAAACAACGACCGTGTCGCCGACGACGGTGGGAGGAAGTAGTGGAAGACGCATCCATTACAGCGGTAAGATTTGTTGACGGCGCTGTATCCGCTTTACAATGTCGTCGTTGTTGTTGTTTAAATTATGTTGCTATTCTCCTTTGTTGACGGCGCTAAATTCGCTCTGCAATGTTGTTGGTAACATTATCATTCGTTCCACGTGTTCAGCACACTTTCGTCGACTTCACACCAACTTCTTCTTGAAATTCTTTATAACACCAACTTCTCCGTTCTAATTGGGCAATCGGAATCTGTGTTCAATACTTGATCCGCAGCTAAAACATATGCTAGTCAAGTCAACTGACATTATTTCGTTTACATTTTGTTTACAAATTAATGGTATGAACACAAAACATATCATATCAACTGCAGCACGAGGGTCGAACTCAACAACAATTTTGAAAATTCAAACCCATTTACGTCGCTCTCAGTTTCGGAAGTAGCCACACTGACGAGCGAATTAAACGACATTAATTATTTAACGGAGTATTTATTCTCAAATAAGGTTTGGTGTAAACCGCTAGTAGTTCGATAACAATCAATACCGTCATTCAAGCAGTTTTGGTATCTTGTTTGCAGATGTCTACATTCATCGGCTTGACATTGGATGTCCACAAGGTGATGAATTGGACCAAGCGGACGTGCCAAGTGTCATTATATGCGCGCGCAGCTGCTCTCAGCGACCCGAGTGCGAAGCTTTCACCTATCGCAGCCAGACGGGCGGATGCAGGCTGTATGCGGGGTGTGCTGACGTTGCAGACCCTGAAGAGGCATGGAAAGTCTACGTAAAGCAGTAACGGCCATCCTCACAAGTCAGCGGTGGTAGCACTATTTTACCCCTGGCTGATATCCTACGTCAGCGGTTCTTAACAACCCGGGTCGCGACACAAAGTTAGGTCGCCAAGCCATTTTGGGTGGGACGTGCCATTGACTGTCCGTACGTTCCATGATTATTGCAAATAATGTATGGCAAATGTTGCATGAATCTGAATCGTCATAGGATAGATACACAATAACACGGATTTTCAAATTCACTCGATTGTTGGCGTAAATTTTCCGTTTCGCATGCAGCGCTCAGAGTTCGCGCCGTGTCGCACCGCGACGTCGCTTTTTGCTCGGGCAGTCGATTTTACAGTCCAAAGTTGCATCGTGCTGACGTCGCGACGCCTGCCGCGCCAACGCGTCTCCAAAAATTGCCTCTGTAGTTGGTTTTGCATTCGACAATAATTATTTTTTAACGATATGGTTGGTGCATTTGAGCGCTTCAGTTCACACTCAAGCTTGACAATTTGAGATTTTAAAGGAACCAAAGAATTCCTAAATGCAGGGATGGCGACATTTTCGACGAAAAACCCACTCGAAATCAGTACCGTCCATTTTGAATGCGGCGAACGTGGTGGTACGTAAAATTTAACAGTTCAACTTCCGGCGGCGGATCGCGACGGATGGCGCCGTCGCTGCGCGAACTCTGAACGCGGCCTAAGTATTGGCAAGTAATATTCTGTTTGATTTCGCCAAAATGTGTCATGGGGGCACTAGACAAAAATCGGTACCGTTTGTTTTCTGTGGAAATGTATGCATTCCCGCAGAAACAAATACCATCGCATTAATCGCCATGACCGATCACACTATTATCTATCGGATTGTTTGTATTTTTATTAACATCCAAGTGACGTATACCTAGACAAGCTTAATATAAATATATTTTCAAAGATAGCCACAGTCACACGATCTTGCCGACTCCGTCCACCAAATTTGCTTTCGAATGGCAATAGGTGTCCTCGTTCGACGTCGATAAACCAGTGCATACACGGCGCTGGTTTGGTGATTCCCCCGTATTCAACAAACAGGTTTGTTATCATGCATTAATTATTGATGTTATTTCTACGTTGCCTATTTTACCATTTATCACAAGATAACTGTTTGAAGGCACGGGTCGCCTAGCAAGATCTGCGACCGGAATTAAGAACTGCTGTCCTACGTAATGTATAGCAGTTCGCTAGATCAACTGCACTCCGGCCCAGTTAATGTTTTCGCCGGAAGCGATCGTGGGAACCAAACGCATGCGCACCATATCTAGTAGCAATTCCAGGAAATCCCAGTAGAATTGTCTGACCATAATCACGCTATTCTCGTTTTGTTACGATTAACCATCATCACCGGGGCTGTGATTAATTAAGTACATTAATTGCATCTACTTCCCGAACGTTTCATTCACCCAAACACTTGACAGCTAAACTTAAAGAGAGGCAGTCTGTTCCTCTTCCCGGAATTAGCCAGCGTAGTAATTTGTAACAGGAAGTCTGCTGTGTCGAACGTAGGAAAATGGGAATTCATTGAACATCAAAGACTATTGCAGTTGACTCAGCATATGTAACTATATATATCACATAACGATAGAAAATTTAATTACGCAGCCTTGTGATTAGTAGATATATGATCGATGGCGTTTTAGGAAGACATTTATGAAATAAATGGGGTAATGTTGGTGTTTGGTTATGTTATATTTTTTACAAACTGGAAATGAACTGGGATTGTTGTGAGATAAAAAATAATAGTCACGTGCCACTTGTGTAAGTAATGCATTTGAACTATTGTGCACATTAGATCACTAAACCAAACGAAACTGTTAACATATCTGAGCTTATTTTTTACTTTTCGTTCAAGTATGTCTGCAATATTGACATCTACATTATCTACAAAGAGGTATGTTACTTTACCAAAGATTTTGTTGCCACCACTAGCTAAGTAGCTTATTACATTTGAGTATGGTGGTTATGAAAATTAAAGGGGTAGGGTTAGTGTGTTTGGCATTGTATACAAAATATTACATTCGTTGCCTAACAAACGAAAGTTATTTTATTTGGAAGTGAACTGGGATTGTTTCAAGATAAAAGCAAATGTCATGCGCAATGTGTGTAAGTAATGATTTGAACTATTATACACCTTGGGTCAATAAAACAAATGAAACTGTTAATATAATCAGAGGATATGTTGTGCTTTTCTTTCAAGTAGATCTACACAATTCGTATCTTACCATTCCAAACATTTTGTAATAAAAATAAGCTATATAGCCCTATAAATAGTATATATATATTCGATTGTGTTTGCAGTCGGTGGTTATAAAAATAAGGGGGTAGGGTTAGTGTTTCCGTTTTGTATGCAAAGTATAACATTGTTTGCAAGAAAATATACAGATGTTTTATTTGGAAACGAATTGAGAAGTTTTTGGTGCAAAAATGGTTGTCACGTGTCACGTATGTAAGTAAATGTTTTGAACTATTGCACACCTTCGGTCACAATACGTAACAAAAAAAAAAAAATTATTTGGTATGTTTTGTGCTTTCATTTAAATTCTATCTATTACATAAAAAAAAAATTTCCTGCACATACGAGCTTCGTATTTCTACACATGATGATAAAACATGTTATCATGTAGCCCTATAATTAGTAGATATAGAGCCGATTATGTACATGTTGAAAACCTTTAAAAAGCCTTGTCTCCATTTTTTTACAAAACAGCTCACTACGCAATAAAAAAACACAATAGAAAGTGTAATCCGGGCTGGTTCTGACCAACTAAAGTCACATATAGATCATGGCATGGATGACAGCTTGTAACATTTAGGTACCCCTTAAATGTTTTGAAGAGCCCGTTTCAGATTGTGTCCCTAGACTATCAGTACCTTTTGAATTTTCATGGATAGGCTGCACGTACTTTCTTGTGGGACAGATGCTGCAGTGGCCCTGAAGAGATTCGCAGTGGCACCTGCATCGATGCGAATTTTTCCAATCAGCGAAACAACTCCTGTTGTTCTTCCTGCCACGGAAGATGCATCACGCAAATGTATATATTGTCATCCAGCGATTTTAGTCCGCGGGCCGCAGGTTGCCGACCCCAGTAGTAGACAAATCAGTTGCCGGGGAGCGCAGGGGTCGAAGTGGACATTTTGTTCTATATTTGGTTGCCCTTTGGTTTTTAAAACGTCAATCCATCCTGAATAATAATTCAGAAGGCAACCCCACAAATAAGTCTGTCTTATTCTGCAAATTAGACTCACATTCAGGTTTATGGGGTCTATGTGTGGCCGTGATGTCATAGTTGGATATTTTCAAATGTTCTTAGCAGAAACTGAGCTACAATGGTAAATTACGTATTGAAATATCCGGAATGATGAGTGTGAATACGATCAAGGAAAATCTTGTCGTTTATATCCTATACATTTCATTTGAGAAGGTCCGAGAAAAAAACCCGTTGAACTAAATATCAAACAAGAATAGTCATAATACTTATATTCATAGAGATCAATTTACAATGACGTTGAACGACGATGCACATGGTAAAGGTGTCCAAAAGTCGGCATAAGACTTCTTACATAAAGATCCTCTTTACCATTACCTTGTGCATCGCCACTCAACGTAATAATATGTTATTGGTCTCTGTGAAAACACACTTTTTTCTGTTGTTGTACCTGTTCTGTGGCTCATACACTGTATACATGTAACAGGCCGGAACAATCAAGTGCGCATAATTCAAAACACTGCGCCATTCAACACACAACAGTTGTGCATTGAATGTAGTTTGAAAATACATCGGTAATGGTTTTGACATAGGTTCAAAATACTATTGTCATGTTGATAGTTAGACGACATTTCACACTTGGAACCTCATATTTGAACGTAAAATCGGCCAGTCAGCCAGACAGAATTTCGAGTGCTCCACTCATCCCAGATATCAAGCGTAAGTTTGAAAACGTTTTCGTATCGAACCTCCCGAAAATTAACCACATCGATACTATATTACTTGTCGTTATTTGTTCTCATCATATATATATATATAACATATAATATAAAAAAAAAAAAAAAATTTGGTATCTAAATATGCGGAATTTGCATTGTATATATATATATATATATACAATGCAAATTTGAAAATACAAATTATGACAACGCGGCCATTCCTAAACCCTGTATGCCTGATTTTAAGTCCAATTTTCAGAGTCAGGCCAACTGATTTGAAAGGGTGGCCCTCTGGAATAATGTTCAGGGAGGTTTCTTGTTTATAGAAACACAGGTTAACAAAAATAGCACGAGGTGTCCAAAACTCCTCAAATTAGGCACCGTGCTACCCGTCTACGGAGAGAGAACAGCCATGGTAGAATGACTGGTCCACCACTATCCAGGGGCATCCACAGCCACAGTCATAAATCCGGCGCGGGCTATTACGACTCCGGAGCTACAGAACTTCCGATTAAGCTGAACAAATTTGAAATTCACATTTTAGCATGCACTGTTTTATGTACACATTGATATAAAGAACGGATATAAGGAAGAGTGAAGAGATCTCAACATGCTCCTTATAGCGAATGTCCACGGATCTAACTATAATCGAACTTGCATTAGTATCTTAACGTTTCCTTCGTAGACGGTTTGAACCTCGAGCGCTAAACTTTCAGGGATTACTCTATGACCTAGAATCGTATAGTATATCACCGAGTGTTATACTTGTTTGATTAGGTTTGTGTGTATATTTTATACAATTCCAAAAATAAACTATACATATCTACCCCTTTAATAGAACGTGACCGTATATCTTTTCAAAATACTCCATATACGACAAGAAATCTTTATGGGGTAAATCAGTTCGTTCTTTGACGGTTCTGAACTTAAAACGTAATGTCCACGTAATACGTGAAACGTAACATAAAAATTGCAGGAACCACGCGCGGAGGCAAAAACGTCGGCTAAGGCGTCATAAACTTTGCATCATGAAGTAGACGCAGACATTGTAATGATTATGTCTACCCTTATGCCAACAGCATAGCAATACGAATATTATTTGACAATTCTACACTATTATGACCATGGCCTATCGATAGTCGTGATCTTCACATTCTCTCCGGCCTTCATCACTTTGAACAAACAACGAGTACCTGCGAAGCGTAATGGTGTTGATGCAATGATGCTGTGTGTTTTTCTAACATTTGGTACGGACATGTTTGCTAGTGTTGTTTTTGCTAGGCCTAAAATCTCCTAGATCAAACATTCCCGCATGCAGTTATCACGTTATAAAGAAACTTTTTTGTGGTCAGAACTTCAAAAAAATATACAAAGGAATGTCTGTACACTCCGCGTGTTCGGTATCCATTTTGATGGTTTGTTAAACAGGCCACGTGATGGATAAGTCAAATGCTTGAGTGGCTCGATTTACATATTTACACAAAATCATGTCATTTTTGTTATCACTCTGGCTGCGCAAATTGCATAAAACTACTTCCTAAACTAGTTTATCCCATCATAAATGCAGTTATTTCATGTCAAAATCTACATTATAAAACAATTCATTCTCTCAATGTTTGTGCACCCACATCTCAGTCAGTTTTGCATGTATCGAGCTGAAATTGTGCACGTGATCTACCGGGCCGATTGAGATGGTTCGAGGACTGAGATATTTTCAAAATTCGTCTGAGGGTGGGTGGGTGGAGAACTTGGGTGGTCAATATTTCAAAGTACTGTTCGTGGAGTTCCAGTCGCTGAATATAATGTTTTTTTTATATCATCGTAAAGATAGTTACGCCATCTACAAATATATCGCTGGATGTATGCAGAATTTTTTAATAGTTTTTAAAATCCTTATCATGCATCAGGTCAACCTGTCGTTGGTCACGTCCGCAAGCTTACATAAAGCGAACTCTTTCGCATTCGCATATATTTCTTACAGATGGAGCTACGTGTCATTTTGTTATTTAGCGTCGACATTATTGCCCGTCATGTGAGTTTATTATGAAAACTGAGTGTCAAAAGTTACATTGGATAACTGGGAATAAGACATATCTATATTATAAAACAGTTCGTTCTATATTTGTTTATGCACCCACATATCCGTTAGTTTTACATGTGTCCGGCTGACATTTCAACCCAGCATCAGCTGTTGCTGGTTACGTCAGTTATATGGGTGAGCGATTGAGATTTCTGGCAAAAGATTGTCCTAACATCTAGACCAGTGACCAGTTACCATTTATTAATGCGGGTAGGCTGGAAACATTTGTTATGGCTTTGGGGTGTCTGGTACACGACTGCCATTTTTTAACGGGCAACGAGTATAAAATAATATGAATAGTTTCAATATAATATCCGCAGTCGTTATTATGAAAAGTGCTTACGTTTGTTAAATGGTAAATAAATTGATTTTGGTCACTAGGCGTACATCAGGAAATATGCCAAAGCCAATTACCAGGCCGATATTATGATAACACAAATTAATTTGTTGGTGACTTGTTTTAAAGGGACCACAAAAAGTCAAAAAGGTCAACACAAAACGAAATGCATAATTGAGTTGCGCATTCATGTGAAGAATATCATTATGAAAATAACTGGAATTGATTGCTGGGCAGGAACTAAATATGGTGATAGTTTGGTAGTGGTTTTTATAAACACTGCACGTATAAGTTGCACGAACGCGTTATCATTTTGTAGTGGATATTATAATTTGACGCGAGACGAGCAAAACATTGTCAAGACTCTCACCTTTTATTGGGTGAATAAGTAGCTCGGAAGTTAAACGTTTTGAAGACAAAACAATTTGGATAAACGGACCGTGCGTCATAGATTTGGCAACATCCAGTAAACGCAGACATAATAATGATTGTATACCCTCATACCAAAAGCATAGCAATACGGATATTATTCGACAAATCTAAACTATCAAGACACGATGGACGTGATCTTCACATTCTCGTCGACCTACGTCAGTTTGAACTAGCAACGAACATCTACGACGCGTTATGTGCGTTATATTATCAATGATAGTAGACCACCATAATATATGCATAATACGAATTTGAAAGAAACGATCTTCCACTCAGCAAATACAACACCTTTCGCGACATTCCTAGGCAAAAGCACTTTGCTGCGAATTAATGGTTTTCCTGACCAATCGACATACAAATAATGCTTAATTGGCGACCAGCACTAGTTTCTGTTAATGCGGTGGAAAATTCACTAAGCAACCAGATGAAATTAGGAATATTGCAGCGTACATCCGGTTCACTGAAGCCACTGGCGAGTTACCAAGTAGTGAGGGGACAAGTGGACTGGTCAAGCCATAGAATGTTTACTGAAGACGCGAAACCTGTTAATACCTAGTTGTCAGTTTGAAGCATGACCGTATGGAGCTAGTAGAGCGCGTTTAAATGTGATAACAACATGGAACACGTCATACTTCGAATTGTGTTAGTTGTCTTCATCTTGGAAGGGGGTAAGGCATCATATGTTTTGGCTACTCTTCGATTGTACAACATTAAACATTGAGTTGAAAAATTAATACACCTAATAGGTGCATTAAAAAACTACACGAATAAATATTACATTGTTTTGTTCAAGTCGCTTAATATCATTTCAAAGCGCGAACTTACTTATCATACATTAATTTTATTATTTGTTTATCGCTATAACACAATTTATTTGTTTATCGCAAAAAATTATCATAGGGAGAAGCCATTATTGATCTCCTCAATCCAGGATGCTGTTTATTGTGATTTACCTTTACCGATATTGCGCATAATACATATATATATATATATATATATATACAATATGTTGTATTAGACAATTTCTTGAATTTTTGTTGTTGGTTATTGGAAATAAATTACTGATTTATTGATTGATTTAACCATTGCTATGACCCTTTGACAACTCACGACAACGTTTGCTGTTGATATCCAATCATTTCTACCAAGAATATTTAAAGGAATATTTAAAGGAATAAATGTGTGTGTGTGTATATTATACGCAGTATGTTGTATTATACAATGTTAGAATTTCTGCTGTTGGTTGTTGGAAATAAATTACTGATTGATTGATTGATTGATTGATTTAACTATTGCTATCACCCTTTGATAACTCACGACAGCTTTTGATGTCGATATCCAATAACTTCTACCAAGCATATTGGTAATACCTTTCAAGGAATAATATTGTTCACTCCATATTATCATTGCAATTCTCATAGGAAGAAGCCATTATTGTTCTCCTCAATTCACGACGCTGTTTATTGGGATTTACCTTTACCGATATTGCGTAGAATATATGTATATATATATATATATATATATATACACATTTTTGTATATATATATTATATATACATATATATATATATATATATATGTAGGCATAGACCGGATCTATATGTATGGTATCTACAAACAACATTATGTGCAAGCAGGTCGATAACTTACACAGTCAATTATCTCATTCTAAAAAAAACCACATTTATTGTATAGGAAACGCAAACACGCACACATGCACACGAACATATACACACGCACATACAAACACACACACACACACACACACACACACACACACACACACACACACACACACACACACACACACACACACACACACACACACACACACACACACACACTTCTTCAGGTACCGCGGTTTCCAAGATCACAACGTCTTCATGGCGCAGACAACCAACCCAAAGGTTCCGGCCATCGAGATCGAGACAAACTGTAAAGGCACGGGACCGACAAGAAAATGTGTCAAGTCGAAGCCTCGCTGGTCCTACGCCGTGCCGCTAGATATCGTCTCTCTGACTCCGCTGTCCAAGTGGAATCCGCACAAGATCCAGTACAAAGGCGATGAGTTCTCGACCCTTGGTCAGACCGTGGATGCAGATGGTCGTGACGGCGGTCTCTCGGTTGAGAAAGCCTTGAATGGCAGCAACACGAAGTGGTACTGCATCACACCGGTGGGATTCTTCAGCAAGAAACTCAACGAGGTCAACCCTGCGGACACGTCCGTCAAGTTAGTCGTCGGTATGATAAAGAGGCGTGGCAACAAATTCGTGAGGAACTATTACTCTGGCCACCAGATCTTCATCCCGGAAATCCCCGGTGTTGGCGTCATGCGCCAGCGCTATCCCATCTTCCCTGCTGCCTACGACGGAAGTCCCATCATGAAGGAGGTGCAGGCCGTACGGGACGGTCTCTAGTCTCATAATCGCAGCTCGTGAAACTAGGCGCAGCCCGCAAGGAACTGTGGAAGATGAAATGATTGTGTGACCTCTTGCAACCGAGCTCCACCTGTGACTAACCGAACTAACAACATCTTTGACTTTAGTGTTACTAATACTGTTTTTGTCTATTAACAATTATATGCAGTGTTGGCATTTAACTTCATTAATGTGATTTTTATAACGTGTGGTGATTGAGTTTGATATAACCCAAGAAGCTGTAGTGGTCATTATGTTTGACAGTGGATGCATGTAATCTTCAATAATTGGTTTAGGGCGAGGCAGACGGGATAGTTGCCCAGGATCCCTCACTAAATGGCAGAGGACACTTACTGATAATTCATGAGCGAGTTAATGGGGCATATCCTATTGTCGAAGTAGGGCTTCGTATCTGTCTAGTGTTGATAGTCACCACCCACAGTGGAAACACATCAACAATACTCTTCGCACAACTATGATACAGGACGTCTCTCCAATCTAGCACTATAATTCATGTAGAATATTACGTGTTGGGTCTCTGGTGTGTCAGTTTTATATCTGCAGGTATGTTCTGAAATCAAATTACTTTTTGATGCAAATTCTTGTTTTAATTGAGAAAGTCTTGTTGTGTTGTCCCCTTTGAATTAGATTCAGGGACCGGCAACTATTTTGAATGAAGGGCCAAATAAGTGGCTTGGGTTACGTCATGGGCCACAGATTCATTTCTTCATGTTCGTTATCACTAGCCCAAAGTTCGTGAAAACTGGTACATTATGTTATGATGCGTATATAGTATCTATACAGGCAATCTAGCTCATATACGTTGAAGCTTAACGTACATCTTTTGACAGTGTATAAATAAACAGTTGTTATTATTGTGAAACATCAATGGCTAATTTTAACCAATCTAATATTAAAATACACATAATTCAAGGTCCGCGTTATTGGATTGCAACTGACATCTCTACAAACTGCTCCATGTCAAAGTGAGCATGGCAGTTGAGCTAAGTTTGATTAAACTGTCCCGTCAACAAGTGCATTTGGCTGCAAGATACACCCGATGTCACGTTAAGTTCCACAAAGTCACATTACATTTTGGTAAACGTCACCTAACTAACTTCCGGCGCGTCGTTGACTACAACGGGTTTGTAAAATAAGAAGAAATACGAGCTCCGAGATCTGTAAGACGCTTTGCAAATTCCCGTCTCAGCAGCTCAACGATTGCTTCGTACGTGTCCGGCCTTTCTAGTTCATTTTCAGGAGTGTTGGGAACTGCAATTATTGTGTCTTCCACAATCTCAACTTCACTTCGAAAGCGGAACCGAACTAAACTAGAAGAGTTCTTTGGTTAGATGTTCTCGTACCTTAATTTGAAAATTCTGCAGATTTAGATATGCCACAACGTCGACAAAAAATTAAAACTCACAGATGCACCTGGGGATAACCGATGTCCGGTAGGCCTTGACCTCTGGAAACGTCTACTCAACGAACAAGCTTATTCCATGTCTTATCTCTTGCACCTCGACTCGGCCATCGCTCATCGCATGCAGTAGTGCAGGAGATCTTGTTATTGCTCATTCAACTCTGACAGAAGGTGCATGAACTTATGGAGGTTTAGGCCACTGACGCGAACATAGTTCACGGTCTTCACGACGGCGCTCATAGACTAGGCAATAATATGTACAAAATCACTTCAGGAGTACCTAAATGTTACAAGGTTTCACCGATGCCAGAATTTGTTTTAGTTAGATTTCGTGACCGAAGGTGTACAGTAGTTCAAAACATTACTTTCCCACGTGGCACAAACAACCATTTTACATCATAAACTTCCCAATTCATTTCCAAATAAAACATTTCTAGATTTTCTAACAAACGATGTAATGTGTTGCATACTCATTATAGAAACCATACCCCTTTATTTGTTATAACCGCTGAGGTTACATAGTTAATTTTGGTATCAAAAAGTTTCGAATGGTGAGGTAAGTATTTGTGGTTCTAGCGCACATCACTATTGTAGATGACGTTGAAATAAAAACACAACATATGTTAAGATATATTTACAATTTAGTTTGGTTTCGTGAAAAATGGGCATTAGTTCAAAGCATTACAAATCTGGTGCATGGCGATTATGTTTTATCTCCCAATAATCCCAGTTCATTTCCAAATAAAAAACACTATATTTTCTGATAAACCAATGATAAATTGCACACAAAATCCAAACCACTAACCCTCTCCCCTTATTTTTCAAAACCAGAGTCTTCAACACTCTTGACTATATAACTACTATTTATAGAGTTAATTTTTATATTAGATTGTTTAGAAAGTCAAGATACGAATTTGTTGTCAATATGAATGCCGACATAGCAGATCTACTAGAAAGAAAACACCACAGTTCATTTCCAAATAACGTGCCATTAGTTTGTCGGATAACGAATGTAATATATTGCATACAACGCCAAAACTCTAATACCACCCTTTAGTTTTCACAACCACCGTACTCAAACACAACAGGCTATATATATATATCTACTAATTGTAGAGTTACATATATATATATTGTTGTTATCAAAATGTTTGGAAAAATAATATAGATATCTGTAATTAATGTAGATGTCCGAATTCAAGTACCTAGGATATGTGATACAGGAGGACGGAGGCTGTGAAACGGCTGTCAAGGCAAGAGGCAAAGTAGCCTGGGAAACAAGTTGAGTCATTTGTTCATTTCCAAACGAATGTAATATATTGCATATAACGCCAACATACTAATCCTACCCCCTTAGTTTTCATAATCACCTGTATATATGTAACTCTGCCGTTAGTAGATATATATATATATATATACATATATATATATATATATATGTATATATATATATATATATATATATATATATATATATATGGCAGAGTTACATATATATTGTTGTTATCAAAATGTTTGGAAAAATAATATACCTATTTGTAATTTATGTAGATGTCCGAATTCAAGTACCTAGGGTCTGTGATAGGGGAGGACGGAGGCTGTGAAATGGCTGTCAAGGCAAGAGACAAGGCAGCCTGGTAGAAGTGGAGGGAAACAAGTGGAGTCATTTGTGACCGCAAGTTACCGCACAAGCTAATTACCAAGATCTACAGCGCGGTGATTCGGCCAGTCCTAATGTACGGAGCGGAGACATGGCCCTATAGAGAAAAGAAGAGCTCCTCCTCATGCATACTGAGATGAGGATGATCAGATGGGCGATGAACATCTCGCTCAGAAAAAAACATACGAGGAGGTGCGAGAGCTGGTGGGAGTTGAGGGCATAAAAGAGAAGTTGATAGACGCCCGGCTTCGCTGGTATGGCCACGTCCAGAGAAGAGAGGAAGAGCACTATCAGAGAACAGCAGCAGACTTACCATTTCCTTGGAAGACGAAAAAAGGGAGACCAACAAAAAGATGGAAAGACAGTGTGAAGAAGGACATGGAGTGGAGGGGGCTGAAAGAAAAAGACGTGCAAAACCGGAAAAGTGGCAACCACTCCTACACTCCAGGCCGACCCCGTGAGGACTAGTGGCAACCACTCCTTCACTCCAGGCCGACCCCGTGAGGATTAGTGGCAACCACTCCTTACTCCAGGCCGACCCCGTGAGGACTAGTGGCAACCACTCCTTCATTCCAGGCCGACCCCGTGAGGACTAGTGGCAACCACTCCTTCACTCCAGGCCGACCCCGTGAGGATTAGTGGCAACCACTCCTTACTCCAGGCCGACCCCGTGAGGACTAGTGGCAACCACTCCTTCACTCCAGGCCGACCCCGTGAGGAATCATGGCAACGGATGTTGTTATGTAATTAATGTAGATGTCAATATTGCAGACCCACTTGAACGAAAAGCACAAAATAGGCTCAGATATGTTAACATTTTATTTTCGTTTAAAGACCCAAGGTTTACAATAGTTCAATGCATTACATACTCTCGTGGCACATGACGATAATAATGTATCAATCTTACTATAATCCCAGTTTATTTCCAAATAAAATACCATTAGTTTGTGAGACATAGATGATAACATATTGCATAAAAAATCACTAACCCTACCTCTTATTTTTCACAACCACTTTCCGCAAACACAATCGGATATTGTATCTAATAATAACAGAGCGACAGTCATAGGTAATGTTAGCATCAACACATCTGGTGCATCACAAATATTTGATTACCTCACAACAAACACAGTTTATTTCAAAATAAAACAACGCTAAATTGTCTGACAAAGAATTAATATACTGCATACTCAACCAAAACACTAACACTACGCCCTTACTTTTCATAACCCCCTTCCTCAAACACAATTGGTTGTACGTTTACTAATTACAGAGCTACATATCTAATTTTGATATCACGGTGATATATATTTATATATATAGTACGTTACATATTTGTGGTAAGAATGCGTGTCAATATTAAATGCATACTTGAAAATAGAGCACACATAATGCCACCAGATATTAACGTTTTAGTTTAGGTTCGTGACCGAAGGTGTACAATAATTCAAGTCACTACTTACACTTGTGGCACATGACAACTGTTTTTATCTCAAAATACGCTCTTTTCATTTAAAATCCCCCCACTAGATAGTTTAACAAAAAGGTAATTTCTTGCTTGCAAAACCAAAACACTAATTCTACACCTTATTTTTCATACCGTAGATAGGCTCTGCGATCTAAATTATCAAGTTGCTCTATTTGGCTACAGAAGGATACGCTACACGTATATGATTAACCGATAAAACTCTGTGCATGTTTCTGGACAGTTTTCCAGGTTTACTTTTCCAAGCCTACTCAACTACGCGTCACGTCTTCTTGATGCATAATATGCTGGGATGTTCCTTCCAGTGTGAGTTAAGATGATGTCATGTGCAATAGCAAAGCGTCGTCGTGATACAGCACCTGTTCTTATCCATAGTTCTTCACTAAGTTGTGTTGCAATTTACACTGTAAAGGAATACAAAGCACCAATGAATAGGAATAAATTTGCTTAAGATAATAATTCTACCCCTGCTTGACAAGTTGCATTAGCATGTGGTACAGTACACTTACATTGTCCTTTCATGAGATGATTGGAGTATATGAACATTTGGACATACCATAGTACAATTTAGTAACGCTTCCAGATGTGACAACTCACAATTTCCAAATAACGCCTTTGGTTTCACCATAATTGGCCTCTTCAGCAGTTGAGTCAGATTAGATTGGTTACATGTAAGACAAACCTCTTATAAATTGCGTGGCACAAAAATGCTACACATAGTATACATTTTTGTGCGATTATGAAGCGCACAGTGCCATGTTGGTGACATATGAATATCTTGACTCTCCCGGTACAAATGAAAGTGCCATGTTCCATGGATGTAAGTAGTGATTTGAAGTATTGTTCACCTTCCATCACGAAATCCAACTAAACATTTAGATAACAAAGTTAGCTATGTGGTCCTGTAATTAGTAGATCTATAATTATAGCCGAATGTGTTCGAGGTTTGGCGGTTATGCAACATAAGCGGGTATTGTTAGTGCTTTGGATTTGCATGCAGTACATTACCTTGCTTATTAGATAAACTAACATTATTTTATTTGGAAATGAAGAGGGATTATCTTAAGATAAAGGCAATTGTCACGAGCCACGAATGTAAGTAATGATATGAATCGGTCCTGAAACCAAACTACAATTTACTATCTGTTGGCATAATATTTGTTTTACGTTCAACTATGTATACACTGTTGACATGCCTGCTTACTATGAATATGTAACATGCTATATATCACATAACGATAGCAAATTTAACTACGTAGCCCTGTGATTAGTAGATATATAATCGATGGTGTTTCAGGAAGGCGGTTATGAAAAGTAATGGGGTAAAGTTGGTATTTTGGTTATGTATGCAAGTTATATTTATTTACAAACTGATGTTTGGTTTATTTGGAAATAAACTGGGATTGTTGTGAGATAAAAAATAATAGTAATAAAATAATAAGGTACTTGAATTCGGACATGTACATTAATTACAGATACCTATATTATTTTTCCAAACATTTTGATAACAACAATATATATATGTAACTCTTCAATTATTAGATATATATACAGCCTGTTGTGTTTGAGTACGGTGGTTGTGAAAACTTAAGGGTGGTATTAGAGTTTTAGCGTTGTATGCAATATATTACATTCGTTATCCATAAAGCCATGTTAAAATGAATGTGCAAATTATAGTTCGGTAATTGATTGTCTTACGACACTCTTAATTTATTACTGGCGATGAGTGCCAGTTTACTGCATATAAAGACAGAGGTTGCGGATTACACTATTGGTGAAGAAAGGTAATGTGACGCATGTTGATTTATTGGTCTGTAAAATTCTCGCTTTATAAACATGAGAAATAATACTGCTAATTTATATATATATATATATTATATATATATATATATGTATATATATATATACATATATATGTATATATATATATACAGGCTGTATATATATATATATATATACATACATACATTCATATATATATATATAGATGCATATATATATATATATATATATATATAGATTGATAGATAGATAGATAGATAGATAGGTAGGTAGATAGATTCACAAATTGCGCACACATTTGCAGATCTCACTTCTTTTTGTGTGTGTGGACTTTCTGTAGTGGATTTTGTGTGGGGTAATTCATACGAACTTACTATCACTAAGTTGCAAACATTTAGCAGCATCTGCATGGCTAATGGGGTGAGGGTGGCATTACTATTTCAACAGGCTGTATGTTGAGATACGTTGAGATCCAGCGTCGGAATTTAATGTTATTTTTTATATCATCGTAAAGACAATAATGACGACTACAAATATGTCACTGGATGTATGCAGAAATTTGGATTCGTTTTTATGTTATTGACGTTTGAAAGTCCTGAACGCATATCCCTGCACCAGCTATTCCTGTCACTGGTCACAACAGCATTTAGCAGCGACCAACCTAGTGAGCGCGTGCATTTCAACCAAATAACATATTTCAAAAAAACAATGCACCTTTACAATATCTTGTTAAGAAGCCATGGTTGTCCTATAAACTAGAACAGTGACAAGTTAAAATTTACCAACGCGGGTACAATGCAGACATTTATATAAAACAATACGGTCTTCTATTTGTACGTGTATGTCTGTATGTGTACCTGTCTGCCTGTATGTCTGTTTGTCTGTCTGTCTGGCTGGCTGTCTGTCTGTCTGTCTGTCTCTCTGTATGTCTGTCTGCCTGTCTGTCTGTCTGTCTGTCTGCCTGTCTGCCTGTCTGCCTGTCTGCCTGTCTGCCTGTCTGTGTCTGCCTGTCTGTCTGTCTGTCTGTCTGTCTGTCTGTCTGTCTGCCTGCCTGTCTGTGTGTCTGTGTGTCTGCCTGTGTGTGTGTGTGTCTGTCTGTCCGTGTGTCTTTCCGTTTGTCCGTCTGTCCGTCTGTCTGTCTGACTGCTTGATTGTTCGTCTGTCCGTCTGTCCGTCTGTCCGTCTGTCCGTCTGTCCGTCTGTCCGTCTGTCTGTCTGTCTGTTGACCTATATCTCCGTTAGTTATGCATGCCTGGGGCTGAAGTGTTGTGTGTGATCAAGTGGCCCAATGGGTTGGTTGGTAGATTTAGACGATTTCAAAATTCGTGCCGAGGTGGGCATCTTGGAGGGTCACAATTTAAAAATGGCACTTATCTCTGTCAGGTTTGCATGTATAGGGCATTTTTGCGCGATCTAGCGGGTCCAATGCATCGGGTGGTTCGTAAATTTATATTTGTCGAAATTCGTCCATGGCGTTGGGGATCTCGGGTGTTACAATTTCAAAACAACTTTAGTGCAGTCGACTGCCTTTTTTCACAGTGGAAAGACGGGTAACTCGGCTAGTTGTGCCAAATCAAATTTGTAAATCTACCACAAATAAAATTTATGTTAAACGTAGAACTTTGCTGGATCTGCGCAATCTGCTAACAGCTGCACAATTTGAGAATCTCAGCGTATCCGAAAATTGCGCAGCGCAATCTGCAGATTGCGCAGATCCAGCAAATGCGCCCAAAACACATATATGCATGCGCGCGCGCGTGCGTGTATGTGTATGTATAATATATGTATATATATATATATATATGTATAAAATCCTGCGTTTAAAAGAATCGTACTAGCAGCAACCCGCAGTCTCTTTGGCGAATGAAATATTTAAACCCTTCCTGATTCTGGGATGAATAATGGACAAAGTTAATGTCAATTGTCGCGTTTTCACGAATATATATCATCGCAGTAAAATATGATTTATCGGTTCATTGACGGCAGCCCGACATGAATAAGGTTCCACATGTCATCTAAAGAAGGGTGTTGTATTTCCTAATGTTGTGTACCAATAAACCCACTCAAACATGCCACACAAACAAGGCCGTGCGTAGTCGTGTTTCATAAGTAATCTCTTGCGCAACGTGGGTACGGTCATACTCAACTTCACTAAGTATTATATGTAACACAAGTCAAACTAATTCCCGCGTGTCCAATGAACTAGTAGCAGCCACTCGTTCTTGTGATATCTGATATGTTGACATCAGTGGTGGAATTGGATTTCTTCAATCAAAATGTTGACATTTTAATAAGACGAGTTAACCTGCGATTTCGGGTTGGTTCACTTCTGATGGTGCAAATTCTAACAAAACTCCTCAATGGATTTTTCTAAGGTATGTTTATTTGGGTTCTACGGCAATTCCTACTATGGAAACGTCCCTCAGACCCAAAGAAATGAAACGAATAACCACTTTCCTCTAGATTGTGTGAATAATAATTGATAAAGAGTGCGTTTTTGCGACTACTGTCCCTCCTGTTAAAATACAATTGTTCGGTTTGGGGATGACAGACAGACACAAATATGGTACCAAATGTTAGGTGCATAAGTGAAGCGTATGTTCACACATCTCATATACCAATAAACACTGATTTCATTTGGTCCCGCCACACGTATGCAAAGCAATGAGTTTTCATTTCGAAAATCATACCGTGCGAAACTTGGGTATCGTAAAATACGGCTTCGGAAATCATACTACTGAAAAGATAAAATCTATTCCAGCATTTCGCCTGAACAATCGTTGCTAAGCTTTCGTTTGGATACCTCATTTGTATACAAACGTATTGTCTTTGCGTCGCGTCGTATGCATAGGTTCCCCAGTTTGACTAAAACATTCCCTCAACCACGACTCATGGATACCTCATTTGTATACACTAGTCGTGGTTGTGGGGATGTTTTAGTCAAACTGGGTAACCTTTGCATACGACGCGACGCAAGAACAATGCGATGTGATTTCAGGGGGGTTCCCTCTTGAGGCACATTCTCACACAACTCTAAGTAGAATTTAGTAAGAAATGGATATTCGGATTCTACTGAAATTTCTACCCCAGCAACCACCGTTTTGCAAATATAATATAAATAAACCGTCATGGGCAGCGGTTCACTAAGAAAACGATGTCATAAGGAAAACCCGTCATTAAACAAAATCAGTTGTTATATTGAAAGAGTTGTTTTAATGCAAGAATCCGACTCCATAACACCGAGGACAGTACTTTCGTTACACACAGTGAAAGTGTCCAGGTGTCTAGTGTTGGTGTTGGCAGTTTTCAATGTCAGAGATCATTGTTAAAGTTAAGGATTAATTTTAAAGACAAAAATTCTGGCTTATGAACTGCGAAGGATCAATTTTAAGGATCAAAATTTAGGTTTATCAGTTCACAAAGGGGTTAGTGAAACTGGAATACATTCATGTTATAGAATGAATACGTTCCGATGTCAACACCGTTAGCAATATCGTTAGCTGCTGTCCAGAACAACTCGTCTCTGGCGACGTGGGCCGCTAACATGGAACGTATGAAATCGCTTTCTACGACGCCGTCTATGTGCACAAGTTTGCCGCAGTTGGCGTCGCAGGTGTCTCGAGCTTCCAGCCAGGAGCTCGAGGTGTCATCGATCAGATAGCATATGCCTCCGTTCTCTTCCAAGCCCGTCTCGCAACAATCGCCTGCAAACAATCAGATGAGAGGGCAATAGTCCGAGGACGCGAGTGAACATAAAAAAGGCGAGTGGACATAGGAACCTAGGATGAGATGCACTTACGCTGCCTCCAAGTTGGCGTATTAATATGTGGATAATGCGAATTCTTGTATATTGGTGTGTGTGTGTGTGTGTGTGTGCGTGTGCGTGTGCGTGTGCGTGTGCGTGTGCGTGTGCGTGTGCGTATGCGTATGCGTATGCGTATGCGTGTGTGTGCGTGTGTCTGTGCGTTTGAATGTGCGTATATATGTGTACGTGTGCGAGTGTGTGCGTGTCTGCGTTTTGCATAAAATAAATAGGGGAGTTTTTTTAAATTGAGATAATTCCCTCTGTAAGTTATTGACATGCTTCACATAATGTTGTCTATAGATACCATAGGCATATATATATATATGTATATATATATATATACATATATATATATGTATATATAAAAAAAAATGTATATATATATATATATACATATATACATATATATAATATAATATATATTGTTTATATATTATACGCAATATCGGTAAAGATAAATCACAATAAACAGCGTCCTGAATTGAGATCAATAATGGCTTCTTCTTATGAGAATTGCAATGATAATTTGAAGTGAACAATATTATTCCATGAAAGGTATTACCAATATTCTTGGTACAAGTGACTGGATATCGACAGCAAAAGCTATCGTCAGTTGTGAAAGGGTGATAGCAATGGTTAAAGCTGTCAACCAACAGCAAAAATTGTATCATTGTATAATACAACATATCGCGCATAATATATATATATATTATACGTATATATATATTATACGCAGTATCGGTAAAGGTAAATCACAATAAGCAGCGTCCTGAATTGAGGAGATCAACAATCGCGTCTCCCTATGAGAATTTATAGCGATCAACAAATAATTTTTTTTATAGCCATAAACAAAATAAGAAAATTAATGTATAATAAGTAAGTACGCGAGTAGTAATATAGGTGGTCCAGCGCAGGCAGTTGGCGAGCCCCTGAGGAAATCTCATTTTAAAAGATAGGTATTTCCTCCTGGGTTCTTGCCATGTTAAAGGATAGGGAGTGGAAAAGTAGTTCCGGTCCCATGTTAAAAGATAAGGATTTTGCCCCAGGGCGCGCCCGGGTTAAAAGATAGGGATTTCCACAGGGGCGCTCCCATGTTGAAGGATAGGAAATGTTCCCCATATTAAAGGATAGGAGCTATTATCGTAAAGGTATTCGACGACTTTATGAAAACATAAAATATACCGAAGAGTATTTGAATATGTCACATACAAGATTGCTTGGCCCGTAGGGCGATGCTCCGCCAAGGGACCGAGCCCTTATTTGGTTGACGATGACATGTCTAAAATGTGGTATTATAATGAGGTATAATTTATAATAAAAGGATTATAAATTCAGCGGAGGTCGTTTTATCTGAAGTAATGTATACGAAATGTAGACTACATATAGGACTATGTTATATCAGAACCTATAGCCTCGACTTTTCGAACAGAAAGACCATCTTGGAATTAGACTTTTGGTGTCATTTCAGTACGGTAGTACCTAAATTCGTGTCCCTTATAAAACCCATACTCGAGACGTATCTGGACATGTCTGTTTGTTGCGAGCGTGAGCGTGCGCACCCTGTATGACGTCATCAAACTGCTACGCAGAGTAATTTTGTACGCGAGGTGATTTGGTCAAACAAGTAGTGATTTGGTTAGCCATCGTTTTGAACGTGCGCGCAGAAATGTAATCCCACCATGTGACGTCATGGTCAGTGACGTCATGGTACGCGCAGTAATTTTGTGCACGTGTCAATTAGGTCGTAATCATAATGATTTGGTTAGTCATTATTTTGAACTTTCGCGCAGAAAGGTAATCCTATCATGTGATGTCATCAACAGTGAGTTCAAATTCCCCTGTAAAATTTCATTCTAGAAGTTTATTTGGTACTTTCGTCAACACACTACAAAACCGATGCTACTGTGTGCTACTGTGGTCTGGAGACGTGTCTGGACTTGTTTGTTGGTTGCGGGCGCGTGCGCGCTCGCGTCCTGTATAACGACAAAGCTATCATAGTCATTTGGTTAGCTATCCTTTGTAAGAACTTTAT
>CM034543.1:32585403-32660403 GCA_020002185.1 Paraescarpia echinospica | reverse complement strand
TGTGTCGACGAATAGAGATCTATCATGGCCGGTAGATGGCAATACTCTAACTAATTACATTGGTGTCCATTCAGTGGCATCTGGAACCGTGATGGTCACCTCTTTGAATGAAGTCATGTCAGGTGGTTATCGACATAGTCGTATTCAATCATAGCAGTTTTCAAATTCACTTAGGTAAATTGAACGCTACGCTAGAAGTTTCGTCACGTCTCAAGTCACGTGACTGTAATGGCTGACTCTACCGTTCTAACATTCCCACACACACACACGCACTCACACACACACACACACACACACACACACACACACACACACACACACACACACACACACACACACACACACACACACACACACACACACACATAGACACACACTGTTTGGTTCTTGTCACTCGTTGATCTAAGTGTTTGGTGTTTCGTTTGTCCGACAAGTTTGTTTCTTGTCACATGTTGATCTAAGTGTTAAGTGTTTCATTTGTCCGACAAGTTTGGTTCTTGTCACTCGTTGGTCTAAGTGTTTGTTGTTTCGTTTGTCCGACAAGTTTGTTTGAATGATTGGTTCGTGCATCTCACTAGTCAATGTTTGATTCGTGGAAGTCGTTGGTCTTAGTTTGGTTAAGTAAAGACACAAGATAAGGTTTGCACAGTTTATTCGTGAACAACACAAACGTATTTACATGTCACGTTCCACAACTGCAAGAACAGGAGACTAGACATTGATACAGAGTCTTGCAAAGTTTAATCGTGTACAAGACAAAATAAATTTCTTTGCAGGTCACCCTCCATTACTGTCAGAACCATATGTTTCATAGAGTTTCGCTACTGTTTCGAAATGGCTTTTTGCAACCAAGTATTGATATTACACAACTGTTCGACTGTCACGTCGGATAGCTTCACACCTGCGTCTAACAAAACACTCAAACAGACTTTCACCACTGCAGTTGAATTAATGGACTACACAGCCTTATCAAAGTGCATGCAAATTTGAATGTCATCAGATAACATACAATTGTGATGAAATTTATTACGATGCTCTATCTTGCAACCACGGCATTGTTGTCTTGAGAGTTCATCAACTGCTATATGTCGTGCCAGCGTCTTCTTCATTTCAGTCACACGGAAATCAATAGTAAAGTTTGGACCAGCAAAGTCAGGAGCGGAAGTTGCGACGTTGGCAGGCTGGGTAGAAGTTGTGACATTGACAGCGTGGGTAGTTGTGACATCGTTGTGAACGGGAGTTGGTGTCGATGCTGTCCCGTTGACGTTAATTGTCTCTGTCGACACAGAGACCATTCATTGCCGCTTTCGTGGTAGCGGGCCTTCAATGTAGTTTTGCAAGAATATTTCAATAATATTAAAACAATATTAAAGAATGCATGGGAATAGTACACCGTTGTTAGAGTACGGTGATACAAGGACCGGTGGGAAACAATGACAAGAAGTGATAGGAAGTAATGTGACAAGTTGTATGATCATAAATATAAATTGTCGACGAAAAAATTACACGTGGGCGCAACCATATAGGGAGTTAAGACGTTGCCAGATGTTGATATGAAGGAAAACGTAGGGGGCCATATTCTTGGAAACAAAGACATGAACGAATATTGTGCATCCGGATGTTAACAGGTAATAGACGAGTCCAATCATATAGGAAATAATAAAATCGGGCAAAGTTTTAGCGGAAGTAAAGACACAATGGACGCCATTTTGTCGGAAGTAAACATATACAGGGGCGAAAAGATTTTAGCGGAAGTAAAGACACAGTGGACGCTCTTGTAGCGGAAGGTATGGGGACACCATTTTAGGAAAGTATAGACACGGGGGACGAGATTTTAGGTGAAAGTATATAGTAAAACAATATAAAGTATGACTCACCACAAGCGCGTCCAGCTTGGCGTCCTCGGCCGCCATCTTCCGGCGGGCACAACTGCCGCTGGTGACGTGGCGCTTGCTATTATTTTTCTGTGTGAACGACGACCCACAGTCCGGGCAGGTGAAGGATCTCTGCGATGGTGGTAGATATCTCGGAGTCGGCAGGACCTCCTCATCGGCAGCGATCGTTCGAATCATATCACTCGAGTCTGATGTATTGCGAGGGCAGTAATATGATATTTTCAACATGATGCTCTTAGCCGTGGTGTCGTTGTGATAGGAATGATGGTCCGACTGGTAGAGCTCCGCGTTTATATAGTTACAGAATGTGGAGAAAGGTCACGTGGGCGTGCCGAACGAGCACAGACCTCACAGAGTAGAAAGTACACGAAACGAATTGCAGAAAAGATCAGCCTTGTGAATCGAATACCAGTTCACACCAATTTGCAAACAGGATTAAAAGTGTGTTGGAACGTTTGTTTGAACATTTGTCAGTGAAAGTTTGCAAAGTTGTATGTTTAAAAGTATATTTGAAGGTATGCTTATATGTTGATGTTGGGTGGTCTGTATGTATGTATGTATGTATGTATGTATGTGTGTATGTATGTATGTTTGTCTCTATGTCTGTGTTTATGTATGTCTCTATGTATGTATATACGAGGTCGTTTTTGGTTACCCATGCCAGGTTAGGGCTATTATGATAGAATATTGTTTGAAAGGTTTTTACCGAAGAAGCACGAATTTGGATACTACAGTATGAAAACAGATCAAAAACGATCTAATGTTAGTTTGTACACTTAACTGTTAACACAGTAAACTATATAAATACTGGTACACCCTGTCTGGAAGATTATTATGGTCATATACTGTTCATCATAATGCTTCACTTTGTTACACGCCTGTTTCGAAAAAGAGGTTTGCAGCCAATTTTTTATTCGATAAGTTTGGTGTCAAGGCCAACAAGTTGACATCGTGTCTCGCGCATAGCGCATCGATTTTGTTTACTTCTTTACATACGTACATACGTACATACGTGTGGATTAAGAATGATAGCATGATAAAAGGTTGAAACAATATTGTTGATCTCTAGATGCAGATGAAACACAGATGAGACTTGAACAGGGAATACCACTTCAAAACAGTTTGGAACCAGTTTGCAATCAGTTTTCAAGCGACGCTCAAGTGAGATACGGCTGGTAAGTATAAATGTTATATGTCGATAACCGGCTGTTCTTCAAACACACAGAGCGTTCATTACGAGTTTATACCAGTTTATATCAGTTTGCTTATAGCGTGATATGCCTGTGGTGTGGTGAACGATGATTTTACTCTGCAGGCCGTGATTGAATTTTTTAATAAAGTTCTTACAAAGGATAGCTAACCAAATGACTTTGCCGTTATACAGGACGCGAGCGCGCACGCGCCCGCAACCAACAAACAAGTCCAGACACGTCTCCAGGCCACAGTAGCAAACAATAGCGTCCGTTTTGTAGTGTGTTGACAAAAGTACCAAAGAAACTTCTAGAATGAAATTTTACAGGGGAATTTGAACTCACTGTTGATGACATCACATGATAGGATTACCTTTCTGCGCGAAAGTTCAAAACAATGACTAACCAAAACACTATGATTACGACCTAATTGACACGTGCACAAAATTACTGCGCGTACCATGACGTCACTGACCATGACGTCACATGGTGGGATTACATTTCTGCGCGCACGTTCAAAACGATGGCTAACCAAATCACTACCTGTTTGACCAACTCACGTCGCGCACAAAATTACTGCGCGTACCATAACGTCACTCACTGACCATGACGTCAAATGATGGAATTATATTCAAGCGCGCAAGTTCAAAACGATGGCTAACCAAATGACTACCTGTTTGACCAACTCACATCGCGTACAAAATTACTGCGCGTACTATGACATCACTCACTGACCATGACGTCAAATGATGGAATCATATTCAAGCGCGCAAGTTCAAAACGATGGCTAACCAAATCACTACCTGTTTGACCAAATCACCTCGCGTACAAAATTACTGTGCGTAGCAGTTTGATGACGTCATACAGGGTGCACACGCTCACGCTCGCAACAAACAAATATGTCGAGATACGTCTCGAGTACGGGTTTTATAAGAGACACGAATTTAGGTACTACCGTACTGAAATGACACCAAACGTCTAATTACAAGATGATCGCTCTGTTCTAAAAAACGAGGCTATAGGTTCTGATATAACATAGTCCTATATGTAGTCTACATTTCGTATACATTACTTCAGATAAAACGACCTCCGCTGAATTTATAATCCTTTTATTATAAATTACACCTTATTATAACACCACATTTCAGACATGTCATCGTCAACCAAATAAGGGCTCGGTCCCTTGACGGAACCTCGCCCTACGGGCCAAGCAATCTTGTGTGTGACATATTCAAATGCTGTTCGGTATATTTTATTTTTTCATAAAGTCGTCGAATACCTTTACGATAATAGCTTCTACGCATTAACATGGGGAACATTTCCTATCCTTTAACATGGGAGCGCCCCTGTGGAAATTCGTATCTTTTAACATTGGGAAAATTCCCTATCTTTTAACCCGGGCGCGCCCTGGTGCAAAAACCATATCTTTTAACATGGGACCGGAACTACTTTTCCACTCCCTATCCTTTAACATGGGATTTCCTCAGGGGCACGCCAACTGCCTGCGCTGGACCACCTATATTACTACTTACGCGCATTGAAATGTTATTAAGCGACTTGAACAAAACAATGTAATATGCATTCGTGTAGTTTTTTTTAATGCACCTGTAAGGTTTATTCAGTTTTTAAACTCTATATTTACTTTTTTACAATCGAAAAGTAGGCAAATTATGCCTTACCTCCTTCCAAGATGAAGACAACTAACAGAATTCCAAGTATGACGTGTTCCATATTGTCACCATATTTAAACGCGCTCTACTAGCTCCGTACGGTCGTGCTTCAAACTGACAAATGGATATTAACAGGTTTCGCGTCTTCAGTAAACAATTTATGGCTTGACCAATCCACTTGTCCACTCACGATTCGGTAACTCGCCAGTGGCTTCAGTGAACCGGATGAACGCTGCAATATTCCTACTCTCGTCTGGTTGCTTAGTGAATTTTCCATCGCATCCGTATTGCTACGCTTTTGGTATGAGGGTATATAATCATTATTATGTCTGCGTCTACTCCATGTTGCGAAATCTAGGAAGCACTGGCCGTTTCCCGAAAGGTTTTTGCCTTTTAAACGTTTTACCTTCCGAGTTATTTATTCAACCCATAAAAAGTTGACATGAACGGGGTATTTTTAAAATATATAGGTCTTATGTCCTATTCTAGGATTCGTACATTACTCATTGAAAGTTTTGCCCTCGACGTTCAAATCGTGTAAGAGGAAAACGTTAACCTACCCGCGTACATTCGCTAGGTCGATTATAAATATACTACTTTCCAGTTGATGTTGTATTCGATGACGTTTAAATATGTAGCGTGTGAAAAACTTCAATGTTTCGCTCATTTCGCCTCAAATTATAATATCCACTATAAAATGATCGCGCGTTCAAGCAACTTGTATGTGTAGTATTTATAAAAACCACCAGGAAAACTATCACCATATTTAGTTCCTTCCCAGCAATCAATTCCAGTTATTTTCACAATAATATTCTTCACGTGAATGCGCAACTTGATTACGGATATGTTTTGTTGTTGACCTTGTTGACTTTTTGTGCTCCCTTTAAAACAAATCATCGTCAAATTCATTGGTGTGATCATAATATCGGCCTGACAATTGGCTTTGGCAAGTTACCTGATGAAGACCTAGTGACCAAAACCAATTTGTTTCCATTTAAACAAATATAAGCACGTTTGATCATAACGACTGCGAATATTATATTGAAACTATTCATGTTATTTTATACTAGTTTCCAGGGACAAAAAGGCAGTCAAGTACCAGACACCCCAAATCCATCCGAAATATTTCCAGCCTACCCGCATTAATAAATGATAACTGGTCACTGGTCAAGTTGTTAGGACAAACTTTTTTCAGAAGTCTCAATCGCTCACCCGTCTAAGTGACGTAACCAGAAACTGCGGATGCTGGTTTGAAATTTCAGCTCGATACATACAAAACTAACGGATATTTGGGTTCACAAACAAATAAAGAACGAACTGTTTTATAATATATATATATCTTATTCCTAGTTATCTATCTTTGTACACTCAGTTTTTATAATACACTAACAAGACGGGCGATAATATTGACGCTAAAAGACAAAATGACACTTAGCTCCATCTGTAGGAAATATATGAAATGCGAAAGAGGGCGCTTCATGTAAGCTTGTGGACGTGACCAACGGCAGGTTGAAATGGAGCATGTTAAGGATTTATAAACGTCAATAACTTAAAAACTATTCACAATTAATGCATACATCCAGCGACATATTTGTAGATGGCATAACTATCTTTACGATGATATAGACATTAAACATTAAATTCCGCGGCTGGAACTCCACGAACAGCCTATTGAAATATTGAACCCCCAAGTTACGCACTCACCCCCCGGACAAATTTCGAAAATATCTCAATCTACGAACCATCTCAATCGGCCCGGTAGATCAAGTAAACATTTTCAGCTCGATACATGCAAAACTGACTGAGATGTGGGTGCACAAACATCGAGAGAACGAATTGTTTTATAATGTAGATTTTGACATGAAATAATTGCATTTAGTATGGGATAAACTAGTTGAGGAAGTAGTTTTATGCAATTTGCGCAGTCATGATGATAACAAAATGGCATGATTTTGGGTAGATATGTAAATCGGGCCACTCAAGCATTTGACTTATCCATCAAAAATGGATGCCGAACACGCGGAGTGTACAGACATTCCGTTGTATATTTGTTGAAGTTCTAACCACAAAAATGTTTCTTTATGACGAAAACATAAGGGAAAGTTTTTTTAAAGTGATAACTGCATGCGGGAATGTTTGATCGAGGAGATTGTATGCCAAGGTAAAACAATACTAGCAAAAATGTCCGTCATCTGACGGTATATGCCCTGGTAGATGATAGTATTATTTACCAAATGTTAGAAAAACACACTGCATCATAGCATCAACACCATTACGCTTCGCAGGTACTCGTTGTTTGTTCAAAATGATCGTGAATGTGAAGTTCACGTCTATCGATAGGCCACGGACATGACAGTGTAGAATTGTCAAATAATATTCGTGTTGCTATGCTGTTGGCATTAGGGTAGACATAAGCATTACAATGTCTGCGTCTACTCCATGATGCAAAGTCTATGACGCCGGAGCCGATTTCCCGACGTTTTTGCCTGCGCGTGGTTCCTGCAATTTTTATGTTACGTTTTACGTATTACGTGCACAATACGTTTTAAATTCAGAACCAATAAGTAACTAACTGATTTACCCAATAACGGTTTCTTGACCTATATGGAGTATTTTAAAAAGATATACGGGCAAGTTTTATTCTAGGGGTAGATATATAAAATTTATTTTTGGAATTGTATAAACCATTCATTCAAACATAATCAAACAAGTATAACACTTGGTGATATACTATACGATTCTAGGTCGTAGATTAATCCGTGAAAGTTTAGCGCTCGAGGTTCAAATCGTCTAAGAGGGAAGGTTAAGATACCAATGCTAGGTCGATTATAGTTACATCCGTGGACGTTCGCTATAAGGAGAATGTTAGGATATCTTCACTCTTCCTTATATCCGTTCTGTATATCAATGTGTACATAAAACAGTGCATGCCAAAATGAGAATTTCTAATTTGTTCGCCTTAACCAGATGTTTTTTTTAACTTCGGAGTCGTAATAGCCCGCGCAGGATTCATGACTGTGGAAGCCCCTGGGTAGTGGTTGACCAATTATTCTACCGTGGCTGTTCTCTCTCCGTAATCGGGGAGCACGGTGCCTAACTATAGGCGTTTTTGGACACCTCGTGCTATTTTGGTTAACCTGTGTTTCTCTAAACAAGAAACCTTCCTGAAAATTATATTCCAGAGGGCCACCCTTTCAAATCAGAAAGAAGACTCTGAAAATTTGACTTAAAATCAGGCATACAGGGGTTAGGAATGGTCGCATTGTCGTAACTTATATTTCCAAATTTGCATTGTATATATATATATAATAACAAAAATGCTAAATTTGGTATATAAATATCGGGGACGAGTGCAATACCCGAAATTCTGTCTGGCCTAAGACGAACCCGCCGTTATCGTCGAGTTCACTGGCAGATTTTGGGTTCAAATATGAGGTTCCTATGTGTGAAATGTCGTCAAACTATCAACATAACAATAGTACTTTTAACCGATGTCCAAAACACTACCGATGTGTTTTCAATGTACATTCATTTCACCACTGGTGTATGTTGAATCGCGTTTTGAATGTTCTACACTGGATTATGCGCACTTGTGCACCTGGCACTGATTATCTAGGCCTGTAACATAGGGGTCTACCGCGTATGAGCCACACAACAGGTACAACAACAGAAACAAAACTTGTATTCACACAGACCAATAATATAGTAATTACGTGGAGTGTCGATGCACAAGGTAATGGTGAAGATGACCTTTTTGTAAGAAATGTTTTGCCGACTTATGAAAAGCAACGTTCAACGTACTTGTTAATTGGTCTCTATGAATATAAGCATTTTGACTATTCTTGTTTGACATTTAGTTCAACTTTTTGTGTCGGACCTCCTCAAAATGAAACATATAGGATTTAAACGACATATATTTCTTGATCGTATTCACACTGATCATTCCATATATTTAAATACGTAATTTACCGTTGTAGCTCAGTTTCCGCTAAGAACATTTAATAATATCCAATTATGACATCACGGCCACACATAGACCCCATAGGCGTGAATGTGAGTCCAATTTCCAGAAAGGGCAACCAAATATAGAACGAAATGTCCACTTCGACCCTTGTGCTCCCCGGCTACTGATTTCTCTACTACAGGGGTCGGCAACCTGCGGTCCGCGGACTGAAAGCGAGATTGCGTAACATGTGGCCCGCTGGATGACAATATATACATTTGCGTGACGCATCTTCCGTGGCAGGAAGAACAACAGGGGTTGTTTCGCTGATTGGAAAAATTCGACACGATGCAGGTGCCACTGCGAATCTCTTCAGGCTCACTGCATCATCGTGAGTCAGGCCAACTTATTTGAAAGAGTGGCCCTCTGGAATATAATTTTCAGGAAGGTTTCTTGTTTAGAGAAACACAGGTTAACCCGAAATAGCACGTGGTGTCCAAAAACGCCTCAAATTAGGCACCGTGCTCCCCAATTACGGAGAGAGAACAGCCATGGTAGAATGATTGGTCAACCACTACCCAGGGGCTTCCACATTCATGAATCCGGCGCGGGCTGTTACGCCTCCGAAGTTAAAAAACATCCGATTAAGGCGAACAAATTTGAAATTCTCATTTTGGCATGCACTGTTTTATGTACACATTGATATAAAGAACGGATATAAGGAAGAGTGAAGAGATCCTAACATGATCCTTATAGCGAAGAGGATCTTGACTGCAAGGTTCTTGCTGCCAGACATGTGTATCTTGTTGTTTTATTTCTTGAGAGATGCCCACAGGCTGACATTCCCATTTATCCTGTCTGCCACATAGTCTTCATACAGCTTCTGTCCACTGTCGTCCATGTTCTGGGTCTGTGGAAAGTATTCGCATGGAATGTATGCATGAGTTGAATAGCGTGCGACCTTCAACAGCGAATGGATTGCCATGACTCAATATGGCAGCCTTGATTTTCCTGATGGCATCATGCTTCCGCTTGACCACATTCATGGATAGATCATGATGCTCACAAGCCTTGCTGTCTTTGACATTGAACTGACCCTCGAACTCGCTTGCCATGCACGACAGTTCAGGAGAAGCTAGGAAGAAGCGTTGTCTTGCATTGGCATTGTTAGTGATTCCGATGTGACCAGAATGAACCTTCGTGAGCTTGTTCAGATTTTCACAGGCATGGTCTGCCCCAATGGAGACAAATGGGATAGCAGTCTTGGCGATTGATATGATTGCCTAAATCAAGTTCCTTCCACGTCTATGGGTGGTCAGCCTTGAGTGCGTGACCAGAATCTCGTGACCATGAAACGTGACCAGAATCTCGTGTACTTCATTCGATCCATTCCAAAGAACAGCTTGCTCAACTCTTCTCCTGCTTCAAGATGGAGGTTTAGGTCTGAGTTACGGGATACTGCTACAAAGAACAGTGTCGTCTCCACTCGATGCAGGTACATCAGCAAGGATCTAAACACGGCATACTCGGACATCTGTGCCCCCCACTCCTGGAACTTCTTCACGTCATCATCGTCGGCCAAGGCTTGGAATAGATGGGCGTTAGAAAACTGTCATACACTAGTAAATAAATTATTCTTAGGTGACTGAAATTGATCCTATTGGATTCCTTGCCCCTCAATATGTAGGTTTAGCCACCAAAATCAAAAGACTGGGTTTTTCAGTGTCCACCATTTTTCAAAAATCCAAGATGGCAGCCAAATATACCTTTAAAAATGTAGACACTGGTTTTCAGATTCATTACATCATAACGTTTCCAAAAATGTATAGTTTTGCAAATCTAAAAAAAGTAAACGAAACACGTGTTTATACGCCATGCTACATATATATTATTCAGTCATAATAATAATAATAATGGATAGTTCTTATATAGCGCAATTGGTTTAAGCAAAAAACTCAGTGCGCTAGAACATATCATTCATACTCACGTAAATAGTATGCTCGCACATTTGGATCGGTATTTTGCGGTGTTTAAGCGATAATCGGGAGGTTTCGAAAGCCTCCCCCCTGAGCAAAGTGAGCCTCCTCCTGAGCAAAGTGAGCAGTCACGTGACCTGCGCCTCCTAGCGGAAAGAAGTGTACCTAAGTGACCGTAGTGCCATCTAGTGCTAAGCAGCCGTTAGCGACTCGGTCTTTAAAACATGTGATGTATGTATGTATGTATGTATGAAGAATTAGTACTAAGGGAATAACTAGTAACAACCACAGTTTGAAAGTTGATTAGGTTGTTAATGATAACGAGGCGTGTAGAGAGGTATTAGTTGTGCATGAATGTACGTGTATGAGAGGAGAGAGAGGATGTACGTGTGTGAAAGAACTAACGAAACACAAGAGTATATACGAGTATACATGTATTTTATTAACGAATGATACAGTTAAATTAACGATCGATCTCGGCATCCCAGTCTTCGATCTCGGCATCCCAGTCTTCGATTTCCATCAGGGAAGGAACAGGGTCTGCATCAAAGGGAGGCACGGACTCTAGGAGTTCACGTAGCACGTGACAGAATAAGTAGGAGTGGTTATCGCGGTGCTCTTCCTCTCTGAAAACATATATATGAAATGTTTGATATATATATATATATATATATATATATATATATATAATATATCAGCCGGGTGGGATAAGCCAGTGATGTAACCAAACACTGCATAGGGAATCGACATACGATAAAAGGGCAAGCTAGATCAACGGACTATGATACAATACGTAATGGAGACGTCTGCTGACGTAATCGGTAATCAAACACCGCATACCTAGTCGAAACGACAACAGGGTAAGAGAAAACATAAATAAGGTAGTAAAATATTGTTGTAATCATTGAACACTCACGTGCACTCCTCATCATCATCACACTGCTGGAGTCACTGACATTTCCTGTCAGACTCGAGGTAGCAGCAGGACCAACAGTAGCAGCAGGACTAACGGCGATACAGCCATGCCTGAAAGATAATATAGATAACCGTGACACATAAAGAACGTGAGTATAAGGAATAATAGAGGTGAGACGTCACAGGTAGTTTACGTGAAGAACACTGTGATGATTATAGTATGATATGTATAGGATATATATCGAATGAAACAAAGAATAAAAGTACTTACAGTTCGAGTTCACGCCATAATAACCCAAGAGTAGCATCGGTGATACCGCCATCAGCATCGGTGACACGACGAGATCTGAAAGATAATATAGATAACCGTGACACATAACGATCGTAAGCATAAGGAATAATAGAGGTGAGACGTCACAGATAGTTTACGTGAAGAACACTGTGATGATTATAGTATGTTGTATATATATATATATATATATATATATATATATATCGAATGAAACAAAGAATGATATTAATAATAATAATAATAAAAGTACTTACATTACGAGATTACGCCAGTCAGCGCACAGTTGGATCCAAGGTATCGACGAGAACGACATAGTTACGAATGAGATGATGTGAAGAATGTAACAAACGAGCTAGTATATATAGGATAGAGCATGCAGATAGGAAGGCAACTTGTAAGACACACTGTAGCAATGGAAAAATACCAGTGTATGCAAAGCTGAAGACCCAGGGACGTATGACATCATCTAGGGTTGTCACAGTGTGGAAAAATACCGGTGTATGAAAAGCTGAAGACCCAGGGACGTATGACATCATCTAGGGATACCACGTGACCGATGCCTGGGTATGTAGCCAGCGATGTGACGTTATGGAAAATTTCACTGTAGTAAACCGATATCAGTCATAGGACTCTGCGATAAGCCACGAGCGCATGATGTGCGAAGTGCGACTAGGACAATGCGTCATATCAGAACGCTAACAATACAGACGGGAGAAAAGAACTCTGTGAGTGGTCAGCGATGAAACATATGGCGGTCAAGAGCTTGGATATACAATTCAGGGGTGCTGGACACTTCCTATCTAATTTCCATCCATGTAATATACACATATGGGGCGAAGACTTTTCTTGTGCAGAAGCAGCCTATCAGTTTAAAAAAGCCAGACATTTTCACGATGAGAACACAGCGAGAAAGATTCAGACTGCCCGCAGTGGAATACAGGCGAAATACTGGAGTAAAAACATTCGGTGGACACCGGATCGAACTGCTACATGGTTATCACAACGTCGAGCCGTGATGCGCGCTATAGTAGCCGTGAAGTTTCGCGCCTCTAAACTACGGCAACGCTTGCTGGATACAGGTGACGCACGACTTATTGAGAATGTACCCAGTGCGGAAGGGTATTGGGGTAAGAGTTCAAAGCGTAACAAAGCAGGTAAGAATATACTCGGTGTGATTCTTATGCAGGTGAGAGACTTCGTTAGACAGGGCTAAGGCGGCCATTACACAAAAAACAGACAGTCATCCACACGGGGACAGAGTACGAGAGAGAGAGAGATAAAGTCACGCGCCTGATAAGACGCGAACACCCAGGGGCGCGTGATGTCATTGTTTACGGTACACGTGATCGATGCCTGGAGGGGATGATTATGTATATAAGCCCAGTGTAAATCCAACAGGACAAACATTCTCTCTCCGTCTCGCTGCTGCTGCTCTCGACTACTTCACTGCTCTGCCGCTCTCGACTTCGCTACTCACCAAGATGGCGACGCCCAGCAATATACAATCTGAGGAAATGCTGCTCTCAGAACTCGAACAAGTAAGTGACGGAACGTACGCATTTGTTCGTCCACTGACACTAGTAACATGTGCTATGACAGATAAATATGTATGCTACCCGGCGTGCCGTATATGTAATCGGAAAGTCCTTCGTCTTGAAATGACGAAGGGGAACCGCCATTGCGTCAGTACATGTGCTGTACACGGCCGTCAGTCGGGTAATCCCGTTTACAAGTATGCTACGGGTATGCTTTTTGCCGATCACAAGGGGAATGAAGCGTGGGCCACAGGATTTGATCGTATAGTTCAGGGGGCCGTGGGGGGAATGACAGCAAGCGACTATATGACGCTTAAACCCGGCCAAGAACGCTACGAGGCACTGAATGTCCTACGTGGCAAACGGGCTAGGGTGACAATTAGAAAGGAGACAAAGGAGGGCTATCGTAACTACACCTTGATTGCACTGGAAATAATCCAGTCGGACAAGGCGGTACCTGACAGTGACTTACTGGAAATATTCCAGTCGGAGGTGACGGCACCTGACAATGACGTACTGGAAATAATATTCCAGTCGGAAGAGGCAGCACCTGACAGTGACGAATGAATGATGTGGCGCCACCTGCCAGCGATGTATTTGACACTTGCTTCTGTCGTGTGTTGTAGACTCCTCCTCCTTGGACAACCCCTAGCGTACGAGGGGTGAAACGTCGCCTGTTGGAGGACAGCGACGATAATGAGGATAAGGCAAGTGTCATCTATGTGGGGTCGTGTGCGTGGTCTAGTGATGATGATGAGGAGATTGCTAATGATGGTGATATTGATACTGATTGGGCCACTGATATCGACCATGACGAGGATAGGAGACGTAGTGAATTACAGGAAGCTGTAGAGAAGGTGAATGGCATTCAGAAGCGTGCAGACGAAATGATAGATGACGGTCTATTTATGGCCACTATAACCGCTGCTTGCACTCGCCAGGCGGCCGAATCACTGAGTCGTCACCATGCGAACGTTCACGAAGATATGCACAAAGTAGATCCCATGCGTATATATAATAGCTTTGATACGGTAGTAACCGAGTTGGTATGCGTAGCACGCGCACCTTGGTTTGCTCGTATTGTCATAGGACGGGTGAAAACGAGTCTCCATGCCCGCGGTATAACCGTGTCGGATGCGAAGGAAGACGAACCACTCACACCGAAGGAGTCACTGACCTGGGACGAACAAGACGACGGAGGGGACGACAGGCAGATCTGGTACACTGAGCTGTGTGCAGTAGCACTCGATGCTATCGTTCGTTTTATAAGCAACGGACTGTGGCGCCTGTTCGAAGGTGAGTCAAACGTCATCTACCTGGTGCGTAGTGACCTGATCCACGACAATTTGAGATATGCAGTACAGCATTACAGGTTTATGGCGAGCACACCGGAGTGGTCACGTGACATCGTATCACGTGTACAAGCCATCCTGCGTACACGTGGTATTCCAATGATAGATGTAAAAACACCCTGCTAATGTTATTGTTGTTGTTGTTGTGTTGCTAACAGGTCACCGATGCTCCCTCTAGTGGCCTGGAGATGATTCGGGAATCGTATGCCCAGAACCCAATAGAGTGGGCACCACAGAAACGGTGCCGCTACCACACCCCCATGCCATTGCGTCAGGCGTTACTAACACGCCTACATGAGCGACACAACTCATCACTGGAGTTGACATGTGAAGACATGTCACCTTCACCTTCAACTCCAGCCGAAGCACCACTGGAGTTGACATGTGACGATGACGACTATGACGTCACCATGACAGCCTCGGAATACGAGATACTACAAAGGAATGCATCAACGCTCGACCTGGCGCCCAACGGCCATATTATTTGGTCGAACACTGACACATCGATCCCGTGGGCGTTCTCGGCCCCATTTAACAGTGTGAAACACATCGAACTTAATATAGAGTCCCTAGCGGGGACACTCTTTGCCACGCAAAGATGCAGCTTAGACGTGGCCGTGCGCACGATGTGCGAGGAGATCGCACGAAATGTTGTGCGCGACGAACACGTCGCATACATAGTCGATAGCCTCCAGAAGCGCCTGCAGTAACGACAAGAGGAAATGCGCCCCTACGCTATAGCTGGGGTTATAGGCGCCGCTTGTCTGTTACTGCAGGTGCTTAGCTTAGCTTTCATATATATATACTCGCTTTATTACTCGCTTTGATTGTAATTCCATGAATAAAGATGATATGTAATCCAGGATTCTGGTGTCTGTTGTTCTTGTTACCTTCATAGCTCGTTGTGATCGGTGAATACATACATACACGCCCACTCATACAAGACACACCTCTTATGACGTCACACACAGTGTAGGATATATAGACACGTGCAAGGATCTCCCTTCCTTCAGTTGTAGGTACGATGAAACAGCACACGTGTCGTCACTGCGGTCTCGTGCTCGATACACATGCCGACATACAACGTCATATAGATCAAACACATTCATCATCAACAACAACACACGACGATCATGCCTACAGTAAATCGCCGTCAGTGGCGCCATCTAGCGCTACACTGCATCGTTGTGAGAGATGTGCACGTGAGTACACGAGACGTGACAGCCTGTTACGTCATATGAAGTCGGTATGTATGGAAGCGAACGCCCCATCCCTACGCAAACGAGCGAGACGCACAGAGCGACCACGTGTGAGTGTTGCGAAGTCGGTATGTACGGAAGCGAACGACCCACCCCTATGCAAACGTGCGAGACGCACAGAGCGACCCCGTGTGAGTGTTGCTGACGACTACGACGACGACGACGACGACCCGATACAACCACCACCCCGACTTCCCTTCGCCGATACTCTATCGAGGGAACTACAAGACGTCGTCCGAGATCATTGGTCGACCATTCGAACCCACACGGATAGAGGACCTGTACAATCCAGGTACAATTACAGAGTGTCGACACCGGACACGTGTGCCCTAGAACCGTCACTGAAACGCATGTTCCGCGAACAGACGCACGCGTTTAAGATTAATCTTAGTTACGGGTTTGTGTTAAGAAACAAGACCACGAACAGGTACAGGTATTATCATTCGTCCTGTAATTGTTGTGGTCGTTACCTTGACGAACCGTGTCTGATCACAAACACTGCAGACTTTGATGCGTTTCTGGAACGTATCCGAGAAACAGACGTGCTGCAGTGGGTCATCAATCAGCGTCCGGACAGTCAATGGGTATGTGAGGTGGTCACGAATGTTACCTTCTTCGTCAATCACATCGTACATCATCCGATAGGGTGTGTGGACATCAAACTGCCGAGGTACATCAAACGAATCAAAGCCGTCATCGGATTGGAAAGAGACTCCGTTCAAAACACAAAGTACACCGACAATCTGTGTCTCTTCCGATGTCTGGCACTGCATCGTGGATGCGACCGATCCCACCTGGAACCCGCTGTGCGGGTACTCTACGCAAAGTACGACCGTAACGGGGTGGCAATGAAACACTTTGACGGAGTGACGATGGACGATCTCTATCGTGTCGAGACCACCTTTGAGACCAACGTGTGCGTCTACACGCTCATCGAACCGGAAGAGGGAGGAAAGCCGACTGCTGAACTCGTACGCCGTTCCTTGTGTCACTATCCTGAAACGATGTACATCAATCTTCACGAGACACACTTTTCCTACATACAAGACGTGAACATGTACTGTCATTCGTATCGATGTAGGAAGTGTGGCGATGCACTATGGAGTCGCGTATCCGAACTAGAACGACACGAACGCGGGTGTACGGGAGGTGTGCGAAAGATCTATTCCGGTGGTGTCTACCATCCGTCGCCGACAGTCTTCCAACGATTGGACGACGAAAACATTCACGTTGCCGAATGGTTGCGTTACTATCCGTATCGTGCCACCTTCGACTTCGAGTCCTGGTTCGATACATCGCACCTTCCGTCGGACAGTGCCAAGGTCCATTGGGTGGCTCGTCACGTACCGTTGAGTGTGTCCCTGGCGAGTAACGTACCCGGATTCGAACAGGTGCAATGTCTCATCACGGATGGTGACAGCAACAAGTTGGTATCCGACATGATGACCATCCTTCAGAACATGAGCGAAGCAGCCTACGAAGTCATCGTAGACAGGTACGAGGGTATCCTACACGAGCTCACAGAGGCTATCAGAACGTGGAACGAACAGGAAGCGTCCGCCGTGGAGGAGGCGGGGGACAACGAGTCACAGCGACAACCGACCAATCCCTACAAAACTCTCATGGGACAATTGTACGGTTGGCTTCATCAGTTGCCCGTCATCGGTTTCAACTCGGGCAGGTACGATCTGAACGTCGTCAAACAGTTCCTGGTACCCTACTTCCTGTCCGAAAAGAAAGCAACAGAGGACGGAGAGGAGGAGGAGGAGAAGGAGGAGGAGGAGGAGACGTTTCACGTGATCAAACGTGGTAACACGTTTATGTGTCTATCGACTGACAACCTCAAATTCCTCGATATGACTCATTACATTGCCCCGGGATTCTCGTACGACAAGTACCTGAAAGCGTACGGTTGTACAGTCACGAAAGGTCACTTCCCGTACGAATACATGGACAGCTTGGAGAGACTCGACGACACCGTTCTACCTCCCAAAGAGGCCTTCTTCAGTTGTCTGAAGAACGAAGGTATATCCGACGACGACTACACACGATGTCGGAAGGTGTGGCGAGACAACGACATGGAGACTTTGCGAGACTTTCTCGTCTGGTATAACAACAGAGACGTCGTACCGTTCTTGGAGGCCATCGCCAAACAGTTCGACTTCTATCAACACCGTGGTCTCGACATGTTCAAACAAGGGATCAGTATACCTGGTTTGACCTTGTCCTACCTGTTCACCTACGTACCGGAGAGGACGTTCTTTACGCTCTTCAACGAGACGAACAAGGACGTCCATCAGCTCATCAGAGAGAACATCGTCGGAGGGCCGTCACTCATCTTCACCAGACATCACGAGAAGGGGGTCACGAAGATACGTCGTAACGACTACGGTGATGCGGCTCGAACGTGTCAATCCATTGTGGGCTACGATGCGAATGCATTGTATCTGTGGTCGATATCACAAGAGATGCCGACTGGATGGTACACGCGGCGACGGGAAGAGAAGGAGTTCCGACCCGAAATGGCACAGCCCACAGGTCAGATGGCTGTCGAATGGCTTACGTGGGAGTCCGAAAGCACGGGACTCGCCATACGTCATCAGACCAACGGTCGAGAGAAGCGCATCGGTAAACTGTTGGTGGACGGTTGGTGCAGTGAAACGAAGACGGCCTATCAGTTTCACGGATGCTACTACCACGGGTGTCCGTGCACCGGACGCGAGTTCAACGAGGTCAGTGGGAAACCCATGACGCAACTACTCGCTGAAACACGAAAGAACACAGCCTATCTTCGACACTTTGTGAGGGTCGTCGAATTGTGGGAATGCGAGTGGAAGGTCACGAGACGCGATCCGTGCGTACAAAAGTTTCTGGACGTTCGCCAACGTCGTCGACACGTGCGATGGAAAATGACGTCACAACAGATCCTGACAGGTGTGTGCAACGGCAGCGTGTTCGGTATGATTCAGTGCGACATACGTGTACCGGAGAACCTGCGCGCACACTTTGCCGAGATGCAGCCCATCTTCAAGAACATTCACCTGACCCGTGATGATCTCGGACCGTTCATGCGTCGCTACGCCGAAGAACACAACATCATGGCAACTCCGCGACGCATGCTCGTCGGGAGTTATCGAGGGGATAAGATCTTGCTCGCCACACCTCTCTTGCGATGGTACCTCGCACACGGTCTCGAGGTGACGCATGTCTACCAGGTCATCGAGTACACACCGGTCGCCTGCTTCCGACGATTCGGCGAGGCGGTGTCCACCGCACGTCGCGAAGGAGACGCCCATCCCGACAAGGCCATGATCGCAGATACCAACAAACTTATGGGCAATTCGTCCTATGGGAAATTTATCACCAACGTCGATAAGCACCGCGAGGTCACCTACTGCACGGAGAAGAGTGCATCGACCGCGATCAACAATCGTCGCTTCCGTCAACTCGACGTCGTCACTGCCGATGCATACGAGATCGAAATGCACAAACGTACCGTCAAATACGCACTGCCCACACACGTGGGATTCTTCGTGTTGCAGTGGGCCAAACTGCGTATGTTGGAGTTCTACTACGACTTCATGGTCAGATACGTGGATCGTCCGTTGTTCGAGTACTGCGAAACCGATACGGACAGTGCCTATTTGGCTCTGGCCGGTGAGTCCGTCGACGACCTCGTGACCCCGGCACTACGCGACCACTACTATCGTCACCGCTCCGAATGGCTACCGTCCGAATGTTGCGACGAACATCAGAACGACTACGTGCGCTGTCGGCTGGCCGGACGTCCGTGGAACGGCACCGAGACGTGTTGCAAGGAGCGCAAGGCGTACGACAAGAGAACACCGGGACTCTTCAAGGTCGAATGGTCCGGTGACTGTTTCCTGGGTCTGTGTAGCAAGACCTACTATTGTTCGGGTACGATCGATAAATACAGCACCAAAGGTCTGAACAAACGACTCAACACCATCGACAAGCAGTCGTTCCTGGACGTGTTGACCAATCGTTGCAGTGGAAGTGGGAAGAACCGTGGGTTCCGGGTCAATCACTCGTCCGTACTGACGTACATCCAGGAACGTGCGGCGTTGACCTACTTCTATGCCAAGCGCGTGGTCAACGAAGACGGAATCACCACGGGGCCTGTGGACGTGTAATGCCGAACCACTGCTGACACGATGAGGAAATGCGCCCCTACGTCAGTTGGGGTTATAGGCGCCTCTAGCTGTCATGCGGTTAGTAGGCGGAGACACACGAAAAAAAAAAAAAAGATAACACTATTTAGTCAGATGCCACACAATCGATAGTCATAACGTAGCATGTCACGGACGGGAACGCTTGTAGTTGTAACACTAGTGGGAATACTCGGTCTGTATCTGTACGTCTTGTACGTCTTGTTCCGCGATCCCTTCCTTCGTTGGTGTGGTGGAGGTGTCGTCGTCGCAACTAACAGTACAGTGGTCAACGCGACATTGTCGAACACCACCACCGGTGACTACTAGATGGACACGCGATGGAAACACCCCTTCACCTGTATCGTTGCGGGGCCGACGGGATGTGGTAAGACCACGTTCGTGATGCGTCTGCTACGTCACGCCACTACGATGATCGATCCACCTCCAGAGAAGATCACGTGGTGTTACGGTGTATGGCAGAGTGCCTATGTTGACAACGACCTGGTGCGATTCGAGGAAGGCTTGCCGAGCGGTGCGTTCGACGCATCGACGCGTAACCTCGTGGTCATCGATGATCTGATGGCAGAAACAGACGAACGGGTCACGACCTTGTTCACAAAAAAGAGTCATCACCAGAACACGTCCGTACTGTATCTCGTGCAGAACCTGTTTCCGAAGAACAAGGAGAGTCGTACGATCAGTCTGAACACACACTACATGGTGATCTTCAAGAATCCTCGCGATGCGTCACAGATCGGACACTTGGCACGACAGATGTATCCGGGTCGCCTGAAGTTTGTACAGGAAGAGTTCCGAGACGCAACGTCACTTCCGTACGGTTATCTCCTCGTCGATCTGAAACAGGGCACGCTCGACGATATGCGTCTGCGCACGGGTGTCCTTCTGGACGACAGTGTCCAGTACGTGTACCAACCCAAGGTATAAGACGTCCGCGTAGCACCTCGTTCCTTCAGTCGCAGCATGCTCGTGAAGACAACAGCATGTCCGAACTCGTGAAGAAACACATCCTCTGTATACAGACGCTAAACAGATACAAGAGCACGAAATTGAGACGAGCCATCATCAGAAACGCCGACGCCGATCTGTTGTGTGCACTAGCCGAGTGTGCCTACAACATATTGAAGAAGAACTTGCCCTTGACCGACGCACAGAGACGTGCTCTGAACGTGTACAAAACAAACCTACGTGCTTTGGCACAGAGAGACGCACCTGCAGCGAGGAGACGTCGCATCTTGCTACGGGGTAACAACCAGGGCGGAAGAGGACAGACCGGTGGTTTCCTGTCGGCACTGCTGGCACCTTTGGCAGGTGCGGTCTTGCTACCCTTGCTAAAACAGGTGCTACTCAAGTAGACAACGATGGAACACGTACGGAAGATGGCCTTGGTAGATCCACGACTGTTGGACAGTCTACGCGCACCAGCACCGACGGATACCCTAGGACGCAAAGTACAGGTACTCGACGACGAGATGAAAGTCATACTCGACAGACAAGATCTCACCGACGGTGACAAGGTCGTCTTGTATAATCAAGTGTTGCAACGCTACAACGCGTTGTCCGATCGACGCACGCGCGAACCGATACGCGTGACAACGGTCAACAAGGACACGTCCCCGGTGGTCACGGCAGCGGCGGTGGTGGCGGATCAGACCCCACCGGAGGTGGGGGTGGAAGCGGAAGTCATCGACAGTGTTCCCAAACGCCTCCAGACCAAAGCCAGACGACTGATGGAACGTCTGAAACGAGACGTCGCGTGGAATGCACGCGGAGAGCTCATGAACAAAGGCGTACCGGTACCCGGAAGTAACGTGGTGGACCTCGTGAACGATTTGTTGCGTCATCGCAAGACCATCGGTTCTCCAACGGGGTGGGAGGTGTTTGCGCATCAACTCGGCGACATGAATCTACCCATGGAGTTGGTGGGTAACGAGGCCAGGAGACTGGCTATTCGACAGGATCAAAGGAAGCGTACCATAGAAGCGGCGGCCACACGATCGCTCAGTAGAGCGCGTCGAACGCTGCAGTGGACACCCCTCTCGCGGAGACGATCTCGAATGAGCCCGTCCACTCTACCTACCCCACCGGCGTCGACTAGTAAGACATGGGAACGTCTCGAATAAAAGAGACGCATCATCTCGATTCACCGACATAATGTGTGATCTACGGGACAGTCTAACACGTCTGTTTACCGGTGTTGCTTACAGCGGCCTCCCCATCGTGTGCGGGATTACCATCGATTATATCATACGTACGTCATCATGGGGCGCCGTCGTAAACAACTGGAGGACGTCTACTTCAACCCCACCAAGGTGGGTAGCTACGGAGGAATCGCGTCTTTGCGACGAACCGCCAAACCACGCGTGCCGAGAAAAATCGTCGAACAATGGCTATCGGAACAGAACGCCTATACACTACATAAACCGGTCAGAGTTCGTTTCACGCGTCGGTGCACGATCGTCGGAGGACGGAATCAACAGTGGCAGGCCGATCTCGTTGACGTGTCCAGTCTGAAAAAAGAAAACGACGGTACAACGTTCCTGCTCACGGTAATCGACGTCTTCTCGAAAGTCGCCCGATGCGTTCCACTGAAGAACAAGTCGGCGACGTCTGTATCGAAGGCACTGAACGGTCTCTTCACCGACATTCAACCACTGTCGTTGCAGACCGATAGAGGTCTGGAATTCTATAACCGTAGCGTTCGAGGTGTATTGGACAGATACGGTATCCATCACTTCTCCACCTTCAACGCAGAGATCAAGGCGAGCATCGTGGAACGCTTCAATCGCACACTAATGTCACGTATGTGGCGATACCTGACACACAAAGAATCGTGGCGGTACATCGATATCCTTCCGGATCTGGTGCGCACGTACAACGACACACCTCACCGCAGTATCGGGATGTCTCCGTCACAGGTGGATGCAACTAATCAGGAAGAGGTGTGGCAGCGTCTGTACGGTGGTCATCACGGTAAGGGGGTGCCCAAATACCACGTGGGGGATCGCGTACGTATCAGCAAGGCTAAGAGACGGTTCGATAAAGGTTACACGATAAATTGGACAGAGGAACTATTCACGATACGCGAAGTCCATCCGTCCGAACCACCCGTCTATCGTCTAACGGACGATCTCGGCGAGATACTGGACGGTACCTTCTACGAACCGGAGATACAGAAGGTGACAGTTCCGGTTGATAAACTGTACCGTGTGGAATCGATAGTACAGCGCCGCAAGGTAGGCAGTCGACGGGAGGTGTTGGTGAAATGGGTCGGATATCCTTCGAAGTTCAACAGCTGGATCGATGCCAAGGGTCTCGTCGGACTATAAAGACTAATTGTGCGTCTGTTACGATGTCAGTCGTCCACGTATGGCAGACGAGACAACATCACGCATCACCGTTAGTAACGAAGAAGAAGAAGAAGAAGAAGAAGAAGACGTCGTCGACACTCTACCGCCACCCCCACTACAGAAAGAGAGGACTCCGTGGCACATATTCGGTACAGCGTGTCCCAAAGAGGAGATCGTCTTTCTGTGTCAGATCGTCGTCTTGTACACGGTCATCTTGGTCAGCATCTACAACCTGACGTTTGGTCACCACGATCCGACTCTGTGGACGGCCCTGTTGAGCAGTTCGTTGGGTTACCTGCTACCCAGTCCGACGTTGAAACAACAACAACATGGAACCGAGTGATTTCTATCTCACGTTGCCCAGCAATGCTTCCATGCACACGCACCCCACCAACACGCTGACCCACTACATCACGACGCTACCGAAACGTATCCTACTACGGGGACAATGGGAATGCGGTCTGGTGGAGGTACAGTATCCCCACAGTTGGTACAACATCGTAGACGATGACGCGGGGTTCGCTGTGACACTACCGATAGACGACGAGCACCCACGGTCCCTGCACACGAAGACTGTCCGAATCGGAACCGGATACTATAAAGATCCGTGGTCACTGATCCTCTCCATTAACGCCTCTCTACGTCGTGTGGTGGGAGAGGGACGAGTGAAACTGAGCTACAACATCATTACGCATAAGGTATCGGTGCACATGGCACCGAATATCGTCTTCCGTGCTGCTATACTGACTGCCGTTCTCGGCTTTCGTACCACTACGCTGGACTATCTCCCGAAGGACCCCAATGCACCCGAGTTCAAGGTATTGATCACGGAAGCCGACACCGTGATCACCATGGAACGAGGACTCGACTCCCTCTACATCTACACGGATGTCGTGGAACCACGAGTTGTTGGTGACAGTCTCGTACCGCTGCTGCGCATCATCCCGGTGAGCGGTCGCCATGGCGACATCGTATCGAAGACCTTCGATAAGATTCACTACGTACCCGTGCTCTACAAAGAATTTGGCACGATCGAGATAGATATAAGAGACGACACCGGAAATCGCGTGCCATTCGAGGTCGGTAAGGTGACGGTGACACTTCATTTCCAACGGCAACGGACGGCACTGTTCTAGAGAGAGAGAGAGAGAGATGAATTACACCGACTACTACGAACGTCAAGCGGGAGGTGCGATTCCTTATTTCGTGGGTGCCCGACACCAACGGGGACACGGTCTGGGAAGTCTATTCGGAAGTCTACTGCGTAGCGTCATGCCACTCGTCAAGAGAGGAGCCGTGGCGTTGGGAAAGAGAGCTCTGTCGACCGGCGCACACATAGCCGACGACGTCCTGTCGGGACAGAACATCAGAACGGCCGCCAAACGTCGCGTCACCACTGCCGGTAGAGATATGATGAGTGATCTCTTGACCCCTGGCGTGCGACCCCGTAAGCGTATAAGACGCACACACCCTGCGAAACGAGTCAGTACACCAGCGAGACGTCGGAGGAAACAGCAGAAACCGAAGGTACGTCGTGAACCCGATATATTCGACGATGGCGTTCGTTCATAAACTATCGTGTGAGGGACTCAAGAGCGAACTCGATCTCTTCACCGTACCTCTGACTCAGACCGCCATCATCGACAGTCACACGGTCCATCACCAGCCGGTGTCCTCTCTCGACTCGGGTGGACCGATCGAATTCGTCGTACCCGGTTCGGGAGACGATTACTTGGATCTCGCCGACACGAAACTACACGTTCGGGCGAAGGTGACGCGTGCCGACGGAAGTGACCTCGACCCCGCCGACCCCGTCGCTCCCGTGAATAACTGGCTCCATTCGCTGTTCGGTCAGGTCGATTTCTACCTGAACGGAACGCTCGTGACTCCCTCGACCAACACGTATCCATACCGGGCCTACATAGAGACGCTGCTCAGTTACGGTGACGATGCCAAGGAGACGCAACTGACGAGTCAGATGTGGTACAAGGACACGGCCGGTCGTATGGATGCCGTCGTCATTGATGGTGCCGATCCGACAGCCAATGCGGGGTTCGTTGCCAGACGTCACATGATCGCCCAGAGTCGTGTGGTCGACATGATAGGTCGTGTCCACGTCGACCTCTTGCTTCAGGATAAACTCCTCATCAACGGTGTCGAGCTCAAGATGCGTTTCGTACGCAGCAAGGATGCGTTCGCTCTCATTGCTGGTGGAGCCAATCCCGCCTACAAGATACAGATCGTCAACGCTACACTGTTCGTCAAGAAAGTCACCCTGAACCCGAGTGTGCAGATGGCACACATCAAAGCCCTCGAAAAGGCCACCGCCAAGTATCCGCTGCGACCTGTCGAATGCAAGGTCTACTCTATTCCCACAGGTACCCATTCGTACACGCGCGAGAACCTCTTTCTTGGTACTATTCCGAAACGTCTTGTGATATGCTGCATCGATAACGATGCCTACAACGGATGCTACGCCAAAAATCCCTTTCACGCTAAAAACAACAACATCACCTTCTTCGCCGTGTACGTCGACGGACGACAGATACCCGCCAAACCATTCCAGCCCGACTTCGACAACAACCTCTTTGTCAGATGCTACCATAACCTGTTCACCTCGACGGGTAAGGCGTGGCAGGACGAAGGGAACGGCTTGACTCGCTACGACTTCCGACACGGCTACACCTTCTTCGGTGTGGATCTCACCCCCGATGCGTGCGACGACTGCTGCTTCCATCTGGTACAAAAGGGCAACTTGCGCGTCGAGATTCATTTCCGCGACGCACTGACAACCACTGTGAACGTCGCCGCCTACGCCGAGCTCGAGAAGGTGCTGGAGATCGACAGAAATCGTAACGTCATCTACGACAACTGATGGAAACCATGCAGCTCGTCCGTCTACTCACCCGCGATACGCACGCCCGTGTCGTCATGCGTGGGATCGTACCCAAAGACGTACTCAACGAACTCCAGATAGACGCTTACCCCGTCGCCTTCGTGTGCAACACGCATGACACGGGTAAACCCGGAGAACATTGGATAGCTATCTACGTAGATGCCAACGGTTGCGGTGAATACTTCTGCTCTTACGGCTTGCCGCCACGACACGTCGAGTTTCGACGTTTCTTGAATAAACATTGTGTAACGTGGACTCATAATACTAAGAGACTGCAGAGTCCCGTGTCTAACGTTTGTGGACGATACTGTGTTGCTTATCTCATGTTTCGATGTCGTGGACTTGTCATGAAGGATTTCGTAAAAGGTTTCGGCACTGATCTGGTAGCAAACGATTGCCGCGTATTCGATTGGCTTAAACAACTGCAATAACCGTGTTTCATTAACGAACAGATATCATCATCATCATCGTCATTAACGATTCGAGCCTATGGCGCGGTGGTCACACACCCGTAAGCTCACGACCTCTGACGCGGTGTTCACTCACCCGTAAGTCGTACCATCATCGTCATCCCACGAGCCACTGGCGTGGTCGTATTGACCCCTAAGCTCACGACCTCTGTCGTGGTGTTCACTCACCCACAAGTCTTGATGTTCGTGTACTTCGCTTAATAAAACACGGTTTCATATTATACGCTTGTATCATTCGTCAATAAAATACGTGTGCACTCGTATACTCTTGTGTTTCGTTAGTTCTTTCATACACGCACATTCATACACAACTAATACCTCTCTACACTCCTCGTTATCATTAACAACCTAATCAACTTTCAAACTGTGAGTTTTAATAGTTATTCCCTTAGTACTAATTCTTCATACATACATACATCACATGTTTTAAAGTCCGAGTCGCTAGATGACACTACGGGTGCTTAGGTACACTTCTTTCCGCTAGGTGGCGCAGGTCACGTGACTACTCACGCAGGTCACGTGACTACTCAGGGGGGAGGCTTTCGAAACCTCCCGATTATCGCTTAAACACCGCAATATACCGATCCAAATGTGCGAGCATACTACTAGCGTGATTCATAACAAAACATATGTTGCACCGCCATTACACTGTTACTGCGATCAAGAAGCTTGCGTTAAAATATTGTTTTTACGTTCCAGAATACATAAAATACCCAATTTGTTTCACCCAGTTATGTTTCTCACTTTCAACTTAAGGGAACCATAAAGAACTCCATGTGTGACTTTCAGAGTAATGATTACAGTTTTGAGAAAAAAAACATAACACCATGCTAACAGATACGACGGGATACATTTATTGGAACCAGCGCTTCAGCGTGACGTCAAACTTTGGTTCTCTATATAATTATATGTTATGACCATTCTCACGAGTGGTTGAAATGTAGTGTGTATTCAAATGGTTATTTCTACTTTCCGAAATTTATATAAAATATCAGCCACAATTGCGTTGCCACAAACCATAAACCTCTTGAAAGACAAACATGTGTTTGGCTCAGTTCAGTTAATTTCAACGCTTTAGCAATACGACTGGGTCATCAATACGCAGCGCTCCCTGGCAAATTAATGCAGCCGACGAATGGATTTCCCCTTTGCTGGAGAAGAGCTATGAGTGATGCCATTCTTCGCTTCGCCCTTATCTTAGGAATGTGATAACATTATGCCAAAGGCCCTTATGCCAAAGGCCATGTACAATAGTTGAAAGGCAACGATCCAGCTAAAAGAGTAGCCTGTATAGAGATTAATATCTTACATCGTGACCTTAAACCCGCTCATTGAACGTTTCAACTTGGATACCTGCTTATACTAAATACAACAACATTTATCTGTGACGCATCGAGCAACTAGAGTTTACACAAACGCATAACGCTAACTAAACCGTCAAGATGTGTACATAGCGCGCACTTCTCGACTTCCTAGGACCAGCGTCGCAAAACTGACGGTCTGCTGTCGTATTTCAGTCGATGTCACGCACCAAACGTGTCGTTCTATCTAGACAGTGGTTAATTAAATTACACCCTCAAATTACCTAGGCTCGGCTAGTTTTGTACTTGTACATACGTACAGTTAGAGCACCACTTTACAACTCCATGCATTACATCATATTGACGGGAATAAAATACGTTTTCAAACAGTATGTATCATGGCCTAATGTATGTAAATAAAGTAGCTACGCAATCATTATAAGTGTAGAACTGTTGTGGAGTGGCGTAGTCATGGTGACCTTGTTTTATTGCCCCCTAGCGACTGAAATATGGGACCTGGCAAATCAGCTATTGGCCAATATTATTGGCTGAAGTAAAAAAACAGAGAATTGTAGGTGTCCAAGCTGAATGCTAACATGGTATCAATACACGTTCTGCTGTCGGCTGAGTAAGAAACAATCGTAAAAAACCGTGAATCAAACCAGTGTTGCGTAGATGCAGCGAGCAAGTTCTGATGGTACGAGACACTTGCATAGCTATATTGAGGTGTCTACCAAAGGTAGACGACGAGATTGTTAACACGTTCACTTGCACTGATTTTATGTGTCCGTACGCGTTCATGGAATCCACTTAAATAGCAGATGTCGATTTGGGGACAACAGGTAGAATTTCTGTGTTGGTGTGATCCGTGCGCAGAACTGACAAGTGCTGAAATAACCATACTTTAAAAAGCTAGCGTTAGCCCCCCAAAAGCCAGAATTACCCGAAGGTGTAATTAAACACCACTGCAACAGAAGATTTGATGTAATTCCATGCCAAGCGTGAATTTCGTGTTTGTCTTTCTAGTAGATGTAGAAGAGCTGATTGAATTTCACGGTTCACAGCACTTTTATACATTTCTAATGCACGAGAGTCACACGAGTATTTTGAACTCTCGACCAGTTCTCTCTGGTCGCTATCAATTTGGCCAGATCGGCGTTATACCCGGAATATTGTTTACAACATTAGACATGCATCGCAGTAATCGAACATGTTCGTTCTGCAACGAAATGCGTTTTTTTTAAACAGTTCCATCTTTATTTCAACGTCGTTCGTCATGTCAAGCAATGACCACGAGGCTTTTGTAATTAGCTCTACACAATTACGACGACGTAGGAAGAGTCTGTCCACCGCTTTTCTTGCATGCTTCGTGTTCGTTTCTCTGTAGTTATCATTAAGTAGCTAGAATATATATATATATATGTTTTATGTGTGTGTATGATATATATATATATATATATATATATATACATATATGTGTGTGTTTATATTTATTTGTGGACATCTTTAGACACTCGCCACCCCTTCTCACTCTTCGTAACGCTGGTATTGTTTCCATTGATTAGTTTTTTATAGGCATTCTATACATAAAAAAAAAATGGGTCTGAGACATTGTTTGGTTATCGTTGGAATAATGTTGAAATCTACCAAAACTTGGCTTGGCTGAACAAGTAGTGCTCTATAAATCTAGTATCAACATATCAACGAACGAACATTTCAAAATTCGTTACACAACGCTAACGCAGAGAGCCATGTAGTGCTTCGTTACGTTTACCCGTAGATTCCTGACCCATAGTGAGGCAGCTTAGCGTAAAATTTTGATATTATCAGGACATGCTGGAAAAAAGTACCAATTTTTTGTCTGACAATCTATTTGCCATACCTTTTCATAATTTTATTGGAACTAAGTCATATGACCTTTCTGGAACCTGTTTCAGCCATTAAAACATTTTTTTTGAAGAAAACATTGAACAATTATGTTTTTCAATTACATGCTCCAATTGCCGTGTAATTCGGGATCTATACATACTTTTGCTCATTAATCACGAATCTTCTATCGGCTTTCCATTCCGAACCATATTTGGATCACCAGAGGTCAAAAATGGTTATGTTGCTTCATTTTAGCCTGTTCGTCACCGGATGCACGATGGTTTTAACTGATATGTAGTACTTAGAAATGGCTGACTTGCAAAAGAACTATTCCAGATAACATTGCTAGTGTTTGATAATTTGCTGAAATATAATCATCTATACAGGGATTCCAGTGATTACTTTAGATGCACTACTGTATGCACTGGCCAAGTTTGACCAGTGGAACTGGCCTCAGACACATGGCGAAGACAAGAGGGTAAGAATGTTCGGTGGTCTCCATGTTGAAATGGCAATGTAAAAACATTCGGGGACGACTTGAAGGCCGTTGGGTGGACAACTGCACTGGCCCAAGCAGGAATCGCCTCCTGTGGAACAGCTGACTCCTTACTCAAGGCATCACACCTCACCAGGACTAGACATGCCCACAAAGTGAGTGCTCTGATCCTGGCGAAACTCCAGCACGATGCCTTCACACACACTATGACTGAAGGACTACACGATGAGAGGGCCAGCGAAACGTGGCGACTACATATGATCAGGAAGAGCCCAACATTTCAGTATTGGGATACCATCCTCAAGATGGAAATACTTAGTCTGATTTTCGTGCGGGCAAACCAAGAACGAACGAGACTTGCCCTTGTATGTGGAATCACTTAAGGCTTTGATGGGTTGGTTCTTTTCCCTTGATCATCAGAACTATGACAGGTGGATTCCCGTACACATACAAGATATGGAGAGCCTACCTCCAGCCATCCAAGACAAATTCAAAGACAAAGACCACTGGGTTGTTTCGAAGACATCTAGGCGATTCTCATCCATATCAATCGACCAGGCTCACGAGCAAAATAATGACCTGGTGAAGGGTACAGGGGGTGCAGTGGGACTGACAGAGAATCCTTCAGCTTTAAAGAAGTGGATGATAGCTGGACCTGAGCAAGCACGACTTCTTGAAGAGTTTGAGGAGGAGTTTACCTCAGAAGAAAATAAAAAAAAACACCACGAGGAGGGACTGTCAACACAGAAGACATTCAAAGAGTAAACATTTGGTCTTGTTCAGGCTATCTCGGAGATAAGCAATCCTTTCCTAGATGCCAGCTCTGAAATGTTAACAATGGCCACTCGGAATGTCCTCGACGAGTCTGTTGTGAAAACAGTCCACACCGTGGAAACAGTGGGCAGGGAGCAATACAACGCTTACCGTCAATCAGTGCTAACTGACTACAAACGCTCGATCTATCCATGAGCCTATCAAGAAAAACTCACTGTCTCTGTTTAGTTATCCAACACCCAAGGCAAATACCAAGCAGGCAGGGCAGATTTCACTGCTGAAGGATGATGTGTCACTCTTCTCCAGATTATATATAGTCATGCAGAATAGGGATGGAACCTTCTTCAAGCATGAAAATCACCCATATCCTCCATCTCTCTCTGACAGAGGTAAACTACGACAAGGGAAGAAGTCGGATTTTCTGCGCATTCTAACCCAAGAGACAGATGAGCCACATACAGAACGTCCTAGATCATTCTGTGTAAAAATTCGTGATGGTGCTGCTGTTGTGCACCTCCTGCCAAGCATTAACATCACCACATTTGATAAATATACCAGTCGCGTATTTCTTCCACACATCATGCAGCAGTTGGAGACCTCTACAAAAGTTGACGTCGTCTGGGACACGTGTGTATCCAGCAGCATCAAAGAGTCAACCAGGGAGGAACGTGGCAAAGGAATCAGAAGGAAGGTTGCTGGTCAAAATATTAAGGTTCCAGGGAACTGTGTAGATTTCCTATATGACACCACCAATAAGCAAGAACTCTTTGCATTCCTTTCCAGCAAGGTTGTGTCTGTCGAATGCAAAGAAGACAAGCAGATCTTCATTACATCTGGCAGCACAGTTTTTAACAGAGGCACCAGCCACTGCATGTTGAAGTGTGACCACGAGGAAACGGATAAAAGAATACTTATCCAATTGCAGGATGCCATGGAGATTGGTTCTAACATCTGCTTGGTGCACACTGTGGACACTGATGTAGTCGTAATCCTCATCGACAAATTCCACGCCATCGTCACCAAATATCCACTTGCAGACATCATCTGGGTTGATTTTGGCAATGGGATGAACTTCATGTACCTACATATCAATGCCATCTGCCATGGGCTGGGCAAAGATACATCTACAGCCCTTCCACAGTTTCACAGGGTGTGATACAGCGTCAGCATTCCATAGAAAGGGGAAGAAGTCAACATGGGAAACCTGGAATTCCTACCCTGAGGTTACCCAGGCATCCAACTACATGGCAGGAAACCCATACACTACACCCAATTGACAGTGGACTCCCTACATTTCCAATCACTGGAGCGATTCACAGTCGTTATCTATGACAAGACAAGCATTCTGGAATTTGCGAATGAGGTACAGAGAGAGTTGTTCTGCAAGAAGAACAAAACGATGGAGAACATTCCACCTACTCAGGAGACTTTGCTACAACATTCGAGGAGCGTTGCCTACCAAGCTGGAATCTGGACGACATATGAAATGATCAAACAGCAAACTTGTACTCCAGAAGGGATGGACATTCGAAACAGAGAGCAAGACCTGGCTTCCTGTGGAGCCCACGACCGATGGCCTCCAAAGCGTGCAGTCAACTGGTGAAGTGTGGGTGCAAAAACGTGAGTGGCTATGGCGCAAGGTGTTCGAGCAAGAAGGCACACTGGAAATGCACTGAGCTTTGCAACTGCAAATGCGACAAATAACCAAATGCGACACATATCCGAACTCGCAAAACGTTGGTCTGACAAAACAAGCTATTCTTACTAAGTGTTTAAGCAAGGTCATTGGAAATATTTTGCTGACGTAGCGGAAAGCACTGACAAAGAGAGGAATGAGGGTTAGTCGACCGAAAACCCAGTTCATGGACTTCATGTTAGAACGGAATAAGGAGATAGACAGACCAATTGTAAAGATACTGGGAGGGAAGCTGGAAAAAGTGACACACTTCAAATAACTAGGGTCGTGGAAGAGACAGGAGGCATGGAAACGGAGATCAAACAGAGAGTGTGTGCAGCTTGGAGAAATTGGAAGACATGCATTGGAGTGTTGTGCGACAGGAGGATGCCAGTGAAGTTGAAGGGCAAGATCTATAAAACAGTAGTCAGGCCAGCAATGTGTACGGGGCTGAGACCTGGGCAACAACGAAAGGACAAAAAGCAAGGATAGAAATGAATGAGATGAGGATGCTGAGGTGGATGTGTGGAGTAACAAAGAAAGATAAGATCCGAAACGAATATATTAGAGGAGTAACGAGAGTGACACAAGCATCCAAAAAGATAACAGAGAAACTACAGAAATGGTATGGGCATGTGATAAGAAGGGAAGACGAGCACATAGTGAGAAGAGTGCTAAATGCAGAGATACCAGGAAGAAGAAGGAGAGGACGACCATATGGAAAGAGACATGCAGAAGAGACTTGGAAATTGTGGGTCTGAGTGCAGAAGAGGTGATGGATAGGGCGACATGGAGAAAGAAAATTACCAGCCATACCGATGACCCCAGGTGACGGGAAAAGTCAAAGAAGAAAAAGATTGAAAATATGTTGCTATCCCATTACGTTGTGGTAAATTCAATAATAAAGATTTTTAACGAGCCAAACGGAAACTGACTATGAACTAATAAAGTGTTAGAAACAAAGTAGGATCTTTTGTCTGGAATGTCCCTCAAACTTGCAAAGCTACATCAGCTTGTTTGAGCTAGCTTTATTAGCTCAAACAAACTGACAATTAAGCAGTGTGACTTTTCATTGACCTCTGGTGACCCCAATATGGCTCGGAATTGAAAACCCATAGTAGATTTGTGTTGAGCTTGCCAAAGTATAAGTACATTCCAAATTACCTGAAAATCAGAGCATTTAACTGAAAAAAAAGAATTATTCAATGTTTTCTTCTACCATTTTTGAAACAGGCTCCAGCAAGGTCATGTGACTTGGTTCCAATAAATTTATCAAAAGTCATGGCATACAGATTGTCAGGAAAAAAATTGGTGCTTTTGCCCGGCATGTCCACATCATGTTGCTTACTACCACAAGGGTTTCGTACTTGACGAACGATTCCATAGAATTAATGCCTTCATATTGGCAAGAATGGCTGCATTCCGATAAAAAAAGTAACATCACATTTCAGGCCAGCATATTTGAACTGAAATTATAAATAAACAATCTCACTTCTCACAATTTGTCTCTGTCTGAAACCATGTTCCGAGTGATGAAACAACATATATACAACTTATTATGGGGGGACAGGTGTAACCATAACGGTGGTTATCAAACTTGTGGGCGGACAGGTGTAACCATGACGGTTATTAAAACAAACTATTATAACAAAAGGTATGTGTTTTGTACCCACAATAATTTTTTACCTGCGCAATCCGGCTCCAAAAACGTCCAACTGCGTTCAATTGAGGCTCCAAAAACCCCCGTTTGAACCTCCTTGCGGCTCCCCCAAACATTTCACCTGCACCCACCATGGCTCCAAAATCGTCAAACTGCACCATCTTTGAATCGCCAAAAATCTCAAATTGCATCTTTCTCTTGGAGGTTTCCAAGAAACGTGCACCTGAATATAAGTCTCTCTATCCCCCAATAACCTTAAGGTTCCCAACAATAATTGTCGTGAGATATACCATTATTTTCATTTATGGTTCTTATTTTAGTCTACTGGCTTTGTAACTTTGTAACATTTTGGACTTTCACCGTCGTAGCGGGGTAAAATTCGCTATATTTTTGCAACCTTCAGCAACAGCGACATAAACAAATCTACTAGCCGACCGTTCGCGGCGTCTGTCAGCCAACCATCGTCACCGTCTGTCAGTCAACCATCGTCACCGTCTGTTAGCCGATCACTCGCACCGTCTACCCACAACTTACTGGAACCGGAGATCGTCGACGTCGGTTCATTACAACACCGGGTAGGCACCGATCCGGTTAATTTGAAATTTCTAGATAGTGGCTAATGAAATACACCCCCAAATTACGCTGGTTCGGTTAGTTTCGTACATGCGTTGTTCGCCGACCTACGCAGTGATGTATGACTGGTGTAGTCTGGCCTATGCTATTCTCTACCTTAGCGAACGGAACAGCGTTGGATTTGTAAAAAATATGCTTCTCTCTGTCTGTCTGTCTGTCTGTCTGTCTGTCTGTCTGTCTGTCTGTCTCTCTTTCTATCTCTCTCTGTCTCTCTCTCTCTCTCTCTCTCTCTCTCTCTCTCTCTCTCTCTCTCTCTCTCTCTCTCTCTCTCTCTCTCTCTCTCTCTCTGTCTCCCTCTCTCTGTCTCTCTCTGTCTCTCTGTCTCTGTCTCTGTCTCTCTGTCTCTATGTCTCTCTGTCTCTCTGTCTCTCTGTCTCTCTGTCTCTCTGTCTCTCTGTCTCTCTGTCTCTCTGTCTCTCTCTCTGTCTGTCTGTCTCTCTGTCTGTCTGTCTCTCTCTCTCTCTCTCTCTCTCTCTCTCTCTCTCTCTCTCTCTCTCTCTCTCTCTCTCTCTCTCTCTCTCTCTCTCTCTCTCTCTCTCTCTCTCTCTCTCTCTCTCTCTCTCTGTCTCACTCTGAACCCAACAGCCACCTCAGCAGGTTGTTGTGAGCACACAACCAGGTGATCACGATACAACTGACCCCTCTCGTTGACCCTCCTTCCGACGGCCTCGGCTCCTCAATGTTTGTTACAATGTGTTGCTGCTTGCCTCTGGGAATATTCGGAATTGTCAGGTTTCCTAAATTTTAAATTGTATAATTTCTTGTGTGCATGTGAGGATTAAAACTTTATTTTGTATCCTAAAAATACAGCTGCACTAATTTATATTATTGACACGAACGCGTTATTTTGCTTCGCATTCTTTAACTATTTATGTAGGGAACAACACTACAGTTTACATGTTAAACGTCTACACAACATTCCCCGTGTTAATCATGAAAGCTAACCATAGTAAATAAGGTCATTTTATCTAAAGTTGCTCGGCAATCTATATATTATTACGCTAAATTGGAACAAATGTAACAGCGTCTACTCCCACGTGCCGAAGTCCACCAACGTCTTTCTATATTCATTAGCCTCGTTAGACTGCTGGTTTATAATCTACCAATTGGCGATATGTTTAAGAAAATACAACGATAATTAGTTTAAGTTACTTACTGACGTTTTGGGGATATGCTTTCTAGAGGGCGTTTCTGCTACATTGGAGAATTGAGTGGTGATTAACTCTCCAGATGGCTCCATTGTAAACTGTAGTTCAAAATATTACAATGTTGATCATTAATGCCGTGGGTGTGTTTCTTCGTGAGTGGATGTAATTTTGAATTATGTGTATGTATGACGATTCAACGAAATGACACTGTTTGATACATGTTCACGTTGTCCGTGTTAGGTCGTCACAGTGCCGGTCAGCCATAATGCCGGGAAATTGAGCAGAGGCCGAGAAACTATGGAAGGAGACGAGGAACACCCATTGGGTCTGAGTTGCCATCGGCTTGGTGATTGCCGTGTTGTATGTTGTAGAGAAAGTTATAGTCTTACCAGACGATCCTGAAATGAATGGCTGTATGCCGTAATCATACTACTGAAACCAACGGGATCACGAATTGGAAACGGAATGAATTTGTTTAAGGATACTTCGATATGTTTCAGTGTAAGTGAAGCTCGCAAATGTTCGCAGTGCTAACATTTACGCAATCAGTAGTTCATGTGTTACTTTCTTATTCCAAGTATACGGAGGGTTATATCTGACACTAATATCTTATATTTGGTTCTTCGACATGCCATAATTTTTTTAACTAAATTCTATTAAAAAAAAAGGTATAACCTCACAATCTAGATGATTCTGCCAATACTACGGGGAATGATAGTAGATATAAATATCAACGTCTTAACATCTAATAGACAATGCTCTCGCACAGTGCCACAATGGATTACATGGAATGTTACACAATTGATTGATGTTACAATCAATGTTACCAATGTAACACAATGGTATGATATTACACTCACTATTACAATGAATATTACATAGTTGAGTAGTATTATAATAAATATCATAATTAACGTTAAACACTGGAATAGTATAATAATTAGTGTTACAATCATTGTTACACAGTGGAATCGTATTACAATCAGTGTCCCCATCTTCGTCATTTTACGACCCAACTCTCCACTATACCGTTAAAATACTATTGATATAGTATAAGTATTATGAATATCGTTTGTATATGAATTATGATTGCATCGTTGTTCAGTATCTAGAAAACAGACCATTGTCAAAATGCATTATAACGAATGCAATGTGTTTATCATTGATTGAATTAAAGATTAACACGATGGTTGAGTATATAAACAAAAAACATCATAATATATTATTAAGGTTTACAGTGTATATACGCCCCAGTTACATTGGCAACGTATTTCTTGACTTTCCAATGCTACCGCAAGGTTTTATTGAGAATCACACACTTATCTTCATGAATTGCTTTACGTACAAACACCGCGATACCGCGACTTCGATGCTGTGCACAACTGACTGCTAAATCAAACTAATAAATACAGCTTCATTCCTTAAATATTATGGTGGTTTTTTCTTTCGAATTTCTCAGTACTTGATTTAGATGTATAATTTGCGTCGAATTTTCACACATTTGAAACACTAACGGGACCTCCTAACTCCAGCCGTATGTACGTATGTGTGCTTGCGTCCGTGAGTGTGTGCGTGTATGTGTGCGTACGTGAATGCATGCGTGTGTGTGTAGTGTGAGAGTGCGTGCGCGCGCGCGTGTGCATGATTGGTGTATGTATATGAGTGTGCGTGAGTATGTGTGTGTGTATGTGTGTGTGTGCGTGCGTGAATGTGTGTGTGTGTGGTGTGTGTACGTGCGTGCGTGCGTGCGTGCGTGCGCGTGTGTATGATTGGTGTGTGCGTGTATGAGTGTGCGTGTGTATTTGTGTGCGTATGTGTGTGTGTGGGGGGGGGGGGGTGGGTGTGTCTGGATGTTGCAGTACCTTGTAACATGATTGATGGTTGTTCGAGAACACTATCAGTATGTGTACCTTTAAACTACATAAAATGGTGATATCTGTTAGCAATAATAATTACATGTTATTTCTAAAAGAGACAACATGTTGCAACATTCATCCGTCGCATTATAATATAGAATGAGGTGTATCAGGTGTAATTACACGTGTCTCAATTTACGCCATAATGTGTATGTCCAACCATTTCTTTCGAGCGCTGCGACGAATTTGTTTGGAATTTTGTTTAATTAACAGGCCCAAGAACATTATTTGTTGAACCTTAATTATCTAATTGTGTACATTACATATAAAAGCATGAACTACTGTATGTGGATCTATGTATGTATGTGTGTTTGTATGTATGTATGTAAGTATGTATGTATGTGTGTGTGTGTGTGTGTGTGTGTGTGTGTGTGTGTGTGTGTGTGTGTGTGTGTGTGTGTGTGTGTGTGTGTGTGTGTATGTGTGTATGTGTGTATGTGTGTATTTATGTATGTATGCATGTATGTATGTACGTGTGTGTTTATGTATGTATGTATGTATGTATGTATATATGTATGCATGTATGTATGTACGTGTGTGTTTATGTATGTATGTATGTATGTATGTATGTATGTATGCATGTATGTGTGTATGTAGGTATGTATGTACGTAGGTATGAATGTAAAATGTTGCATACCCCATATTCGACTTCAAATAACACATATAACACATTGACAATTATATACTTCGTGCGTTAACAGTTATTGCGTTAACAGTTGTTTCTGTGATATATTTATTGCTGTTATATACAACGTGACATATAAATTGAATTTGACATATTATCCAATGAAAACAGTTATATAATTCACCTTCAATAACGTTATATTGGTCGATCTTATAACGCCGTGCATAGGTCTCTAACATATGTCGTACACATTGCAAAACAATGCCCAATTGTGTGACATGATATGTATGTATGCAATTTCATATAGGACCGAGTCCACCGATACAGTGTATTACACTGTCTGCACTGCCTGTTAAGCGTCTCTCACACTTCAGACCGGGAAGTAACTTCTGCCGCTGGCAACAAGATCCAGTGGGTTAGAGATAGAGACCACCACTCTGTTAGTCCACGATCGGTTACATATTTACCTCCTGTCTGGGACATTTTAGTTTCCTTGGCGTAGACACCATATAGGAGGGACCAACGGTTTTAGTGTTTCTTCCAAAAGACACCGGCAACGTGAGACGATTGACATTGCCTACGTTTAGAAAAGGCGGCAGGTGAAATCGTACCATCGTCTCCTCGACCGACATTCCGGCGCTCTATCGCGCGACCACCGTCCCCACAAACCACGATTGTGTACGATCCTGAAACGTTGTCGGTGAAAAGACTGAATAGGGTTCTTTTTTAACGGCAACAAAACATACTGTATTTCTATGCCAGCTGGCGTTTGATGCGTTATCGCTGTTGCAGTCCTTCCGACGAATGACCTCTATTATTAGGTTACAAGACCCGGTATTTATCGACATGGATGACTGACGTCAAACAACAACGGTGCGTGCCAAGATACTGAAAAAAATGCCAGCAGGCGAAAGCGTCACACCAATCACAGCTCGGGTCGCTTCGTACGGGTAATTCCCGTATTAAATCGGCCTGGGAACGTCCTCGATCTACTTAGTTCATAACGTAGCGAAGTGATCTTACAACTACATACATTTCACACAACAGTATGTAAATAAAAAATGCACGAATTTTATCAATCTTGGATTATTAGTCGAGAAAAATAAACTGGGCATTGAATGGTGAGATTATTTATGTATGCATTTCTGCCAAAATCACAACATTGATGGGACCTGGCCTAGGCTGCCACGTTTGAATATATGCACTGACAAGAAGGTACATGCGTTGATTACCAATTGCTATCTGAAATGTGATATCCATATATTCAAACACATGTAATATACAAATATGACCTGATTTTTTAACCAGTCCTGTTATACAGGTCGACCCGTCGATTTTATAAGCAAACCACATTCAGAGAAGTCATCTTCCTGTGCGAATTAGCTATTGGATGGTGTCACAAAGTGGTTTGTATAGAATTTAATCAGGCTTTAGAAGAGTGGTTTCGTTTACAAAGTATTGTTGATGGGATGGTGCTGCCATCTGTGGTATGTATTGTCGCTGAGGTATGCACTGGTGCCCTCTGACGATTAAGGCGTGTGACGTTTTAACTGCCGACGAGTCAGATTTAATTAATTTCATTTGTAGCGTTCACCACTAATTTTACGGTTAGGTATACCAAATTTTGTATCAGTAGAAATTATTTAACGTGACTGGTAATATGGTGACCTTGCAAGCTACTTATGTTGTAGTGTGGTCATAAGAAGATTATATTATGAAGGTATAATAGTTGTTTACAGAAATGTAGGTGTGAAAAACACTGGCTTCTGAATAGTGGGCGTGTTTTATTAACATTATGGATTAATTCGTGAGAGTTGGAAAGTATGATGAACATTATGGTATCCGGCTCGATACAGGGAATCCAGTGATATTAATTATGTAAGTAATTCACGTACGTTAAAGATTATATGAGCATTTATATAGCCAAACTTTTAGATGCCGAAATCTATTTTAAACTCAGCGAGATGAATGGATTGGTTCGAAGTGTGAAAGGTTTCGGGAGCCGGAGAATTTGTATTAAGTGTCGTAATTGGTCAGACTAACTTCCGGTCATCAAGCTATATAAGGGCAGAACGGCCATTCGTGGCCAGACGAACATTTGAGCAGAAGAAAGTGTCTCCAGGAATTGGGCCGAAATGTGTGTCCGCCCAACGCCTGAAGTAAATACTTCTACGATTTCAACAGTACTGATTAGATGTGAGTCGCTGCACTTCTCACGTGTTGAAGAAGACTGAGCGATAACCGTTTGCAATTCCGTTTTGAAGTAATTTTTGAATGCAAAGCCACCACCGTTTCGTCTGCTAGCGACTGTCAACTAGGCATAGCCATTCCGCCGGGCTATAGCTCATCTGTCGTAACACAGACTCCGTGACAGACCTTCTCGACAGTCGACGTCGAGACATCGTTTCCGAGTTGTTGCCTTATGTTTCGCGTGGGATCGACAAGGCAACTCTACCGTCTACTTTATCACCCGAGTCGTCTGCTTTCGTCTACCTGAATTCGTTCGCCGAACGCCGAGCGACGTTCGTCCTGACATCTCGCCGAACGCGGCCGAGGCGAACGCTGACATTCGAACATCACGAGATAATGGTTACAGCTTATTGACTTTACAACGGTGTATACACGTCTTCATGTATGTGACCAGCTGTTTAAATTGTCTCCCGTGTAAATCCGTATTTGGATGCATACTTGTCGAGCTCAATGTATGGTGTTATAATGTCATAGCAGAGTAACGGTTGGCCAACTTTCACTGAACCGAATATGTTTATGTTGTTGTATTAAATGGGAACGCCAGTTGGCTTCTCGTACATACATATCTGGTGTTACGTTTTGCTATTCGTTCACTCCGAATCCTAGTGCACCTGAACCTATAACTTGCCATGTCAAATCGGTACCGCCAATTTATTAATTTATTAATACTTACACTCGATTTTGTGACAACAACTTTACCCCGGCCTTTAAGAATTTAATATGCGCCAATCTGCATAACATATCTTCCTAATGTTGATCTGTTTCGTCATACTTAAATAGCATATTATACGCCCCACCTATTCTTTCGAGCGTGAGCACTTCTCAAATTAGACATCATCAAATAAAAAAATTACACTTAGTGAGACAAGGCAGTGTCAACTGACTAATAGGCCTTCCTTACTTAAGTAATACCAATCAAACAGGAATTATGCTCCGGAGGTGAGGGTCGTATACAAGAGTACCTACCCTGCTTACAGATTAACCAATCTAAGCCGTAACCTACTTTCACAAATAAAACATTGTTAATGAAGTAACGTTTCTAGTTAATCATTCAACGCTAACTGCGTCTGTCCGCTACAATACCCGCCTAGATTTCCTTTACACACTGCCGGCTAAGAAAGTCTGCTCCTACATTCTCCTTTCCAAGAATAGTTTCTATCCGAAACCTGTAAGGTTGTAGTTTCAAGGCCCATCGAATTAACCTGGGATATGATCATCAGGCCGTACGGAGGAAAGCTAATGGTTAATGATCCGTTTGAAGTACAAACAACTGGCCGTACAAATAGTTTGAAAACTTCTCGAGAGCCCATACGATAGCGAGACACTCTCGCTCAATCACAGCGTAGGCCATCTGGGCCGCAGACAACTTCTTGCTTGCATATGCTACCGGGAAATATTTTCCTTCATACTCCTGGAGCAATACAGCTCCTACACCGGTATCCGATGCATCCGTACGAAGCACAAAGAGGCGATCAAAATCGGGGAGTTTCAGTATGGGGGCATTACACATCATAGCTTTCATTTCCGTGAAGGCACGGTAGGCATCGGCCGACCAAACTACTCGGGTGGGCTGACCTTTCTTTGTAAGATTTGTCAAAGAGGTAGCTACCGTCGTGAAATTCGGAATGAACTTACGATAATATCCTGTTAACCCAAGAAAAGAACGAACTTGGGTGACTGTTCGAGGGACGGGAGCGTTCCGTATTCGCTCCACCTTATCTTCCTGTGTCAATAGTTGCCCTTCCCCTATTTGTTGACCCACGAAATCTATCATGGGGTACCCAAAACAACACTTTGACGGTTTAACCGTGACCCCTGCCTCTCTGAGTCGAGTGAACACCTGGCGGAGTACATTTAGGTGTTCTGGCCAAGTCCTTGTTAAGTAGCTTGTTGTGGTCAGTCGGCAACAGAACTAACACTTGGTGCCCTACTTCAAGGGTGCATTCTTTTGACTTGGTGCTAACTAACGAGCACACGAATGCAAAAGTTGCTCCCAAAATTAGGTCCCTCAATTCTCCACAGGACTCGTAGATTCCTGCTAATCTGATCCACTGGCTCAGGTTATGGTCTAATTTACCAAGATACTGGGCTGCAGTCTAATCTACCCCCTGTTTACTCCTAAACAATCTTCGCCGGTAATCTTCGGCGGTTAGCTGAAATTTAGCTAAGAGGACCTGCTTAAGTTTAGTATAATCTTGCATGTCATCGCGTTCGGCGAGATGTCGGGACGAACGTCGCTCGGCGTTCGGCGAACGAATTCACGTAGACAAAAGCAGGCGACTCGGGCGATAAAGTAGACGGTAGATTTGCCTTGTCGATCCCACGCGAAACACCAGGCAACAACACGGAAACGATGTCACGACGTCGACGTTGTCGAGAAGGTCTGTCACGGAGTCTGTGTTACGACAGATGAGCTATAGCCCGGCCTAGTTGACAGTCGCTAGCAGACGAAACGGTGGTGTCTTCGCTTTCGAAGATCACGTCAAAACGGAATTGCAGACGGTTATTCCTCAGTCTTCTTCAACACGTGAGAAGTGCAGTGATTCACATCTAATCAGTACTGTTGAAATCGTAGAAGTATTTACCTCAGGCGTTTGGCGGACACACATTTCGGCTCAATTCTTGGAGACGAGAGTGCAACACTGTCTTCTGCTCAAATGTTCGTCTGGCCTCGAATGGCCGTTCTGCCCTTATATAGCTTGATGGCCGGAAGTTAGTTTGACCAATTACGACACTTAAAACAAATTAAACCTTTCACACTTCGAACCAATCTATTCATCTCGCTGAGTTTAAAATAGATTTCGCCAGCTGAACGTTTAGCTATATAAGTGCTCATTTAATCTTTAACTTACGTGAATTAATTACATAATTAATATCACTGGATTCCCTGTATCGAGCCTGATACCATAATGTTAATCATACTTTCCAACTCTCACGAATTAATCCATAATTTTAATAAAACACGCACACGATTCATAAGCTAGGTGTGACTCCAGTGTTTTTCACACCTACATTTCTGTAAACAACTATCATAAGTTCACAATATAATCTTCTTATAACCACAACATAAGTAGCTTGCAAGGTCACCATATTCACGTTAAATAGTTTCTACTGATACCAAATTTGGTATACCTAACCGTAAAATTAGTTGTGAACGCTACAAATGAAATTAATTAAATCTGACTCGTCGGCAACTAAAACAATACACGCCTTAATCGCCAGAGGACACCAGCGAATATCTCAGCGACAATACATACCAGATATGTCAGCACCATCCTGTCAACAATACTTTGTAAACAAAACCACTGTTCTGAAGCCTGACTAAAGTCTATACAAACCACTTTGTGACATATGGCCTTCAGGAGCATATGAGCGGTGTCTATCGTCCGTTAACCGGCGCCCTAAACACACCCTTTAAGCCTCATAAAAACACAAAACTGCATCCCATGATGCTCACAAACAACGTCCAAGTGCACCCCTTTGAGGGCGAAACGGGCATATACCCCCGTATATCCCACACACACCGTGCACCCCCACACTCACCCTAAAACATCCAAATAATACTCCATTGACGCTGGTTCAAGCAAAAAGAGGGGCATGACAAATATCACTTTCATTAAATGAACGGAACACATTAACTATTGAATATGTAAGCGCTACCAGTGCGAACAGTTGACAATTTCACGTACATTAATACCTGTTGCGCTACTATTGGACTATTGATAAACTATTGCTTTCCTGTTTGAGGGTCATAATTATCTTGATAGTTTGAACTGCAATCTTGTGGTATGTTAATCTGGGACAAAACAGCATCTGGAGATAGTACGACTCCCCTCTATATCTCTCAAACCAGTGAACATAAGTCAACATCGAACATTTGAATATGGTGCTTCCCCCTATCGAACACTTTCAGCGACCGCTTTCAAAAGTATGGTCACAATTCCACTCAAACGGTTTGCGTACTCTCGTCCTCGCAAGTCAGGGGTGGTAACTAAGTACACTACCCATGGCAGATCTCCTACGCATTGTGTGGAACATAGCTGAATCAAAACATAGTTGACTTCGCCGCCGTACCACCCGTGAGAACAGCGCAGACCCCTGTCAGACTCACGTTCCAGTTCCAATACGAGGTACTCGAATTCCACGAATCCCAATATATGACCATTCTCACGAGCAGCTGGGTGGCATTGTGTATTCAAATAACTACGTCTCCTTCCCAAACCACCGGAACTTCCCGGGGAGCGATAGTATTGGCTGCGAGACTGTTGTAATCAGCAGCGCCACCTGGGGCACGAGGATACATACTCAGCGATCTAATAGTTGATTCATTGTTTCGTAACCACATGTACAAAGAAAATCTTGGGAGCGACACAGGCTCGCCTACACACCGACGGCCATCTTGAAAACCAGCATACTCTGCAATCTAATACTCTCTCTTCGCTAAATTCGATGCTAACGCATAACATTAATCCAGCGAGAGTAACTGATGCATTTGCATATATAGACGTATTAAATACCTATGTTAATACAACTGCAGCAAAAATATGCACTTACAAGTCACGTGAATAAAATTAAAAAAGTTTCCCTTATGCCCCAGGTTACCCTATATTATTATATTGATCGTCACTGTATGCAACGTAGCAGGGGACATAACATATAATGTATTTTAACACGTAAGTATATGATAGATGCGTATGTACATAGTAACTATAATTACGTACGTGATAGTTAATACGTACGTACGTAATAATTAAGTACGTACATGCTAATAGTATGTCGCGTCAATTACGATTGTCGCTGGCGCGGCACGAACCAAAAGCAATCTAGCTCAAGGGCAAAGGTCAAGTGGCGTCCACTGACGGATAGTTGGCGAACTAGTAGCGTCGCCTGGAGGATAAGTGGCGAAATAAATAACCGTACTGCTTAAATTCGTGCCTCTTATTTTTGTACCAGTACTGGTAGTTGGTGATCTTCCCTTTCGACTCCAAAGAATTTATCATTCTGATCAGTTCCGCCTTGTACTGCTTTGTCTGGTCCATCATTAATTCCTGAACCTTCGATAGGTCTTCTACTATTTCTTTCATTTTCTCCTATTATTTTTTTGTTTCCATAATGACTGTGACCTTCCCCTTGTCCACAGGGAGTATGGTGGTATATGTATCATTATGTAATTCTTTTAGAGCCGTTCTTTCCTGTTTTGTTAGATTCAGTTTTGGAGCCTTAGCTGCCTTCAGAACTCCCGCGATGTCTGCAGGAAGTTTGTCTTTTTTTATGTTGTGGCAAGTTCCATGTTGCTTATTCTGCCGCTACAACGAACTCTTCGGTTGGTACTTTCTCCTGTGTTACCGCTAAGTTTATCTCCTTCGCTAATATAATGTTCTGATCCTCGGAAAGTATTTGATATATTTATCACCCACTTTTTAAGCTGTTTTCGGTCAGATCCACTTCTGTAGTTCTGTGTCTCTTCGCTTCAAGGCGTTGAATATTCTGTTGATGTCGCCATTTTGTTTTCGCGTGCGTACTCTCGCTGACATGCGCGATGTGGCGAGTGACGATTTGTTGATCTTCCCTCGCCAACGAAGTAAACAACATCGTTTCTAATGCGAGTTTTTTGTATTTAAACAATTCCAATATGTTGTTTATTACAGGTATTCGATGTCTTACCATGTCCTTTCTGGCTTTGTATACTATTCTCCTCGCATTTGCCGTGTTTATAGGGCATTTCAGGCTGAGACTGGGAGGTGCTACATCGATGTCCTTCCAAGGTGGCGTAAACACAAGGTGATTTCTGTGGCGCGAGAACTTTCTGGTCAATTCTTTGAGTTTTCTCACATCTTTTACACACTCTTGTCCATACATTCTTCTCAGGTTGCTAAACATTCTTCATGATAGTACATTTTTATGCAAATTAGTTTTTTTAAACATATCCAGGAAGGAAGCTTTTTGGGGGTCGGCTACGGTGGCAAGAAAGGTCGAAATACGCTCAAAAAATTATTGATGGAGATGCGTGATAAATGCAGAATATAAAACGAATTTCAAATGGCGCTGCTTTGTCGTAGATGATACTAGTTTTTACATACATTTGCTTGTGACGTTTTTCGGTATTGATTGCCACCGTGTTTCATTGACAAGGTATTATCATCATCAATCGAGCCGATAAAGCCGTGGTCAATACCCGTAAGCTCAGACCGCTGGCATGGTGATAAAACACCTGAAAGTCTCATACATACACGAGCGAATGGCGTGGTGGTAATCACCCATAAGCTCACGACAACGGGCGGGATGGTAAGACACCCGCAAGTCACGTCATTATCGTTATCCGCTTGTATCTTTGCTCAATAAAATACGTGTGCGTTCGTATACTACCGTGTTTTGTTCGTTTTTCATGCATACATGCATGCATGCATGCACACACGACGATATACCCGACAATAAGATGTCATTAGCCGACCACCATCCCGTCCTAGCCTTACACACGCGCACGCATCCCTTAAGAGAAGGCTATCCTCCAACCCACCCGTCCTGCCCACGAGGCTCCTTTGAAGATCACGTTCCAGTAACAGACCCATTACTTATCAGAAGACGTGAGAAAAGGAGCGGGAAAATTGGTTGAGGGGGGCCCCCAACCATACCCAAGAACCTCCCGGCATGCACAGCTCTGCCACGGTCATCATTTCATCACCTACGTTAACCCTCAAACAAAACACCACTCGCCGCATTGATACAAGAAAAAACACCTCATTGATCAAATTTTTCCCGCTCGATTTTTCACGTATTCTGACACATCTGCATGGCTTGTTGTCACTTCGGTTCTAGGTCAGTATTGCTACGGTATAGTTCTTGCAGCACCTGGTATCTGTTCGAGATGCTGATCCGGTTCTTTTCTGTCGTTCCCTTGTCCTTCAGTGGATCTATGTTGTAACGTGTTATTGTGCTGTTGCCCTGAGCTATGTGCCTTTTAAGATGAAGCTTGAGTGTTGCCACTACCAGGTGGTAATCAGAAGCAACATCAGCGCCTCTCTTCACTCTCACATCCTGAAGAGACAGTCTGAACTTCTATCCCACACACATGATCTATTTGAGTTTCAATAATATGGTTATAAGGGTAGGTGATCTCCAGGTTGCCTTGTGGATGTAAATATGTGGGAAGACACTTCCTCCTATGACCACGCTGTTCATGGCACACAGGTGTGCGAACCGTTCTCCATTGACATTAATCTGTCCTAATCCATACTTGCCCAAGACTTGCTCATAACCTGTGTTGTTATTTCCTATCTTTGCGTAAAAGTCGCCCATGAGAATTTTCTGGATTTGCTCTTCAAATACATTGTGCACGCAGTCTGTTGTAAAAGTCGTCTTTCCTTTCCTCGTCCTCGTCCTGTGCTACGTTCCGTGCTTCATACATTGTTCTGACGTTCCAGGTAGCATTCTTTGTGAGTTTTTTGGTTTTCAATAGGGCAGTCGATCGTACAGCTTCCTCTCGGCTTTCACTGCACTGCTTCATATTACTTTTGTTTGAAGGCCCAACCTCTCCCAAGCAATGATGCTCTCTTGAGTTTGTCATAAAAGTTTCTGTAACATTTTGTATTTTACAGTTGGGGTTGTTGGCCCCAAGCAAACCTCTTAGCCTCGAGGAGAGGGTGGTCCCTATTTATCTGGCGTCTATCCGTCGACCTGCCCAGCTTGGGTAACCCTATCAGGAATCCAAGCTCCGGCCGGCTTAACTCTTCGGGTCATTGAAACGCACAAGCTGTCTCACTGCGGCAAGGTTGGGATCATGAGACGGATTATTAAAACGGAACAAACTATTATAACAAAATATATGTGTTTTGTACTCACATATAGTTTTTTCCCTGCGCAGTCAGGCTAAAAAAGTCCAACTGCATTTCAGTGAGGCTCCCAAAACCCTCCACTTGAACCTCCGTGAGGCTCCTCATTCTCCTCTTGGAGGCTTCCAAGAAACGTGTACCTGTATCCCACTGAGACTGCCTACCCCCCAATAACCATAAGGTTCCCAACAATAATTGTGATGTGTATACATGTCGAGGCTTTAACAAAAAATAAAATACAATCTTAGTTTACACAAACCCTTTCGAAAGACCAGCTAATGACACCTAGTTTATAATATTTGCAATAGACAAAATTGTGCGAATGTCGCTAAAGTCACAAGGTATGGAACGTAAAGATGCAGACAGTCGAGAGACAACAATGTGAACCAAAAAAATAAGAAGTAAAGTAGATTAAGCAGGAGAACAAAACCGGAAGAAGAATGCCGCACGGTGACCTGGAATAGCTTTGGGAAATTCGGCTGTAGTATATCATAAGAAGAGATGGCAGAATATATCTAACCATAAGCTAAAGGTCAACAAAATTAATACAAAACCGTTTGCGGAACATTCTTCAGGATAGTTCATTTGTATGCAAATTAATTATTTTAAATTTATCCAATACGTGAATTTTTTACTTATAGAGGCTCTTCGAGGTGATACACCAACGTTTTCAGTTCGTGTGACGTATGACATCATCGTACCTGTGAGACAGTTTGTAACTCCCCTCGTCTCGATTGATGGGTGTCCTGGCTTTTCTGATCCATATGGCTTTTTTTATTTGCTGTCTTCGTCTATTGTCTTCCTTGTCCACTATTTTTGCTCCCTCCCAGTGTATGATATGATGTTGTTGAGTGGTTGCGTTTATTTAATGGTCGACACTACTACGACTACGAACTACCTCACATCACAAGTACGATTACGTCATACGTCACATGTACTAAAGAAGTTGGTGTGTCACATCGAAAAGATTAACATGCTGGATATGTTTAAAAAAACAAATTTGCATGCTGGATATGTTTAAAAAAACTAATTTGCATAAAAATGTACTATCATGAAGAATGTTAAGCAACCTGAGAAGAATGTATGGACAAGAGTGTGTAAAAGATGTGAGAAAACTCAAAGAATTGACCAGAAAGTTCTCGCGCCACAGAAATCACCTTGTGTTTACGCCACGTTGGAAGGACATCGATGTAGCACCTCCCAGTCTCAGCCTGAAATGCCCTATAAACACGGCAAATGCGAGGAGAATAGTATACAAAGCCAGAAAGGACATGGTAAGACATCGAACACCTGTAATAAACAACATATTGGAATTGTTTAAATACAAAAACCTCGCATTAGAAACGATGTTGTTTACTTCGTTGGCGAGGGAAGATCAACAAAACGTCACTCGCCACATCGCGCATGTCAGCGAGAGTACGCACGCGAAAACAAAATGGCGACATCAACAGAAGATTCAACGCCTTGAAGCGAAGAGACACAGAACTACAGAAGTGGATCTGACCGAAAACAGCTTAAAAAGTGGGTGATAAATATATCAAATACGTTCCGAGGATCAGAACATTATATTAGCGATGGAGATAAACTTAGCGGTAACACAGGAGAAAGTACCAACCGAAGAGTTCGTTGTAGCGGCAGAATAAGCAACATGGAACTTACCACAACATAAAAAAGACAAACTTCCTGCAGACATCGCGGGAGTTCTGAAGACAGCTAAGGCTCCAAAACTGAATCTAACAAAACAGGAAAGAACGGCTCTAAAAGAATTACATAATGATACATATACCACCATACTCCCTGTGGACAAGGGGAAGGTCACAGTCATTATGGAAACAAAAGAATAATAGGAGAAAATGAAAGAAATAGTAGAAGACCTATCGAAGGATCAGGAATTAATGATGGACCCGACAAAGCAGTACAAGGCGGAACTGATCAGAATGATAAATTATTTGGAGTCGAAAGGGAAGATCACCAACTACCAGTACTGGTACAAAAATAAGAGGCACGAATTTAAGCAGTACGGTTATTTATTTCGCCACTTATCATCCAGGCGACGCTACTAGTTCGCCAACAATCCGTCAGTGGACGCCACTTGACCTTTGCCCTTGAGCTAGATTGCTTTTGGTTCGTGCCGCGCCAGCGACAATCGTAATTGACGCGACATACTACTAACATGTACGTACTTAATTATTACGTACGTACGTATTAACTATCACGTACGTAATTATAGTTACTATGTACATACGCATTGACTATCATGTACTTACGTGTTAAAATACATTATATGTTATGTCCCCTGCTACGTTGCATACAGTGACGATCAATATAATAATATAGGGTAACCTGGGGCATAAGGGAAACTTTTCTTATTTTATTCACGTGACTTGTAAGTGCATATTTTTGCTGCAGTTGTATTAACATAGGTATTTAATACGTCTATATATGCAAATGCGTCAGTTACTCTCGCTGGATTAATGTTATGCGTTAGCATCGATTTTAGCGAAGAGAGAGTATTAGATTGCAGAGTATGCTGGTTATCAAGATGGCCGTCGGTGTGTAGGCGAGCCTGTGTCGCTCCCAAGATTTTATTTGTACATATGATTACGAAACAATGAATCAACTATTAGATCGCTGAGTATGTATCTCGCAGCCAATACTATCGCTCCCCGGGAAGTTCCGGTGGTTTGGAAAGGAGACGTAGTTATTTGAATACACAATGCCACCCAGCTGCTCGTGAGAATGGTCATATATTGGGATTCGTGGAATTCGAGTACCTCGTATTGGAACTGGAACGTGAGTCTGACAGGGGTCTGCGCTGTTCTCACGGGTGGTACGGCGGCGAAGTCAACTATGTTTTGATTCAGCTATGTTCCACACAATGCGTAGGAGATCTGCCATGGGTAGTGTACTTAGTTACCACCCCTGACTTGCGAGGACGAGAGTACGCAAACCGTTTGAGTGGAATTGTGACCATACTTTTGAAAGCGGTCGCTGAAAGTGTTCGATAGGGGGAAGCACCATATTCAAATGTTCGATGTTGACTTATGTTCACTGGTTTGAGAGATATAGAGGGGAGTCGTACTATCTCCAGATGCTGTTTTGTCCCAGATTAACATACCACAAGATTGCAGTTCAAACTATCAAGATAATTATGACCCTCAAACAGGAAAGCAATAGTTTATCAATAGTCCAATAGTAGCGCAACAGGTATTAATGTACGTGAAATTGTCAACTGTTCGCACTGGTAGCGCTTACATATTCAATAGTTAATGTGTTCCGTTCATTCAATGAGAGTGATATTTGTCATGCCCCTCTTTTTGCTTGAACCAGCGTCAATGGAGTATTATTTGGATGTTTTAGGGTGAGTGTGGGGGTGCACGGTGTGTGTGGGATATACGGGGGTATATGCCCGTTTCGCCCTCAAAGGGGTGCACTTGGACGTTGTTTGTGAGCATCATGGGATGCAGTTTTGTGTTTTTATTAGGCTTAAAGGGTGTGTTTAGGGCGCCGGTTAACGGACGATAGACACCGCTCATATGCTCCTGAAGGCCATCTGTCACAAAGTGGTTTGTATAGACTTTAGTCAGGCTTCAGAACAGTGGTTTTGTTTACAAAGTATTGTTGACAGGATGGTGCTGACATATCTGGTATGTATTGTCGCTGAGATATTCGCTGGTGTCCTCTGGCGATTAAGGCGTGTATTGTTTTAGCTGCCGACGAGTCAGATTTAATTAATTTCATTTGTAGCGTTCACAACTAATTTTACGGTTAGGTATACCAAATTTGGTATCAGTAGAAACTATTTAACGTCAATATGGTGACCTTGCAAGCTAGTTATGTTGTGGTTATAAGAAGATTATATTGTGAACTTATGATAGTTGTTTACAGAAATGTAGGTGTGAAAAACACTGGGGTCACACCTAGCTTATGAATCGTGTGCGTGTTTTATTAAAATTATGGATTAATTCGTGAGAGTTGGAAAGTATGATGAACATTATGGTATCAGGCTCGATACAGGGAATCCAGTGATATTAATTATGTAATTAATTCACGTAAGTTAAAGATTAAATGAGCACTTATATAGATAAACGTTCAGCTGGCGAAATCTATTTTAAACTCAGCGAGATGAATAGATTGGTTCGAAGTGTGAAAGGTTTAATTTGTTTTAAGTGTCGTAATTGGTCAAACTAACTTCCGGCCATCAAGCTGTATAAGGGCAGAACGGCCATTCGAGGCCAGACGAACATTTGAGCAGAAGAAAGTGTTGCACTCTCGTCTCCAAGAATTGAGGCGAAATGTGTGTCCGCCAAACGCCTGAGGTAAATACTTCTACGATTTCAACAGTACTGATTAGATGTGAATCACTGCACTTCTCACGTGTTGAAGAAGACTGAGGAATAACCGTCTGCAATTCCGTTTTGACGTGATCTTCGAAAGCGAAGCCACCACCGTTTCGTCTGCTAGCGACTGTCAACTAGGCCGGGCTAAAGCTCATCTGTCGTAACACAGACTCCGTGACAGACCTTCTCGACAACGTCGACGTCGTGACATCGTTTCCGTGTTGTTGCCTGGTGTTTCGAGTAGGATCGACAAGGCAAATCTACCGTCTACTTTATCGTCCGAGTCGCCTGCTTTTGTCTACGTGAATTCGTTCGCCGAACGCCGAGCGACGTTCGTCCCGACATCTCGCCGAACGCGGCCGAGGCGAACGCTGACATTCGCACATAACGAGACATTGGTTACAGCTCATTTACTTTAAAACGGTTTATACCCGTCTTCATGTAAGTGACCAGCTGTTTAAATTGTTTCCTATGTAAATCCGTATTTGGATGCATACTTGTCGTGTTCAATGTATGGTGTTATAATGTCATAGCAGAGTAACGGTTGGCCAACTTTCACTGAACCGAATATGTTTATGTTGTATTAAATGGGAACGCCAGTTGGCTTCTCGTACATACATATCTGGTTTTACGTTTTGCTATTCGTTCACTCCGAATCATAGTGCACCTGAACCTATAACTTGCCATGTCAAATCGGGTACCGCCAATTCATTAATTTATTAATACGTACACTCGATTTTGTGACAACTGGGGGCCCGCGCTTAGATTTTGAGTTGGGCGGTAACTTTTGGTGCACAGGATTCGCTGAACAACAGCATTACGTTTCCCTATTACCGTATAACATTTTTGAGATATTAGTTTAGAGGCAAGGCAGTGCCAAACTAAGAAGTTAGGTCCTCCTCGAACTTCATCTTTTAAGGAAGGAAACTAAATGCCATTAACTATCAGTTACTTTATCGAGGATTTATTTACCTAGGGTACGAACCATTACTTAATGGGTTAAATGAAGTAAGGGTTCACGAGTAACGACGATTGACAGTAAGATTGACTGAATACGATGACGATCGTTATTGCAGCTATTAGTTATCGTCTGTATAGCGTACAGTTTAAGTATGCGCTAGCGGTCCCAGAGTTTGTCAAGTAGTTGACTAGTGTACGGTCCCTAGCCGAGGTACGTTGGTTTGCAGTGGTCCTCCGTCGGCCTCGTGTATTGGAGATTTCCTTGCAGCCAACATGGTAGGATAGATGCATCACTAGGAAGTCTTGTTAGATCCTAGTATTCGGTCCCGTGTGGACCCAGTTTATGCGTGGTTAGAGAAGGTCCCCCGTCGGCCTTATGCACTGGATATTTCCTTGCAGCCAGCATAGTAGGATATATGCATTATTAGGAAGTCTTGTTAGATCCTAGTATTCGGTCCCGTGTTGACCCAGTTTATGTGTGGTCGGCCTTATGCAGTGAGTATTTTGGTGCAGCCCGCGTAGTGAATTAGCTGCACATCTAGGAGATCCAGAGTGACCCTAGTTATTTGTTGTCAGAGTTTCACTAGATTATTAGAGGTGGATAGATAGGTTCCTCTAGAGTGTTTCCATAGATATTACCTAGATAGCTAGTTATAGGAATACACTATGGCATTTTAACAGCTTATGGAGATAGGCGAGAAGTTTAAATTAGAAGGAACTGAGCTCCTAGATTGTGTTCACCATGAACAGGAGCAACAGCAAACTACGGGGAGAGCCAAGATAGATCGTGAGGAGAGAGCAGTTGAGCGTGAGGAGAGAGCGCCAAGGAAGAGATGGATAGTAAGACGAGGCTAGAAGAAATGTTGCATTAGAAGGAGATGGCAACATTACACCTAGAGCCGAGAAACCTAAGGCAAAGGGGTTGGATGCGTCTAATCGAAGCCTAGATAATTTCCGATTAGGAATGAAGATGCCCAAACTCCCCGAGTTTAGGGAAGCAGACGATAATATCGATGCTTATTTGACTCGTTTTGAGCACTATGCTGAGAACGCAGGGTGGAAGAGAGAGGACTAGGCATTAGGACTGAGCAGTCGTCGAACGGGTCGCGCTTTAGATGTGTATTCTCGTCTTCCTAGAGATGACATGCAAGATTATACTAAACTTAAGCAGGTCCTCTTAGCTAAATTTCAGCTAACCGCCGAAGATTACCGGCGAAGATTGTTTAGGAGTAAACAGGGGGTAGATTAGACTGCAGCACAGTATCTTGGTAAATTAGACCATAACCTGAGCCAGTGGATCAGATTAGCAGGAATCTACGAGTCCTGTGGAGAATTGAGGGACCTAATTTTTGGAGCAATTTTTGCATTCGTGTCCTCGTTAGTTAGCAGCCAAGTCAAAAGAATGCACCCTTGAAGTAGGGCACCAAGTGTTAGTTCTGTTGCCGACTGACCACAACAAGCTACTTAACAAGGACGTGGCCAGAACACCTAAATGTACTCCGCCAGGTGTTCACTCGACTCAGAGAGGCAGGGGTCACGGTTAAACCGTCAAAGTGTTGTTTTGGGTACCCCATGATAGATTTCGTGGGTCACCAAATAGGGGAAGGGCAACCATTGACACAGGAAGATAAGGTGGAGCGAATACGGAACGCTCCCGTCCCTCGAACAGTCACCCAAGTTCGTTCTTTTCTTGGGTTAACAGGGTATTATCGTAAGTTCATTCCGAATTTCACGACGGTAGCTACCTCTTTGACAAATCTTACAAAGAAAGGTCAGCCCACCCGAGTAGTTTGGTCGGCCGATGCCTACCGTGCCTTCACGGAAATGAAAGCTATGATGTGTAATGCCCCCATACTGAAGCTCCCCGATTTTGATCGACTCTTTGTGCTTCGTACGGACGCATCCGATACCGGTGTAGGAGCTGTATTGCTCCAGGAGTATGAAGGAAAATATTTCCCGGTAGCATTTGTAAGCAAGAAGTTGTCTGCGGCTCAGATGGCCTACGCTGTGATCGAGCAAGAGTGTCTCTCGAGAAGTTTTCAAACTATTTGTACGGCCAGTTGTTTGTACTTCAAACGGATCATTAACCATTAGCTTTCTTCCGTACGGCCTGATGATCATATCCCAGGTTAATTCGATGGGCCTTGAAACTACAACCTTACAGGTTTCGGATAGAAACTATTCTTGGAAAGGAGAATGTAGGAGCAGACTTTCTTAGCCGGCAGTGTGTAAAGGAAATCTAGGCGGGTATTGTAGCGGACAGACGCAGTTAGCGTTGAATGATTAACTAGAAACGTTACTTCATTAACAATGTTTTATTTGTGAAAGTAGGTTACGGCTTAGATTGGTTAATCTGTAAGCAGGGTAGGTACTCTTGTATACGACCCTCACCTCCGGAGCATAATTCCTGTTTGATTGGTATTACTTAAGTAAGGAAGGCCTATTAGTCAGTTGACACTGCCTTGTCTCACTAAGTGTAATTTTTTTATTTGATGATGTCTAATTTGAGAAGTGCTCACGCTCGAAAGAATAGGTGGGGCGTATAATATGCTATTTAAGTATGACGAAACAGATCAACATTAGGAAGATATGTTATGCAGATTGGCGCATATTAAATTCTTAAAGGCCGGGGTAAAGTTGTTGTCACAAAATCGAGTGTAAGTATTAATAAATTAATAAATTGGCGGTACCGATTTGACATGGCAAGTTATAGGTTCAGGTGCACTAGGATTCGGAGTGAACGAATAGCAAAACGTAACACCAGATATGTATGTACGAGAAGCCAACTGGCGTTCCCATTTAATACAACAACATAAACATATTCGGTTCAGTGAAAGTTGGCCAACCGTTACTCTGCTATGACATTATAACACCATACATTGAGCTCGACAAGTATGCATCCAAATACGGATTTACACGGGAGACAATTTAAACAGCTGGTCACATACATGAAGACGTGTATACACCGTTGTAAAGTCAATAAGCTGTAACCATTGTCTCGTGATGTTCGAATGTCAGCGTTCGCCTTGGCCGCGTTCGGCGAGATGGCAGGACGAACGTCGCTCGGCGTTCGGCGAACGAATTCAGGTAGACGAAAGCAGACGACTCGGGTGATAAAGTAGACGGTAGAGTTGCCTTGTCGATCCCACGCGAAACATAAGGCAACAACTCGGAAACGGTGTCTCGACGTCGACTGTCGAGAAGGTCTGTCACGGAGTCTGTGTTACGACAGATGAGCTATAGCCCGGCGGAATGGCTATGCCTAGTTGACAGTCGCTAGCAGACGAAACGGTGGTGGCTTTGCATTCAAAAATTACTTCAAAACGGAATTGCAAACGGTTATCGCTCAGTCTTCTTCAACACGTGAGAAGTGCAGCGACTCACATCTAATCAGTACTGTTGAAATCGTAGAAGTATTTACTTCAGGCGTTGGGCGGACACACATTTCGGCCCAATTCCTGGAGACGAGAGTGCAACACTTTCTTCTGCTCAAATGTTCGTCTGGCCTCGAATGGCCGTTCTGCCCTTATATAGCTTGATGACCGGAAGTTAGTCTGACCAATTACGACATATAATACAAATTCTCCGGCTCCCGAAACCGTTCACACTTCGAACCAATCCATTCATCTCGCTGAGTTTAAAATAGATTTCGGAATCTAAAAGTTTGGCTATATAAGTGCTCATATAATCTTTAACGTACGTGAATTACTTACATAATTAATATCACTGGATTCCCTGTATCGAGCCGGATACCATAATGTTCATCATACTTTCCAACTCTCACGAATTAATCCATAATGTTAATAAAACACGCCCACTATTCAGAAGCCAGTGTTTTTCACACCTACATTTCTGTAAACAACTATTATACCTTCATAATATAATCTTCTTATGACCACACTACAACATAAGTAGCTTGCAAGGTCACCATATTACCAGTCACGTTAAATAATTTCTACTGATACAAAATTTGGTATACCTAACCGTAAAATTTGTGGTGAACGCTACAAATGAAATTAATTAAATCTGACTCGTCGGCAGTTAAAACGTCACACGCCTTAATCGTCAGAGGGCACCAGTGCATACCTCAGCGACAATACATACCACAAATGGCAGCACCATCCCATCAACAATACTTTGTAAACGAAACCACTGTTCTAAAGCCTGATTAAATTCTATACAAACCACTTTGTGACACCATCCAATAGCTAATTCGCACAGGAAGATGACTTCTCTGAATGTGGTTTGCTTATAAAATCGACGGGTCGACCTGTATAACAGGACTGGTTAAAAAATCAGGTCATATTTGTATATTACATGTGTTTGAATATATGGATATCACATTTCAGATAGCAATTGGTAATCAACGCATGTACCTTCTTGTCAGTGCATATATTCAAACGTGGCAGCCTAGGCCAGGTCCCATCAATGTTGTGATTTTGGCAGAAATGCATACATAAATAATCTCACCATTCAATGCCCAGTTTATTTTTCTCGACTAATAATCCAAGATTGATAAAATTCGTGCATTTTTTATTTACATACTGTTGTGTGAAATGTATGTAGTTGTAAGATCACTTCGCTACGTTATGAACTAAGTAGATCGAGGACGATCCCAGGCCGATTTAATACGGGAATTACCCGTACGAAGCGACCCGAGCTGTGATTGGTGTGACGCTTTCGCCTGCTGGCATTTTTTTCAGTATCTTGGCACGCACCGCTGTTGTTTGTCGTCAGTCATCCATGTCGATAACTACCGGGTCTTGTAACCTAATAATAGAGGTCATTCGTCGGAAGGACTGCAACAGCGATAACGCATCAAACGCCAGCTGGCATAGAAATACAGTATGTTTTGTTGCCGTTAAAAAAGAACCCTATTCAGTCTTTTCACCGACAACGTTTCAGGATCGTACACAATCGTGGTTTGTGGGGACGGTGGTCGCGCGATAGAGCGCCGGAATGTCGGTCGAGGAGACGATGGTACGATTTCACCTACCGCCTTTTCTAAACGTAGGCAATGTCAATCGTCTCACGTTGCCGGTGTCTTTTGGAAGAAACACTAAAACCGTTGGTCCCTCCTATATGGTGTCTACGCCAAGGAAACTAAAATGTCCCAGACAGGAGGTAAATATGTAACCGATCATGGACTAACAGAGTGGTGGTCTCTATCTCTAACCCACTGGATCTTGTTGCCAGCGGCAGAAGTTACTTCCCGGTCTGAAGTGTGAGAGACGCTTAACAGGCAGTGCAGACAGTGTAATACACTGTATCGGTGGACTCGGTCCTATATGAAATTGCATACATACACATCATGTCACACAATTGGGCATTGTTTTGCAATGTGTACGACATATGTTAGAGACCTATGCACGGCGTTATAAGATCGACCAATATAACGTTATTGAAGGTGAATTATATAACTGTTTTCATTGGATAATATGTCAAATTCAATTTATATGTCACGTTGTATATAACAGCAATAAATATATCACAGAAACAACTGTTAACGCAATAACTGTTAACGCACGAAGTATATAATTGTCAATGTGTTATATGTGTTATTTGAAGTCGAATATGGGGTATGCAACATTTTACATTCATACCTACGTACATACATACCTACATACACACATACATGCATACATACATACATAAACACACACGTACATACATACATGCATACATATATACATACATACATACATACATAAACACACACGTACATACATACATGCATACATACATAAATACACACACACACACATACACACATACACACACACACACACACACACACACACACACACACACACACACACACACACACACACACACACACACACACACACACACATACATACATACATACAAACACACATACATACATAGATCCACATACAGTAGTTCATGCTTTTATATGTAATGTACACAATTAGATAATTAAGGTTCAACAAATAATGTTCTTGGGCCTGTTAATTAAAAAAAATTCCAAACAAATTCGTCGCAGCGCTCGAAAGAAATGGTTGGACATACACATTATGGCGTAAATTGAGACACGTGTAATTACACCTGATACACCTCATTCTATATTATAATGCGACGTACGAATGTTGCAACATGTTGTCTCTGTTAGAAATAACATGTAATTATTATTGCTAACAGATATCACCATTTTATGTAGTTTAAAGGTACACATACTGATAGTGTTCTCGAACAACACAGTTTTTTGTTGTGCTTCACGGTAATTTCACCGCAAAATGCGAAAGGATAACCTGTCAATACCATTTAATTCGCGTACAAAATTGCCAATATCGAAGGATTTGATAATATCCTGAATAAAGGAGCGAAATACGTTTCAGGCTGAAAATGTAGGGAGCGGTCATTACATAAGTTGGAGCTTTTTGGTCACCCTAGAGGAGGATGCAGTCTGAGGGTTTGTGGGAAACTTATGCGAGGATACAGTTGGGGATTTTAATGAGCCTCAAGAGGGGTGCAGTTGCAGTTTTTGGTGAGCCTGTAGTTGTAGGGTTTTGATGATATATTCGTCTCGTTCCGACGCATTTGTAGAATGTCGACAACATGCCAATTAACAATTTTTTTATGTAGCTGTTAGCAAATTACTAACAATATAATGTTAATAAACATATTATGCAGTTATTTAACAGTAATAGCCTTACTACCACTAGAGCCTTGCTACCAAGAAATCTGGTTATTGTCTTGGTTTTGGACCAATTTCTGGTAGTTTTCAAAGCATATTTTCAAACTAAGCTCTATTATGAATTATTTCTCCTCCATGCACCGCACCTCGAAGAACGCTTGGAAAATAAGTGAAACTATTAACATGATCAGACGTGACATGATTTTCTCCCCTTTTAAGCGGTTTGAGTTGGTCTGAGAAGTATGCAGCAAGTGCATAGATAGTGGCCTACTAACGCCATTAGCTATATTCGAACAAAAGTTAGCGATGCTAGCAGTTTTTTTCAATGGGTAAATCCCCCTACAGAACAGGGGTTTTATTAATTGTGAACTAACATGGATACCCGTTGATTTTCAGGAAGTGGTCCCCTGGTATTATGAATGTTTTATTCTCAAAAAAATATATTTTTAGAATATCTGATTATCATATATAGTTGCATTCTTCTTGCAGCCTTTAGAAGTCAATAAACGTGTAAGTGTGGATCACAATATTATTTTTACGGTCTTGGATAAAACAACTCGAAACCATTTTTAAACCAGCCAACTGCACCTCCGCTTGAGACTCACCAAAAACACCAACTTAATTACTGCTCCCTGCTTCTCAGCCTGAAACAGATGTTGTTCCATATTTCAAGATATTATCAAATCCTTCGATTTTAACAATTTCAAACAGTAATTGTACGATGTTGACAGGTAATTCTTTCGCATGTTGCAATAAAAGTAGCGTGATTCATAACAAAACATATGTTGCACCGCCATTACACTGTTACTGCGATCAAGAAGCTTGCGTTAAAATATTGTTTTTACGTTCCAGAATACATAAAATACCCAATTTGTTTCACCCAGTTATGTTTCTCACTTTCAACTTAAGGGAACCATAAAGAACTACATGTGTGACTTTCAGAGTAATGATTACAGTTTTGAGAAAAAAAACATAACACCATGCTAACAGATACGACGGGAGACATTTATTGGAACCAGCGCTTCAGCGTGACGTCAAACTTTGGTTCTCTATATAATTATATGTTATGACCATTCTCACGAGTGGTTGAAATGTAGTGTGTATTCAAATAGTTATTTCTACTTTCCGAAATTTATATAAAATATCAGCCACAATTGCGTTGCCACAAACCATAAACCTCTTGAAAGACAAACATGTGTTTGGCTCAGTTCAGTTAATTTCAACGCTTTAGCAATACGACTGGGTCATCAATACGCAGCGCTCCCTGGCAAATTAATGCAGCCGACGAATGGATTTCCCCTTTTGCTGGAGAAGAGCTATGAGTGATGCCATTCTTCGCTTCGCCCTTATCTTAGGAATGTGATAACATTATGCCAAAGGCCCTTATGCCAAAGGCCATGTACAATAGTTGAAAGGCAACGATCCAGCTAAAAGAGTAGCCTGTATAGAGATTAATATCTTACATCGTGACCTTAAACCCGCTCATTGAACGTTTCAACTTGGATACCTGCTTATACTAAATACAACAACATTTATCTGTGAAGCATCTAGCAACTAGAGTTTACACAAACGCATAACGCTAACTAAACCGTCAAGATGTGTACATAGCGCGCACTTCTCGACTTCCTAGGACCAGCGTCGCAAAACTGACGGTCTGCTGTCGTATTTCAGTCGATGTCACGCACCAAACGTGTCGTTCTATCTAGACAGTGGTTAATTAAATTACACCCTCAAATTACCTAGGCTCGGCTAGTTTTGTACTTGTACATACGTACAGTTAGAGCACCACTTTACAACTCCATGCATTACATCATATTGACGGGAATAAAATACGTTTTCAAACAGTATGTATCATGGCCTAATGTATGTAAATAAAGTAGCTACGCAATCATTATAAGTGTAGAACTGTTGTGGAGTGGCGTAGTCATGGTGACCTTGTTTTATTGCCCCCTAGCGACTGAAATATGGGACCTGGCAAATCAGCTATTGGCCAATATTATTGGCTGAAGTAAAAAAACAGAGAATTGTAGTTGTCCAAGCTAAATGCTAACATGGTATCAATACACGTTCTGCTGTCGGCTGAGTAAGAAACAATCGTAAAAAACCGTGAATCAAACCAGTGTTGCGTAGATGCAGCGAGCAAGTTCTGATGGTACGAGACACTTGCATAGCTATATTGAGGTGTCTACCAAAGGTAGACGACGAGATTGTTAACACGTTCACTTGCACTGATTTTATGTGTCCGTACGCGTTCATGGAATCCACTTAAATAGCAGATGTCGATTTGGGGACAACAGGTAGAATTTCTGTTTTGGTGTGATCCGTGCGCAGAACTGACAAGTGCTGAAATAACCATACTTTAAAAAGCTGGCGTTAGCCCCCCAAAAGCCAGAATTACCCGAAGGTGTAATTAAACACCACTGCAACAGAAGATTTGATGTAATTCCATGCCAAGCGTGAATTTCGTGTTTGTCTTTCTAGTAGATGTAGAAGAGCTGATTGAATTTCACGGTTCACAGCACTTTTATACATTTCTAATGCACGAGAGTCACACGAGTATTTTGAACTCTCGACCAGTTCTCTCTGGTCGCTATCAATTTGGCCAGATCGGCGTTATACCCGGAATATTGTTTACAACATTAGACATGCATCGCAGTAATCGAACATGTTCGTTCTGCAACGAAATGCGTTTTTTTTAAACAGTTCCATCTTTATTTCAACGTCGTTCGTCATGTCAAGCAATGACCACGAGGCTTTTGTAATTAGCTCTACACAATTACGACGACGTAGGAAGAGTCTGTCCACCGCTTTTCTTGCATGCTTCGTGTTCGTTTCTCTGTAGTTATCATTAAGTAGCTAGAATATATATATATATATGTTTTATGTGTGTGTATGATATATATATATATATATATATATATATATATACATATATGTGTGTGTTTATATTTATTTGTGGACATCTTTAGACACTCGCCACCCCTTCTCACTCTTCGTAACGCTGGTATTGTTTCCATTGATTAGTTTTTTATAGGCATTCTATACATAAAAAAAAAATGGGTCTGAGACATTGTTTGGTTATCGTTGGAATAATGTTGAAATCTACCAAAACTTGGCTTGGCTGAACAAGTAGTGCTCTATAAATCTAGTATCAACATATCAACGAACGAACATTTCAAAATTCGTTACACAACGCTAACGCAGAGAGCCATGTAGTGCTTCGTTACGTTTACCCGTAGATTCCTGACCCATAGTGAGGCAGCTTAGCGTAAAATTTTGATATTATCAGGACATGCTGGAAAAAAGTACCAATTTTTTTTCTGACAATCTATTTGCCATACCTTTTCATAATTTTATTGGAACTAAGTCATATGACCTTTCTGGAACCTGTTTCAGCCATTAAAACATTTTTTTTGAAGAAAACATTGAACAATTATGTTTTTCAATTACATGCTCCGATTGCCGTGTAATTCGGGATCTATACATACTTTTGCTCATTAATCACGAACCTTCTATCGGCTTTCCATTCCGAACCATATTTGGATCACCAGAGGTAAAAAATGGTTATGTTGCTTCATTTTAGCCTGTTCGTCACCGGATGCACGATGGTTTTAACTGATATGTAGTACTTAGAAATGGCTGACTTGCAAAAGAACTATTCCAGATAACATTGCTAGTGTTTGATAATTTGCTGAAATATAATCATCTATACAGGGATTCCAGTGATTACTTTAGATACACTACTGTATGCACTGGCCAAGTTTGACCAGTGGAACTGGCCTCAGACACATGGCGAAGACAAGAGGGTAAGCATGTTCGGTGGTCTCCATGTTGAAATGGCAATGTAAAAAACATTCGGGGATGACTTGAAGGCCGCTGGGTGGACAACTGCACTGGCCCAAGCAGGAATCGCCTCCTGTGGAACAGCTGACTCCTTACTCAAGGCATCACACCTCACCAGGACTAGACATGCCCACAAAGTGAGTGCTCTGATCCTGGCGAAACTCCAGCACGATGCCTTCACACACACTATGACTGAAGGACTACACGATGAGAGGGCCAGCGAAACGTGGCGACTACATATGATCAGGAAGAGCCCAACATTTCAGTATTGGGATACCATCCTCAAGATGGAAATACTTAGCCTGATTTTCGTGCGGGCAAACCAAGAACGAACGAGACTTGCCCTTGTATGTGGAATCACTTAAGGCTTTGATGGGTTGGTTCTTTTCCCTTGATCATCAGAACTATGACAGGTGGATTCCCGTACACATACAAGACATGCAGAGCCTACCTCCAGCCATCCAAGACAAATTCAAAGACAAAGACCACTGGGTTGTTTCGAAGACATCTAGGCGATTCTCATCCATATCAATCGACCAGGCCCACGAGCAAAATAATGACCTGGTGAAGGGTACAGGGGGTGCAGTGGGACTGACAGAGAATCCTTCAGCTTTAAAGAAGTGGATGATAGCTGGACCTAAGCAAGCACGACTTCTTGAAGAGTTTAAGGAGGAGTTTACCCCAGAAGAAGAAAATAAATACAAACACCACGAGGAGGGACTGTCAACACAGAAGACATTCAAAGAGTAAACAGTTGGTCTTGTTCAGGCTATCTCGGAGATGAGCAATCCTTTCCTAGATGCCAGCTCTGAAATGTTAACAATGGCCACTCGGAATGTCCTCGACGAGTCTGTTGTGAAAACAGTCCATACCGTGGAAACAGTCGGCAGGGAGCAATACAACGCTTACCGTCAATCAGTGCTAACTGACTGCAAACGCTCGATCTATCCATGAGCCTATCAAGAAAATCTCACTGTCTCTGTTTAGTTATCCAACACCCAAGGCAAATACCAAGCAGGTAGGGCAGATTTCACTGCTGAAGGATGATGTGTCACTCTTCTCCAGATTATATATAGTCATGCAGAATAGGGATGGAACCTTCTTCAAGCATGAAAATCACCCATATCCTCCATCTCTCTCTGACAGAGGTAAACTACGACAAGGGAAGAAGTCGGATTTGCTGCGCATTCTAACACAAGAGACAGATGAGCCACATACAGAACGTCCTAGATCATTCTGTGTAAAAATTCGTGATGGTGCTGCTGTTGTGCACCTCCTGCCAAGCATTAACATCACCACATTTGATGAATATACCAGTCGCGTATTTCTTCCACACATCATGCAGCAGTTGGAGACCTCTACAAGAGTTGACGTCGTTTGGGACACGTGTGTATCCAGCAGCATCAAAGAGTCAACCAGGGAGGAACGTGGCAAAGGAATCAGAAGGAAGGTTGCTGGTCAAAATATTAAGGTTCCAGGGAACTGGGCAGATTTCCTATATGACACCACCAATAAGCAAGAACTCTTTGCATTCCTTTCCAGCAAGGTTGTGTCCGTCGAATGCAAAGAAGACAAGCAGATCTTCATTACATCTGGCAGCACAGTTTTCAACAGAGGCACCAGCCACTGCATGTCGAAGTGTGACCACGAGGAAACGGATAAAAGAATACTTATCCAATTGCAGGATGCCATGGAGATTGGTTCTAACATCTGCTTGGTGCACACTGTGGACACTGATGTAGTCGTAATCCTCATCGACAAATTCCACGCCATCGTCACCAAATATCCACTTGCAGACATCATCTAGGTTGATTTTGGCACTGGGATGAACTTCATGTACCTACATATCAATGCCATCTGCCATGGGCTGGGCAAAGATACATCTACAGCCCTACCACAGTTTCACAGGGTGTGATACAGCGTCAGCATTCCATAGAAAGGGTAAATAAGTCAACATGGGAAGCCTGGAATTCCTACCCTGAGGTTACCCAGGCATCCAACTACATGGCAGGAAACCCATACACTACACCCAATTGACAGTGGACTCCCTACACTTCCAATCACTGAAGCGATTCACAGTCGTTATATATGACATGACAAGCACTCTGGAATTTGCGAATGAGGTAGAGAGAGAGTTGTTCTGCAACAAGAACAAAACGATGGAGAACATTCCACCTACTCAGGAGGCTTTGCTACAACATTCGAGGAGCGTTGCCTACCAAGCTGGAATCTGGACGACATATGAAATGATCAAACAGCAAACTTGTACTCCAGTAGGGATGGACATTCGAAACAGAGAGCAAGACCTGGCTTCCTGTGCGGAGCACACTACCGATGGCCTCCAAAGCGTGCAGTGAACTGGTGAAGTGTGGGTGCAAACAGGTATGTGGCTATGGCGCAAGGTGTTCGAGCAAGAAGGCACACTGGAAATGCACTAAGCTTTGCAACTGCAAATGCGACAACTAACCAAATGCGGCACATAACCGAACTCGCAAAACGTTGGTCTGACAAAACAAGCTATTCTTACTAAGTGTTTAAGCAAGGTCATTGAAAATATTTTGCTGACGTGGCGGAAAGCACTGACAAAGAGAGGAATGAGGGTTAGTCGACCGAACACCGAGTTCATGGACTTCATGTTCGAACGGAATAAGGATATAGACAGACCAATTGTAAAAATACTGGGAGGCAAGCTGGAAAAAGTGACACACTTCAAATATCTAGGGTCGTGAAAGAGACAGGAGGCATGGAAACGGAGATCAAACAGAGAGTGTGTGCAGCTTGGAGAAATTGGAAGACATGCATTGGAGTGTTGTGCGACAGGAGGATGCCAGTGAAGTTGAAGGGGAAGATCTATAAAACAGTAATCAGGCCAGCAATGTGTACGGGGCTGAGACCTGGGCAACAACGAAAGGACAAAAAGCAAGGATAGAAATGAATGAGATGAGAATGCTGAGGTGGATGTGTGGAGTAACAAAGAAAGATACGATCCGAAACGAATATATTAGAGGAGTAACGAGAGTGACACAAGCATCCAAAAAGATAACAGAGAAACTACAGAAATGGTATGGGCATGTGATGAGAAGGGAAGACGAGCACATAGTGAGAAGAGTGCTAAATGCAGAGATACCAGGAAGAAGAAGGAGAGGACGACCGAAGACCATACGGAAAGAGACATGCAGAAGAGACATGGAAATCGTGGGTCTGAGTGCAGAAGAGGTGATGGATAGGGCGACATGGAGAAAGAAAATTACCAGCCATACCGATGACCCCAGGTGACGGGAAAAGTCAAAGAAGAAAAAGATTGAAAATATGTTGCTATCCCATTACGTTGTGGTAAATTCAATAATAAAGATTTTTAACGAGCCAAACGAAAACTGAAGACTACGAACTAATAAAGTGTTAGAAACAAAGTTGGATCTTTTGTCTGGAATGTCCCTCAAACTTGCAAAGCTACATCAGCTTGTTTGAGCTAGCTTTATTAGCTCAAACAAGCTGACAATTAAGCAGTGCGACTTTTCATTGACCTCTGGTGACCCCAATATGGCCCGGAATTGAAAGCCCATAGTAGATTTGTGTTGAGCTTGCCAAAGTATAACTACATTCCAAATTACCTGAAAATCAGAGCATTTAACTGAAGAAAAAAAAAATTATTCAATGTTTTCTTCTACCATTTTTGAAACAGGCTCCAGCAAGGTCATGTGACTTGGTTCCAATAAATTTATCAAAAGTCATGGCATACAGATTGTAAGGAAAAAAATTGGTGCTTTTGCCCGGCATGTCCACATCATGTTGCTTACTACCACAAGCGTGTCGTACTTGACGAACGATTCCATAAAATTAGTGCCTTCATATTGGCAAGAATGGCTGCATTCCGATAAAAAAGTAACATCACATTTCAGGCCAGCATATTTGAACTGAAATTATAAATAAACAATCTCACTTCTCACAATTTGTCTCTGTCTGAAACCATGTTCCGAGTGATGAAACAACATATATACAACTTATTGTGGGGGGACAGGTGTAACCATAACGGTGGTTATCAAACTTGTGGGCGGACAGGTGTAACCATGACGGTTATTAAAACAAACTATTATAACAAAAGGTATGTGTTTTGTACCCACAATAATTTTTTACCTGCGCAATCCGGCTCCAAAAACGTCCAACTGCGTACAATTGAGGCTCCAAAAACCCCCGTTTGAACCTCCTTGCGGCTCCCCCAAACATTTCACCTGCACCCACCATGGCTCCAAAATCGTCAAACTGCACCATCTTTGAATCGCCAAAATCTCAAATTGCATCTTTCTCTTGGAGGTTTCCAAGAAACGTGCACCTGAATATAAGTCTCTCTATCCCCCAATAACCTTAAGGTTCCCAACAATAATTGTCGTGAGATATACCATTATTTTCATTTATGGTTCTTATTTTAGTCTACTGGCTTTGTAACTTTGTAACATTTTGGACTTTCACCGTCGTAGCGGGGTAAAATTCGCTATATTTTTGCAACCTTCAGCAACAGCGACATAAACAAATCTACTAGCCGACCGTTCGCGGCGTCTGTCAGCCAACCATCGTCACCGTCTGTCAGTCAACCATCGTCACCGTCTGTTAGCCGATCACTCGCACCGTCTACCCACAACTTACTGGAACCGGAGATCGTCGACGTCGGTTCATTACAACACCGGGTAGGCACCGATCCGGTTAATTTGAAATTTCTAGATAGTGGCTAATGAAATACACCCCCAAATTACGCTGGTTCGGTTAGTTTCGTACATGCGTTGTTCGCCGACCTACGCAGTGATGTATGACTGGTGTAGTCTGGCCTATGCTATTCTCTACCTTAGCGAACGGAACAGCGTTGGATTTGTAAAAAATATGCTTCTCTCTGTCTGTCTGTCTGTCTGTCTGTCTGTCTGTCTGTCTGTCTCTCTTTCTCTCTCTGTCTCTCTCTCTCTCTCTCTCTCTCTCTCTCTCTCTCTCTCTCTCTCTCTCTCTCTCTCTCTCTCTCTCTCTCTCTCTCTCTCTCTCTGTCTCTCTGTCTCTCTCTGTCTCACTCTGAACCCAACAGCCACGCAGCAGGTTGTTGTGAGCACACAACCAGGTGATCACGATACAACTTACCCCTCTCGTTGACCCTCCTTCGGACGGCCTCGGCTCCTCAATCTTTGTTACAATGTGTTGCTGCTTGCCTCTGGGAATATTCGGAATTGTCAGGTTTGCCTAAATTTTTAATTGTATAATTTCTTGTGTGCATGTGAGGATTAAAACTTTATTTTGTATCCTAAAAATACAGCTGCACTAATTTATATTATTGACCCGAACGCGTTATTTTGCTTAGCAGTCTTGAACTATTTATGTAGGGAACAACACTACAGTTTACATGTTAAACGTCTACACAACATTCCCCGTGTTAATCATGAAAGCTAACCATAGTAAATAAGGTCATTTTATCTAAAGTTGCTCGGCAATCTATATATTATTACGCTAAATTGGAACAAATGTAACAGCGTCTACTCCCACGTGCCGAAGTCCACCAACGTCTTTCTATATTCATTAGCCTCGTTAGACTGCTGGTTTATAATCTACCAATTGGCGATATGTTTAAGAAAATACAACGATAATTAGTTTAAGTTACTTACTGACGTTTTGGGGATATGCTTTCTAGAGGGCGTTTCTGCTACATTGGAGAATTGAGTGGTGATTAACTCTCCAGATGGCTCCATTGTAAACTGTAGTTCAAAATATTACAATGTTGATCATTAATGCCGTGGGTGTGTTTCTTCGTGAGTGGATGTAATTTTGAATTATGTGTATGTATGACGATTCAACGAAATGACACTGTTTGATACATGTTCACGTTGTCCGTGTTAGGTCGTCACAGTGCCGGTCAGCCATAATGCCGGGAAACTGAGCAGAGGCCGAGAAACTATGGAAGGAGACGAGGAACACCCATTGGGTCTGAGTTGCCATCGGCTTGGTGATTGCCGTGTTGTATGTTGTTATAGTCTTACCAGACGATCCTGAGATGAATGGCAGTATGCCGTAATCATACTACTGAAACCAACGGGATCACGAATTGGAAACGGAATGAATTTGTTTACGGATACTTCGATATGTTTCAGTGTAAGTGAAGCTCGCAAATGTTCGCAGTGCTAACATTTACGCAATCAGTAGTTCATGTGTTACTTTCTTATTCCAAGTATACGGAGGGTTATATCTGACACTAATATATTTGGTTCTTCGACATGCCATAATTTTTTTAACTAAATTCTATAAAAAAATGTATAACCCCACAATCTAGATGATTCTGCCAATACTACGGGGAATGATAGTAGTATGTCACATGATATAAATATCAACGTCTTAACATCTAATAGACAATGCTCTCGCACAGTGCCACAATGTATTACATGGAATGCTACACAATTTATTGATGTTACAATCAATGTTACCAATGTAACACAATGGAATGATATTACACTCACTATTACAATGAATATTACATAGTTGAGTAGTATTATAATAAATATCATAATTAACGTTAAACACTGGAATAGTATAATAATTAGTGTTAAAATCATTGTTACACAGTGGAATCGTATTACAATCAGTGTCCCCATCTTCGTCATTTTACGACCCAACTCTCCACTATACCGTTAAAAATACTATTGATATAGCATAAGTATTATGAATATCGTTCGTATATGAATTATGATTGCATCGTTGTTCAGTATCTAGAAAACATACTATTGTCAAAATACTGGGGCGTATATACACCGTAAACCTTAATAATATATTATGATGTTTTTGTTTATATACGCAACCATCGTGTTAATCTTTTATTCAATCAATGATAAACACATTGCATTCGTTATAATGCATTTTGACAATGGTCTGTTTTCTAGATACTGAACAACGATGCAATCATAATTCATATACAAACGATATTCATAATACTTATACTATATCAATAGTATTTTAACGGTATAGTGGAGAGTTGGGTCGTAAAATGACGAAGATGGGGACACTGATTGTAATACGATTCCACTGTGTAACAATGCTTGTAACACTAACGTTAATTATGATATTTATTATAATACTACTCAACTATGTAATATTCATTGTAATAGTGAGTGTAATATCATACCATTGTGTTACATTGGTAACATTGATTGTAACATCAATCAATTGTGTAACATTCCATGTAATACATTGTGGCACTGTGCGAGAGCATTGTCTATTAGATGTTAAGACGTTGATATTTATATCATGTGACATACTACTATCATTCCCCGTAGTATTGGCAGAATCATCTAGATTGTGGGGTTATACATTTTTTTAAATATAATTTAGTTAAAAAAATTATGGCATGTCGAAGAACCAAATATAAGATATTAGTGTCAGATATAACCCTCCGTAAACTTGGAATAAGAAAGTAACACATGAACTACTGATTGCGTAAATGTTAGCACTGCGAACATTTGCGAGCTTCACTTACACTGAAACATATCGAAGTATCCGTAAACAAATTCATTCCGTTTCAAATTCGTGATCCCGTTGGTTTCAGTAGTATGATTACGGCATACAGCCATTCATTTCAGGATCGTCTGGTAAGACTATAACTTTCACTACAACATACAACACGGCAATCACCAAGCCGATGGCAACTCAGACCCAATGGGTGTTCCTCGTCTCCTTCCATAGTTTCTCGGCCTCTGCTCAGTTTCCCGGCATTATGGCTGACCGGCACTGTGACGACCTAACACGGACAACTTGAACATGTATCAAACAGTGTCATTTCGTTGAATCGTCATACATACACATAATTCAAAATTACATCCACTCACGAAGAAACACACCCACGGCATTAATGATCAACATTGTAATATTTTGAACTACAGTTTACAATGGAGCCATCTGGAGAGTTAATCACCACTCAATTCTCCAATGTAGCAGAAACGCCCTCTAGAAAGCATATCCCCAAAACGTCAGTAAGTAACTTAAACTAATTATCGTTGTATTTTCTTAAACATATCGCCAATTGGTAGATTATAAACCAGCAGTCTAACGAGGCTAATGAATATAGAAAGACGTTGGTGGACTTCGGCACTAGGGAGTAGACGCTGTTACATTTGTTCCAATTTAGCGTAATAATATATAGATTGCCGAGCAACTTTAGATAAAATGACCTTATTTACTATGGTTAGCTTTCATGATTAACGCGGGGAATGTTGTGTAGATGTTTAACATGTAAACTGTAGTGTTGTTCCCTACATAAATAGTTCAAGACTGCGAAGCAAAATAACGCGTTCGGGTCAATAATATAAATTAGTGCAGCTGTATTTTTAGGATACAAAATAAAGTTTTAATCCTCACATGCACACAAGAAATTATACAATTTAAAATTTAGGCAAACCTGACAATTCCGAATATTCCCAGAGGCAAGCAGCAACACATTGTAACAAAGATTGAGGAGCCGAGGCCGTCCGAAGGAGGGTCAACGAGAGGGGTAAGTTGTATCGTGATCACCTGGTTGTGTGCTCACAACAACCTGCTGCGTGGCTGTTGGGTTCAGAGTGAGACAGAGAGAGACAGAGAGACAGAGAGAGAGAGAGAGAGAGAGAGAGAGAGAGAGAGAGAGAGAGAGAGAGAGAGAGAGAGAGAGAGAGAGAGAGAGAGAGATAGAAAGAGAGACAGACAGACAGACAGACAGACAGACAGACAGACAGACAGAGAGAAGCATATTTTTTACAAATCCAACGCTGTTCCGTTCGCTAAGGTAGAGAATAGCATAGGCCAGACTACACCAGTCATACATCACTGCGTAGGTCGGCGAACAACGCATGTACGAAACTAACCGAACCAGCGTAATTTGGGGGTGTATTTCATTAGCCACTATCTAGAAATTTCAAATTAACCGGATCGGTGCCTACCCGGTGTTGTAATGAACCGACGTCGACGATCTCCGGTTCCAGTAAGTTGTGGGTAGACGGTGCGAGTGATCGGCTAACAGACGGTGACGATGGTTGACTGACAGACGGTGACGATGGTTGGCTGACAGACGCCGCGAACGGTCGGCTAGTAGATTTGTTTATGTCGCTGTTGCTGAAGGTTGCAAAAATATAGCGAATTTTACCCCGCTACGACGGTGAAAGTCCAAAATGTTACAAAGTTACAAAGCCAGTAGACTAAAATAAGAACCATAAATGAAAATAATGGTATATCTCACGACAATTATTGTTGGGAACCTTAAGGTTATTGGGGGATAGAGAGACTTATATTCAGGTGCACGTTTCTTGGAAACCTCCAAGAGAAAGATGCAATTTGAGATTTTGGCGATTCAAAGATGGTGCAGTTTGACGATTTTGGAGCCATGGTGGGTGCAGGTGAAATGTTTGGGGGAGCCGCAAGGAGGTTCAAACGGGGGTTTTTGGAGCCTCAATTGTACGCAGTTGGACGTTTTTGGAGCCGGATTGCGCAGGTAAAAAATTATTGTGGGTACAAAACACATACCTTTTGTTATAATAGTTTGTTTTAATAACCGTCATGGTTACACCTGTCCGCCCACAAGTTTGATAACCACCGTTATGGTTACACCTGTCCCCCCACAATAAGTTGTATATATGTTGTTTCATCACTCGGAACATGGTTTCAGACAGAGACAAATTGTGAGAAGTGAGATTGTTTATTTATAATTTCAGTTCAAATATGCTGGCCTGAAATGTGATGTTACTTTTTTATCGGAATGCAGCCATTCTTGCCAATATGAAGGCACTAATTTTATGGAATCGTTCGTCAAGTACGACACGCTTGTGGTAGTAAGCAACATGATGTGGACATGCCGGGCAAAAGCACCAATTTTTTTCCTTACAATCTGTATGCCATGACTTTTGATAAATTTATTGGAACCAAGTCACATGACCTTGCTGGAGCCTGTTTCAAAAATGGTAGAAGAAAACATTGAATAATTTTTTTTTTCTTCAGTTAAATGCTCTGATTTTCAGGTAATTTGGAATGTAGTTATACTTTGGCAAGCTCAACACAAATCTACTATGGGCTTTCAATTCCGGGCCATATTGGGGTCACCAGAGGT
>CM034543.1:32481643-32584403 GCA_020002185.1 Paraescarpia echinospica | reverse complement strand
TACGGTGATACAAGGACCGGTGGGAAACAATGACAAGAAGTGATAGGAAGTAATGTGACAAGTTGTATGATCATAAATATAAATTGTCGACGAAAAAATTACACGTGGGCGCAACCATATAGGGAGTTAAGACGTTGCCAGATGTTGATATGAAGGAAAACGTAGGGGGCCATATTCTTGGAAACAAAGACATGAACGAATATTGTGCATCCGGATGTTAACAGGTAATAGACGAGTCCAATCATATAGGAAATAATAAAATCGGGCAAAGTTTTAGCGGAAGTAAAGACACAATGGACGCCATTTTGTCGGAAGTAAACATATACAGGGGCGAAAAGATTTTAGCGGAAGTAAAGACACAGTGGACGCTCTTGTAGCGGAAGGTATGGGGACACCATTTTAGGAAAGTATAGACACGGGGGACGAGATTTTAGGTGAAAGTATATAGTAAAACAATATAAAGTATGACTCACCACAAGCGCGTCCAGCTTGGCGTCCTCGGCCGCCATCTTCCGGCGGGCACAACTGCCGCTGGTGACGTGGCGCTTGCTATTATTTTTCTGTGTGAACGACGACCCACAGTCCGGGCAGGTGAAGGATCTCTGCGATGGTGGTAGATATCTCGGAGTCGGCAGGACCTCCTCATCGGCAGCGATCGTTCGAATCATATCACTCGAGTCTGATGTATTGCGAGGGCAGTAATATGATATTTTCAACATGATGCTCTTAGCCGTGGTGTCGTTGTGATAGGAATGATGGTCCGACTGGTAGAGCTCCGCGTTTATATAGTTACAGAATGTGGAGAAAGGTCACGTGGGCGTGCCGAACGAGCACAGACCTCACAGAGTAGAAAGTACACGAAACGAATTGCAGAAAAGATCAGCCTTGTGAATCGAATACCAGTTCACACCAATTTGCAAACAGGATTAAAAGTGTGTTGGAACGTTTGTTTGAACATTTGTCAGTGAAAGTTTGCAAAGTTGTATGTTTAAAAGTATATTTGAAGGTATGCTTATATGTTGATGTTGGGTGGTCTGTATGTATGTATGTATGTATGTATGTGTGTATGTATGTATGTTTGTCTCTATGTCTGTGTTTATGTATGTCTCTATGTATGTATATACGAGGTCGTTTTTGGTTACCCATGCCAGGTTAGGGCTATTATGATAGAATATTGTTTGAAAGGTTTTTACCGAAGAAGCACGAATTTGGATACTACAGTATGAAAACAGATCAAAAACGATCTAATGTTAGTTTGTACACTTAACTGTTAACACAGTAAACTATATAAATACTGGTACACCCTGTCTGGAAGATTATTATGGTCATATACTGTTCATCATAATGCTTCACTTTGTTACACGCCTGTTTCGAAAAAGAGGTTTGCAGCCAATTTTTTATTCGATAAGTTTGGTGTCAAGGCCAACAAGTTGACATCGTGTCTCGCGCATAGCGCATCGATTTTGTTTACTTCTTTACATACGTACATACGTACATACGTGTGGATTAAGAATGATAGCATGATAAAAGGTTGAAACAATATTGTTGATCTCTAGATGCAGATGAAACACAGATGAGACTTGAACAGGGAATACCACTTCAAAACAGTTTGGAACCAGTTTGCAATCAGTTTTCAAGCGACGCTCAAGTGAGATACGGCTGGTAAGTATAAATGTTATATGTCGATAACCGGCTGTTCTTCAAACACACAGAGCGTTCATTACGAGTTTATACCAGTTTATATCAGTTTGCTTATAGCGTGATATGCCTGTGGTGTGGTGAACGATGATTTTACTCTGCAGGCCGTGATTGAATTTTTTAATAAAGTTCTTACAAAGGATAGCTAACCAAATGACTTTGCCGTTATACAGGACGCGAGCGCGCACGCGCCCGCAACCAACAAACAAGTCCAGACACGTCTCCAGGCCACAGTAGCAAACAATAGCGTCCGTTTTGTAGTGTGTTGACAAAAGTACCAAAGAAACTTCTAGAATGAAATTTTACAGGGGAATTTGAACTCACTGTTGATGACATCACATGATAGGATTACCTTTCTGCGCGAAAGTTCAAAACAATGACTAACCAAAACACTATGATTACGACCTAATTGACACGTGCACAAAATTACTGCGCGTACCATGACGTCACTGACCATGACGTCACATGGTGGGATTACATTTCTGCGCGCACGTTCAAAACGATGGCTAACCAAATCACTACCTGTTTGACCAACTCACGTCGCGCACAAAATTACTGCGCGTACCATAACGTCACTCACTGACCATGACGTCAAATGATGGAATTATATTCAAGCGCGCAAGTTCAAAACGATGGCTAACCAAATGACTACCTGTTTGACCAACTCACATCGCGTACAAAATTACTGCGCGTACTATGACATCACTCACTGACCATGACGTCAAATGATGGAATCATATTCAAGCGCGCAAGTTCAAAACGATGGCTAACCAAATCACTACCTGTTTGACCAAATCACCTCGCGTACAAAATTACTGTGCGTAGCAGTTTGATGACGTCATACAGGGTGCACACGCTCACGCTCGCAACAAACAAATATGTCGAGATACGTCTCGAGTACGGGTTTTATAAGAGACACGAATTTAGGTACTACCGTACTGAAATGACACCAAACGTCTAATTACAAGATGATCGCTCTGTTCTAAAAAACGAGGCTATAGGTTCTGATATAACATAGTCCTATATGTAGTCTACATTTCGTATACATTACTTCAGATAAAACGACCTCCGCTGAATTTATAATCCTTTTATTATAAATTACACCTTATTATAACACCACATTTCAGACATGTCATCGTCAACCAAATAAGGGCTCGGTCCCTTGACGGAACCTCGCCCTACGGGCCAAGCAATCTTGTGTGTGACATATTCAAATGCTGTTCGGTATATTTTATTTTTTCATAAAGTCGTCGAATACCTTTACGATAATAGCTTCTACGCATTAACATGGGGAACATTTCCTATCCTTTAACATGGGAGCGCCCCTGTGGAAATTCGTATCTTTTAACATTGGGAAAATTCCCTATCTTTTAACCCGGGCGCGCCCTGGTGCAAAAACCATATCTTTTAACATGGGACCGGAACTACTTTTCCACTCCCTATCCTTTAACATGGGATTTCCTCAGGGGCACGCCAACTGCCTGCGCTGGACCACCTATATTACTACTTACGCGCATTGAAATGTTATTAAGCGACTTGAACAAAACAATGTAATATGCATTCGTGTAGTTTTTTTTAATGCACCTGTAAGGTTTATTCAGTTTTTAAACTCTATATTTACTTTTTTACAATCGAAAAGTAGGCAAATTATGCCTTACCTCCTTCCAAGATGAAGACAACTAACAGAATTCCAAGTATGACGTGTTCCATATTGTCACCATATTTAAACGCGCTCTACTAGCTCCGTACGGTCGTGCTTCAAACTGACAAATGGATATTAACAGGTTTCGCGTCTTCAGTAAACAATTTATGGCTTGACCAATCCACTTGTCCACTCACGATTCGGTAACTCGCCAGTGGCTTCAGTGAACCGGATGAACGCTGCAATATTCCTACTCTCGTCTGGTTGCTTAGTGAATTTTCCATCGCATCCGTATTGCTACGCTTTTGGTATGAGGGTATATAATCATTATTATGTCTGCGTCTACTCCATGTTGCGAAATCTAGGAAGCACTGGCCGTTTCCCGAAAGGTTTTTGCCTTTTAAACGTTTTACCTTCCGAGTTATTTATTCAACCCATAAAAAGTTGACATGAACGGGGTATTTTTAAAATATATAGGTCTTATGTCCTATTCTAGGATTCGTACATTACTCATTGAAAGTTTTGCCCTCGACGTTCAAATCGTGTAAGAGGAAAACGTTAACCTACCCGCGTACATTCGCTAGGTCGATTATAAATATACTACTTTCCAGTTGATGTTGTATTCGATGACGTTTAAATATGTAGCGTGTGAAAAACTTCAATGTTTCGCTCATTTCGCCTCAAATTATAATATCCACTATAAAATGATCGCGCGTTCAAGCAACTTGTATGTGTAGTATTTATAAAAACCACCAGGAAAACTATCACCATATTTAGTTCCTTCCCAGCAATCAATTCCAGTTATTTTCACAATAATATTCTTCACGTGAATGCGCAACTTGATTACGGATATGTTTTGTTGTTGACCTTGTTGACTTTTTGTGCTCCCTTTAAAACAAATCATCGTCAAATTCATTGGTGTGATCATAATATCGGCCTGACAATTGGCTTTGGCAAGTTACCTGATGAAGACCTAGTGACCAAAACCAATTTGTTTCCATTTAAACAAATATAAGCACGTTTGATCATAACGACTGCGAATATTATATTGAAACTATTCATGTTATTTTATACTAGTTTCCAGGGACAAAAAGGAAGTCAAGTACCAGACACCCCAAATCCATCCGAAATATTTCCAGCCTACCCGCATTAATAAATGATAACTGGTCACTGGTCAAGTTGTTAGGACAAACTTTTTTCAGAAGTCTCAATCGCTCACCCGTCTAAGTGACGTAACCAGAAACTGCGGATGCTGGTTTGAAATTTCAGCTCGATACATACAAAACTAACGGATATTTGGGTTCACAAACAAATAAAGAACGAACTGTTTTATAATATATATATATCTTATTCCTAGTTATCTATCTTTGTACACTCAGTTTTTATAATACACTAACAAGACGGGCGATAATATTGACGCTAAAAGACAAAATGACACTTAGCTCCATCTGTAGGAAATATATGAAATGCGAAAGAGGGCGCTTCATGTAAGCTTGTGGACGTGACCAACGGCAGGTTGAAATGGAGCATGTTAAGGATTTATAAACGTCAATAACTTAAAAACTATTCACAATTAATGCATACATCCAGCGACATATTTGTAGATGGCATAACTATCTTTACGATGATATAGACATTAAACATTAAATTCCGCGGCTGGAACTCCACGAACAGCCTATTGAAATATTGAACCCCCAAGTTACGCACTCACCCCCCGGACAAATTTCGAAAATATCTCAATCTACGAACCATCTCAATCGGCCCGGTAGATCAAGTAAACATTTTCAGCTCGATACATGCAAAACTGACTGAGATGTGGGTGCACAAACATCGAGAGAACGAATTGTTTTATAATGTAGATTTTGACATGAAATAATTGCATTTAGTATGGGATAAACTAGTTGAGGAAGTAGTTTTATGCAATTTGCGCAGTCATGATGATAACAAAATGGCATGATTTTGGGTAGATATGTAAATCGGGCCACTCAAGCATTTGACTTATCCATCAAAAATGGATGCCGAACACGCGGAGTGTACAGACATTCCGTTGTATATTTGTTGAAGTTCTAACCACAAAAATGTTTCTTTATGACGAAAACATAAGGGAAAGTTTTTTTAAAGTGATAACTGCATGCGGGAATGTTTGATCGAGGAGATTGTATGCCAAGGTAAAACAATACTAGCAAAAATGTCCGTCATCTGACGGTATATGCCCTGGTAGATGATAGTATTATTTACCAAATGTTAGAAAAACACACTGCATCATAGCATCAACACCATTACGCTTCGCAGGTACTCGTTGTTTGTTCAAAATGATCGTGAATGTGAAGTTCACGTCTATCGATAGGCCACGGACATGACAGTGTAGAATTGTCAAATAATATTCGTGTTGCTATGCTGTTGGCATTAGGGTAGACATAAGCATTACAATGTCTGCGTCTACTCCATGATGCAAAGTCTATGACGCCGGAGCCGATTTCCCGACGTTTTTGCCTGCGCGTGGTTCCTGCAATTTTTATGTTACGTTTTACGTATTACGTGCACAATACGTTTTAAATTCAGAACCAATAAGTAACTAACTGATTTACCCAATAACGGTTTCTTGACCTATATGGAGTATTTTAAAAAGATATACGGGCAAGTTTTATTCTAGGGGTAGATATATAAAATTTATTTTTGGAATTGTATAAACCATTCATTCAAACATAATCAAACAAGTATAACACTTGGTGATATACTATACGATTCTAGGTCGTAGATTAATCCGTGAAAGTTTAGCGCTCGAGGTTCAAATCGTCTAAGAGGGAAGGTTAAGATACCAATGCTAGGTCGATTATAGTTACATCCGTGGACGTTCGCTATAAGGAGAATGTTAGGATATCTTCACTCTTCCTTATATCCGTTCTGTATATCAATGTGTACATAAAACAGTGCATGCCAAAATGAGAATTTCTAATTTGTTCGCCTTAACCAGATGTTTTTTTTAACTTCGGAGTCGTAATAGCCCGCGCAGGATTCATGACTGTGGAAGCCCCTGGGTAGTGGTTGACCAATTATTCTACCGTGGCTGTTCTCTCTCCGTAATCGGGGAGCACGGTGCCTAACTATAGGCGTTTTTGGACACCTCGTGCTATTTTGGTTAACCTGTGTTTCTCTAAACAAGAAACCTTCCTGAAAATTATATTCCAGAGGGCCACCCTTTCAAATCAGAAAGAAGACTCTGAAAATTTGACTTAAAATCAGGCATACAGGGGTTAGGAATGGTCGCATTGTCGTAACTTATATTTCCAAATTTGCATTGTATATATATATATAATAACAAAAATGCTAAATTTGGTATATAAATATCGGGGACGAGTGCAATACCCGAAATTCTGTCTGGCCTAAGACGAACCCGCCGTTATCGTCGAGTTCACTGGCAGATTTTGGGTTCAAATATGAGGTTCCTATGTGTGAAATGTCGTCAAACTATCAACATAACAATAGTACTTTTAACCGATGTCCAAAACACTACCGATGTGTTTTCAATGTACATTCATTTCACCACTGGTGTATGTTGAATCGCGTTTTGAATGTTCTACACTGGATTATGCGCACTTGTGCACCTGGCACTGATTATCTAGGCCTGTAACATAGGGGTCTACCGCGTATGAGCCACACAACAGGTACAACAACAGAAACAAAACTTGTATTCACACAGACCAATAATATAGTAATTACGTGGAGTGTCGATGCACAAGGTAATGGTGAAGATGACCTTTTTGTAAGAAATGTTTTGCCGACTTATGAAAAGCAACGTTCAACGTACTTGTTAATTGGTCTCTATGAATATAAGCATTTTGACTATTCTTGTTTGACATTTAGTTCAACTTTTTGTGTCGGACCTCCTCAAAATGAAACATATAGGATTTAAACGACATATATTTCTTGATCGTATTCACACTGATCATTCCATATATTTAAATACGTAATTTACCGTTGTAGCTCAGTTTCCGCTAAGAACATTTAATAATATCCAATTATGACATCACGGCCACACATAGACCCCATAGGCGTGAATGTGAGTCCAATTTCCAGAAAGGGCAACCAAATATAGAACGAAATGTCCACTTCGACCCTTGTGCTCCCCGGCTACTGATTTCTCTACTACAGGGGTCGGCAACCTGCGGTCCGCGGACTGAAAGCGAGATTGCGTAACATGTGGCCCGCTGGATGACAATATATACATTTGCGTGACGCATCTTCCGTGGCAGGAAGAACAACAGGGGTTGTTTCGCTGATTGGAAAAATTCGACACGATGCAGGTGCCACTGCGAATCTCTTCAGGCCCACTGCATCATCGTGAGTCAGGCCAACTTATTTGAAAGGGTGGCCCTCTGGAATATAATTTTCAGGAAGGTTTCTTGTTTAGAGAAACACAGGTTAACCAAAATAGCACGTGGTGTCCAAAAACGCCTCAAATTAGGCACCGTGCTCCCCAATTACGGAGAGAGAACAGCCATGGTAGAATGATTGGTCAACCACTACCCAGGGGCTTCCACATTCATGAATCCGGCGCGGGCTGTTACGCCTCCGAAGTTAAAAAACATCCGATTAAGGCGAACAAATTTGAAATTCTCATTTTGGCATGCACTGTTTTATGTACACATTGATATAAAGAACGGATATAAGGAAGAGTGAAGAGATCCTAACATGATCCTTATAGCGAAGAGGATCTTGACTGCAAGGTTCTTGCTGCCAGACATGTGTATCTTGTTGTTTTATTTCTTGAGAGATGCCCACAGGCTGACATTCCCATTTATCCTGTCTGCCACATAGTCTTCATACAGCTTCTGTCCACTGTCGTCCATGTTCAGGGTCTGTGGAACGTATTCGCGTGGAATGTATGCATGAGTTGAATAGCGTGCGACCTTCAATAGCGAATGGATTGCCATGACTCAATATGGCAGCCTTGATTTTCCTGATGGCATCATGCTTCCGCTTGACCACATTCATGGATAGATCATGATGCTCACAAGCCTTGCTGTCTTTGACATTGAACTGACCCTCGAACTCGCTTGCCATGCACGACAGTTCAGGAGAAGCTAGGAAGAAGCGTTGTCTTGCATTGGCATTGTTAGTGATTCCGATGTGACCAGAACGAACCTTCGTGAGCTTGTTCAGATTTTCACAGGCATGGTCTGCCCCAATGGAGACAAATGGGATGGCAGTCTTGGCGATTGATATGATTGAGTTCCTTCCACGTCTATGGGTGGTCAGCCTTGAGTGCGTGACCAGAATCTCGTGACCAGAAACGTGACCAGAATCTCGTGTACTTCATTCGATCCATTCCAAAGAACAACTTGCTCAACTCTTCTCCTGCTTCAAGATGGAGGTTTAGGTCTGAGTTACGGGATACTGCTACAAAGAACAGTGTCGTCTTCACTCGATGCAGGTACATCAGCAGGGATCTAAACACGGCATACTCGGACATCTGTGCCCCCCCCACTCCAGGAACGTCTTCACGTCATCATCGTCGACCAAGGCTTGGAATAGATGGGCGTTAGAAAACTGTCATACACTAGTAAATTAATTATTCTTAGGTGACTGAAATTGATCCTATTGGATTCCTTGCCCCTCAATATGTAGGTTTAGCCACCAAAATCAAAAGACTGGGTTTTTCAGTGTCCACCATTTTTCAAAAATCCAAGATGGCAGCCAAATATACCTTTAAAAATGTAGACACTGGTTTTCAGATTCATTACATCATAACGTTTCCAAAAATGTATAGTTTTGCAAATCTAAAAAAAGTAAACGAAACACGTGTTTATACGCCATGCTACATATATATTATTCAGTCATAATAATAATAATAATGGATAGTTCTTATATAGCGCAATTGGTTTAAGCAAAAAACTCAGTGCGCTAGAACATATCATTCATACTCACGTAAATAGTATGCTCGCACATTTGGATCGGTATTTTGCGGTGTTTAAGCGATAATCGGGAGGTTTCGAAAGCCTCCCCCCTGAGCAAAGTGAGCCTCCTCCTGAGCAAAGTGAGCAGTCACGTGACCTGCGCCTCCTAGCGGAAAGAAGTGTACCTAAGTGACCGTAGTGCCATCTAGTGCTAAGCAGCCGTTAGCGACTCGGTCTTTAAAACATGTGATGTATGTATGTATGTATGTATGAAGAATTAGTACTAAGGGAATAACTAGTAACAACCACAGTTTGAAAGTTGATTAGGTTGTTAATGATAACGAGGCGTGTAGAGAGGTATTAGTTGTGCATGAATGTACGTGTATGAGAGGAGAGAGAGGATGTACGTGTGTGAAAGAACTAACGAAACACAAGAGTATATACGAGTATACATGTATTTTATTAACGAATGATACAGTTAAATTAACGATCGATCTCGGCATCCCAGTCTTCGATCTCGGCATCCCAGTCTTCGATTTCCATCAGGGAAGGAACAGGGTCTGCATCAAAGGGAGGCACGGACTCTAGGAGTTCACGTAGCACGTGACAGAATAAGTAGGAGTGGTTATCGCGGTGCTCTTCCTCTCTGAAAACATATATATGAAATGTTTGATATATATATATATATATATATATATATATATATATAATATATCAGCCGGGTGGGATAAGCCAGTGATGTAACCAAACACTGCATAGGGAATCGACATACGATAAAAGGGCAAGCTAGATCAACGGACTATGATACAATACGTAATGGAGACGTCTGCTGACGTAATCGGTAATCAAACACCGCATACCTAGTCGAAACGACAACAGGGTAAGAGAAAACATAAATAAGGTAGTAAAATATTGTTGTAATCATTGAACACTCACGTGCACTCCTCATCATCATCACTGCTGGAGTCACTGACATTTCCTGTCAGACTCGAGGTAGCAGCAGGACCAACAGTAGCAGCAGGACTAACGGCGACACAGCCATGCCTGAAAGATAATATAGATAACCGTGACACATAAAGAACGTGAGTATAAGGAATAATAGAGGTGAGACGTCACAGGTAGTTTACGTGAAGAACACTGTGATGATTATAGTATGATATGTATAGGATATATATCGAATGAAACAAAGAATAAAAGTACTTACAGTTCGAGTTCACGCCATAATAACCCAAGAGTAGCATCGGTGATACCGCCATCAGCATCGGTGATACGACGAGATCTGAAAGATAATATAGATAACCGTGACACATAACGATCGTAAGCATAAGGAATAATAGAGGTGAGACGTCACAGATAGTTTACGTGAAGAACACTGTGATGATTATAGTATGTTGTATATATATATATATATATATATATATATATCGAATGAAACAAAGAATGATATTAATAATAATAATAATAAAAGTACTTACATTACGAGATTACGCCAGTCAGCGCACAGTTGGATCCAAGGTATCGACGAGAACGACATAGTTACGAATGAGATGATGTGACGAATGTAACAAACGAGCTAGTATATATAGGATAGAGCATGCAGATAGGAAGGCAACTTGTAAGACACACTGTAGCAATGGAAAAATACCAGTGTATGCAAAGCTGAAGACCCAGGGACGTATGACATCATCTAGGGTTGTCACAGTGTGGAAAAATACCGGTGTATGAAAAGCTGAAGACCCAGGGACGTATGACATCATCTAGGGATACCACGTGACCGATGCCTGGGTATGTAGCCAGCGATGTGACGTTATGGAAAATTTCACTGTAGTAAACCGATATCAGTCATAGGACTCTGCGATAAGCCACGAGCGCATGATGTGCGAAGTGCGACTAGGACAATGCGTCATATCAGAACGCTAACAATACAGACGGGAGAAAAGAACTCTGTGAGTGGTCAGCGATGAAACATATGGCGGTCAAGAGCTTGGATATACAATTCAGGGGTGCTGGACACTTCCTATCTAATTTCCATCCATGTAATATACACATATGGGGCGAAGACTTTTCTTGTGCAGAAGCAGCCTATCAGTTTAAAAAAGCCAGACATTTTCACGATGAGAACACAGCGAGAAAGATTCAGACTGCCCGCAGTGGAATACAGGCGAAATACTGGAGTAAAAACATTCGGTGGACACCGGATCGAACTGCTACATGGTTATCACAACGTCGAGCCGTGATGCGCGCTATTGTAGCCGTGAAGTTTCGCGCTTCTAAACTACGGCAACGCTTGCTGGATACAGGTGACGCACGACTTATTGAGAATGTACCCAGTGCGGAAGGGTATTGGGGTAAGAGTTCAAAGCGTAACAAAGCAGGTAAGAATATACTCGGTGTGATTCTTATGCAGGTGAGAGACTTCGTTAGCAGTGCTAAGGCGGCCATTACACAAAAAAACAGACAGTCATCCACACGGTGACAGAGTACGAGAGAGAGAGAGATAAAGTCACGCGCCTGATAAGACGCGAACACCCAGGGGCGCGTGATGTCATTGTTTACGGTACACGTGATCGATGCCTGGAGGGGATGATTATGTATATAAGCCCAGTGTAAATCCAACAGGACAAACATTCTCTCTCCGTCTCGCTGCTGCTGCTCTCGACTACTTCACTGCTCTGCCGCTCTCGACTTCGCTACTCACCAAGATGGCGACGCCCAATATACAATCTGAGGAAATGCTGCTCTCAGAACTCGAACAAGTAAGTGACGGAACGTACGCATTTGTTCGTCCACTGACACTAGTAACATGTGCTATGACAGATAAATATGTATGCTACCCGGCGTGCCGTATATGTAATCGGAAAGTCCTTCGTCTTGAAATGACGAAGGGGAATCGCCATTGCGTCAGTACATGTGCTGTACACGGCCGTCAGTCGGGTAATCCCGTTTACAAGTATGCTACGGGTATGCTTTTTGCCGATCACAAGGGGAATGAAGCGTGGGCCACAGGATTTGATCGTATAGTTCAGGGGGCCGTGGGGGGAATGACAGCAAGCGACTATATGACGCTTAAACCCGGCCAAGAACGCTACGAGGCACTGAATGTCCTACGTGGCAAACGGGCTAGGGTGACAATTAGAAAGGAGACAAAGGAGGGCTATCGTAACTACACCTTGATTGCACTGGAAATAATCCAGTCGGACAAGGCGGTACCTGACAGCGACTTACTGGAAATATTCCAGTCGGAGGTGACGGCACCTGACAATGACGTACTGGAAATAATATTCCAGTCGGAAGAGGCAGCACCTGACAGTGACGAATGAATGATGTGGCGCCACCTGCCAGCGATGTATTTGACACTTGCTTCTGTCGTGTGTTGTAGACTCCTCCTCCTTGGACAACCCCTAGCGTACGAGGGGTGAAACGTCGCCTGTTGGAGGACAGCGACGATAATGAGGATAAGGCAAGTGTCATCTATGTGGGGTCGTGTGCGTGGTCTAGTGATGATGATGATGATGAGGAGATTGCTAATGACGGTGATATTGATACTGATTGGGCCACTGATATCGACCATGACGAGGATAGGAGACGTAGTGAATTACAGGAAGCTGTAGAGAAGGTGAATGGCATTCAGAAGCGTGCAGACGAAATGATAGATGACGGTCTATTTATGGCCACTATAACCGCTGCTTGCACTCGCCAGGCGGCCGAATCACTGAGTCGTCACTATGCGAACGTTCACGAAGACATATACAAAGTAGATCCCATACGTATATATAATAGCTTTGATACGGTAGTAACCGAGCTGGTATGCGTAGCACGCGCACCTTGGTTTGCTCGTATTGTCATAGGACGGGTGAAAACGAGTCTCCATGCCCGAGGTATAACCGTGTCGGATGCGAAGGAAGACGAACCACTCACACCGAAGGAGTCACTGCCCTGGGACGAACAAGACGACGGGGAGGGCGACAGACAGATATGGTACACCGAGCTGTGTGCAGTAGCACTCGATGCTATCGTTCGTTTTATAAGCAACGGACTGTGGCGCCTGTTCGAAGGTGAGTCAAACGTCATCTACCTGGTGCGTAGTGACCTGATCCACGACAATTTGAGATATGCAGTGCAGCATTACAGGTTTATGGCGAGCACACCGGAGTGGTCACGTGACATCGTATCACGTGTACAAGCCATCCTGCGTACACGTGGTATTCCAATGATAGATGTAAAAACACCCTGCTAATGTTGTTGTTGTTGTTGTGTTGCTAACAGGTCACCGATGCTCCCTCTAGTGGCCTGGAGATGATTCGGGAATCGTATGCTCAGAATCCAATAGAGTGGGCACCACAGAAACGGTGCCGCTACCACACCCCCATGCCATTGCGTCAGGCATTACTAACACGCCTACATGAGCGACACAACTCATCACTGGAGTTGACATGCGAGGACATGTCACCTTCACCTTCAACTCCAGCCGAAGCACCACTGGAGTTGATATGCGACCAGGATGACGATGACGACTATGACGTCACCATGACAGCCTCGGAATACGAGATACTACAAAGGAATGCATCAACGCTCGACCTGGCGCCCAACGGCCATATTATTTGGTCGAACACTGACACATCGATCCCGTGGGCGTTCTCGGCCCCATTTAACAGTGTGAAACACCTTGAACTGAACATCGAATCCCTAGCGGGGACACACTTTGCGACACAAAAATGCAGCTTAGACGTGGCCGTGCGCACAATATGCACGAAATGTTGTGCGCGACGACCACGTCTCATACATAGTGAACAGTCTTCAGAAGCGCCTGCAGTGACGACAAGAGGAAATGCGCCCCTACGCTATAGCTGGGGTTATAGGCGCCGCTTGTCTGTTACTGCAGGTGCTTAGCCTTAGCTTTCATATATACTCGCTTTATTACTCGCTTTGATTGTAATTAATAAAGATGATATGTAATCCTGGATTCTGGTGTCTGTTGTTCTTGTTACCTTCATAGCTCGTTGTGATCGGTGAATACATACACGCCCACTCATACAAGACACACCTCTTATGACGTCACACACAGTGTAGGATATATAGACACGTGCAAGGATCTCCCATCCTTCAGTTGTAGGTACGATGAAACAGCACACGTGTCGTCACTGCGGTCTCGTGCTCGATACACATGCCGACATACAACGTCATATATATCAAACACATTCATCATCATCAACAACACACGACGATCATGCCTACAGTAAATCGCCGTCACGAGTGGCGCCATCTAGCGCTACACTGCATCGTTGTGAGAGATGTGCACGTGAGTACACGAGACGTGACAGCCTGTTACGTCATATGAAGTCGGTATGTATGGAAGCGAACGCCCCACCCCTACGCAAACGAGTGAGACGCACAGAGCGACCACGTGTGAGTGTCGTGAAGTCGGTATGTATGGAATCGAACGACCCACCCCTATGCAAACGTGCGAGACGCACAGAACGACCCCGTGTGAGTGTTGCTGACGACTACGACGACGACGATGACGACCCGATACAACCACCACCCCGACTTCCCTTCATCGATACTCTATCGAGGGAACTACAAGACGTCGTCCGAGATCACTGGTCGACCATCCGAACCCACACGGCTAGAGGACCTGTACAATCCAGGTACAATTACAGAGTGTCGACACCGGACACGAGTGCCCTAGAACCGTCACTGAAACGTATGTTCCGCGAACAGACGCACGCGTTTAAGATTAATCTTAGTTACGGGTTTGTGTTAAGAAACAAGACCACGAACAGGTACAGGTATTATCATTCGTCCTGTAATTGTTGTGGTCGTTACCTTGACGAACCGTGTCTGATCACAAACACTGCAGACTTTGATGCGTTTCTGGAACGTATCCGAGAAACAGACGTGCTGCAGTGGGTCATCAATCAGCGTCCGGACAGTCAATGGGTATGTGAGGTGGTCACGAATGTTACCTTCTTCGTCAATCACATCGTACATCATCCGATAGGATGTGTGGACATCACACTGCCGAGGTACATCAAACGAATCAAAGCCGTCATCGGATTGGAAAGAGACTCCGTCCAAAACACAAAGTACACCGACAATCTGTGTCTCTTCCGATGTCTGGCACTGCATCGGGGATGCGACCGATCCCACCTGGAACCCGCTGTGCGGGTACTCTACGCAAAGTACGACCGTGACGGGGTGGCAATGAAAAACTTTGACGGAGTGACGATGGACGATCTCTATCGTGTCGAGACCACCTTTGAGACCAACGTGTGCGTCTACACGCTCGTCGAACCGGAAGAGGGAGGAAAGCCGACTGCTGAACTCGTACGCCGTTCCTTGTGTCACTATCCTGAAACGATGTACATCAATCTTCACGAGACACACTTTTCCTACATACAAGACGTGAACATGTACTGTCATTCGTATCGATGTAGGAAGTGTGGCGATGCACTATGGAGTCGCGTATCCGAACTAGAACGACACGAACGCGGGTGTACGGGAGGTGTGCGAAAGATCTATTCCGGTGGTGTCTACCATCCGTCGCCGACAGTCTTCCAGCGATTGGACGACGAAAACATTCACGTTGCCGAATGGTTGCGTTACTATCCGTATCGTGCCACCTTCGACTTCGAGTCCTGGTTCGATACATCGCACCTTCCGTCGGACAGTGCCAAGGTCCATTGGGTGGCTCGTCACGTACCGTTGAGTGTGTCCCTGGCGAGTAACGTACCCGGATTCGAACAGGTGCAATGTCTCATCACGGATGGTGACAGCAACAAGTTGGTATCCGACATGATGACCATCCTTCAGAACATGAGCGAAGCAGCCTACGAAGTCATCGTAGACAGGTACGAGGGCATCCTACACGAACTCACAGAGGCTATCAGAACGTGGAACGAACAGGAAGCGTCCGCCGTGGAGGAGGCGGGGGACAACGAGTCACAGCGACAACCGACCAATCCCTACAAAACTCTCATGGGTCAATTGTACGGTTGGCTTCATCAGTTGCCCGTCATCGGTTTCAACTCGGGCAGGTACGATCTGAACGTCGTCAAACAGTTCCTGGTACCCTACTTCCTGTCCGAAAAGAAAGCAACAGAGGACGGAGAGGAGGAGGAGGAGAAGGAGGAGGAGGAGGAGACGTTTCACGTGATCAAACGTGGTAACACGTTTATGTGTCTATCGACTGACAACCTCAAATTCCTCGATATGACTCATTACATTGCCCCGGGATTCTCGTACGACAAGTACCTGAAAGCGTACGGTTGTACAGTCACGAAAGGTCACTTCCCGTACGAATACATGGACAGCTTGGAGAGACTCGACGACACCGTTGTACCTCCCAAAGAGGCCTTCTTCAGTTGTCTGAAGAACGAAGGTATATCCGACGACGACTACACACGATGTCGGAAGGTGTGGCGAGACAACGACATGGAGACTTTGCGAGACTTTCTCGTCTGGTATAACAACAGAGACGTCGTACCGTTCTTGGAGGCCATCGCCAAACAGTTCGACTTCTATCAACACCGTGGTCTCGACATGTTCAAACAAGGGATCAGTATACCTGGTTTGACCTTGTCCTACCTGTTCACCTACGTACCGGAGAGGACGTTCTTTACACTCTTCAACGAGACGAACAAGGACGTCCACCAGCTCATCAGAGAGAACATCGTCGGAGGGCCGTCACTCATCTTCACCAGACATCACGAGAAGGGGGTCACGAAGATACGTCGTAACGACTACGGTGATGCGGCTCGAACGTGTCAATCCATTGTGGGCTACGATGCGAATGCATTGTATCTGTGGTCGATATCACAAGAGATGCCGACTGGATGGTACACGCGGCGACGGGAAGAGAAGGAGTTCCGACCCGAAATGGCACAGCCCACAGGTCAGATGGCTGTCGAATGGCTTACGTGGGAGTCCGAAAGCACGGGACTCGCCATACGTCATCAGACCAACGGTCGAGAGAAGCGCATCGGTAAACTGTTGGTGGACGGTTGGTGCAGTGAAACGAAGACGGCCTATCAGTTTCACGGATGCTACTACCACGGGTGTCCGTGCACCGGACGCGAGTTCAACGAGGTCAGTGGGAAACCCATGACGCAACTGCTCGCCGAAACACGAAAGAACACAGCCTATCTTCGACACTTTGTGAAGGTCGTCGAATTGTGGGAATGCGAGTGGAAGGTCACGAGACGCGATCCGTGCGTACAAAAGTTTCTGGACGTTCGCCAACGTCGTCGACACGTGCGATGGAAAATGACGTCACAACAGATCCTGACAGGTGTATGCAACGGCAGCGTGTTCGGTATGATTCAGTGCGATATACGTGTACCGGAGAACCTGCGCGCCCACTTTGCCGAGATGCAGCCCATCTTCAAGAACATTCACCTGACCCGTGATGATCTCGGACCGTTCATGCGTCGCTACGCCGAAGAACACAACATCATGGCAACTCCGCGACGCATGCTCGTCGGGAATTATCGAGGGGATAAGATCTTGCTCGCCACACCTCTCTTGCGATGGTACCTCGCACACGGTCTCGAGGTGACGCATGTCTACCAGGTCATCGAGTACACACCGGTTGCCTGCTTCCGACGATTCGGCGAGGCGGTGTCCACCGCACGTCGCGAAGGAGACGCCCATCCCGACAAGGCCATGATCGCAGATACCAACAAACTTATGGGCAATTCGTCCTATGGGAAATTTATCACCAACGTCGAAAACCGCGAGGTCACCTACTGCACGGAGAAGAGTGCATCGACCGCGATCAACAATCGTCGCTTCCGTCAACTCGACGTCGTCACTGCCGATGCATACGAGATCGAAATGCACAAACGTACCGTCAAATACGCACTACCCACACACGTGGGATTCTTCGTGTTGCAGTGGGCCAAACTGCGTATGTTGGAGTTCTACTACGACTTGATGGTCAGATACGTGGATCGTCCGTTGTTCGAGTACTGCGAAACCGATACGGACAGTGCCTATTTGGCTCTGGCCGGTGAGTCCGTTGACGACCTCGTGACCCCGGTACTGCGCGACCACTACTATCGTCACCGCTCCGAATGGCTACCGTCCGAATGTTGCGACGAACATCAGAACGACTACGTGCGCTGTCGGCTGGCCGGACGTCCGTGGAACGGCACCGAGACGTGTTGCAAGGAACGCAAGGCGTACGACAAGAGAACACCGGGACTCTTCAAGGTCGAATGGTCCGGTGACTGTTTCCTGGGGCTGTGTAGCAAGACCTACTATTGTTCGGGTACGATCGATAAATACAGCACCAAAGGTCTGAACAAACGACTCAACACCATCGACAAGCAGTCGTTCCTGGACGTGTTGACCAATCGTTGCAGTGGAAGTGGGAAGAACCGTGGGTTCCGGGTCAATCATTCGTCCGTACTGACGTACATCCAGGAACGTGCGGCGTTGACCTACTTCTATGCCAAGCGCGTGGTCAACGAAGACGGAATCACCACGGGGCCTGTGGACGTGTAATGCCGAACCACTGCTGACACGATGAGGAAATGCGCCCCTACGTCAGTTGGGGTTATAGGCGCCTCTAGCTGTCATGCGGTTAGTAGGCGGAGACACACGAAAAAAAAAAAAGATAACACTATTTAGTCAGATGCCACACAATCGATAGTCATAACGTAGCATGTCACGGACGGGAACGCTTGTAGTTGTAACACTAGTGGGAATACTCGGTCTGTATCTGTACGTCTTGTACGTCTTGTTCCGCGATCCCTTCCTTCGTTGGTGTGGTGGAGGTGTCGTCGTCGCAACTAACAGTACAGTGGTCAACGCGACATTGTCGAACACCACCACCGGTGACTACTAGATGGACACGCGATGGAAACACCCCTTCACCTGTATCGTTGCGGGGCCGACGGGATGTGGTAAGACTACGTTCGTGATGCGTCTGCTACGTCACGCCGCTACGATGATCGATCCACCTCCAGAGAAGATCACGTGGTGTTACGGTGTATGGCAGAGTGCCTATGTTGACAACGACCTGGTGCGATTCGAGGAAGGCTTGCCGAGCGGTGCGTTCGATGCATCGACACGTAACCTCGTGGTCATCGATGATCTGATGGCAGAAACAGACGAACGGGTCACGACCTTGTTCACAAAAAAGAGTCATCACCAGAACACGTCCGTACTGTATCTCGTGCAGAACCTGTTTCCGAAGAACAAGGAGAGTCGTACGATCAGTCTGAACGCACACTACATGGTGATCTTCAAGAATCCTCGCGATGCGTCACAGATCGGACACTTGGCACGACAGATGTATCCGGGTCGCCTGAAGTTTGTACAGGAAGCGTTCCGAGACGCCACGTCACTTCCGTACGGTTATCTCCTCGTCGATCTGAAACAGGGCACGCTCGACGATATGCGTCTGCGCACGGGTGTCCTTCCGGACGACAGTGTCCAGTACGTGTACCAACCCAAGGTATAAGACGTCCGCGTAGCACCTCGTTCCTTCAGTCGCAGCATGCTCGTGAAGACAACAGCATGTCCGAACTCGTGAAGAAACACATCCTCTGTATACAGACGCTAAACAGATACAACAGCACGAAATTGAGACGAGCCATCATCAGAAACGCCGACGCCGATCTGTTGTGTGCACTAGCCGAGTGTGCCTACAACATATTGAAGAAGAACTTGCCCTTGACCGACGCACAGAGACGTGCTCTGAACGTGTACAAAACAAACCTACGTGCTTTGGCACAGAGAGACGCACCTGCAGCGAGGAGACGTCGCATCTTGCTACGGGGTAACAACCAGGGCGGAAGAGGACAGACCGGTGGTTTCCTGTCGGCACTGCTGGCACCTTTGGCAGGTGCGGTCTTGCTACCCTTGCTAAAACAGGTGCTACTCAAGTAGACAACGATGGAACACGTACGGAAGATGGCCTTGGTAGATCCACGACTGTTGGACAGTCTACGCGCACCAGCACCGACGGATACCCTAGGACGCAAAGTACAGGTACTCGACGACGAGATGAAAGTCATACTCGACAGACAAGATCTCACCGACGGTGACAAGGTCGTCATGTATAATCAAGTGTTGCAACGCTACAACGCGTTGTCCGATCGACGCACGCGCGAACCAATACGCGTGACAACGGTCAACAAGGACACGTCCCCGGTGGTCACGGCAGCGGCGGTGGTGGCGGATCAGACCACACCGGAGGTGGGGGTGGAAGCGGAAGTCATCGACAGTGTTCCCAAACGCCTCCAGACCAAAGCCAGACGACTGATGGAACGTCTGAAACGAGACATCGCGTGGAATGCGCGCGGAGAGCTCATGAACAAAGGCGTAGCGGTACCCGGAAGTAACGTGGTGGACCTCGTGAACGATTTGTTGCGTCATCGCAAGACCATCGGTTCTCCAACGGGGTGGGAGGTGTTTGCGCATCAACTCGGTGACATGAATCTACCCATGGAGTTGGTGGGTAACGAGGCCAGGAGACTGGCTATTCGACAGGATCAAAGGAAGCGTACCATAGAAGCGGCGGCCACACGATCGCTCAGTAGAGCGCGTCGAACGCTGCAGTGGACACCCCTCTCGCGGAGACGATCTCGAATGAGCCCGTCCACTCTACCTACCCCACCGGCGTCGACTAGTAAGACATGGGAACGTCTCGAATAAAAGAGACGCATCATCTCGATTCACCGACATAATGTGTGATCTACGGGACAGTCTAACACGTCTGTTTACCGGTGTTGCTTACAGCGGCCTCCCCATCGTGTGCGGGATTACCATCGATTATATCATACGTACGTCATCATGGGGCGCCGTCGTAAACAGCTGGAGGACGTCTATTTCAACCCCACCAAGGTGGGTAGCTACGGAGGAATCGCGTCTTTGCGACGAACCGCCATACCACGCGTGCCGAGAAAAATCGTCGAACAATGGCTATCGGAACAGAACGCCTATACACTACATAAACCGGTCAGAGTTCGTTTCACGCGTCGGCGCACGATCGTCGGAGGACGGAGTCAACAGTGGCAGGCCGATCTCGTTGACGTGTCCAGTCTGAAAAAAGAAAACGACGGTACAACGTTCCTGCTCACGGTGATCGACGTCTTCTCGAAAGTCGCCCGATGCGTTCCACTGAAGAACAAGTCGGCGACGTCTGTATCGAAGGCACTGAACGGTCTCTTCACCGACATTCAACCACTGTCGTTGCAGACAGATAGAGGTCTGGAATTCTATAACCGTAGCGTTCGGGGTGTATTGGACAGATACGGTATCCACCACTTCTCCACCTTCAACGCAGAGATCAAGGCGAGCATCGTGGAACGCTTCAATCGCACACTAATGTCACGTATGTGGCTATACCTGACACACAAAGAATCGTGGCGGTACATCGATATCCTTCCGGATCTGGTGCGCACGTACAACGACACACCTCACCGCAGTATCGGGATGTCTCCGTCACAGGTGGATGCAACTAATCAGGAAGAGGTGTGGCAGCGTCTGTACGGTGGTCATCACGGTAAGGGGGTGCCCAAGTACCACGTGGGGGATCGCGTACGTATCAGCAAGGCTAAGAGACGGTTCGATAAAGGTTACACGATAAATTGGACAGAGGGACTATTCACGATACGCGAAGTCCATCCGTCCGAACCACCCGTCTATCGTCTAACGGACGATCTCGGCGAGATACTGGACGGTACCTTCTACGAACCGGAGATACAGAAGGTGACAGTTCCGGTTGATAAACTGTACCGTGTGGAATCGATAGTACAGCGCCGCAAGGTAGGCAGTCGACGGGAGGTGTTGGTGAAATGGGTCGGATATCCTTCGAAGTTCAACAGCTGGATCGATGCCAAGGGTCTCGTCGGACTATAAAGACTAATTGTGCGTCTGTTACGATGTCAGTCGTCCACGTATGGCAGACGAGACAACATCACGCATCACCGTTAGTAACGAAGAAGAAGAAGAAGAAGAAGAAGAAGACGTCGTCGACACTCTACCGCCACCCCCACTACAGAAAGAGAGGACTCCGTGGCACATATTCGGTACAGCGTGTCCCAAAGGGGAGATCGTCTTTCTGTGTCAGATCGTCGTCTTGTACACGGTCATCTTGGTCAGCATCTACAACCTGACGTTTGGTCACCACGATCCGACTCTGTGGACGGCCCTGTTGAGCAGTTCGTTGGGTTACCTGCTACCCAGTCCGACGTTGAAACAACAACAACATGGAACCGAGTGATTTCTATCTCACGTTGCCCAGCAATGCTTCCATGCACACGCACCCCACCAACACGCTGACCCACTACATCACGACACTACCGAAACGTATCCTACTACGGGGACAATGGGAATGCGGTCTGGTGGAGGTACAGTATCCACACAGTTGGTACAACATCGTAGACGATGACGCGGGGTTCGCTGTGACACTACCGATAGACGAAGAGCACCCACGGTCCCTGCACACGAAGACTGTCCGAATCGGAACCGGATACTATAAAGATCCGTGGTCACTGATCCTCTCCATTAACGCCTCTCTACGTCGTGTGGTGGGAGAGGGACGAGTGAAACTGAGCTACAACATCATTACGCATAAGGTATCGGTGCACATGGCACCGAATACCGTCTTCCGTGCTGCTATACTGACTGCCGTTCTCGGCTTTCGTACCACTACGCTGGACTATCTCCCGAAGGACCCCGATGCACCCGAGTTCAAGGTATTGATCACGGAAGCCGACACCGTGATCACCATGGAACGAGGACTCGACTCACTCTACATCTACACGGATGTCGTGGAACCACGAGTTGTTGGTGACAGTCTCGTGCCGCTGCTGCGCATCATCCCGGTGAGCGGTCGCCATGGCGACATCGTATCGAAGACCTTCGATAAGATTCACTACGTACCCGTGCTCTACAAAGAATTTGGCACGATCGAGATAGATATAAGAGACGACACCGGAAATCGCGTGCCATTCGAGGTTGGTAAGGTGACGGTGACACTTCATTTCCAACGGCAACGGACGGCACTGTTCTAGAGAGATGAATTACACCGACTACTACGAACGTCAAGCGGGAGGTGCGATTCCTTATTTCGTGGGTGCCCGACACCAACGGGGACACGGTCTGGGAAGTCTATTCGGAAGTCTACTGCGTAGCGTCATGCCACTCGTCAAGAGAGGAGCCGTGGCGTTGGGAAAGAGAGCTCTGTCGACCGGCGCACACATAGCCGACGACGTCCTGTCGGGACAGAACATCAGAACGGCCGCCAAACGTCGCGTCACCACTGCCGGTAGAGATATGATGAGTGATCTCTTGACCCCTGGCGTGCGACCCCGTAAGCGTATAAGACGCACACACCCTGCGAAACGAGTCAGTACACCAGCGAGACGTCGGAGGAAACAGCAGAAACCGAAGGTACGTCGTGAACCCGATATATTCGACGATGGCGTTCGTTCATAAACTATCGTGTGAGGGACTCAAGAGCGAACTCGATCTCTTCACCGTACCTCTGACTCAGACCGCCATCATCGACAGTCACACGGTTCATCACCAGCCGGTGTCCTCTCTCGACTCAGGTGGACCGATCGAATTCGTCGTACCCGGTTCGGGAGACGATTACTTGGATCTCGCCGACACGAAACTACACGTTCGGGCGAAGGTGACGCGTGCCGACGGAAGTGACCTCGACCCCGCCGACCCCGTCGCTCCCGTGAATAACTGGCTCCATTCGCTGTTCGGTCAGGTCGATTTCTACCTGAACGGAACGCTCGTGACCCCCTCGACCAACACGTATCCATACCGGGCCTACATAGAGACGCTGCTCAGTTACGGTGACGATGCCAAGGAGACGCAACTGACGAGTCAGATGTGGTACAAGGACACGGCCGGTCGTATGGACGCCGTCGTCATTGATGGTGCCGATCCGACAGCCAACGCGGGGTTCGTTGCCAGACGTCACATGATCGCCCAGAGTCGTGTGGTCGACATGATAGGTCGTGTCCACGTCGACCTCTTGCTTCAGGATAAACTCCTCATCAACGGTGTCGAGCTCAAGATGCGTTTCGTACGCAGCAAGGATGCGTTCGCTCTCATTGCTGGTGGAGCCAACCCCGCCTACAAGATACAGATCGTCAACGCTACACTGTTCGTCAAGAAAGTCACCCTGAATCCGAGTGTGCAGATGGCACACATCAAAGCCCTCGAAAAGGCCACCGCCAAGTATCCGCTGCGACCTGTCGAATGCAAGGTCTACTCTATTCCCACAGGTACCCATTCGTACACGCGCGAGAACCTCTTTCTTGGTACTATTCCGAAACGTCTTGTGATATGCTGCATCGATAACGATGCCTACAACGGATGCTACGCCAAAAATCCCTTTCACGCTAAAAACAACCACATCACCTTCTTCGCCGTGTACGTCGACGGACGACAGATACCCGCCAAACCTTTCCAGCCCGACTTCGACAACAACCTCTTTGTCAGATGCTACCATAACCTGTTCACCTCGACGGGTAAGGCGTGGCAGGACGAAGGGAACGGCTTGACTCGCTACGACTTCCGACACGGCTACACCTTCTTCGGTGTGGACCTCACCCCCGATGCGTGCGACGACTGCTGCTTCCATCTGGTACAAAAGGGCAACTTGCGTGTCGAGATTCATTTCCGCGACGCACTGACAACCACTGTGAACGTCGTCGCCTACGCCGAGCTCGAGAAGGTGCTGGAGATCGACAGGAATCGTAACGTCATCTACGACAACTGATGGAAACCATGCAGCTCGTCCGTCTACTCACCCGCGATACGCACGCCCGTGTCGTCATGCGTGGGATCGTACCCAAAGACGTACTCAACGAACTCCAGATAGACGCTTACCCCGTCGCCTTCGTGTGCAACACGCACGACACGGGTAAACCCGGAGAACATTGGATAGCTATCTACGTAGATGCCAACGGTTGCGGTGAATACTTCTGCTCTTACAGCTTGCCGCCACGACACGTCGAGTTTCGACGTTTCTTGAATAAACATTGTGTAACGTGGACTCATAATACTAAGAGACTGCAGAGTCCCGTGTCTAACGTTTGTGGACGATACTGTGTTGCTTATCTCATGTTTCGATGTCGTGGACTTGTCATGAAGGATTTCGTAAAAGGTTTCGGCACTGATCTGGTAGCAAACGATTGCCGCGTATTCGATTGGCTTAAACAACTGCAATAACCGTGTTTCATTAACGAACAGATATCATCATCATCATCATCATCGTCATTAACGATTCGAGCCTATGGCGCGGTGGTTACACACCCGTAAGCTCACGACCTCTGAAGCGGTGTTCACTCACCCGTAAGTCGTACCATCATCGTCATCCCACGAGCCACTGGCGTGGTCGTATTGACCCCTAAGCTCACGACCTCTGTCGTGGTGTTCACTCACCCACAAGTCTTGATGTTCGTGTACTTCGCTTAATAAAACACGGTTTCATATTATACGCTTGTATCATTCGTCAATAAAATACGTGTGCACTCGGATACTCTTGTGTTTCGTTAGTTCTTTCATACACGCACATTCATACACAACTAATACCTCTCTACACTCCTCGTTATCATTAACAACCTAATCAACTTTCAAACTGTGAGTTTTAATAGTTATTCCCTTAGTACTAATTCTTCATACATACATACATCACATGTTTTAAAGTCCGAGTCGCTAGATGGCACTACGGGTGCTTAGGTACACTTCTTTCCGCTAGGTGGCGCAGGTCACGTGACTACTCACGCAGGTCACGTGACTACTCATGCTCAGGGGGGAGGCTTTCGAAACCTCCCGATTATCGCTTAAACACCGCAAAATACCGATCCAAATGTGCGAGCATACTACTCACGTATATACATAACATAGACTACACAGATACATATATGGACCACTTAGACTAGGGAGAACGCTTGTTCTCATAACATATATAACTGTCATAAATTAGTCATTTAATTATTCTTAGGTGACTGTAATTGATCCTGTTGGATTCCTTGCTCCTCAATATGAAGGTTTAGCCACCAAAATCAAAAGGCTGGGAGGTTTAGCTGCTGAGATTTTGAGAAATGCAGGTTTTCAGTGTCCACCATTTTAAGAATCCAAGATGGCCGCCATATATATCTTTAAAAAATGTAAACATTGGTTTTCATATTCATTATATCATAACGTTTTAAAAAATGTATAGGTTTGTAAATCTCCAAAAAAAATTACGAAAGTACAAATGTTTACATTGTGAAATTGACTACTAGGCCTACATCAGAAAACATGCCAAAGCCAATTGCCAGGCCGCTATTATGATCACACCAATGAAGGTATTGATGACTTGTGTTAAAGGGACCACGAAAAGTCAAAAAGGTCAACAAAAAACGAAATGCATAATTAAGTTGCGCATTCACGTGAAGAATATCATTGTGAAAATCACTGGAATTGATTGCTGGGCAGGAACTAAATATGGTGATAGTTTGGTGGTGGTTTTTATAAACAATACACGTATAAGTTGCGAACGCGCTATCATTTTGTAGTGGATATTATAATTTGACGCGAGACAAGCAAAACATTGTCAACACTCTCACCTTTTATGGATGAATAAATATATCGGAGGGTAAAACATTTTGAAGGCAAAAACCTTTGGGTAAACGGTCCGTGCGTCCTAGATTTGGTAAAATGGAATAGACGCAGACATAATAATGATTACATACCCTCATGCCAAAAGCATAGCAATACGGATAATTTTCGACAAAACTAAATTATCAAGACATGACGGACGTGAACTTCACATTCTCGTCGACCTACGTCAATTTGAACTAACAACGAGTATTTACGACGCGTTATATACCGGGTCAATGATAGTAGACCACCATAATAATTATATACATAATACGAATTTCAATCGATGTTCCACTCAGCAAATACAACACCTTTCGCTACATCCCTAGGCAAAAGCACTTTGCTGCGAATTAATGGTTTTCCTGACCAATCGGCATACAAATAATACTAAATTTGCGATCAGCACTAGTTGCTCGTTAATGCGATGGAAAATTCACTCCAGACAAGAGTAGGGATATTGCAACGTACATCCGGATCACTGAAGCCACTGGCGAGTTACCGAGTCGTGAGGGGACAAGTGGACTGGTCAAGCCATATATTGTTTACTGAAGACGCGAAACCTGTTAATATCCATTTGTCAGTTTGAAGCACGAACGTACGGAGTTAGTAGAGCGCGTTTAAATGTGGTGACAATATGGAACACGTCATACTTCGAATTGTGTTAGGTGTCTTCATCTTGGAAGGAGGTAAGGCATAATTTGCCTACTTTTCGATTGTAAAAAAGAGTATATATAGTTTAAAAATTGAATAAACCTTACAAGTGCATTAAAAAAAGTACTCGAATAAATATCACATTGTTTTGTTCAAGTCGCTTAATAACATTTCAATGCGCGTACTTACTTATTATACATTAATTTTATTATTTTGTTTATCGCTATAAAATTGTTTATTTGTTGATCGCTATAAAATTCTCATAGGGAGACGCCATTATTGATCTCCTCAATTCAGGACGCTGTTTATTGTTATTTATCTTTACAGATATTGCGTATAATATATATATATATATGCGTATAACATATATATATATATATTTGTATATATTATGCGCGATATGTTGTATTATACAATGATAACATTTTTGCTGTTGGTTGATGGAAATAAATTACTGATTTATTGATTGATTTAACTATTGCTATATACATTACACCCTTTCACAACTGACGACAGCTTTTGCTGTCGACATCCAGTCACATGTACCAAGAGTATTGGTAATACCTTTCAAAGAATAATATTGTTCACTCCCAATTATCATTGCAATTCTCATAAGAAGAAGCCATTATTGATCTCTTCAATTCAGGACGCTGTTTAATGTGATTTACCTTTACCGATATTGCGTATAATATATATACAATATATATATATATATATATATATATATATATATAGGCATAGATGGTATCTATAACTTTGGTATCTATAGACAACATTATGTGAAGCATGTCAATAACTTACAGAGCGAATTATCTCTTAAAAAAACTCCCCTGTTTATTTTATACGAAACGCAAACACGCACACACTCGCACACGTACACATACACACGCACATTCAAACGCACAGACACACGCACACACACGCATACGCACACGCACACACACATACGCACGCAAGCACACACACACACACACTCACACATACACACACACACACACACACACACACACACACACACACACACACACACACACACACACACACACACACACACACACACACACACACACCAATATACAAGAATTCACATTATCCACATATTAATACGCCAAATTGGGGGCAGCGTAAGAGCATCTCATCGTAGGTTCCTATGTCGACTCGACTATTCCTATATTCACTCGGGTCCTCGGACTATTGCCCTCTCATCTGATTGTTTGCAGGCGATTGTTGCGAGAAGGGCTGGGAAGAGAACGGAGGCATCTGCTCCCTGATCGTTGACCCGCCGAGCACTTGGCTGGAAGCTCGAGACACCTGCGACGTCTACGGCGGCAAACTTGTGCACATAGACGGCGTCGAAAAACAGAAATTCATACGTTCCCTGTTATTGGCCAACAACTACACTGGCGAGTTGTTCTGGACTGCAGCTAACGATATTGCTAACGGTAGGTGTTGACATCGGAACGCATTCATTCTATAACATGAATGTATTCCCGTTTCACTAACCTCCTTGTGAACTGATAACCTGAGTTTTGCTCTTTAAAATTGATCCTTTGCAGTTCATAAGCCAGAATTTGTGTCTTTAAAATTAATCCTTAACAGTGATCTCGTACATTGAAAACTGCCAACATCAACACTAGACACCGGGACTCTTTCACTGTGTGTAACGGAAATACTGTCCTAGGTGTCACGGAAGCGGCTTCTTGCATTAAAAACAATATTTAAATATAACAACTGATTTTGTTTAATGACGGATTTTCCTTATGACATCATTGTCTTAGTGAACCGTTGCCTAGGAGTAGTTAGGGATGTTAGGGCATTATAGGGACTGTTTGGTTCAGATTCTTCCAAAAGCACCAAAGTTGGCCCAGATGTCGCCCATACCATCCTTTTTCGATTTTTGACGGGCGCAAGGACGGGCGTCCCCCGGGGCCGCCATATTGGCGAAATCCAATATGGCCATCACCCGGGTTAGAGGTCAATCGTCGTTAAAAAACCAAAAGGGCTAGAATCATGAATAATACCACTTTTGAGGGGTTGTCAGGGTCGGGGAATCCGATTCTGATCTTATTTCGACGAATTGAGGTCAATGTAACGCCTCAAAGTCATCCTAAAGGTAATTTTGGATCAGCAATTGTTATTGGAGGCACAGTAATCGTTATAATTATATTTGCAACCATTCTTTAGTTTTTGGGTGTCTAGTTTTCACAACACATGCTAGACAGTGGTATAACCGATGTCGTTTGAAAGCGTATTGATACTAACCAGTTTTCCATTTCCTACTTTTCCGGTGACGTGTAAAAATTGTATGAAAATCGTCGCCCGCTGTCGTTAATGCTTAATCTTCAATGCTAACAGAGCTAGTGAATCATAGAGCTGAGGCACTCCGGTCCGCGCCATTTTGTAAATTGACGGCGCCCTCACACGGATGGAACCAATTTTATTTTACTAACAAGTATTTCCTATGATACACTAACCAGTTTTCTTAAAATGATAGCTACAAACATTTGTAAAAACATTACTCTTGTGACATTTGTTAGATTGTCTATCCCGTAGTTTTTCAACCTAACTGTAACGTAATACACGGTTTTGTCTACACAGTCAGGAGCCTTTCGAGGGCTCCTTCCCCCAACTGCCTCACGGCTCCAATCAATGGGGAAATGAGGAGTTTCTTCAAAGTAGTGCTCCGGGGTCCATCAGCTCTTCGTGGACGTGAAAAGATCGGATGCGAGGGAGAAGGTCGCATGCAACATTTCACAATTACTCATCTACAATATTAGTAAGGGTACGCACCATGCTGTCAAGACGGCTGTAGTATGGCTCAACAAGGAGCGGAAAAAAACTTTCCCCCTGTATCATGGCCTCAAGCTGCACGGACACGGACCGGACAAAAGAGATTGGGATTGACAAAGAACATGGTATCTCGGTATCGTACAAGCGTGTCATGGTAGTGAAGCGAGGTGTTGCGCGTGCGGTGTGTGCTCGCCATGCTCAGGATAGGGTGGTGGCACCCACCAACAGCCGGCCCAAGGTCTTCACCACCCACGATGTGGATAATATAGATAGCACGGCTCAGGGCAACTTCTCACTGGATGAGTTCCACGGATATGTCCTGAGCGTGACCAGCCATCTCTCGCGCGAGAAGCCTGGAGTGAAGCGGGCTCCCATCAAGCTTGATACCCTCCGACACGTCGACTCCCAAGCTACCAGACTCTTACGTGATCCAGCACTCGGTCGAACTCACTCAAACGGATGTCTTTGCACCCAGACTCGGCAACAGCGTAGTCAGACCGCCCCTTGATGTGCGAGGTGCCAAGGTCAAGGATGAGGCGTGGATGGCGAGCTAGTAGCACTCGATACACATAATGTCAAGGAATAGTCCGTCGCCACCTCTCTATCTCAAATCCGTGAAGCTGGCCAAGCCCTTCATGCAGCATACGTCATGGAAAGGCTGGAAAAGGCCTCAGTACCAGTATATGATACCATCACGCGGAACAACATGCTAACCTTCGCCGACCGACCTGACCCCAAGAAAAAAGGCAGGAAGGACAATGGTGTACAAAGGCAGAACATGACCATAATCCAGCAACTTTTCCTCTCACTCCAGTTGTGTCCCAATGCCGACATGACGGATTTCTTTCGGTTCGGAAAGCTCCTCCTGAGTACCCACTTCAGCCGTGCAACCATTCCGAGGGGGACACCAGGATCCTTCTGCATCTGGCACATGCTGCAGAGCATGGTCATACAACAGCCTATTTTCGCACGGTGGACAGCCATGTCGTGGTTTTGGCAGTCCGGTTTTTTGAGACCCTTGGCCTATCGGAGCTCTGAGTGGGCTTCGGTAGCGAAAAAAAGTCCCGTGACATTCCAGTCCATACCATCTACTCCGATCTCGGTCCGTCAAAGTCCTTGGCACTACCCCTCTTCCACAGCCTAACGGGGTGCGACACGACTTCACAGTTTCTTGGATGTGGCAAGAAGGCCGCCTGGGCAGCCTGGACCAGCATACCGGACCTCACCGACACACCAGTGGCTCTCACGCACGACCCTGACATCTTCAGTCTCGAGTCCGTGCATGTGCAGCAGATCGAACGCTTAATCGTACTCATGTACCGCAAGGGTGTGATGCAGCCGGTGTCAACGAGGCCAGGCATCGCCTATTCACCATTGGAAGGAGATCGCTGGAAAACATCCCACCTACCCAAGCCGCGCTGTTCCAGCATGTGAAGCGAGCGTTACTACAGGCGAGTTTCTACTGGAGTCAAGCCACCTCGGTCCAGCAGGAAATCCCTGACTTCAGTGAGTGTGGCTGGCACAAAGACGGCACCAGTATATGGCAACTATGGACCACTCTCAGCGACACTTCAGTGGCATGTGCCATTCTCTTGCACTGCGGCTGCATCAAGGCATGCACGGGAAGGTGCAAATGCAACCGCGCCGGTGTCCGATGCAAGACCCTCTGGACATGCAAAGGCGGGTGCGTTAATAACGAGGGCGGTGATGACCAGTAGTACTTATTGCTGCCACCATAGAGCACTAGCCAGAACGTATAGGTAGTAATAGTAATCATTGGTAATCATTGGTATATTGTTGCTAAAGGGGTCCTTGTATTGTATTTTGAACATTTAAATGAACATAGCGGCTTAGCGGCTTAGTTATAGCATTTTGTCAGCAGATGTCATCTCTGAAGTATTTTAATAACAATTGTTCCTGAATAATCTTTGTTAAATTTGTTTAGTAGTAACTGCTGATCTTTGATCTTTGACCCAAAATGGGGTGACCATGGCCTCAAATCGTCTAAATAAGATCAGAATCGGATTCTCTGATGCCACAAACCCCGAAAAATTGCATTTTTCATTATTGTAGCCCTTTGAGTTGTTTGAGTTGTTTATTAGCGCCCGTCAGAAATCGAAATAGTATGGTATGGACGCCATCTGGGCAAAATGTTGTGCTTTTGAAAGAATCTGAACCAAACAATCCCTAACATCCCTGACTAGAGGGTTTATTTATATATTTGCAAAACGATGGTTGCTGGGTAGAAATTACCGCAGAATCCGAATTTCCATTTCTTAGTAAATTCTACCTGGAGTTTTGTGAGAATGTGCATCGAGAGGGAGTCCCCCTGAAATCACATCGCATTGTCCTTGCATCACGTCGTATACAAAGGTTCCCCATTTTAACTAAAACATCCCCACAACCACGACTCATGTATACAAATGAGGTATTCAAACGAAAGCTTAGCATCGATTGTTCACACGAAATGCTAGATTAGATTTTATCTTTTCAACAGTACGATTTCCGAAGCCGTATTTTACGATATATAAGTTGCGCACGGTATTATTTTCGAAATGAAAACTTTTTGCGTTTATACGTGTGGCGGGAACAAATGAAATGGGTATTTACTGGTATATGAGATATGTGAACATACGCTTCACTTATTCACCTAACATTTGGTACCATACTTTTCTTGGTCTGTCATCCCAAAACCGAACAATTATATTTTAACAGGAGGGACATATTCGCAAAAACGCACTATTTGTCAATTATTATTCACACAGTCTGGAGGAATATGTTTCATCTCTTTGTGTCTGAGGGATGTTTCCATAGTATGAATTGTCGTAGAATCCAAGTAAACAGTCTTTAAAAATCTACTTAGGAGTTTTGTTATAATTTGCACCATAAGAAGTGAACCAACCTTAAATCGCAGGTCAACTCGTCTTATTAAAATATCAACATTTTGATTGAAGAAACCAATTGCTACAACTGATTTCAACATATTAGATATCACAAGAACGAGTGGCTGCTACTAGTTCTTTGGAATGCGGGAATAATTTTTTTATATGAGTTACATATAATACTTAGTGACGTTGTGTGTGACCGTACCGTACCCCAATTCTTCGCAGACATCGGTTAAGGAATTTTGGATTTTGCCTAGTGTTGTTTATTTCATTCTCCATGTTTCCGAGCCAACAACAATATTGATTTTATATTGGAGTTACAAATCCTGATTTTTGTTGTGTTTTTTATTTTTGTGGACTTCCAGAATTTTTTAGTATCAGGAATGTTGTCCATGCCTTGCCCACTCTTGCAGCAACATCTACCTCTATACCATGTCATTTGTTTATCACGCTCCCTAAATGTAAATGAATCCACTTCCTTCAGGGGCTCTCCGCCTGCTATAATTGGGTAGTCGTTCCTACTGTGTATTTTCATGATCTTCGTTTTGCTTCTGTTGATCTTCAGACCTGTGTTTACTGATGTTGATTCAAAAAAATGTCATTTTGTCCTGCATCTGTTTGTGGGTGAGTGAAAGTAGTGCCTGGTCATCAGCGAAGTCCAATTCATCCAGCTGAGTCCATGGTGTCCACTGTATTCCATTTTGTCACCCGTTCGTGGTGCTCCTCATAGTCCAGTCAGTAATAGGGATGAACAGGAAAGGCGACAGCAGGCATCCCTGCCGAACCCCTGCCTTAACTTCGAAGCTATCTGATAGTCGTCCTCCATGCACCACCTGACAAGACATTCTTTGGAAGGTGCTCACGGATATCACCTTTTATGGAATGCCAATATTTCTTATCAGATTCCAGAGTGTCTGTTTGTCCACACTGTCAGATGCGTTTTCATAGTCAATGAAATTGATATACAGTGGTGAGTCCCATTCCAACGATTGTACTAATACGATGCGCATAGTAGATATATGATATGTTCAAGATCTATGCTGTCGGATACCTGCTTGGTGTTCTCGGAGCTTTCATCCTCTCTAATATCACTCTGTTCAGCACATTTCACGGGACTGATAGTAACATAATTCCTCTATAGTTCGTCCATTCTCTGAGATCACCTTTCTTCGGGAGCTTGACTATGAGTCCCTTTCTCCATTCCTCTGGAACTCTTTCGTCTTCCCACACTTTCTCGAAGAGGCTGTGCAGTATTTCCGTGGATGTGTTAATATATGTCTTTATCGCCTCTGCTGGTATTTTATGTGGTCGTGCTGCTTTCCGTTTTTCAGTTTCTTGATAGCGTTCTTGATTTCTGTTCTGCTTCGTTTATCACAATTTATGATTAGAACTGTGTGCGTTGGGGGTTGACTGGGGGATCTTTGGAGTGTGTCGGCATAATAGTTCTGTGAAGTGCACAACCCATCTCTTTAGTTGATCGTCTACCGTGGTGAGGGCTTTTCCATGCTCGTCTTTAATTGGTTTGTCTCTTGGTTGAAACTTGCCTGCCAGCTTCTTTGTTATGTTTTATAGATCTTTCATGTTTCTTTTTTTCCTGCTGCCTCTTCTGCCTGTTTTGCAAGGTTGTTCAACAAGCTTCTCTTGCCTCTTCTGATGCTCTTCTTTACCTCCTTCTGAGCTTGTGTGTACCGTGGTTGGGCTTCTACTTTCGTTGCTCTAGTTTTTCTGCTGTTCAGCATCGTTTTTTTTTCGCACTTGTAGCTTGAGTAATGTGTCAGCTGTCATCCAATCAGTGTTTTTTTTTCTTTCTTTCTTTTCTTTCTTTCTTCCCTTGTCCTTCAGCAGATATATGTTGTAACGTGTTCTTGTGCTGCTGCCTTGTGCAGTATGCCTCTTAAGATGAAGCTTCTTGAGTGTTGCCACCACCAGTTGGTGATTAGAAACAGCATCAGCCCCTCTTTTCACTTTTACATCCTGCAGCGACCGTCTGAACTTCTGTCAAACGCATACATGATCTATTTGATTGTCAGTAATATGGTTAGGTGATCTCCAGGTTGCCTTCAGAATGTCTTTATGTGGGAAGGCACTTCCTCCTATGACCAGGCTGATCATGGCACATAGGTCCATTCTCATTCATCTGCCCTAATCCATGCATGCCCATGATTTCCTCATAACCTGTGTTGTTATTTGCTATCTTTGCGTTGAAGTTGCCCATGAGAACGGTAACGTCCTTCGGCCCTTTTTCTTCAAGTACATTGTGCAGTCTGTTGTAGAAATTGTCTTTCCTTATCTCGTCCGCATCGTTTATGTGTGCATGGCACTCTATCGCGTTAATAGCTACATTATTCTTTTTCATCAAGAATTTGGCAGTAATAATTTTGGAATTGATCGCGTCCCAACTAATGAGTGCTTTCTAAGCCTCCCTAGACAGCATTAAGGCTACACTCTCGGTGTGCGGGGCATCCTCGTTGTCATGTCCCGAATACAGCACCATCTCTCCTGTTGTGAGTCTCACTTGGCCAGAAAGTAACCATCTGATCTCACACAATCCAAGCAGGTCTACATTGTAGTTATTCATCTCTCTGTGCTGCTTTCCCTGTTTCATACATTGTTCTGACGTTCGGGTAGCAATCTTTGTTATTTTCTTGGTTTTCAGTAGAGCAGTCGGTCGTACAGCTTCCTCTCGGCTTTCACTGTACTGTGTCATATTGCTTCTGTTTTAAGGCCTAACCTCTCCCAAGCCATGTTGCTCTCTTGAGTTTGTCGTAAATGGAGATAAGTGCCATTTAACAAAATGTGACCCTCCTAGATCCCCACCCCTGAACGAATTTTGAAATCATCTCAATCGACCAATCTACGAACCATCCCATTGGTCCCGCTAGATCACATACACAACTTCAGCCTCATGCATGTATAACTAACAGAGATATTGATCAACAGAAGACAAACGGACAGACGAAAACAGAGAGGGAGAGAGAGAGAGAGAGAGAGAGAGGGAGGGAGAGAGAGAGAGAGAGAGAGAGAGAGGGAGGGAGAGAGAGAGAGAGAGAGAGAGAGAGAGAGAGAGAGAGAGAGAGAGAGGGAGAGAGAGAGAGAGAGAGAGAGAGAGAGAGAGAGAGAGAGAGAGAGAGAGAGAGAGACAGACAGATAGGCAGACAGACAGTCAGACAGTCAGACAGACAGATGGACAGACACACACGCAGACAAAGAGAGAACCGTATTGTTTTGTAATAAATTCCTGCAGTCTACCCGCCTTAATAAATGTTAACTGGTCACTGGTGTACTTTATAAGACATCCATGGTTTCTACATTAACAAAATATTGAAAGGATACATTGTTTCTTTGTTTCTTTTGAAGTATGTTGTTTACATGAGATGCACGCGCTCACTAGACTGGTAGCTGCTAAATGCTCATTGCTGATGTGACCAGCGACAGGCATAGCTGGTGCAGTGTTATGAGTCAGGACTTTCAAACGTCAATGACATAAAAACTATTCAAAATGTCTGCATACATCCAGTGACGTATTTGTAGAGGGCTTTATTGTCTTTAAGATAATATAAAATAACATTAAATTCCGCCGATTGATCTCAACGTATCTCAACGTACAGCCTGTTGAAATATTGATGCCAACCTCACCGGATTAGCTAGTGTGTATATATATACATACACATATATATATGAATAATACTGCTAATTTATATATATATATATATATATATGTATATATATATATATATACATATATATATATATATATAAATTAGCAGTATTATTCATTATGTATGATTAGTGGGAATTTTACTGACCAATAAATCAACCTTAGTCACACTTTATCTTTCGTCATCAATAGTGTAGTTCGCAACCTCTGTCATTATATGCGGTAAACTGGCACTCATCGCCAGTAATACATTAAGAGTGTCGTAAGACAATCAATTACCGAATATCTTTGCGCATTCCTTTTAACACGGCTTGATTTTTTGCGCCACTGCACATTTTTGTGATTTATTTCGAATTGTCTCGCTTATCACTACAATTGTTGTGATGTTTTCAATATCTCTAGAGGGACACTTTGTATTTGATCCACTCGGCGATGACGTCACGTGGTCAAACTGGGGCAACTACCAGCCAAACAACGGTGATCTGAACCATAGCAACGCGGACTGTGTCGCCATCAACTCGAGTGTTCGGTGGTGGGACTTCGCATGTTCCACTGACTTCCGGTTCATCTGTGAAAACGACGACCAGGAAACAACGACCTGGTCGCCGACGACGGTGGGCGGAAGTAGTGACAGACGCATCCATTACAGCGGTAAGATTTGTTGACGGAGCTGCATCCGCTCTACAATGTAGTCGTTGTTGTTGTTGTTACTTAAAATATGTTGCTATTCTCCTTTGTTCACGGCGCTAAATTCGCTCTGCAATGTTGTTGTTAACATTATCATTCGTTCCACGTGTTCAGCACACTTTCGTCGACTTCACACCAACTTCTTCTTGAAATTCTTTATAACACCAGCTTCTCCGTTCCAATTGAGCAATCAGAAACCATGTTCAATACTTGATCCGCAGCTAAAACATGTGCTAGTCAAGTCAGCTGACACAATTCCGTTTAAATTTTGTTTACAAATTAATGGTATGAACACAAAAACATATCATATCAACTGCAGCACGAGATCGAACTCAACAACAATTTTGAAAATTCAAACCCATTTACGTCGCTCTCAGTTTCGGAAGTAGCCATACTGACGAGCGAATTAAACGACATCAACTATTTAACGGAGTATCCATTCTTAAATAAGGTTTGGTGTAAACCGCTAATAGTTCGAAAACAATCAATGCCGTCATTCACGCAGTTTTTGTCATCTTGTTTGCAGATATTTATGTACATCGGCTTGACATTGGATGTCCACAAGGAGATGAATTGGATCGAGCGGACGTGCCAAGTGTCATTGTATGCGCGCGCAGCTGCTCTCAGCGACCCGAGTGCGAAGCTTTCAACTATCGCAGCCAGACGGGCGGATGCAGGCTGTATGCGGGGTGGGCTGACGTTGCAGACCCTGAAGCGGCATGGAGAGTCTACGTAAAGCAGTAACGGCCATCCTCACAAGTCAGCGGTGGTAGCACTATTTTACCCCAGGCTGATATCCTACGTCAGCGGTTCTTAACACCCTGGGTCGCGACTCAAAGTTAGGTCGCCAAGCCATTTTGAGTGAGACGTGCCATTGACTGTCCGAACGTTCCATGATTATTACAAATTATGTATGGCAAATGTTGTATGAATCTTAATCGTCATATGATAGATACACAATAACACGCCTTTTCAAATTCACTCGATTGTTGGCGTAAATTGTTCGTTTCGCATGCAGCGCTGTGAGTTCGCGCCGTGTCGGTGTCACCGCGACGTCGCTTTTTGCCCGGGCAGTCGATTTTACAGTCCAAAGTTACATCGCGCTATCTTCGCGACGCCTGCCGCGCCAGCGCGTCTCCAAAAAATGCCTCCGTAGTTGGTTTTGCATTCGACAATAATTAGTTTTTAACGATATGGTTGGTGCATTTGAACGCTTCAGTTCACACCCAAGCTTGACAAGTTGAGATTTTAAAGAGACCAATGAATTCTTAAATGCAGGGATGGCGACATTTTCGACAAAAAACACACTCGAAATCACTACCTTCCATTTTGAATGCGGCGAACGTGGTGGTACGTAACATTTAACAGTTCAACTTCCGGTGGCGGAACGCGACGGAATGCGCCATCGCTGCGCGAACTCTGAACGCGGCCCAAGTATTGGCAAGTAATATTCTGTTTGATTTCGCCAAAATGTGTCATGGGGGCACTAAACAAAAATCGGTACCGTTTGTTTTCTGCGGAAATGTATGCATTTCTGCAGAAACAAATACTATCGCGTTAATCACCACGACCGATCACACTATTATCTATCGGATTGTTTGTCTTTTTATTAACACCAAAGTGAAGTATACCTAGACAAGCTTAATATCAATATATTTTCAAAGACAGCCAGAATCACACGATCTTCCCGTCTCCGTCCGCCAAATTTGCTTTCGAATGGCAACAGGTGTCCTCGTTCGACGTCGATAAACCAGTGCATACACGGCGCTGGTTTGGTGATTCTCCGTATTCAGCAAACAAGTTTGTTCTCATGCATTAATTATTTATGTTATTTCTGCGTTGCCTATTTTACCATTTATCACAAGACAACTGTCTGAAGGCATGGGTCGCCTGGCAAGACCTACGACCGGAATTAAGAACCGCTGTCCTACGTAATGTATAGCAGTTCGCTAGATCAACTGCACCCCGGCCCAGTTAATGTTTTCGCCGGAAGCGATTGTGGGAACCAAACGTATGCTCACCATATCAAGTAGCAATTCCAGGAAATCCCAGTAGAATTGTCTGACCATAATCACGCTATTCCCGTTTTGTTACGATTAACCATCATCACCAGCGCTGTGATTAATTAAGTACATTAATTACTTCTACTTCCCGAACGTTTCATTCACCCAAACACTTGACAGCTAAACTTAAAGAGAGGCAGTCTGTTCCTCTTCCCATAATTAGCCAGCGTAGTAATTTGTAAAAGGAAGTCTGCTGTGTCGAACGTGGGAAAATGGGAATTCGTTGAACATCAAAGACTATTGCGGTTGACTCAGCCCACCTCGGCAGTATTGCCAATAAAGCTTGCTTTGAAACTGGATGTTTTTATCATTTGAATATGCTGCGAGGTCGAAACTTTGACATTGCGAACATTGTTACTAAACACAATTTGCCGGGAAGTGTAAATCATCATAATATTTATTATCGTCTTAAGAACGTTATATTTATTAATAATTAAAATAAGTAGGAACTTAATAAATAGGACTGCCTCCCTTTAAAAGGCAATGAAATGATTGGATAATGGGTTGTCATAGTTCCACTTTCTATCAAGACTGTATGACGGGCAGTGGCTACTGAAACCCGTGTAACCATTAGTGCCAGTGGCTCGCAAGGACACAACGATCAAACATGAATAACACACGCATCGACTGTTACAACTGAAACGACGCTTGACTGCCATGATATAACCGATCAATTTGCGTAGCATTAAGCTAGGTTGAAGGGTTGCACTTTGACATTATATTGACTCAGGCGAGACGTCAAACAGTTTCCATGCACTCCGCTAGAGATTATCTGAGAATCGTGACAATTAGTCCACCTAGCGGGTACTGCTTAGACCAACATTCATCAGTATTTGGCCTACATATGGTATGTCTCTACGTACACATGGTTGGTCTGGTGCGCAAAACGTATTATGTTTATGTTTATGGTTATGTGTACGGTTAGGGTTAGTTTGAAGGTGCGTTTGACAAGATTTACACAAGGTGTTCACTTGCATTTGTACGTGGATGAGTATTCGAACCGCGCCCCTTAAACATAGACAACACGATAACGACGTGGGAACGGCAATACCGATTTCTACCTGGAACCTAAACAATGAAACTTCTACGTATCTTATTTATCCATATTGCATTAGACGTTGTCATATATCGAAATGTTTGGCCTATTATTTATGATGTTATATAATTATGATGTGAAGAAGAATATCACTATACTGTATTATAAAACGTTTAGAATGTGTTCATTTGTATTTACTGACAAATACATAATGTTATTCAATTTATTGAAGGGGATACAAACCAGGTGAGTGTTTTTTCGAGAAAAAAATACTAAAATGTTTTTTTTATGCCTGATTATGATAGCTTATTATGTTTACTATGATTAGATGTCGTTTTACAACAATTACATACCTTTAAACCACTCTTATACATGGAATAAGAGTGTCAATGTCAAATAATTATTTCCGTTATGCCATATTTGATGGCCATTTTCGAAAAAAACACATTTCAATTCGGCATTTGGAAGAAGGATATCTCTGGGAGTAATTATGTTATCCAAATATAGTTATCAATGAGCTCACCAGATACACCATGTTTGTATCATAACAATACTGGCATCACGCAATAATCATATATTGTTTAAATATATTTAAGGACATACCATGTGCACACATCTTCATTAACTTGTTATTTGCACACTAATAGCAAAAACAGGTAACAGCTGTTGTGAAAATATCTTGAATTTGGATCAAAAATATAAATAATTGTTTTTCAGCTCGATCACCAACATGATGTGGCATATGGGAAAAGGCATCAACCGCAAGTTTACTGCGAAGGCCCGAGGCAAGGGATGTGAGGATCTCCTTCTTTGGATATAGAATGTATCAAACCATCTGTGGTGGTGTTGTGCAACATGGAACGGTGACGCACAGTTGCTGGAGTAAGTACCAAACTTGATATGTATTCATTTTATACCTGAGGCATGTCCAAAGCAACAAGTAACCCTTAGATCAGTAGAAGATGCGTAGGGACCACGACCCAAGTAGTGATTATTGCTGTAAGCAGGGCTGCCTACCTGACAAAAACAATTTCCGTAATGACTCCAGGTCGCACACACACCCCGTCGCACACCCCCACCTCCGTTGCATCCCTTCCCGCTCCCCGTCCACAAGGTTGAGAATCAAACCTTTCTCTGAAATAGATACAGTGACAAGCCCAGCCTGTTCACGGTGCCTGGGAATCCAGGAAGTTACTAATTTAATTATGAAAGGTAAATATACTTTGTTTCAACATAATAATAATTATTGTGTTGCTACACTGTAACTCATGTCGGCTAGGTCATCGGTTACTATTTCAAAGGGATGCTTGTTTCACAACTTCCAATAATAGTCAGGGGACTTATCCTAAAAAACACCTCAAGTGTTCACATCTTTCTACAAGCACCATTTTTGGACCAGCATTAGATATGGCCATGACATTTCATTTTTTTGCGGGAGCCAAGGTGAGCTCCCGCTGGGTTATCGAGCATGGGGAATCCATTTCTGGTGATATTTGGCCGATTCCAGGTCGAGGTCACATGATAAAATCACATGCAAGGCTTTTTTTTGCTCAAAGTAAAACAATTTTGAACATAGGATCACTGTATACAACGTTATATTGCAAACATGCTATCCAAATTTTATCACGATATCAATGTCAATGTGTTGCAATAATAAATATAATATATGTTTTGACAATGGATGCTCCTAGTGGAAAATGTACCTTAGTCACTGTCAGCTTAAGATTACGAGCTTGCAGTATGCCTATGTTGGAAAATGGTCAGCTGGAGAAGGGTGATGTGGTCACGTGGGCGGGTTTCAACTCGCAGCTCATGGATGGTACGTTTATCAAGCTTCGAGCAGAAATCGGTATCCTTCCTTTATTTCCTGATAAGGCCGCCTCTTCAACTTTGATGATACATACTATGGAGATAGTGAAGGAAAACACCGAGTTTATCAACCCCGGTCAGACCCCTGTCCTTAACGCCGATCAGCTTTTCTACGCTATATGCAAACCAGTGCAGTGGCAATTTCCCGACATCCTGGGCGAGGATAAGTTCATCATGCAGCTGGGAGCCTTACATATCGAGGATAAGTGCCAGCTGATGATGGGCAATGTTTTACAAGGGTCTGGCTGGGACACTGCTCTTAATCAGGCGAAAGTCCTATCCTGTGGTCACGCTCAATCTGCTCTCAATGATCGTCACACCAAGCACACGCGCTATGCTCATCAAGTTTCACTCGTCTCTCTCTCTCTCTCTCTCTCTCTCTCTCTCTCTCTCTCTCTCTCTCTCTCTCTCTCTCTCTCTCTCTCTCTCTCTCTCTCTCTCTCTCTCTCTCTCTCTCTCTCTCTCTCTCTCTCTCTCTCTCTCTCTCTCTCTCTCTCTCTCTCTCTCTCTCTCTCTGTTGAAGCGAATTGCTTACTCTCAGTACACGTCCAATGTGCAGGGGCCTCCTCAGTCGTTCGAAATGTGGAGCAAAAGGCAATCCACTGATGTTCACATGTTGAAATATTGGTCGCTAGTGATCGAGCTTGAGCTAATGATGTGCCGCTATGTGCGCTCGTTGAGAGAGGGTGACTTCCTTCTCTACGTCCAGGTGTGCGATGAGCTTTGTTCGTGGTTCTTTGTTTTTGACCACTCCAACTACGCCCGCTGGTTGCCGATTCACGTCAGAGACATGGTCGAGCTCGCAGTGAAGCAAGCATCCAACGGAGTATGGGGAGTACCTCAAAGGAAACTTCACAGTCCAAAAATCCGAGCACAAGTTCAACCAAGTACTCCAGGGCAACGGTGGAGCCTCTGACCTGTATGATGAAACAGACGCCGTAACATTGTACATGTTGACTGGTCCAGATTGCGTCAGAATGATCGTAGAGTTCGAGAGTGTTCACAAACTTACGGCAGCAACAACTGGTCACCACGAAGAGGCGTGTAGCCTGCAGTATAGGTTTCTAAATGACCTGCAGTCTTTCATGAAGGTGGTGACCGGAATGGGCAACCCCTTCTTGGCCACAGGTCACAAGCTCGTCGGTCTTGATACACGTGATGTGATGGAGCATGAAGTAGCCGTGTCCCTGTCCAAAATCCATGAGGTTGGTCAGGCCCTTCACGACGAATACGTAAAGACTCGGCTAGACAATGTGACGGTTCCTCTGTCAGACACAATAAAGAGAAACAACGTGCTTACTTTCGCCAACCGTCCATACTCCCAAAAGAAGGAAAGCAAAGTCGGGATACTGAAACAGAATACCGTGCTTGTCACCCAACTTTTCCTTTCTCTCCAATCAAGTCCGGACGCGGATATTGCCGAATTCTTCAAATTCGAGAACCAGCGAGAGCCTCCTTCTCTATCAGACTGAAGTTCGTTCAGCGCTGGGACCAAGTCGGACAACCTCGCGTGCATCAACGCACCAACTTGCCGCGCCAATCCAGCGAAACAAGCGACAGTTCAAGTGTTCGACATGGCTGCCGTCATCCACATGGTGAGTCCGACCAGATCGGCAACATTCGCTGTGTATGTACACCTACAAGTTGTGCCCTTCCTGAAAGGTCACTTGACCGCCACGGTTGAACGCGTCGATGCAGTCTGCGACACCTACTCTGAACATAGCCTGAAATCACTGACACAGCAGCGGCGTAGGATAGGTGCGCGTTTTCGAGTTGAACCAGATGGCGACGGCTGCACTCCCATACCCAAAAGGGAATGGCAATCATACTTGAAAAATTTGGAAATGCACAGAGTCTGAGGTGGTGCTCTCCAACAAGCCGTTCCATGCGTCAGTACTCCAGCTCTGCAACCACGCAGAGGCAGATACGCGTATCATCCTGCATCTAGCTCGTGCCTCATCATAGAGTCAAGAGAAAGCATTCCTGTGCACTGTCGAGAGCGACATCATTGTTCTTGCCGTCGCTTTCTTTGAAGAACTTGACCTTTCAGAGCTTTGGAGTGCCTTTGGTAGCGGCAAGAAATACCGATATATCCCGGTGCGCAGCATCCACTCCCAGCTCAGTCCATCAAAGTCGTTGGCTCTACCCCTCTTTCACGCCTTAAAGGGCTGCGACATGACCTATCAGTGTCTCGGTTGCGGCAAGAAGACGGCGTGGGCTGCATGGAACAGTACACCAGGACTTACAGAGACGATGATCTCGCTGACCGAAGATCCGGAGTCCTTCACTCTGGAATGTATTCAGATACAACGAATCGAGCGATTCGTTGTGCACATGTACAGCAAGATGTGTGGTTCTGCAACTGTCTATGATGTTAGGCATCATCTCTTCACCAATGGCAGTCGTTCATTCGACAATATGCCGCCGACCCAGGCCGCTCTCTTCGAGCATGTCAAGAGGTCCTTGCTCCAAGCCAGTTTCATCTGGAAGCAGTCAACCACATGCCACCAGGCAATCCCTGACTTTGAACAATGGGGTTGGGAACAGGATTAACGCAGCAAGCAATGGCTCCTTTTCTGGACCACTCTCGCCGACGCAAGTAAAGCTTGTGCCCTGCTCCTAAACTGCGGCTGCACGAAAGCGTGCAAGGGGAATTGCAAATGCTGCAATGCAGGTTTTTTGTAGCACAGCACTGTGCAAGTGGGAGGGTGGCTGCCTAAACAATGATGACAACGATGTGAACAATTGAACTAGTACTAATGGATGGATGGGTAGATAGATAGACAGACGGATGATGGATGAGATTGTTGAATTATACGACAAGAGTGAATAAGTAAACTAGCATTGTACTTTTTACGTACATTCATTGAATTTGAATTTTGTGTATCCAATTGACATGTAATTGCTATTTCTAGAATAATAGTATCGTTCATGCATGCATTTTGGAGTGCGTGACATACCCAGTTGTGCATAATAAAAAGTTTCTGTATTAAATTATTATTGTTCTTGATCTTGACCTTGATTATATGACCTTGCCATTCCACTTTCAATATCGGTTCCAACATTATAATAAATATATAAACCTTTGCTCACGCAGTAAGATCAATTGAATCATTAACAGATACATGGGGTTTTACGCATTTATGGGCAAATTTAACCTTGACCTTGATTGAAGAGACCTGTATCCAGAGCTCATTCCAGGTTCACCTATTGTTCACCTAACACATTTTTAGATAAAAATGACACCAGAACGGTGAATATCTGATATAGTACATTTTCGGCTGAAAATATCTACATTTTGAGCCCAAATGACCTTGAATCTGATCTTATCACGTGACCTCGGCCTAGAATCAGCAATCTATCACCGGGAATGGATTATCCATGGTCGAAAACCCCTACAAAATGGTATCATTTATGGTTCTACTACTTTTTGTTCTCAAGTTATTGCACAGACTTACTCTGGACGGCAGCCATCTTGGTGTCGGGGCGGGGAGAAGTCTAGCAAAGTACACTCGAGGGCGGTAGACGTCGAGTAACACCTGACAACAGTGCGAGAGTAGACCGCTTACGCGACAAAGGAGAATTCACACCAGAAGAGGGAATTCCCGATGAACCGAGTGAGAACTACTTCGCTCGATTACTGAGAGACAAATTATCCTCAAGTTGTCGGTGATGACGAAATGTGTTATCGTTCATTATAAACATTATGTTCTCGCATCTCTACATTGCGAGTGCCACGCAAACAGCCGTATGGTTCTGAACTTTTGTGTCTATATGGCGATTATGTTATAGAATCTTTTGATGATATAGTATAGGATTGAAGAACTGGTCAATCCTTGTGTACCTATGAAATGTTATGATAGAGATGTATGTATGTAAGACTTTATATGATAAGAGGTTAGGGAGGCTGACAAGTCTTCCTTGAAGAATAGCTGTACTTTGTTTTGTTGTTTGGAAGATGGGCCAATAAATTTGGAAAATTCTCCAATTGTGTATAAATACTTCCTTACCGATATATCTCAGAACCCGTATATTTATTTGCAAGGCCTTTTCACCTGGCGGATCTTGACACCAACTTTTCAGTAGTTCAGTTAGTCAGATGTGCGAGGGCTAATACTCATTATATGGATAGTGCTAATTTTGTATCACCCTACCTACTCCTTGTAATCAGTTGCTGTTTACATTTATGAGTACAGTTACTTGAGTGTAATAAATTACATCTCCATCTAATAATTACATATCTATGTAATAATTACATCCCAGAATGCAATTGTCTGTAATGAAATAAATAAGAGCACTTGCGTCATTATCGCCAATTTTATTAAAGAAATCAAAATCAAAACATGATATCAAAATACAGTCACTGTATATACAGTATACAAAAATTAAGAAAAAAAACAAGTGATAATAAATTGTGTGAAGGAATGTGATGATGGAATGCCTTATTTGTAAGGATCAGTATGTTTACTAATGTACCAGTATGATTACCATGATTGGCCATTGTATTGTTACTAAAAACAACCAACACTTTACACAGGAAAAGCATTTTAAAGTTCACTGAATGCTACAGTCATAAGGTAAATAACAGCAGCTTACTAACAACATATCGACTGGTGTGTTGGACCAATTGTTTGCAGACATTTTATTAGAATACTGCATGCACTATTCTTCATTGTAGGAATGAAATCTAGATTGATGCTGTCTACTATGGCGTGGAACTATCGACCGTACCAGCCCAGACAAACCTGTTGAGACTGGTGTCGTTTGGTCCAAATGACGCAAGCAATGGATGCTGCGTAACAGACCGCAGCAGGTGAACCCACGTTCCAACCTACCAATGCTCATGAATCGAATGAGAGATGTGTTTATAAGAAATATCACACTGCCACCGATCACAGTCCCAGCGGGGATTACAATCAATGGGGCAGATGTGCCAAAACCAGAGAAGGAGAATCTGCTGGCATCAAGAGTCCGTCGATTTGTAAAGAAACAGTAAATACTGCCACCACCCACCTACAGCTTTATAGGTCACATGTACATTGTCTAGTTTAGTTTTGAAGGCCAGAGTGGTATCCCTCGTGTTGTTCCCCATTGGGGGCAGGGAACCTTGATCTTAGTTCATGGCTGGCGCATGTTGGTAGAACTATCCGTACCCTTCGGCCCAGCTTGCCATGTATCCACAAGGTAAACTGTCTGTATGCAACCCACCCGAGAGACCTGAAATAAATTAGGCTCAAATAAACATTTGACATTGTAAATAAGAGACATATGAAAATTGGTCCTATAATGACACTGTTCCTTTATATAAATTGTTTACCATTATACATGTGTTTATCTGGAATGAGGCAAATATTGATAATTTTGCACTACAGAACAAATGATGATGGTTACACAAGCATTGCATCTACAAGTTATGATAGCTTATTTTATTATATATAACCGGAACCATTATAATTTGTTCTGTAGTGAGAGAGTATCACTTTATTAATAAAGAGGAATACAATAAAGTGTGAAGCGATAACCTAAGTACCTGTGTGAATTAGTGCTGGTTCGATACCTGATTTCTTCGATATCGATCAACACCAGAATTATGTTCGATACTCGATACTTACGTTGTAAGTCTAAATCATGTAGGGTATAATTCCCGATAGAAGCATATTATCCAATAGATGCACACACCATTTCTCCATTAGGGAAACATGCTTGAAAATATAGACTTTTCATGAATGAATGGTATAGTCGAAGCTATATTTGGCGGAGATAGATCGTAGAAATTGGTGGTGCAGAAAAGTTGATAAACAAGTGGAATTACTGATTGATAAGTATTATTCTTGCCTTAATATTATTCATAAACATATATTGAGTAGCAGTTGTGTTTAAAGTTAGTTAGTTAAAGTATTTTAGAACACCTTTGTATAGTGAGTGATAATAGGGTAACTTTGCCTTCGATAAGTTGTAAACAATTTAATAAACCTGATTATGTGGTAGAATATATAGGAAATAAAGTAACAACCATCAAACTACTTACATAAGATATTATCTGTGTAAGCCAGTACTTGCTAGATATTTTGATTAGGTAGCATTGTTGTTAAAATTAAGCAAGGGCGATAGTCGGGCGGCGTAACCTAAATAAATAAAGTAGCCTAACGTAACGTAATTGATTGTATTTAAATTAGGTCACTACCGGTAATTTTAGCGTTCGTGATAGAATAAATAGTCGGCTGTGTAATTGTAATTTGTAACATAAAGTGTGCTGTAGTACACAGGAAACAGTCTTTATAAAGACTAAGTTAGTTAAGTTATTAAATTAATTCTGATAGGGATATGGCGCCTTGCAAGCGGCAAGTCAAGGCAAAGCGACACTTGGTGTGCGATCACTGCCACTGCTGGGTAGATTTTGCATTGTCCGGCTGTGGGAAGTCATGGGCAGAAACCATGGAGGAAGGATTCACATTTCAGTCCATTGAGTGTTGGAAGGTGGAGTGTCTGTAGAAGGAGATAGCTAGGTTGACAGATATTGTGATGGGAATTAGCCAGGAGACAGGTCGAATGGTGAGAGACAACAGGGAGAGAGGTGATAATACTGCAAGACTGAAGGAGAATAGCAGTGGCAAGAAAACTGAGGAAAGGAGATTGAGAGGAGGGAAGGTGACTGGAGGGGAAGAAATTGGAAAATCGACAACAGAAAACGTGACAAGGATGAAGGTGACAGGGGAGAAAGTGACCGTAGAGAAGGAGGGAGGGAAGATGGGACGGGAGAGGAGAGAAGAAAATGAGATGGGAGGAAAGACGAAGGGACGAAAGGAAGTGAGAGCAAATGTGATAGAAGACAAGTCGAAAAAGGGGACGCTGACAGGAGGAAAGGTGACAAGAGAAAAAGCGACAGGAAAGAATGGATCGGAAGAGAAGACGACAGGGGGAAAAGACAACAACCAGACAGATGCAAACCGAAGAAGGAGCTATTCTAAGGCAGTGATTGACGGGGCAATGAGGAAAGAAAGGGTGTTTATGGGCGACTCCATTATGAAAAAGACGAACAAGACACTGAGCGAGGAGAAGGACGTCGTTGTTTGTCTACCGGGGGCTAGGATTGAACATGTGACTGACAGGGTAGAGAAGGTATTGTGACATGGCAAGGGAGGGTCTATATTGGTAAATATAGGAACAAATAATGCAGGCAGGGAGGGAACAACTGGGATAGTACAGAAGTATAGACAGTTAGTGAGGAAACTAAAGAAGACAAGAGTTGAACAGATAATTCTGTCAGGAATTTTGCCAGTAATGGGAGGAAGGGAGGCAACGTATAGAAACTGCAAGAGGATGGCGATTAACGCACTAGTTGAGCAGATGTGTGAAGAAAAGGGGGTGGGATTCACAGATTTAATGGGATACTTTGTTGGGAGGGAAGATATGTACATGTGCGATGGCCTCCATCTTATTGGTAAGCGGGGCAACAGTTTTCTCAGAGAACCTGCTGCGATCTGTTGACAGTGGGACAGGTTGCATCTATTTAAACTAAATTCGCATGGGGGACTCACAGACAAGCCTGAAAATGGAGGCAGAGATAAAGACAGCACAAATAAATCAGCAAAGAACAGTCTGGAAAACTCTTCTAAAGCTGGATATAAATGTGTTTGTTTAAACGCAAGGAGTACAGTAAACAAAAGAAATGAACGAAACATTATGGTAGAATATATTGATCCTCACATAATAGGTATAACCGAATCATGGACAACTACCGATATATCAGATGCTGAATTGGGTCTGACAGGACATGTAATGTTTAGGAAAGATAGAATAGGAAGAAGGGGAGGTGGAGTTATTTTATATATTAAAGAATCTATCCAGGCTTATGAAATAAACTTAGAAAGAGAAGCAGATTGCGAAGAAGCTGTTTGGTGTAACATAGTTACAGGAAATTCAACGTTAACAGTTGGGTTAGTTTATCGAAGTCCAAACATAAGCATAGAAGAGAATGAAAAAATACAAAACGCTATAAGGGAAGTAAGCAAACGGGACTGTATTATTACGGGGGATTTTAACCACGGGCATATACAATGGAAATCTTTACAGAGTATGGGGAGTGAGGACCACAAGTTTTTAGTTTTAGTTCAAGATACTTTCCTTTCTCAACATGTGCTAGATCCAACCAGGGGTGAGAATGTGTTAGACATAGTTTTGTCCTCACAGAATGAATTAGTTGACAATGTCAAGATATGTGAGCCACTGGGGAGTAGTGATCACAACCAGATACATCTTACCATCAAAGTAAAATCAGAAAGGAATAGTAAAAAGCACTATAGGAGAAATTTCCACAAAGGAAGGTATAAGGACGTGAGGAAATATTTAGAAAGATAGACTGGAATAACACACTGAAAAAGAAGACAGCAACAGAATGCTGGAATATATTAAAGAGTGAAATTAAGTGCATAGTTGATAAATTTGTACCCTTCAAAAAACAAGAGAAACGGTTCAAAAAGAAACACTTATCGAAAGAAGCCATTAGAAAAATTAAGTATAACCAAATGATGTGGAAGTCATATAGATGTACTGGAAATGATGAAGACTACAACAGTTATAAAGAAGCACTTAACCAAGCTACAGCTGAAATTACAAATTCAAAGAGAAGCAATGAACAACATTTAGCTAGTAATATAAAACATGACAGCAAGAGTTTTTATGCGTAAGTTCGAAGCAAACAGAAAATTCAAGATAAGGTCGGTCCTCTAGAAGATAGTGCTGGAAATATAATATCAGAGGGATTCTTAATGGCAGAAGACCTGAGTGAGTACTTTAGTTCAGTGTTTACAAGGGAAGATATTAGTTAACAGCCAGTACCAGAGGCTAAGTTCAAGGGGGCTGATTCAGACTATTTAGGACAATTAATTGTAACCCCGGAAATGGTAGCTAAGAAAATAAAGGCTATGAAGGATAATAAATCACCTGGAGTGGATGGGATGAAAATTGTAGAACAAATTAGCGTACCGCTTGCAACAGTTTTCAGTTTGTCATTAGAAGAGGGAGTGGTTCCTTTAGAATGGAAAGAGGCAAAGATTATACCTTTATTTAAAAAAGGTTCGAGAAACAAGTCAGCGAACTATAGACCAGTGAGTTTAACATAAGTGATTTGCACATTATTAGAAAGAGTAATTAAAGATCACATGGTGGATTTTCTTGTTAAACATAACTTGATAAACCCATCTCAACATATTTTTTTTAAAGCGAGGTCATGCTTAACAAATATGTTATGTTTTTTGGAAGACATCACTAAGTGGGTAGATGAGGGATCACCAGTAGATATCGTCTACTTAGATTTTCAAAAAGCTTTCGACAAAGTACCACATCAAAGATTACTGCTTAAGCTAAATGCCCATGGCATAGGAAATGATATAATAAACTGGATAGAAAAATGGATGATTGACAGAAGACAACGTGTAATAGTTGATGGGGAGGCTTCAAACTGGAAATCGGTATTGAGTGGGGTACCACAGGGATCAGTACTAGGACCTATATTATTCTTAATATTGATCAACGATTTGGATGATGAAATAACAAGCAAGGTGTTGAAATTTGCGAATGATACAAAAGTGTTTAGAAGGACTAAAAGTGATGGAGATAGACAACATTTACAAGAAGATCTTCACAAGTTGATCAAATGGTCTGAAAAATGACAAATGCTATTCAGTTTTGGGAAATGTAAATGCCTCCACGCAGGACATGGGAACGAAGAGGTAGAGTATACAATGGTTGGTACTGTACTAAGTACTACTGTAAAATAAATGGACTTAGGTTTAGCCATTAGTGCTGATATGAATGTTTCAGAGCAGTGCGGAATTGCAGCTTCAAAGCGAAATCAAATCCTTGGATTAATTAGGCGAAACATAACGTATAAGGAAAACGAGCTAGTAATACCGCTGTACAAAACAATAGTGAGGCCTCATTTAGAATATTGTATACAAGCGTGGAGGCCATATCGCAAGAAGGACATAGATATGCTACAAAAAGTACAGAGGAGAGCAACTAAAATTATACAAAAACTGAGGGATCTTAGTTACGAAATATGCCTAAAAATGCGGCTTAACAACACTAAAGACCAGGAGATTGAGAGGAGATCAGATAGAAGTGTTTAAAATAATGAATGGTTGTGAAAATATTGATAGAATTTTTTTTTTTCAGTTAAAAAAGATAGAAGGACTAGAGGACATGAAGTTACATTAGCAAAGGAGCAGTGTAGATTAGATATAAGAAAGTTCTCATTTTCACAAAGGACTGTAAATGAATGGAACATATTATCTGCTGATTGTGTGGGTGCTAGTAGCGTGAATATGTTTAAAAATAAAATCGACACATACCTCAGAAAAGCGGGATACACATAGATAAAAAGGTCGGACTCTCGATAAGCCAAAGGGCTTCCTTGTCCACCTGCCACCTTGAGTTAATTCTCTGGGTGGTAATCTTGTTAAATCTTGTTAAATCTTGAATGCTTGGTAATGTCATAGATGGCAAATTTTGGCAATACTGCTGCTGCCACCACCTTGCAGAAACTTGTTAAGTCATTCATAATGCGTGTGTGTCTAGCTGCAAGGTGTGGCGTTCTTGTCGTGTGTCAATATTAGGTCGATATGCTGAATATACGCGTTGTTGATACGTGTTGCTTGATGCCAGTTTTGAGATAATAACATACGTGCACCCAAGCCTTCGCAACCAAGTACCGAGTATATATGGGGAACTATATGGCACGTCTATTCATTTTTCAACTTGACCGTCGACTCTGACATACTGACTGATCATTATCCATATAAAAACGAGTATTATGCAGTTATCACTTATTTCAATAAACAAATTATATTTGGAATGTTTTTATTCTAATTAATTATAAATGTTGTTATAACAACGTCTAGGCAATTGTAATAAAATACTTAGTAATAAAATATTGAATAATAACACTGTTTACAAATAGCAGTTTACGTGACTGTTAAGAAAATATTATAAAATACAGATTGGGATGTTGTTATACACATTAGATAAGCCAAGCTGTTCCAATTATCACAACAAATAATTTATTATATTAAAAAGTCAAATTAGAATATATATATATCTTAAACTAATTTGTGTACAAATAAACTGATTGCATGTTTCTAATTCAAAGGGAAAATATATGTATCATAATTGCAATTGAAAAATAAAAAACACCACACAGTGGCGCCACCAAACAGCACACGATATTGCCACCGAACGAAGCCTGGGCAATCGAGGCTATTTTGTTGCATTTGAATAATTATTTATAATATTAACTTTTCGAAACTAGATTCACAAATACCAATGCATGCGTCAAAACCATTTACACTTAACCTGGTGCAGAGGAGACACAGCCAGTTCCTAACCATAAAAATAAAACATTATTTTGTCAGCATCAGAAAATGACAGGTCTTTATTTAAAATGGACGTAACTTTATTATTTCCCATTGTACTTTTAAATGTGATATATATATTAGAAAGCAGATTAAACAAACTATCTAGTTACATTGGCCAATTTGATGTTTGGTAAAAATGTGGGCCGGCATATGGCAAACATTTCCAATTCAAATCACAAATGTGAGTTGATTTGTGAGTATACTGTTCACGGGAAATTGTATCCATAAGCAAGTTAATTTCATTTTATACACCATTCTTTCCAGAAAACAAAGGCATAACAATTGTATACGTATCTTGGATAATAATCTCGTTATGTATAATTGTGTTGTAACACGCGAATCCATTAAAATGCAACATGTCGCGCCACGGAGCAGTTTACAGAAGTGTGTACGTGTCAGCTCCAAGATAAAGAGACTCAGAGAGACATCAATCAGTTTAGTGAACAAAACCTACTTAGGAATGCACGTTCTGTTACAGCCAATGATAGTCATGCTCAATATCCCATGTTTGAGACTCTGCCGTCGGGCCGCCGTTTTAGGTGCTCACATGCAAAACAAACCGTAAGAAATTATCTGTTATTCCTGTTGCAATCAGTCTTTTTAAGGTCGTAAGGGTGCCTATGACATGCTTGTTTTGATTTAAATAAAATTAATAAATGTTTTGAAGATAAAGGAACAATTTTTTCTCAGACAATGCCTAACACATTAAAAAATACTCTATACCAAAAATAATTGCTTTTTTATGTTGTTTAGATATATTTAAATGTGTTTAAAGACAATTAAAAATATGTGCATAATCATCCTAAAATGGCATTTTATTTCATTTTGAGAAACTCCCCAAAAGAAAAATGTGTATGGTTGTAAGTACAAACATGTTATTGACATTCGTACTGTTTTTTTGGGTAAACAAATGTATATTAAGTTTGATACATCTTCATAAACATTTTGCCACAATGTTGAAAGACAGCAAAATCCATACTACATTTTCGGCACGACCCCTTCACCAAACATAAAACTATCCCTGCAATTTTGGATAAACACAAGTCAAGTTCATATGCCAAGTTATGGCTTTGTAAGTATTGTAGTTTTTATAAAAAAGTTACATTAAGTAATACTTCCTGGTTGTTACTGATAATACAAGTGTCATTAGATGTTTCTTTTTTGCTTAGAAATGTGACTTTTTCACTGGCATATGGCTTATTTAAACACGATTTGACAAACACTTCTATTACTGAGATTTCCCCCACAAGATTTTCCCGCCATGTTGTCTCATGATATTGTGTTACGAAGGGCCACGTGTTAAACTTGTTGTGGTAGACAAAATTGATTGCTGCTGGGGTCAGTCATGTGTCATTGCAACTGGCCGCGGAAGTCGGAAAATAAACAAAACTACCGCCAGTATTTGGTGATTTGACATTGTGGTACATTTAGGTAATTATAATACAACAGAATAGTGGCATGAGAATAACCAGACTATATGATCTGCATTCATGGTGAAGGAATAAATGTTTGAACTGGGCTGACGCACACGTGATCGTCACCATGGAAACATCGCCAGTTTCCAAGAATCTGACAAGGGACTTTCCACAGACCCACTAAAATAATAGTTTTTAAAGGACGGATTGGTGACATATGGCGCTAGTGCCTTGGTTGTTTTAATAGTGCACCTGTTCATACTGACACCTATTAATGTTCTATGAAGAAAACAATAAAGAAATTAACTGACATGATACCAGCCCCAGCTACTTTAACGATATGAAATGAATGTAGTGTGTGTGTGTGTGTGTGTGTGTGTGTGTGTGTGTGTGTGTGTGTGTGTGTGTGTGTGTGTGTGTGTGTGTGTGTGTGTGTGTGTGTGTGTTTATGTTTGTGTGTGTGAGTGTGTGTGTGTGTGAGTGTGTGTGTGTGTGTGTGTTTGTGTGTGTGTGTATGTGTGTGTTCTACACATTTAGTGGTTACAGTGTGAAGAAATGCACTCTTAAGCTCATCAGTTATTTAAACTATAAACCAGATATATTTAATAATTACCTTCACCAATAGGTTCGGCGTGATGTCGCAACCGTAACCTTGTTTCTGAAGAAGCAGATCGCTACGGCAGTTTCCACAGCGACACCAGTCAATTTCATCTCGGCATGCTAGCCTATGCGCTTCGACATTTCCACTGCCCGTGGGTCTTCCTTTTCGTGCTCACCGGCACGCGCCTCTGGCCTATCTTCCAACATAGGCCTTTGTCTTTGTGTTCAAGCCGGTAACCAGCTGCTGCTCAATCCATTTGGTTTTCGTCGTCAGAAGAACAATCGGAAAACACTTATCGACACGCCATCTTACTTAGTTTAGTTGGTAAACTTACCATAGCGCCACCTTACGGAGTTGTGAGCAAATAGCAAGAAGAAAATTTACACAGACAGTGTGACGTCATTTTCCTCTAACAATGGCGCGGTCCATAGAAATTCTGTAGTTGTGTGTTCATAAATGTTTTTCTGGTAAACCGGTGACGTTAAAAATTTGATTGTAGTTTGTATTAACTCTTTTAGATGCTTAACATCAAAACGTTGCCTTTTGTTTCCCTTTAAATGTCCAACGTGTCCACCGTTGTAAAATGGGTAGCTTACTTAAACTGTACCTGCCAATTCTCCCGTGAAATCCGGAAGACACCCTGCATTTTTGTGTATGTCCAGGTCTCCCGGAATACAGGCAAATCTCCCGGATTATCTCTGAAAATATCCAACATCACCTCCCGGTCTTCGAGAGAGTGCTACGCCACGGGATATGTGCTAAGACTTGCTGAACCGCTGAATTTCCGGCGAAAACATCTCCAACAGCACCCTCTCCCCCGTCTTCCGATGTCAAGATCCGAGACAGCGCGACGAGACAGCGCAACACGGGAAGCGTGTTGATCTGCTGATGAATCTCACGGATTTCAACAAAAGGCAGATATACTTAAAGGGAAACAAAAGTCATGATGTTGGGCTCTATCCCAGTAAAATCGAAATGAATCAAGCAGACGATCAACGAAATGAAAATAATTCATAAATATGAAACAACCTTGAAGTTGAATATGTCATGTTTGCCGGGTTCTGATAAGACACATTTAACAGTTTATCTTGTATTATGTTTCTCCTGCACGAATTTGAGACCATGTATTGCAATATCTTTGCAACAATGTTTGCATCAATAAAAAACCATGACTGATAATAAATTAATGTCATTGTGCCTTCTGATTGTATTATCATAAATGACATTAGTGACTGTTTAGTATTACCTGTGTCACCAGTTTTGTGTGTTTTTATATATTAATTAATACATATAATTGTCTAACTTAGTGTATTTTACATGGTTTTATCAATAGTATATAAGTTTATTTCTATCAGTTGATTTTTACAACACTTCGATGTACAAAGTGATAACTATAGTGCTATGCAACTACATTATCATTATTATTATCAAACAGACGCCCTGAAACTGTTTGAATATTAACAAATGTAGCCCCAAGATCTAATATCAGCTACAAAGTTGGCGAAGATGTTGTGGAATATACGTCAACCACATTGTCATAACATAACGTCAAACGCAGCAAAGTCAGGCTGACATGTTCTTCCACAGATTCCCGTGGCGTAATGTAGTTGACGTACATTCTTTAACACCTAGGTTTTAATGTTGAATAAAAAAGGCAACACCTTTCTTCTATGCGTAGACGTACATTAAAAACGTTGAATAGTGTATTTAGCAAGGCTACATATGACATTAATCATCACATATTTTAAACATTCATTACACCACCGTCAGTCTTTTTGCACCATGTCTCCAAGTAATTGATGTTACGTTTGGGGTCAGGACACTGTTGGACTTACGAAAAAATGCAATTTATTTTTTAGAATTTTTTTTTTAATACAAAATTCACCTGCTCTGACATAAGTGCATTTGACCAGTCAGATTTCCCGGTGTGATTGTAGAAGCTGTTGACAGTAAAAAGGTGCATTTTTAGTTGATTTTACTAAGCGGAAGGGTAGTTGGCAGCAATTTGGCTAGTTGATCCTTTAGCCGGATTACTGCCTGTATCCATTCGTAAATACTGGCGGGTGTCACACATACAGGCATTTTACGAGAGCTAGAAATATGAGATTTTGACTAAACTTGACCAGCATGTCAATGAGATGAACATAACAGCAGGTGAGAAGTTTAAGAAATTTTGTAGCTTACGTTTTCTTATAATCACACAAAACGTTAACATGGTCGCAAATGGGAAAACTAACAGTGTGCTAAACCCGTTTATCCGTACTCACACCCATTAATGACGCAAAACATACAATGCAGTTATCACCAATATATACTTTCTCTTTATCTCAAACTCGTTTCAGTTGGCCAGTTACGTTCTGCTCTCAACAATTAAGCTATGCCCGTATATTTCTAGGTAAAGCGAAAAATATAACCGCAATGGCGTCATCTGTAGAGTGACTCACCAATCGTCCTCTGTGGTCATTTTTCTCCGACATCTGTACATAACTACCTTTATTTTATAAATACATTGCCAATTGGTGGATCATAGGCCAATGGTCCATAGAAGCAAATGAACAACATACGCAAATGGACGTCAGTATCTGGGAAGAGATATTCCAAGTTGCCAAAAATAGCGTATACATATATAGACGATGGTATGCAAGGCGCGGTCGGCAGAGTACTGGCTTTACGACATCCTGTCCAGACAAGATTTATCATACGCTTTCACTTGATATACATTCGGTGAAACTAGTTTCCTGTAAACGGTCACTGGATCAGAAAAAAACATAACTCATCTATAATCAAGATGCCCGATACACACACACACACACACACACACACACACACACACACACACACACACACACACACACACACACACACACACACACACACACACACACACACACACACACAATCGCTATTAATAAACAAGTCATATCACTCACCTATCAAGTTTATATTTTGGAAGAACACAACACTCATGCTCATTTGATTAAGGCTGAGGTATTTCAACACATCTATAGTCAAGATGCCCGATACACAAGTCATATCACTCACCTATCAAGTTTATATTTTGGAAGAACACAACACTCATGCTCATTTGATTAAGGCTGAGGTATCTCATGTTTCAACTCATAACAAAGGTGACGCTATGTCCTTATATACTGTAATATCCGATCCATAGGACTGCTCAAACCGCTTTACACTTCACTCCCCCAGAAATCCTGTTCAATCGAATACCATCTCGACTTCTCCGAAAAGCATTCAACCACTCTGCAATTAAGGCACGAAGACAATTTGTACGCACACATTTACCAGTATCTATAGCCATGTATTAATTTATACAGCTGAGTGAACTTGGAGCAACGTGGAATGAAAGAACTGTCCGAACGTTCGGAAGGGCAGCAAGAGGGTTCCAACCCGGAACCTCTTGATTGGGAGGCCTAGGGTCTAATCGCTACACCACCGTGCTCCAATAAAAACATAATTAGGCTCTTATACAGTGGGACCTCGTCTGGATTGATTGATATTATTTACATATTAATGTATTAATTATAAAGCCTAACCTTATATGGGTGTGTGTGTATAATTACGTACACACATATGCGATACATACATGTACGTTCACAGTTGATAAACACGTTGTTGAATGACATGCCATTTAATTACCTTGATATTTATTCAATTTTCTGATACTGTTGTTATCAACATCTTGCTTTAATGTTTTTTAAATGTAAAAATAGGAAAAGAAAAGATAAATTATATCGTTACCTTAAACTTTGTACTTAAAGCCCGTTTATGAATTGCACGTAACTGTGTCAATCCGTTACACTATCTATTTATACTATAAAACGTTATGATGTCACTCGTGTTATAAGTCTTCATGCTTCCATTTTCTTACAAATACTCAGTTGACAAGTATTCTCAAATTCACACTATACTAATCAGTTATCAGTTTCCCTCATGGTATTAGAATGCGATATTGGATTGCGACGCTTTTTGTAATTGTTTATTTGCGTCAAATCTAAAAATGTACAATTATTACATTACCTAATTATAAGTGGTTCTCGATAAGCCAAGTGGTTTCTAGAGAATCTCCCGAGTTAGTTTGTGAAACATACTTGTAATATCACTGTAAACGAGTAACAAAATCAACTTCACTTCATATCCATACATGATGGAGCGTGAGCTATATCCCTATAACACGTACATGTTCGTTGACAAAAACAATCAAAATGTGCGGTCGTTAAGTCGTCAACACGGAGCGCCGTTTGGTGAGGAGGCAGCTTCTCCGTCATTCGTACCTTTTCGCCACACCTTGTACACACGCAGCAATAGATGTCAGACTGGAACGCGATGATGATTAATGTATTTAGCAAGAATGAAAAGATAGACGCAGTAATATTTTACACCTCGAACTAGCAACACGACACGGGTTGGTTTCACAAGTTGTCAAAGCCATAGAAAACGTACATTGTTTAGTACCATCACCAGCTCTCAACACCTAGGGTGGGATCCAGGTAGCGCGTAAACACATACACTGAAGTGACTGAACCGAATACTGAAGGACAACATTTAAAATGTTACTGGCCTAACAATTGAACTATATAATAAAAGTGTTTTATAGAAACAACTATTTTATAAAGAATAAAATGGAAAAAGTGTTCAAGTGCGTGCGTCTGTGCGTGCATGCGTGCATGCGTGCATGCATGTTTATATAGTTGTGTCTGTTGGTATGTTAACGTTCTCTTCCTAGACGGTTTATATATCTGGCGCCAAACCTTGCGGGAATAATCTACAATTAAGGGTTAAGGGTTCTTACCGGTTTTAGGTTTCGCACTAGACGTTAGCCGGACGTAATTGAATTGTTCACAACGTCAAACATAACTGGCACCAATCACAAAAACCACACGCACGCAGCAACAACAGTTTTTGTTTTATAACAAACTACTTCGAGAAACCTTCTTCTCAGTCTGTGTGAATGTACGTCATCCATGATGGACATTTGTGCTATTGGTATTTATCTGACGTCACAAAACTGCCAGGTTCTGATACCAATAGATGCTGCAGTGTGCAATAACAGTTTACTAGTTAGCGATTTGTTGTTTTGTTGAATACGGTGGCAGCCAATCACCACCCTCTCCCCCACGTGTACGTAATACCATAATTTTGTTTGAAGTTGCGAAGATATGCGCCCATCCCTAACACTCCATTGTCAAACTCATAAACCGTTATAAAAGACGCTTAGCGTCTTGGCTTCCCGCATTCATTTCAGCAGTCCAGAAGGTGACGATCGTGTTTCAAAGAATCACGATGATGGTAAATGTTTAGTTGTCCATGGATTGTAAAACGTTAAATGTATGCAGTGATATTTGTAGGTGATGTACATAAAACTGAAGACATGGTACATTTGTGGGATATATATGAAAATATATCAACTATATTATATTCAAAAACCTATATGATTTCCTGAAATTCTACATGCAAAACAGCTAGGGATGATCGAGCGATGTTTTCGTCGTCTCGAAAAATAATTTTCTACAAGATATTTTGCTGACAGATCTAAAGTTCGGGATATTTGTGTCCGATATATCAGGTTTTCTGCGTTGAAAAGACAACATTGTCTGATCTGATCTTTAGTAGTGTTGATCTACATCGACGAAGAATCATCGGATATGACTGCTCATTAATGCAACACATTTTGACCGAGGCGACATCTGTAATGCTGTAGAAATGGACGTTGCGTTCTTCAAACTTGTTTTTCAAACATTTCTCGCTGCATGTTTTTTTCTGGAGCGCTGTAGTGTAGTTACTAGAACGTCGGACTCTCAATCGAGAGAACCCGGGTTCGAATTCTGTGCTACCATTTGGAACATTGGGCAAGTTCGTTCAATCCACGTTGCTCCAGTTCACTCAGCTTAAAGAATGATAAGAATGACTACATGATTATATCCATTTGTGGTATTTGTGTACGAATAGTCTTCGCGCATTAATTGCAGCGTGGCTGAATGTTACCCATAGAAATAAAAATGGTGTTCGTTTGAACATGTCTGCCAGCGAGTGAAGTGTATAGCGCTTTGAGCAGTCCTAAAGACTGGATGGTATTTGTACGTCTACTTGAATGTTGTATACTTGTATTTCAGTTGACTGTGCGTCGCTGCTCTGACGTTGTTTGGCTGCACGATGTCGGTGCCCGACATTCTGGAGAACCTCAACGAGATCTTGTACACACTAGGGCGGCAGCTGATACTGCAGAAGCTTATGGAGGAGAGTACGCGAACGGAGTACGCGTCTGGCCTAAAGCAAATGCGTCGGTATGTCGCCGGTACACGGCCCTACCACCACGACACGTGGCAGGGTGTATCGGTCGCCGCTATTCACAACCACGGCAACTATGAGCGAGTGATGGGCTTTGGAGAGTTCGTCGCAATATTGAACGCCGTTGAATTCAGGTTGTCTTTTGATTAATTATTAATTAATTCATCCATTCGCTCGTTCCTTCCTTCGTTCATTCATTTATTTTTCCTTTCTCCGGCCGTTCGTTCGTTCGTTCGTTTCATTGTTCGTCATTTTAATCTTTCAATCATTAAGTTATTCAATTGTTCGTTTGTACGGTCGGTCGGTCGTTCTGTCGGACGGTCGGTTGGTCGGTCAGAAATTAAGTCAATCATTCAGAATGTAATTCAGTTAATCATTCAGTCGGTCAGTCAGTTTGTTAAGAAGTCAATCAATTACATAAACAGGAAGCCATATAACCATCGAACACAGAAGACCTTTAACCTGGTGGAAGACATCCCCTTCCCAGACGTCCCTCCTGAGGTGCTCGCCTTCAGGAAGGCATCCGAACAATTGTCCGAATTGCGCGAATGGTTCAAGGCGTGGCGCGACCAGGACTACTCGAAGCGAGACTACCGCAAGTACTTCAAGCCGGTTCTGTGTTACCTGGAGGGCTCCTGGATCTACTCGGATACAAACATCGAGGACGCATTTCCTATCGACGACCATGACATGGATGCCGATACGTGGTACGACATACAGGAGAACATACGCTATACATCAATGAGCGGAACCAAGACCATATCGGAGAACTACAGTTTCCTTCCGACGACCATTGTGCGCATGAACGGAACCACGCCAGTTGTCGCGCAATGGAGCTACCGTATCTTGTGCCACCCGCTCAAGAACGACCTTCCGCTAAACAGATTTCGTCCTGTCTCCAACGCAGCGCACACTTTCGGCTTCAACATTGACCTAGGCAACATATCGTCTTACCGATCGACTCGCGAATACGACACTGACACGTTCAAGAACGGTCAAATCGTGGGAGAAATCCCCGGCAAGGACAACTACCCTGGAGAGGTAAGTGGGGCAGTGGCGCAGTGTTTAGGGCGTCGAACTATCATTTGAGAGAAAACATGTTCGAATCTTCTTGCTGTAGTTTCGAACCATGGGCAATATAGTTCACTATACATTGTTCCAGTTCACTCAGCTGTATGAATGCACGTGGGTATAGACAGTGGTGGATATTTGTGTATGAATAGTATTCGCGCATTAATTGCAGCGTGGCTGGATGTTTTCCAGAGAACCATAAATGGTGTTCGATTGTATAGGTATGTCAGTTTGAGGAAGTAAAGTGTAAAGCGCTTTGAGCAGACCTAAGGACTGGATACTGTGCTATATCAGAACGTACCTTTCCTTTGCTTTTACTTTTTGTGCTGTCGCCGAATGACGACATTGTCTGCTTCTGCTATTGGTTGATGCGTCACGTGTCCATGTATTAGCTACTTCGTGGTGTATTTATTACTGTGTATTCTCATATAATTACACGTGACACACTGGGATAAAACAATAAATACACTATTCCTCAGCAAACTACATATTTTTAGCGAATACTTGTGCCTTTAAGTCCCGTGGTCGGATTGATTGCATTCACATGCTTTTAGAATTCCACGACACTTTCTAATGTTCCCTTGTGGATATATATTCGTTTTTTATTCGAGATGATGTTGTTCCAGATTCTGTAGTTGTAAATGCATAAAACATAAAACTGCAGCAAGAAGCGTGTATCTAGTCGTGTCATTTGTGTCGTGTATTACGGTTAAATGACAAATGTGATTCATCTTCTATTGTCGTGTTTCAGATCCACGACACGTCGTTCGGTCGCACTGCGAGTGAGTACAACGGCAAACTGCAGGGTGTGAAGAAACTGAACACAGCTTATTACCACCGCATCTACAGTGACAATAATCGCGACGGGATGGGCCGATTCTTCAAGTACCGCGGTTTCCAAGACCACAACGTGTTCATGGCGCAGACAACCAACCCAACGATTCCGGCCATCGAGATCGAGACAAACTGTAAAGGCACGGGACCGACAAGGCAATGTGTCAAGTCGAAGTCTCGCTGGTCCTACGCCGTGCCGATAGAGATCGTCTACATGACTGCGCTGTCCAAGTGGAATCCGCACAAGATCCAGTACAAAGGCGATGAGTTCTCGACCCTTGGTCAGACCGTGGATGCAGATGGTCGTGACGGCGGTCTCTCGGTTGAGAAAGCCTTGAATGGCAGCAACACGAAGTGGTACTGCATCACACCGGTGGGATTCTTCAGCAAGAAACTCAACGAGGTCGACCCTGCGGACACGTCCGTCAAGAGAGTCGTCGGTGTGCTAAAGAGGAGTGGCAACAGATTCCGGAGGAACTATTACTCTCGCCACCAAATCTTCATCCTGGAAATGCGCCAGCGTCATGCGCCAGCGCTATCCCATCTTCCCTGTTGCCTACGACGGAAGTCCCATCATGAAGGAGGTGCAGGCCGTACGGGACGGTCTCTAGTCTCATAGTCGCAGCTCGTGAAACTAGGCGCAGAAGGAACTGTGGAAGAAGAAATTATCGTGTGACCTCTTGCAACCGAGATCCACCTGTAACTAACCGAACTAACAACATCTTTGAATTTAGTGTTACTAATATTGTTTTTGTTCTTTAACAATTATATGCAGTGTTGGCATTTAACTTCGTTAATGTGAATTTTATAAAGTGTGGTGATTGAGTTTGCCATAACCCAAAAAGCTGTAGTGGTCGTTCTGTATGACAGTGGATGATTGTAATCTCCAATGCTTGGTTTAGGGCGCGGCGGACGGGATAGTTGCATAGGAGCCCTCACTAAATGGCAGAGGACACTTCCCGGTAATTGATAAGCGAGTTAATGGGGTATTTTCTAATGTCGAAGTAGGGCTTCGTATCTATCTAATGTTGATAGTCACCACCTGGAAAGAGTTCGTTTTCAATATGTAAACACATCAACAATACCCTTCGCACAACTATGACACAGGACGTCTCTCATATCTAGCACTATAATTAATGTAGACTATTACGTGTTGGGTTTCTGGTATGTCACTTCTATATCTGCAGGTATGTTCTGAAATAAAATTACTATTTGATGCAAATTCGTATTTTAATTGAGAAAGTCTTGTTGTGCTGTCCCTTTTGTACTAGATTGAGGGACCGACAACCTTTGGAGGGCCACATAAGTGTCTTGAGCTACGTCAAGGGCCACACATTCATTTATTCATGTTAGTTATCACTAGCCCAGTGTTCGTGAAAACTGGTATATTATGTTGTGATGCACATATAGTATCTGTACAGGCATTTTAGCTCATAGGCGTTGTAGTTTAACGTACACGTTTTGGTAGTGTATAAATAAACAGTTGTTATTATTGTGAAACATCAACGGCTAGTTGTAATCAATCTATTATTAAAATACACATTATTCAAGGTCCGCGTTATCGGTTTGCAACTGACATGTTGACCAACTGCTCCACGTCCAAGTGAGCTTGTCGTTTGAGCTAGGTTTTATTAAACTGTTCCTTGAACAAGTGCATTTGGTTGCAAGATGCACCACGTAGAATGTTAGGTTAAGTGCCACAAAGTCAAATTACATTTTGGTAAGCTTCTCATAAATAACTTCCGGTGCGTCGTTGACTATGACGGGTTTGTAAAATAAGAGGAAATACGAGCTCCGAGATCTGTAAGACGCTTTGCAAACTCCCGTCTCAGCAGCTCAACGAATGCTTCGTACGTGTCCGGCCTTTCTAGTTCGTTTTCAGGAGTGTTTGGAAGTGCAATGATTGTGTCTCCCACAATCGCAACTTCACGTCGAAAGCGGAAACGAACTAAACAAGAAGAGTTCTTTGCTTAGATGTTCTCGTCCCTTAAGTTGACAATTCTGCAGATTGTGATACGCCGCGATGTCGACAAGAAATGAAAACTCGCAGATATACCTAGGGATAACCGATATCCGGTAGGCCTTACCTCTGGAAACGTCTACACAACGAACAAGCTCATTCCATTCTTATCTCTTGCACGCGACTCTACGTGGCACTTCGACTCGGCCAGTACTCTTTGCATGCAGTAGTGTAGGAAATCTTGTTATTGCTCATTCAACTCTGAGAGAAGGCGCTTGAACTTCTGTGTAATGTAATATGTTGCATACAAAACCAAAACACTAACCCTTCCCCTTATTTTTTATAACCACATTCTTTAAACACTATTGACTATACAACTACTATTGATATATCTAATTTTATATAAGAATATTTAGAACGGTAAGATACAAATGTGTAATCAATATGAATGCCCACATAGCAGATCTACTTGAAAGAAAAGCATCCCAGTTCATTTCCAAATAACGTCCCATTAGGTTGTCGGACAACGAATGTAATATATTGCATACAACGCCAAAACTCTAATACTATCCCTAAGTTTTCACAACCACCGTACTCAAACACAACAGGCTATATATATCCAAAAAGAATAGAAGGAAAGAGGCACCACTCACGCTAAATATCGGTCGAAAAGTGAAGCTAGGGCAATTAGTGGCGCCACCCGGCGGCTACCTAGGAAAACTACGCAATGATGCTATCTTTTCAATGTTGTAGCATGTACCGACTTCACTAAAACAGCGCACAAATAATTATACATGTGCGTTGGTACGTACACAAACACAGGTTATTTTAAAGGCAATTATTTATTCTTCAAATGGACACTCGTATTTATTATTTTAAAATAAAACATACTGGACGCAGGTGCCCGCCGTATGCTGATGTCACGTCTGTAGGTGTCCGCCGTATGTTGCGCCTACTTACCTGTTTACATATGCGACAACTACAGGACTTTCCTATTTGTCCCACTTGAAGTTGTGAAGTTGTTGTTATTCATCTTAAACAAAGCATGGAGGGAAATGTTGATGAATAAGTTCAACACATAATATTTCAGCGTGCACATTCCGGCAGGACAGATAACTGAGTCTTCGGGTATTTCTCTGACGAGATGACGGCGCACTCTACTTCGGACTTTATCCATATGTACTGTGTGGCTTGTTTTCTTGAAAGCACGCTCCATGTTTTCAACTGTTGACACTAGTTCCTTACTTCGAGTTACATGTCCGTCTTTTGCATTCTCTAGTTGTTTTTTAAGTAGCAGCACTTCTGTAGATGAACTTGTCGGTGAACCAGTCAGGGTTTGCTGACATTGTTGACATACTTTGTCATGCACTTTCCTGGCCATGTACCCTGCTATGTATGCCAAGGTGTTTTCTTCCTCAGTGGAGAGGTTTTCCGTCTCAACGTTGAAATAAAGAGTGGTCATTTATCATGTTTGATAGAAAACGGGTAGAGGATCATCTTCAACGGCGGCGATGTGTTGACACGCGGTACTGAAAGACTTGAGGTTGAGAAGAAAAGTGTCCCCATCTTCCGTGCAGTTGCTTTCTTTGCTTTGCAGTAAAATATAATCAACCATTACCTGACGAAGTTAGAGTCGGAACTGCTCAGCTGAAGGGTTGTCACTATCGCCACCCTTACCCCTGATCACAGCAAAGAGGTTCTCTAAGCAATCTTGATTTAGCTTGCTAGTTAGGAGAAATTTTGCCTACAAATTGATGTGTAAATCGTCCCACAGCGACAGAAGACTACGAATGGTCATTAACCATCTGGGTAGACATGATAGTTTACGCGTGCATCCAGACTCAAGTGACAAAAGCCAATCAATGGTAGATAGAAGAAACTCCTTGTGCCCAGATGTGTTTGGCAAAGCAGGTCTTATCTGTTGTTTGTGCTTGAATGTCTTGCTGTTGAAACAGTTGAACAGATGGTCTATACGTTCCAAGAACAGTGCTATTTCTTCTGCATCCTCAGGGAGTGACTTTAATGTAACCATTGTAGAAATACCAGCAGCCACAGAGTGAGAGAAGACTTGTGTCGCATAATTAACTCATACAGCCGAAAACGGGGGCAAGTCAATGTGCTTGTGTGTCAGTTTAAGAGCCATAAGCACAGCATTTGTGGAATCGATCAGGAAAAATTGACGAATGTAGCTCCACTCAATGCTTTTCCCATCTCTATTGAACCCTGTTTTCTTGAGGTTGTTCCTCATGTTTTTAGCAGATGACGTGGGTCGTACATGACATAGATCTTTTTCTCGTTTTGGAGGAAGAAAGACTCATAGAAGTGCCTCAAGTGTCTTTCGATTATTCGACCCTTGGTCACATATGACCACTTTGATGTCCAAACCAACGCTGGTCATCTAATTCATAGTCGTAACGGATTCTCGTCCACTTCAAATAACGGCACTGTTTATTGACATTCCCATTACACCAGTTGAAGTACACAATTATCTAGATTACAGTTTATCACAAACGCCCTAAATATTGTACGTAAACTACAAAAACAACTTGCTAGTCTCTCTCTTCCTCCATCAATTGTTACATATAGGTGAACATTCAATTCGTCTGTAATCTAGTGTGCCCGTAGGCTGGGCGCGTTGAGCAAAATAATTCTTCGACATATTTAATCAGTTATAAAATATAAAGAATGTCAACAGTGATCAATAACACAACCACGTTCAATTGTTTGTACCTTTCAGCATCTTTCAGAAAACGAAAAAACACTTATTGGGACATTTACTTTTAGAATTGGAACAATTCGGTGCGCTGCACCAAAAGGTGCTGTCGTGCCTCTGTGCCACCGTGTAGTTATCCTAGATAGCTGCCCGAGGGCGCTGTTGCATGCCGGCGTCACTAAAAACAGCGAAGTGGTGCCTCTTTCCTTCTATTCTTGTTGATATATCTACTAATTGCAGAGTTACATATATATTGTTGTTATAACAATGTTTGGAAAAGTAATATACGTATTTGTAATTAATGTAGATGTCTGAATTCAAGTACCTAGGATCTGTAATACAGGAAGACTGAGGCTGTGAAACGGCTGTCAAGGCAGCCTGGCAGAAGTGGATGAAACAAGTTGAGTCATTTGTGACCGCAAATTACCACACAAGCTAAATATTAAGATCTACAGCACGGTGATTCTGCCATTCCTAATGTACGGAGCGGTGACATGGGCCCTGTAGAGAAAAGAAGAGCTCCTCCTCATGTGAACTGAGATGAGAATGATCAGATGGGCGATGCACTTCTAGCACAGGGAAGAGAAAACAAATGAGGGGATGCGACAGCTGGCGGGAGTTGAGGGCATAAAAGAGACTTTGAGAGATGCCCGGCTTCGCTGGTATGGCCACGTCCAGAGAAGAGAGGAAGAGCACTATCTGAGAACAGCAGCAGACTTGCCAATCCTTGGGAAGAGGAAAGGAGGGAGACGAGCAAAGACGGAAAGACTGTGTGAAGAAGGACATGGAGTTGAGGGGGCTGAAAGAAGAAGACGTGCAAAACCGGAAAAAAAGTGGCGACCACTCCTACACTCCAGGCCGACCCCGTGAGGGATAATGGCAACGGAAGTTGTTTTGTAATTAATGTAGATGTCAATACTGCAGACCAACTTGAACGAAAACCAAAAAAATACCCTCATATATGTTAATATTTTATTTTCGTTTAAATATCCAAGGTGTACAATAGTTCAATACTTTACATACTCGCGAGGCGCATGACAATAATTATTTAGTCTTAAAATAATCCCAGTTTATTTCCAAATAAAATACCATTAGTTTGTGATACATAGATTATTACATATTACATACAAAAACAAAACACTAACCCCATCCCTTATTTTTATAACCACCATCCGCAAACACAATAGGTTATTGTATCAACTAATTTCAGAGCTAGAGTCATAGCTAATGTTGGCATCAACACATCTGGTGCATCATAATTATTTTGTTTACCTCACAACAATCCCAGTTTATTTCAAAATAAAACAACAGTAAATTGTTTGACAAAGAAAGTAATATATTACATACACAACCAAAACACTAACACTACCCTCTTACTTCTCATAACCGCCTTCATCAAACACAATGAATTATACGTTTACTAATTACAGGGCTACATATCTAATTTTGATATCACGGTGATATATATTTATATACAAAATGTCGCTTCACGTATATGATTAACAAATAGAACTATGTGCATGTTTCTGGACTGTTTTCCTTGTTTACTTTTTTAAGCGTACTCAGCTACGTGTCACGTCTTCTTGATGCATAATATGCTGGGATGTTCCTTCCAGTGTGAGTTAAGAAGATGTCATGTGCAATAGCAAAGCGTCGTTGTGACACAGTATCTGTTCTTGTCCATAGTTCTTCACTAAGTTGTGTTGCAATTTACACTGTAAAGGAATACAAAGCACCAACGAATAGGAATATATTTGCTTAAGAAAATAATTCTACCCCTGCTCGACAATTTGCATCAGCGTGTGGTACAGTACACTTACATTGTCCTTTCATGGGATGATTCGAGTGTATAAACATCTGGACATACCATAGTACAATTGTGCTGCGCTTCCAGATGTGACAACTCACAATTTCTAAATAATGCCTTTCGTTTCACCATAATTGGTCCCTTCAGCAGTTGAGTCAGATTAGATTGGTTACATGTAAGATCAACCTTTTATCAATTGTGCGGCACTTACATGTAGATGCTACACATATTATATATTTTGTACGATTATGAAGCGCACAGTGCCATGTTAGTTGACATATTAACACGAAATCCAACTATAATGTGAGTATATGTTGGCATAGTGTGTGCTTTCCTTTTAAGTCAGTCTATTATATTGAAATAAGTGTTTACTACAACTACGCAACGTACTATTCTAAACATTTCGATAACAAAGTTAGCTATGTAGTCCTGTAATTAGTAGATCTATATTTATAGCCGAATGTGTTCGAGGTTTGGCGGTTATGCAACATAAGGGGGTATTGTTAGTGTTTTGGTTTTGCACGCAGTATATTACCTTGTTTGTCAGACAAGCTAACACTATTTTATTTGGAAACGAAGAGGGATTATCTTAACATAAAGACAATTGTCATGTGCCACGAATGTAAGTAGTGATATGAAATATTGTTCTCCGTCGGTCCTGAAACCAAACTTAAATTTACTATATGGTGGCATAATATTTGTTTTATGTTCAATTATGTATACACTATTGACATGCATTCTTACCACGAAACTTACTATATATCACATAACGATAGCAAATTTAACTACGCAGCCCTGTGATTAGTAGATATATAATCGATGGTGTTTTAGGAAGGCGGTTATGAAAAATAATCGGGTAATGTTGATGTTTTAGTTATGTATGCAAGATATATATTTTATAAACTAATGTTTGGTTTAATTGAAAATGAACTGGGATTGTTGTGAGATAAAAATAATAGTCACGCGCCACTTGTGTAAGTAATGCATTGAACTACTGTACACCTTCGGTCACTAAACCAAACTAAACTGTTAACTTATCTGAGCTTATTTTGTACTTTTCGTTCAAGTATGTCAGCAATATTGACATCTACATTAACTACAAAGACGTATCTTACCAAATATTTTGAAACCAACACTCGTTATGTAGCTTATTACATTTGTGTAGGGTGGTTATGAAAAGTAAAGGGGTAGGGTTAGTGTTTTGGCGTTGTATGCAAAATATTACATTCGTTCTTTGACAAACTAGTGGTATTTTATTTGGAAGTGAACTGCGATTATTGCAAAATAAAAACAATTGTCATGCGCCATGTGCATAAATAATGAACTATTATACACCTTCGGTCATTAAAACAAATGAAAATGTTAATATAATCACAGCATATGTTATGCTTTTCTTTCGAGTAGATCTGCAATATTGGTATTCGTATTAACTACAAAGTTCGTACCTTACCATTCCAAACATTTCTTAATACAAATTATATATGTAGCTGTGTAAATAGTAGAAATATATTCGATTGTGTTTGTAGACGGTTGCTATGCAAAATAAGGGGGTAGAGTTAGCGTTCCAGTTTCTATGCAAAGTGTTACATTGTTTGTAAGAAAATATAGTGTTGTTTTATTTGGAAATGAGTTGGTACGTTTCTGGTGTAAAATGGATGGTTGTCCTGTGCTAGGTATGTAAGTAAACGTTTTGAACTATTGTACACCTTCGGTCACGAAACGTAAATAAAATTTTAATATGATTTGGTATGTTTTGTGCTTTCATTTAAATTCTATGTATTATATTTGTTTATAATTTGCTGCACATACGAGCCTAAGTTCTCCACACATTTTGATACAATCTGTTATCATGTAGCCTATAATTAGTAGATATACAGCCGCTTATGTACATGTTGAGAAACCTTCAAAAAGCCCTGCTCACTACGCAGTAAACAAAGTGTCATCTGGTCTGGTTAAGATCGACTAAGGTCATATATAAATCATGGCATGGATGACAGCTTGTAACATTTAGATACCTCTAAAGTGTTTTCTAGAGCCCGTTTGAGATTGTGTGCCTAGAATATCGGTATGTTTTGCATTTTCATTGATTTGGAAGATGCAACACGCAAATGTATGTATTGTCATCCCGCGGGCCGCATTTTATGCAATCTCACTTTTCGTCCGCGAGCCGTAGGTTGCCGACCCTGTAGTAGATAGACCGGTGACCGGGGAGCGCAGGGGACGAACTGGACATCTCGTGCTATACTTGGTTGCCTTTTGATTTTTAAAACGTCAATCCATCCTGAATAATAATCCAGAGGGCAACCACCACAAATCAGTTGGTCTCATTCTGCAAATTGGACTGACATTCAGGCCTATGGGGTCTATGTGTGGTCGTGATGTCATAGTTGGATATTTTCAAATGTTCTTATTAGAAACTGAGCTACAATGCTAAGTTACGTATTGAAATATCCGGAATGATGAGTGTGAATACGATCAAGGAATATCCTGTCGTTTATTTACTAAATGTTTCATTTTGAGGAGACCAGAGACAAAACATTGAACTAAATGTCAAACAAGAATAGACATAATGCTTATATTCATAGAGATCAATTAACAATTATGTTGAACGACGATGCACATGGTGAAGGTGTCTATTATTGCTTTCCATATGTCGTCATAAGAGTACTTACATAAAGATCATCTTCACCATTACCTTGTGCATCGACACTCAACGTAATTACTATATTATTGGTATCTGTGTATACACGGTTTGTTTCTGTGGTTGTACCTGTTTTGTGGCACATACGCGGTAGACCCCTATGCGACTGGCCGGGACAATAAGTGCGAGGTGCCCATGTGCGCATCATCCGGTGTAGAACATTCAAAACACAGCACGGTTCAACACACAACAGTGGTGCATTGAATGTAGATTGAAAACACATCGGTAGTGGTTTGGACATAGGTTCAAATTACTATTGTTATGTTTATAGTTAGACGACATTTCACACATGGGAACCTCATATTTGAACCAAAAATCTGCCAGTGAACTCAACGGTAACGTCGGATTCGTCTTAGGCCAGACAGAATTTCGGGTACTGCAGTCGTCCCAGACATCAAGCGTAAGTTTGACAACTCTTTCGTATCGAGCCTCCTCAAAATTAAACACATCGATACTATATTACTTGTCGTTATTTGTTCTCATCATTCCGCATATTTATATACCAAATTTAGCATTGTTGTTTTATATATATATATATAAAGAACGTATATAAGGAAGAGTGAAGAGATCCCATGTGCTCCTTATACCGAACGTCACGTATCTAATTATAATCGACCTAACGTTTGTATCTTAACGTTTTCCACTTATGTAGTTTGAAACACGAACGCCAAACTTTCAGGGATTAATCTACGACCTGGAATCGTATAGTATATCACCGATTGTTATACTTGTTTGATTATGTTTGTATGTATGGTTTATACGATTCCAAAAATCAACTCTATAGATCTACACCTAGAATAGAACGCGCCCCTATATGTTTTCAAAATACTCCAAGACACCACTAAATCAGTTCGTTCCTTAACGGTTCTGAACTTTAAACGTAATGTGCACGTAATACGTAAAACGTAACATAACAATTGCAGGAACCACGCGCAGGCGGCAAAACGTCAGGAAATCGGTTCCTGCGTCATAGGCGCTGCATCATGGAGTAGATGCAGACAAAATAACGCTCATGTCTACCCTCATGCCAATAGCATAGCAATACGAATATTATTTGACAATTCTATACTATCACGACCATGTCCTATCCATAGACGTGAAGTTCACATTCTCTCCGACCTTCATCATTTTGAACAAACAACGAGTATCTGCGAATCTTTATGGTGTTTATGTAATGATGCTGTGTGTTTTTTTGACTTTTAGTAAATATTGCTATTTCGACTGTTATCTACCATGGCATACCGTCAGGTGCCGGACATTTTTGCTAGTGTTGTTTTTGTTAGGCATGGAATCTCCTAAAGCAAACATTCCCGCATGCAGTTGTCACTTTAAAAAACGTTTCCTTATGTTTTTGTCATAAAGAAACAGTTTTGTTGCCATAACTACAACAAAATATACGACGGAATGGCTACACATTCCACGTGTTCGGCATCCATTTTTGATGGCTTGTCGAACCTTTTGTTAGGCAACAGGTCACGTGATCAATAAGTCAAATGCTTGAGTGGCCCGTGGCTACGCAGAACGGTCTCTGCGGAGTCTGTGCATTATTCAGCTAATTTCAACATCAATAAAATGACCCGACATTGAATCTTCTGTCAATATTGTTTCGTTCATTATTGGCGCAACTTGCAACAGCATTCATTTTGTTATTATCATAGAATATTCTTAACATTTTGTATCTGCCTTCTCCAGTTGTCTGCCTTGACAGTAACAGTACGGTAAGAACTGTCTCAGCCCTACGCAGTTATTGTAGTTAACGTAACATTCGCCAGATGTCACCACTGTGTTTTTGCACGAGTGGAATTAACATTAACTTGCCAGACAGGAGTAGGCCTATATGTTGTTACAATTAAAATAATCTGAGTTTAACTGTTATGTAATCAAAATTGTGGAATGCTAATCTGAAGAAAACACCTCCGTTCATATATGTATCAGTATATATTTGAATTTGGATTTACTGGGGTAGGACAAAACCATATGTCTGCCCCCAACGAAATGCCTGGGGAGCAACCTTTACCGTACGTTCCCGCGACTTTACAATACAAATTTCCAGACAGATAGACAGACAGACAGGCAGACAGGCTGCCAGACAGACAGACAGGCAGACAGACAAACAGGCAGGCAGACAGACAGACAGAGTTTTTTATTCATCCAATTGTACAATATAGTATAATAATAATAATAATAGCAATAATATACATTAAGGTATAACAGTAGTAATGTAAGATTTCAAATGGGTGTCGTATTAAAAGTACAACTTGGATATGGGAGACTCCTTTTAAGACTAAAAAATTCGCTCTCATAGGAGCCACCTGGTATATGTTCGAAGAGTTTATTTAATAAGATAATTAGAAACAGGCAGCAGGTTGAATGCCGGATTTTAGACATGTTGACATCTGATGATTCATACTTTTGTGCTAACTAACGTGTAAAGGGCATGGTGACCCGGGAATTGTTTGAATAATATGCAAGTTACTGGGGAATGGCGGCATTTTATAAGATATAAATAACAATGTCAGCATGACCTGAGATCATGCCAACCGATCTCTGGTTGTTTGTAAACTTGTTGAATGCAATAATACGTTTAAGGCACGATGTAGGTACCTCATTTTATTAAAGCTATTTCCATTTTTTATTACACTAGAATGAATATAATGTTGAATAGTTTGCCTGGTGGTTTTAACAAAACTACATATAAAAGTTGCACAAAGGAGCTAGTTTTTGTAGTGGATATTAGGTTTGCGTTTTCGCAAAATTAATTTGAAGCTAGGCGAGCAAAAACATCGATGTTTTTCACACGCTACACATTTGAACGTCACATCAATTGAACATTAATGTTGGTATTGAGCCGACACCAACGTTTGGGCTGTCACAATTAATAGGTATTTATAATGGTACGAGATACTTTGAAACGCGCAGCATGTTGAATGCCGGATTTTAGACATGTTGACATCTGATGATTCCTTCTTTTGTGCTGATGAACTTGTAAAAGGCGTGTCGACTCGAGAATGTATTAAATAAAATGCAATTTACTGGGGAATGGCGGAATTTTATATGATATAAATAATAATGTCAGCATGACCTGAATCTGGTTGTTTGTAAACTTCTTGAATGCAATAATACGTTTAAGGAACGATGTAGGTACCCCATTTTATTAAAGCTATTTCTATTTTGTTATTATACTAGAATTAATATAATGTTGAATGTAAACCGTGTTTGCAATTTGAAAGTTGCGCCCGTGAAATGTTAAAATTGTAAACAAGCTTTTCAAAGTGTAAAGAGCTGGCAGGTACTACTGCTTTGAAGTTGGCTCATTCCCGCGCTTCTGACCAAATTGGAACTAAATACAAATGACTGAGCGAATATTAATTACCTATGGGAGTAGACAAACTCCATCTAAAGCTTGGGTGTCTGTTTCGGTATCAGCAACTAGCTTAACTAGTCAGGAATGGTAATTATTTGGAATTCTGACATTTGTACCTATACTCGAGTTAGCACGCACGCAGGGTCGTGTGTGTATGTGTGTGCGTTTGCGCGTGTGCGTGCGTGTCGAGCTATCTAGCACGCACGCGCGCGCGTGTTTTAATAGCTCAGCTAACAAGACATGTTCCCAGAACGTTCCCACAACGTTATTCTTATGTTACAATAACGTTAGTCGTAACGTTAGAAGGTTTTTTTGGAAAGTTTTCTTATCGTTCCCAAAACGTTACGGTGATGTTATGATAACGTTAGTGGTAACGTTCTGAAAACTTTTTTTTGGGAAAGTTTTCTTATCGTTCCCAAAACGTTACGGTTATGTTATGATAACGTTAGTGGTAACGTTCTGAAAACGTTTTTTTGGAAAGTTTTCTTAACGTTCCCGGAACGTTCTGAAAACACAAAACAGTGAAACAATTATACATGGAACTCCATACTTTTATTACACATGCCCGCTACAAAAACTACTCTTCCTTGTTATCTTCTTTGAACTACTTGACTTGGGCGATGTGACCCCTGCAAGATCACAGCCCCACAGAAGAATTTTGAAAAAAATCATAACATGAACCACCGTAAATTGCCCGCTAGATCGCACAGCAATTTCCAGCCCCATACACACATAAATGACAGTGGTGTCATTTTAAACTAGTAACCCTCTAAGATCCCCATACGTATAAGAATAAAAAAATCTAAATCAATGATCCACCCAAATAGGCCCGCTAGATTGCACACAAAGTTTCAGCAGCATACTTGCAAAACTGACGGAGATTTATAAGTGTCATTTAAAAATTGTGACCCACCAAGATACCAAACCATTTCAAAAAAATGTAAATCTGTGAACCACCCCAAAGGAACCGCAATATCACATACAACATTTCAACCCCATACATGCAAAACTAACGGAGACAATAGTCTACAAACAAACAAACAAACAAACAAACAGACAGACAGAGAACCATATTGTTTTTATACCCTGCTGATGCTTAGAGGCAGAACTCTGAGCTTGTTTGCTACATTAAATAAATCAGAATTGTTGTTGTTGGTAAATGTCATTTAATAATTGTAGCAGAATTAAATTCACATATCGATTGATGAGATATGGGTAAACATAATCATCGAGATAATATATAAATACAGAAATAGGTAAACGTACTCATCGAGATAATATATAAATACAGATATAGGTAAACATACTCATCGAAATAATATATAAATACAGATATAGGTAAACATACTCATCGAGATAATATATAAATACAATTATTAAGTGACAAGATTAGCAAAGGTGGGGGCGGTCATTTCAATGCATATAAAACCCAACTATACATAACTCGTTGAGACAATTGTTACAGAATCACTAGTAAAGCATACATGTTGATAATGCATAAGTTATAAGTATATACAATTGGACTAAACCGCCTAATATCTTCTGTGAAACTAGAAACAGAAGGAAAGCATTATACAGTGCAACTTGTTACACAGACCAAACCAGTGTGTATACAAGTCTCAACATTCTACGCACTAAAACCTACTCAAAACATGAGTCTACGTGCTGTAAATTGAAAGACGGGAGGCATTAGCACCGTGTAATTCAACCAGAGCACAATGGTGGTAGAAAATGGGGAGGATGGTGGGGATGAAACGAATCTTCCTTTGTGTTGAAAATGACTCACGTCTAAGGCAGTTAGAATGTCAACACAAAGGGAACGATTAAACGTGCTCGTACAAACAAACAGAGAGAGAACCATACTGTTTTATAATATAGATGTTTGCACCAAAATATGCACATTGTAGTATTTGCAGCAAAAAACAAGAATCTGATATTATCTGGCATAAACATTAACATATGTAAATAAAGTAACTTAGACAGGCCTTTCGGGTGTTATTTGACACAAGAAAAACAACATTTAATACAGGGTTAATATGCCTTTCTCCAGCATGAAGTTTTAAATGTCAAATCATATCAGTGGTTCCATTACATCACACATAACGCGATCATAGAACGCACTCAGCAGCCTGCATCCGTTCTGATTACCCAGCGACGCATTTGATGGTTCGGTCACCTGCGACGTATGACACCAAACTACCCTGCATCACTGGTGTACCTATCCCACCCACATAACGCCGGCTGGAAACTGCCCTGTGGGCGCCCTCGCCGCCGAGTCAAGCAGTATCTGGACGGCCTAGGCTCCACGCTTGAGGAGGCCGAGTGGATGGATACCCAGCAAGAGCACCAAGTCATGAGCAAGTCAAGTTCAAATACCTTGGTAACTCCCCCCTCTGTGACTCTAGTGTGAGGCATAACTTTCAATGTTTCTCTGATGTCTTCCTCGATTTAATAAACTTACGGCTTTTTGTGGGTGATAACCACTATATGAAGTAACACATTTCAGATTAAAATATCTTAATGTTAACAATACGTAGCAGTAAACAGGTGATATGCAGCAGTTCAGACGATTACAGTAATTAATGGAGGAATATTGGATTAGCTCCAGTGGAAAAATACTACTAAATACTACTCCAAATAATACTTTATTTTCTGGACTCTGTCAAACATATCATAACACATTTCTATATAGGTTTTCTAAGCAGGATGGGTTCTTTGAACTTGACGTACCATTACCACACGATACGTAATGTGCACTTGCTTGGTGGTGATTAGCTATGGCATTGGCAATGCACAACAATAATACAGTGTAGGCAAAATAAGTCGAATCTCCAATCCAGGGACTCATGCCATGGCAATATTCTAGTTATCAGTCTGAGACGTTCCACTTATCAGATCAAGATCAACTTAATTAAGCTGAATTCGACTTATTGTATTAAGTTACGCGAGTTTGGGGCGATCCTTTACTTTCTGACGTAACCATGAAAACGACCACCTACAGGGCAGTAGTCTGCAGCCGCCAAACGTCTCCTCACGTATCTTACATACATATACACACAATACGTTAGAAAAACAATTATCTTACAATCCCATAACAATAAAAATTCACAAAACAAACTCAAATAAAACTCGACATCACCGGTAGCAACTACCCGTGGCTCCGCAGTTGGGATCCGTCGATCTCGGCCCGCGTCGATCTCGGCCCACGTCGATCTCGGCACACGTCGATCTCGGCCCACTTATTCCACCTATTCTGTTGTTAAGTTGATTAACGTGAAGTGCACACAGTTTATTGTAAATTTCTTTCGGCACTTATGTCGAATCTGGACCCACTTCGCTTTATTTACCATTATGAAATAGAAAACCTGTTTACCACAGTGACCCATCATATACGTAAAATAAAATTCCGTAACCTAAATATTATGATATTACTGTAGCGTTATCAGAACGTTATGTGTTTGCTGGGAGGTTATCTAGGACACACAACATATCACATGTACAAACAAACAACTACTACAACATATCACATGTACAAACAAACAACTACTACAACATATCACATGTACAAACAAACAACTACTACAACAACTGATATATTACAATTATTGGCAATTATTGTGGCGCCGCCATGCGAGGTTTTCGTGATGTTTATTTTTTAAATAAATGTCGATAGTTATAATAAAGTTGCACATTTTGTTTAAAAATGTACAATGTGTACATATGTAAGGTAGACATGTGACCGATGTGAGGTGGAGGTTTGGCACTTCCAGATGTATTCAGAAAGTAAATGATCGCCACGACGTTTGTTTACATCGAATATACACCAAACCTGTGAAGGGGTCAATGACCCTACTAACTTCACCTCTAACATACTTCATCACGAAGAAACACCGGGAAAGCCCACAAAATTCCCAATGACTGTATTTCTGCAGACAAATCCAAAAGTTGTATGTCTTGCACTCAAAGACAAATGACAGCAGCTACATGTGCCATCGTAAATAACCTGCTGCGTTGACAGTTTTATAGTTTAATTATATTTTCAATGTCACGTGTACCATTTGTCTTTGAGTGCAAGACATACAACTTTTGGATTTGTCCGCAGAAATACAGTATTTGCACACACGCACACACGCACACACGCACACACGCACACACGCACACACGCACACACGCACACTTCAGACCCATACCGTGATTGGTTTTTGGCACGGGTATGCGTTTTTGGACCTCCATAAATGTAATAAAACTGCACCGGAGCCTCAGCTGCTGTCGAAAGACGAGGAGGGGGGTAAGGCGGGGGATGTTGGAGAGATACCGCGGTGATGTTACATGTTTTAACCAGAGTCTAACTCAACCCTTGTCTGACTTGACAACGGAAGAAAGAAGAGGGGTCGAGTTGTACCAATAACAGAAATAAAATCTAGCCGAACTTTTATTCTTCAAGCGGAACCCTTTCCCATCATCTAACTGTTTCAAACCCACCCAACGCACCCAACGCCTACGAGTTCGCTAACTGCACCATCGGTGATTTGGCTAATTCGAGCAAAATATGATGTATCAGTTTTGGCGAAATATTGCGCGTCTCAATGAGATCTACCTACGTTGTCTTTCTTGCATTTGCTTAAACAAGGTTACTATTAATCATGTCTTAGGATCTGTTAAAATATACGTGCAGTACCATTACCATTGTGTCATTAAATTGTATGTTATTTTGAGTACGAATTATCATAGGTCATTATTTATCGGTCACATGACATACTTTACTCAGTTCCCAAAATATCATGCAGAAAATGTGCAAAACTGGAGATTTCTGAAGTTAATTCCACGACCGCTCGCCAAATTTTCGGATCTGCAGGTCAGAAGGTAGAATTTTATAGAATCTTATATGGCACCTGTAAGGCTGCATAACAGGGGCTTTGTTCTCAACCAATCACCTACCGTTAACTTACACACGTGACCTACCTCAGCGAAGTGGGTATTAAAGGGAATAAAAACATCTATTGCTTGAATTTATGTTATATTACATCCTGTTATCTATTTCCACGTCCACCACGCAAAAAAATCAAAAAATTCAATGAATTAGAAATTCCACATTTTATGCTGTACTTCCGGACATTTTCGAATATTCATATTTTTGGCGCGCTTTTCGGGATGCCGAGATGTGACGTCACTTATGACTCAAACTCGCATCAGGCCGACCCTTTCCATGCATTCAGACCATTTTTACAAGTATAGCTTTTGGGTCGAAACGAGCGTCAGAATGAGTTATTGAGCAATTTTCCGACGTAATACAAACACTAGTCAACATAGAGGAACAAGCAGTTATCTTATGGTTCCACATGAATTCAATTTTATTCAAAACAATGAATGCGAATGAGCCTACAAGTACAAGTCGACTAGGTTTGGCCGAGCTTGGCCATGGGCTCGTTTTCAGAATAATTATATCGAATGCAACCAACGGGAGATAATGTACACCAATATACATACATAGCAAACATATATCGTATCCAGCTACAGAAAGTAACGTGTATATTCTCATAATATCACTAGAATATCGATGTATGAAGGAGGAGTTGTACAATTTATCATAACAACTTAAATCAGTCAGCGAATTTCTGCCGGCCTTGATAGCTCAGTTGGTAAACGCGTTGGTTCCTTGGCATCTGTCATTATATAACGATGTTTCTAAATTTTATTTATCCAAACAAATAAAATGTAATGGATACCTAATTTATTAATTGTAAATATATTGTACAGTAATATATTGTAATTATATATGTGAAAACAGATTGTGATCTGTCTGGATAAATACAATTTAGAAACATCGTTCTATATAATGACCATATTTTCATTTTTGTGGCGAATAAATATTGACTACAATTTTTTAAATAAATATTTACAAACAGTGCATCATAGTATACTAAATGATTTGGTTTATATTACTTCGTGAAAACATAAACAAAAAAGTGTAAAGAAAGTCAATAGTTTGCATGCTGTCAGGATTGAACCGGCGTCGCCCGATTGTAAAACAGATGGCAAGGAACCAACGCGTTTACCAACTGAGCTATCAAAGCCGGCATAAATTCGCTGACTGATTTCAGTTGTTATGATAAATTGTACAACTCCTCCTTCATACATCGATATTCTAGTGATATTATGAGATTTTACATGTTCCTTTCTGTAGCTGGATACGATATATGTTTGCTATGTATGTATATTGGTGTACATTATCTCCTGTTGGTTGCATTCGATATAATTATTCTGAAAACGAGCCCAGGGCCAAGCTCGGCCAAACCTAGTCGACTTGTACTTGTAGGCTCATTCGCATTCATTGTTTTGGATAAAATTGAATTCACGTGGAACCGTAAGATAACTGCTTGTTCCTCTATGGTGACTAGTGTTTGTATTACATCGGATTATTGCATAACAACTCATTCTGTCGCTCGTTTCGACCCCAACATTATCCATGTAAACATGGTCTGAATGCATGGAAAGGGTCGGCCTGCTGCGAGTGTGAGTCATGTGTGACGTTAATATACCACGTGATCGCCTAGCTCATTAAATTTTTATTTTCCGCGGGAATCGCTACACAGACGGGTTTAAAATCGAATTTATGCTACAAATGTATTTTTCTGTATTTTTTTAATGTTCTCGAATGTTACATGTAATATTAAACTTTCTGTACACATGGAAAACGGATTTTAGCTAATGCCTTGTTTTTATTTCCTTTAAGTTGCATGGTTGTGAACTGGATTTCGTTACCTTTTTCTATTCCACAGATTGTGAGCTTCAACGTGACACCTCATCTGTTGAAATATCTTCAGGTGTTTCTGATTTATTGCTACTTCTTTCTCTCTCGCTCCCTGTTTTAAGCGACGGCGTGAAAAATTGTCGAGGAAAACAAATAGGACATTAAAAAACGAGTTTGTAAGGTGTAGATTTCTCCTATAGTCACAACATTGATGGGCCACCACCAAAACAGATTTCTTTGGATCGTGTGCAGAATACGTCTGTGCCACTTAATACCCGGTTCGCTGCATACTGTCAACAAACAGTGCTTGTTAATTCCGTTGTGTTAATCCCGTTACTGGTTTTGAAATAATATGGTGCCACAGCTGTAGTTTTGACCTATTATCATTTGTACCAACTCACAAACTATAATTACACCGACTTAATCAATAGAACTCAAGACATTGATCAGATGCTTTCAACACGATATTTCATCAGGCAACGAAACTAAATTAGCCAGCCGATAACATATAAACATCTATCTTCCAATAAATTGATGAATAATTTTACCCAATACAATTTTATTGATAAATTACTTCAGTTTTTCCAATTGCGATGGTGCTGACATTGTCAGAAAATAAGTCTTAAAGGGGAAATGAAATGCAGCTGTTTCATGCTACATGTTGAAATATGTACTATATAAGTATACATTAATGATAACAGAAACGTACTCATTTATAAGACAAACTGAAAAAACGATTTTGTTCGATGCCTAAATCGTCGCTATAGAGCACTGCGTATCGCCATCTTTGTTCCAAACGAGTGGTTTGATTCACTCCTATCTAATCCAAGTTAAATTTCGTTTTTTTTTTGTTTACTTCATTAGTAGACATTTATGTGCGAAAACAAAGATATGGTGCCCTATTATACACGATAGGTGTTCTATAGATCAACAAATAATTTGTATGCGCGTTCGAAATAAAAAGGTGAAATTAAATGGCAACGATTTATAACCAATGAAAACGTTGTTAACGTCGCACTTCCCGAACGAAGATTTTAGCTGCCAGAAGGGGGCGGTGCTTTCAAAGCAAAGGTCAGAATATTAGATGCGCGCGCATGCCGGGACTATTTTTATTTTGTTGTTGACAAAGACGTCGAAGGATTTTGGTGGAGACGAGTTATTAAAAGTGATATTTAAAACTTTCGTATCATTTTGGGAGAAAATCGATACGACAGATGAAGACTCCAGTTCGACTTGTCTCTCGGAAATTACGGTTGACACACATAAAGTCAAAGGGCCTGTGCCATACGGGTGATACGGGTTTTATCCAGCGACAGTGTGCGATCCACGGTCCGATAATGTCCGGCCCCGGGTGAGGTTCAGTTGTGGGAGTCGGACAGTGACAGTTGGTCTATCGACGACGAAGACGTTACGCGACTTAATAATGTCGCATGGTGTTTGTGTGGGCACTGCGTCCCAATGTCGACGCACATCGAGTCGCTGTGCTGTAGGGAGATAGCTGCCGTACAGCACCGTATGACAGACCTTGCAGATGCCTGCATTACCGACTATGAGTATGAGTGACGACTTCGAAACGGTTTGCACCAACAGGACGGTGTTGGAACTTGGAAGTCGGTCGGTTGTCATTGTATGATTTGCGTGCAGGCTCGTTGATTCGACCAATAGCTAGTAGGTAAGTACTACGTAGTTCAACAGGTATCGAATAATTATTCTAGCAATAACTATTTCAAACTTAAATAGAGCAATTATACTTGTTCCCACCTCAAATGTTCAGGTTCATTCTATCTTCGTAAAATACTATGTCTATGATTTTCATCAAACCATTTTTGATCATTTTCTTAATAAACTTGCTTTTATTCTTGACAGGACGTGTGCATCCTTTTTATACAGAAGTTTAATTCCTATTTAAAAGTGTTCAAGCAACTTGCTTAATTTATATGAAAATGTAGACAGGAGTTTTTAATATAATAAAAATGTTATATATATATATTATGTGTGTGTGTTATCAAGACCACATCATGAAATGTAGTCTTACAATCATAATTATTACAGCCCTTCACAAACAAATGAACCAATTCACTGAATTCATGATGCGATATTGATAAAACAAAGTTTTGCCAGTATAACAATAATTAGAAGATAACGGTTGTTTATTATCAACTAATGCAAATATATGAACTTTCAGAACATATCGATTGATTCGATTAGCCGCATAACGTCACTTCACGTTGCGGTCAAGGGAGAGACTTGAAAAAGGCAACAGACATGTTATACCAGCCTGCACTGAATCCAGAAGCGAATGGGGTTAATGAAAATTTCAGCTATGGACATTGCACTATACAGGTGAGTGTACAGTGAAAATAAAAACCCTGGACAAGTAAGATTAGATTGACCAAAAGGTAGAATGAATTACTCGGTGCCTTCTTATCCCATTTTTTGAACAACAATGTGATCTGTAGTGTCTTGCATGTCCCTGTTCATAATTCGATTTATAATACTGAAGCCAACATGAAATATATCAACAGTTTATTCATATGGAGAAACAATTCACAAATAAATAAGACTACATGGCAGACTGTGCCAATGCATTAGTCAAATTCACACACCAGTTTTCAATGTTTCTTTCAGTTGATTCACTTCACACTGTGACACATTTTAATCTAACTGTATTACAATTTAGGTCTGTGCCAGTCCTGTGCACATATAGTACATCAATAAGTAACATGTTTATTGATGATATGGGCCACCATTATGATCAAATATTGTGATAAAAAAATTAATACATACAAAATATTCCATTACAGTTCCAGTTTTACATATTTGTGGGTTTCAACTTTCAACACTAGGGGCATCTGTCAAGAAAACAAGTACTTATTATTCAAGATACAGATTCAAAGCTTGTAGTACTAGTTTCAAAATCTATCAAGTGCCTCCAAATGGATTCATTTAGATTTATGGCACTATATAAGTGTTCTTTTTATTATTAAGTACTTTTTGAGATGTTGTTTTGTGATAATGTCAAATGTAATACTAACAATGAAGTATGAATATAAAAAAAAAACGTATAGCTGAATCCTTTGCTGCTTCATTAGTTTGTAGCACACAGTGTGATATTTGAGAAATGGTGGTCTGTTGCAAAAAACTCACTATAAGTAACATGTTTGGACTTGGTTAAACTATTCCAGTAAATTACATATACCCAAAGTTCCCTACATCGAATAGTGTCTAATAAAACACATTGCACACCACAACTAGGATACAAGCTTTCAAGTGGATGTTCCTTACTTTAGGAGGTCCTATACAGTAGTGAGAATCCACGTTGCCTAAAACGTTTCTCTATTTCTGCCAGTGAAGTTCAAACAATGTTATTTAAGCATATAAATCCATTGTCATTTGAAATTGGATGTCGTATCAATTTGGTGGCACTAAACCGAATTGATACGGATACAACTAGTTTTCCTTAAAGCGGGTTCTTTGCTTTGCCACAGCCTCCTCTTTTGCTGGTTTTTCGATGCCTGCATGCTCTGCTACAGTTACCTGCTTACTCGATGTCGCAACTTGGAGCACACTTCGCACCTTTGGGCCACTCGTGCATCTAGCTGCAATGCCCTCTAGAATTTCTCCTCGGAAGCTGTAGTCCTTTGACGCCATCACTTTCTTCACTACATACTCAGCAGACTTTGAATACTGCAGCTGATACCGTAGCTTGTTGTCTGCTGTTTTCACCCGCTGATTGAACAAATGATAAATATAAAATCAGTATAACAATAGAAATATCTGAAGAATAGCTGGCTATAGCTGTAACATGCACACAGTAAACCAAACAGCTTGCTTGTTTGCTCTCTCTCTTGAAATCAAACGGCTAATGTCATTTTTTAATCGGTTCCTAATTCTGCCATCATTTTCAATTTCAACTTCCAAGGAATTCCACAATACATTCAAATATTTATTATTGAATCATATATATATATATATAATTTATACATAATGATGTTTATATTTATTATATTATATATGCATAAGTTTATATTTCAATAAGCAATTCCAAAGCATACCATTCCAATTCGATTTATATATAATTAAACAATTCAAGTAACAGTAAACAGATGTCCTCAATTATAATTATTTTATCTGTTGTTTGCATGCATACTCTTGTGCAGTGAGATTGTATTTTCGAAACTGTATTCCTAACATTGTTTTGCTATTGAGCACAGGCAGGGATTTTCAGCCATTTCAGTTTATTTCCTAATGCACTACTGGATTTCTAAAGTGTGCAGCTTTGTCAAGCAACTGATACATTATTTTGTAACATAAAATGTCAACACTATTGATGAATGATATCACAAGCCTTACCTTGTATTTGTGTTTTGGTCAATGGTGGCCAAGTGGAGTCGGGCTATGATGCCTTGACGGCTGAAGTTGAGTGCGTATTTGAGGAAGAGGGCGTGTAAGCTCTCCGGTTCACCAGTGTTAACGCACTTCGTAACGCTCTCTATATCATACAGTAGGCAGCAGTCCAGTATAGCCTTTTGGACAGTGAAGGCTTCTGTACCTTCAGTGAGTCATGGTGTTGTTTGTACTGCTTGTTGTGTATATGTTGCATGACTGCACTACTGGTACAACTCTGCACCCGCTGTCCATGAATGGGAATTCCTGATGTGATGGAGGAGCGAGATCCACATCTCCTTCATCAAGCGGGGATCACCATCACAAGCTGATGTGCAATACCACAGGTGGTTGGCAATTGTGCCTATTGAAGGGACAACCTCAACTTTCTGGGCAGACAACAACCTTTATTTCTTGGTAGTCCTCTAACAAAGTCTTTCTAATGCTGGGATGTCTGTCAGTGGCAAGTGTGATAATCTTCACCCCATGGTCAGTCAGGTTGTCTAAGCAGCGTTTCAAGCCCTCCACTTCCATCCAGTAACTGTTCTTGACCCCTGTGACCCGAAAACGTTTCTTGAGCAATGATGAGTTGGCTGTCAGTGTCCATGATGAAGTAAATGCCAAATGTTGTGTCCTGGATTGTCATATCTTGCATCGACTGATGCGACCACGCTTTTTCTGACCAGAGCTGACATGATGGCCTCTGAATGGTATGTCCACATGTCCTCTATCTCTGGCAGTATGTATGCCCGCTGTATGTTGTAGCACTGGCGGGATGACAAGGCGCATAGGTTCATCAGTGAGTGAATGTCCAGTCAGGAAGAGGACGCTTGGTGTCAACAAGTTACTCTCATAAATGTTACCAATCTTGGGTTGCGAGTACCACATGAATGAGTGGCCATCAACACATTCTGTGGTCACAACCACTGCAAATGCAGTCACTGTGATGCTAGGCTAAATGATTTATTGCAGTTTGGTGTTTTAGCAGGTGCAGAAAAGTAAAATTATGTTTTTCTCACAAATGGCAAACTTTCTCTCTTTCCCATTAGTGTAAGAACCGCTTGAGTCATCATTAGTGATATTGCTGTCACCTGCTACAACATATTCTGCATCACTCGTTTCAATGTTTCTCTTCTCACTGTTTCAGACAGAATCGTCTGAAGATGGCGATAGTGAGACTGGGACATCCGAAGGGTCGTCTACAGTGACAGAACTGCCATGGTCAGGGTCAGTCGGAGAAAGCGTGCTGGACTGCGATGGCAACTTTGCATACCCATGGTCATGATGAATGTTCAATGGAAAACACTATTGTCTGTATTAACTACTGCATTGACAAAGTGTCGCACTGGCGACATGACCACCGGCTTCCTTTATGTTTTGACACTACAAGTCGTTGGCGTGGCAGCACTACATGTGACATTTGTATTACCATGAGGGACAATGTCATCTCGCGTGCTGAATCCTTCGCTGGATCCTTCGAAGCTTGTGCTCGGTATTAGGCCCTATGTTTGTTTGGATACTGCGATTTACAAGTGACTTTTTGAACGTTTTCTTTTTAGTGGATATATGTGTGTTATCTTTAATTTTCATGATTAAAATGCATGTGCACTCAAATGTGTTTAACATTTGAACTTTGTAAATACAAAATATATATTTATTAATCTTTGTGGCTTTTTCTTGTGACGTTATTTCCTTTTTTCCTTGTTAGGCTTACATTCAAAAGTCAATAAATTAAATACAATGTCCTTGTTATTAAAAGCATACATTGGTGTTTGCAGTCATGCAATCTATACCAGAAAAAAACTTGGTATGATAGCGTGCTTGCTAAACTGTCGCCTCAAAACTGGAGCATCAATTCGGGGTCCATTGTTACAAGCCAATATTTGAGACACATAAATTAGTATTATGCCTACATGGTGATTAACTTTACTTGACTGATGTGAACCTACTTACTATGCCAATAACTAATTATATCAGATATGACTATAGTGTTTTGTTGTGTGCTATTGACTGTATCGTAAACAAATATTTTTAAGGATTTAAATACTTGTAATGTCACTTATTTAATAATTCCAATGGCAATGCCTACAATACATGATTGACAGGGCTTGGTCCGGACTGTGACTATTGTTGACTAATATATGACGACATTATTTCGCAAAACGTTATACTGGTTACGGTAGCTGACATTTATTTTTGTAATTATTTTAGAAGGTTATTTTCCCCACCAGCAACTAAGTCGATAACATAGACTCGTAGATGTAGACGTTGCGGTATTCCGACGTAGCAACACGCCGGCAGAAATTGCTGTAAACTAAATCGGCGGATTACAAGCACTCATTATTCCCAATTATATCATAGTATTCACACGTATTTGTACTTTATTACATTCACATTTCTTATTACATTTCAATTTCGCATACGTCATATTTGTATATATGCAGACTTTGAAATAGAACTGTGGGACTATATAGTAGTCGTAATGATACCTAAAGGAACTCGTGAGTGCCGAGTCACCTTGGCAACAACAAGCTGGTTTCGGCTTGTCATTTCCTACGCGCCGCTTCACCCTCCAAATAAGGCAATGATATCGAGCTTCCAGGTCGATTTCGCTTAATTTTACTTCATCGGTGCATAGTTTTATGTAAACAAATCGACTGGAGATGGACCTGTGGCTTTAACCAAGAATTATGTTTTGACGTCCAATGTCTTTTTATGCTCGTCACTTTCGTATTTAGACTTGCAATCGGCGTTCGAAAGTGACTACCGCAGACTTTTGCCAATCTTGCCGTCGGCGAACACGTCAAATTCATCACCTATAACTTGTTTTTTTCTGTTGGAACCCTTCTGTGGAAGTATGTGAAAAGTTGCTTACTAACATTTATATTATATCCAGTAGCCACGCAGTGCAATAAATTGTTCTGTTTTTATGTGTTTGTATGCGTTTCGTCGGTTTTTCTGAGAGCTATGCTGCGTCGCCTGTCGAATTGCTGTATACAGCTTTGGGAGACGTCTCGCCAATCAAACCGGATGTACAACCACACGCCCCTGGAGCATGATGGCGGCGCCCTGTGCCGATAGTAGCTACGTTTGAAAAATTATTTAAAATATACCGTGACGCTGTACTTGTCAAATCATGGTGACTTTTACTGTAAATGGTATGTTCTTATGTTTGGGCTGTGGTTGTTCAATCATTTCATTTCCCCTTTAATAGATATGCTTCAGAAATACCGTCACAACTCACATGCACACATAAGTAATATAGATTTTTGTAATAATAATATGCACATTTAAGGAATTCTAGACCTTACATTGGAAAATTGCCAAGGGGCTACACAATGGCCACCCGATATACGCCACTAACCTCTAGGTGTCAGTACGTAAATCACGAAGAAACGCCGGTAAAACCCATACGAATTCCCGGTGACCTCGCGCTTAAGAGAGACACATGGTACACAAGACATCGTAAATACGTCAAGTGACATGTTCTATAGTTTTCCGTACCCGGCTTCAAATATGACATTACAAAAAGGCAGGTATGTGTCCTATCCGTTTTTAATAATTATTATAGAAAGCGCCCTGAAACGACCGGCATGTCATTCGGAAAACAGTGTTATGTTTTCATTTAAATTGGAGTATAGCTTATTCTGCTGGTAAACAAGCGTTGTTCCAAAAGCCGCCTTTCATGTTATTATAATCAGTTAGCATATACTATGTGTGTGCGTGTGTGCGCGTGTGCGTGGGTGTGTGTGTATGTATGCATATATGTATGGATGTGCGTACGCATGTGTTTACGCGTTTACACCTTTGCTTCGGTTGTGCCAGTTAGTTATTCCGTCACCGACATGAAAACACTGCTCGCCCATTGTACTTGCGCATGTCACACAGAGCTGTAACCCGCGCTACTGCGGCGAATTGCGGGTATGACATTTGACGGATGACAAGTTTCAGTTACATGTTACAATAGTTCACTGTTTGACGCTTCCCGCTAATTACTGTGAGCGTATAAATAACATGCACAACGTGATATTGTTGGCATACTGCATTTTGGAAGTAAAACAAAACGGGTTGTGTGTATGCTATGGGCGTACTGCGTGCAAGTGGCACAGGCGGTCGGTGACAACCGTAACACCAATACATTTTTTGCACGGAAGCAGATGCATTATCTTAAAGTGTGTACTAACATCATAGTTAGATAACATAATATACACACGAACGCACTCACGCGCACACATACGCACGCATTCACACATACGCGCACGCACACTCGCACCCGCAAGCAAGCACATAGGCACACCCCGCACACTGGTTTACATTTATATACGTACACGCATTGCAACTTCCGTGTGCTTTGTATACAGAAAACACAAACAAACAATGCAACAAACAGACATTCAAATACACCCAATCAAACTGGATTTAATTTGCTTATCCATTTATGAACGTTTCAGCTTTGACGGCTTGCCTATAGACAACACGTTCTCTCTCTCTCTCCCTCTCTCTCTCTCTCTCTCTCTCTCTCTCTCTCTCTCTCTCTCTCTCTCTCTCTCTCTCTCTCTCTCTCTCTCTCTCTCTCTCTCTCTCTCTCTCTCTCTCTCTCTCTCTCTCTCTCTCTCTCTCTCTCTCTCTCTCTCTCTCTCTCTCTCTCTCTCTCTCTCTCTCTCTCTCTCTCTCTCTCTCACACACACACACGCACGCTCGCGCGCACACGCACCCACGCGCACACACGCACACACGCTACGCACACACGCTCACATGCACACACGCACGCACACACACATATATATATTTATATTGTATGCACACACGCACAAACGCACACACGCACCCCCCCACACACATCATAAATCGTATTATGTAAAATTGTAACATAATAAGTTGCTTTGTTCGACATTTAAAAATGTATTGTCTTCTGCGCAAGAATCCGGTTGACTCACCCGTTTATGTGTGTGATCCAGTCACTGGTGACTAACCCACCGGTTTGCAAAGAAAGGGTTCTACTTCTTTTTGCGAGACCAGCTGCTACCACTGCGCGAGCCTTTTTTCAAATAGCTGCCTTCAAAACTAGCAAAAAACTAAAGCTTGAACAACAGGTCGCCACACATAAGTCATGACAGAAATATGTTACCTGCTAGTCTGATTAAGTGGTTGCTTGCGTGAATACAGATGTGTAACCAAGGCGTGAACTGACTTGATGGAGGCGCTTAAACATGTCGTGATGGCTGCGTGATTTGTACACAAAGCCGCGGGATTACAGAGGGGAAATTACAATGTCGGTTGATAGGTGCAACTCAGCCAATTTATCAATGCCATCAAGTTACATATTGACAAAATGTGTGTATGTGTGTGTGTGCGTGCGTGCGTGCGAGCGTGCGTGTGCGTTTACGTATATATCTCTCTCCTTCTCTTTCTCTTTCTCTTTTTCTCTCTCTCTCTCTCTCTCTCTCTCTCTCTCTCTCTGTCTCTCTCTCTCTCCCTCTGCCTCAACTTTTGCCTTCCCTCCCCCTCCTCCTCTCTCTTTCCCTATTCCTTTCACTCACAATCCTGTTCCAGGTCCCTCTCCCCCTCCGCGTGTGAGCGCGAACGTGTGTGCGTGCGTGTGTGCGTGTGTGTGTCTGTGTATATGTGTGTGTGTTTGCGTCTCCCTCTCTCTCCTCTCCCTGTCATTCTCACACACTCCCTCTCTCCTTCTCTCTCTCCCGCTCCCTCTCCCGCTCCCCCTCCCTCTCCCGCTCCCTCTCCCCTTCCCCCTCCCTCTCCCCTCTCCCTCTCCCTCTTAATCTCCCTCTCCTTCCTTCTCCCCCTCCATACATATGTATACACTCGAGTCAAATGTCACTGTTGGCAACGACAACATGTTCACACGTTAGCACCGTGCCACGTATTTCTTCTGTGTCATGGCTCGAATCTGCGCCGTGTAGCGCGTCTTTTCTTTCTCACCTTGTTATAAGGTGCCACGTAATACATTCTTGACGTTACCTGAAGACACGTCACACCTTTTTGATTTCACTTATACCTTGAATGTGTACCACGCTATATCCACGCGTTCGTTACCTGTTTGTGCAAACAGTTATTTTTGACATATCCAAGGCGTGTTAACCTTGTAGTTGTACATAGTGTTTTGTCGGCGTAGCACGCCAATTTCTTCAGTAAATGTGGTGACGTATGACTTCATCGTACCTGTGAAATAGTTCGTAGTTCTCCTGTTTTGATTGACTGGTGTTTGGCCTTTCTTATCCATATGGCGTCTTTTGTGTGTCGTGTTCTTCTATTGGCGTCAATGTCCACTGTTTTCGCACATTCCCAGTCTTTGGAGAAGTTGGTGCGCTACGATGACGAAAGACATAACAACTACAAGACACAATCGCGTACAATAGAACCTTGCTTTACGGTCACCTCGGTAATACATTCACCTCGAAAGTAATGTCACTATGGGACAGTCTCAAATTATTTTTGCAATACCAAAATATAGGAAAGTATTATTCAGGTTATGTTGCCCAGTGCCGAGGACAACATTAATGGTGAGGTTCCATTGTATTGGATATGTCAAACAAGAAAATGTTTGCATAACAATGAGCTATACTGAGGAGTGTTCAGCAATTCATCACTTGTTTTCTCTCGTTGATTCTAGGAACCAAGTCAACTTGAAATAGCAATTCAAGGACACATCTGTCATAACCCAGTCGACCAGCAGCGAGAGGCAAAAGAGGACAACTAAACGCACAAATATATAAGTACGCAGTTGACTGACGAACGAGTCCAACGAGGAAACCACCATTCGACAAGTCGATATGCCGGTGTAGCAATCTCAAAACACTCATAGCTATAGAGGATTTTAACTTAATTTGAAAACACACACCTATAATTTTAATTTCAAAACGCTTATAATTAAAACACTATATGAGCAAGAGTGCAGAAACGCAGGCCTTACTACAGCATATAACTTTTGTGAAAACGAATGACTTGTTTAGCTTAATCATAGTGTTTTGAAATTAAGTTCAAAACACTTTAGAGTGTCTTCAACTTAATTTCAAAACACTCTCGAATGATTTCAGCTTGGGTATCGATTTGAAATTCTTACACTGAGGTTAGTGACAACAATCACATGTAGCTAGAGAGATCGCTTTTAGACACTGTCCAACCGTTTGGTTTTAATGCGCTGTCGAGGTCGGGGTGCCAGGAGAGCGGCGCCTAAAATTGTCTTTACCGCATTGTATGCTGTCAGTGACAGATGATCTGTGGGGGTGATGTATTGCCGGTTAGCGTGATCACACGATCTATGAAAGGGGCTAACGTGAAATGATGAGCATACCTTGTGACAACAATATAAACCAATGATGAAGAGGTGATTATAATTTGAGAGAGGGCACGACTGGGTGTTATTATTTACGTGATTCATTATTTAATCATACATTACAGAACACGTCACTCTTGTGGTGTGTGTGTGTGTGTGTGTGTGTGTGTGTGTGTGTGTGTGTGTGTGTGTGTGTGTGTGTGTGTGTGTGTGTGTGTGTGTGTGTGTGTGTGTGTGTGTGTGTGTGTGTGTGTGTGTGTGTGTACGTGTGTGTACGTGTGTGTACGTGTGTGTGTGTGTGTATGTAGGTATGTGTGTGTGTGTGCGTGTGTGTGTGTGTGTGTGCGGGCGCGCGTGTTTGTGTGCTTGTGGGTGTACGTGTGTGCGTGCGTGTGTACGTGCGTGTCGCGCGTGTCTGTACGTGTGCGCGTGAGTATCGCGCGAGTGTATCTGTGCGCGTGTGTGTGCATATACTAATAATGCGATTGCTTTGTGGGTCGGAAGTTGTTTTGAGGCTGTGTCGAAAATAAGACAACGATGAACTTCCTGCAATGCAGCGGTACTATTGCGTCATTCCACACGTGAACATTTCGTAACATTAATGCGATACTAAACATGTACTACGCCCAGTACATAACCACTGGCACCTTCATGGTAGAATTAAACGAAATCTTGCAAGAACTTTGTATATCTTGGCAACATGATTCTTTAGGAACGTAAAATAAAGCTACTTACTTATTTCTGTTGTGGAGTGTCAACAAGGAAATGTAGATTTACGCCTTCCCGCCAGCGATTTATCTGAATGGGCTAATTTCAATCATTAGTAGAAGGAAATAAATATCAAGCGAAACCTTTGCGACAAGCTATCGGACGCGGCCTGAAGTCTTGCCCGATTACGTGAGTAACTTCTCCACCGTCTCCTACGCTTACTACTGCATTCAGCAAAGGTGCCACACCCGTATGTTATTTGCATTCTTTCATCATTCATTAAATTTACATATTCTTTCTCACATTATTTGCTGTCTCTGCATTTTGATTTTTTTTTAAAGTTCGACAATCTCGCTTTTGTAAGCCAATCGAAGCACTCCCTATTTGTTGATCTATTCATGTGGTAAGACTGCAGTCCTTTCCCCCGGTGCTGTTGACGTATACCGTTGACTGTGTCATTGGCAACTCGTTGACAATGTTACCAATACAGTTGTTGCGTGTCGATGGTGTCGTTAACAGTGTAGTCGACAATCAGGGTGATGTTGCTTAACTTACCGTGTTCCGTTTGCTGTCATTCGACAATACTGTTAGTTGTATTATGCTACTCACAGTCGTATTGCCCCTTTGTTGTAATTTACAATGTATTTGACAGCATCTTAGCCGTGTTGTTGACAATTGCTCGACTGTAGCGGTAGCGCCTGACAGGCAGCAAGCCAAATCATGCTCGTGATATAACATGTTTTCTGCCTGTTTACGAAGAATTGAACAATCATAACTTCACTATTTATTCGTGATGCTGCCGTGACTGTCTCGCTGAACTTTTTATACAACAAGGTTGCGTACTTTGTCTACAATCTTGAAATGTTTTAATGTCGTCAGCCAACCGTGTCGCTGACGAAGCTGGTGGACTACAGGTCTTTAGACCGACAACGCCCGTGTGTGACCTAATTTGGTAAACTATATTTAGCAAGGCATTGTTCTACCGTTGGCGGCGATGTGCCTACAGAACGTCTTTCGGGCTTTCCGTCCTGCCACCAGGGGTGTCACTCCGCGATTACCAGACAGTGTATTCATTGATCAGACGTCTAGGACTGTCCACGGCGCGTCCAACTCTGCGTGGCAGACGTGGGGGCACGCGCAAACAGCGCGCGATTCGAACGCGGATTACCAGCCGTTTTAAAGATTCTTCACGAATTGTATGTCGGCAAGGCAATGTCAGTGCGAATCTGGTAACTCTAAGAGCCGCCCCTGTTATGCCACACGATACGCCATTCGTCAATGTGGCATTACTGAATGCTCGTTCCGTGTGTAATAAAGCTATCAAAATCAACGAATACGTCGTTGAACACAAATGCGACATCTTGGCGATAACCGAGACGTGGTTAAGGAAGAGCGGTGACGAAGTTGTTATTGCTGAAGTGACCCTTCCCGGGTTCCTCTTCCACCATGTGGCACGATCTTCTCGTCGTGGTGGCGGTGTTGCAATCTTGCACCGCGATACATTTACAACGAAGATTCTTCCTACTCTCCATTTGAATACCATTGAACTTCTCCGTGTGCAGTTCTCTGCAGCCCATTCTATAGCGTTCGACATGTGTGTCATCTACCACCCGCCTGCTTCAAGTAAGGCATCTGGAACTTCGTGTGAATTTTATGCTGAACTTGAATGCTTATTTACAGAAGCATCTGTTTCCGTTATACCAACCGTAATTGCTGGAGACTTTAATATTCATTTTGATGATGTAACGAAATCAGAACCGCTTCGCTATCTACTTGATTCCTACAATTTGCTGCAACACGTCCATTCACCGACCCATAAAACAGGACATACATTGGACCTGGTGATAAGTCATGACAGCGATAACTTAGTATCTTCTGTTGTTGTTTATCCAGACTCCATATCGGACCACTATCGCATAGAACTGGCATTAAATGTGTTGAAACCGTCAGCTGAAACTTCAGTAATTGCCAAGCGCAACTTCCGCATCATGGATGCTACAGTTTTTAATGATGACGTTAAATCTGTATGTTCTGGCATGTGTGCCCACGCTGACCGTCAGCAAGCGGAGGTCTTAGCATCGGACTACAACACCTGTCTCACTAACTGCTTAGACAAGCACGCTCCTTGGCACTACGTACACGTCAGGAGCAACTCGCCGCATCCGTGGTATGACGCTGAGGTCGACGAAGCAAGAGAGAAGAGGCGAACGTGTGAGAATCTGTGGAGAAGAACAAAACTCGAAATACACCGCCAATTATACGTCGCCGCTCGCGACGACTGCACTACAATGATAGCCAGTAAGAAAACCGAGTATTATCGCGGACAATTACAGAACGCTAATAACAAGAACATGTTTCGCATTCTGAGATCACTCGACGTACACAACATGCAACTTCCTGAATTCTGTTCAGTGAAGGAAGGATGTGATAAATTCTCACGTTTCTTCCAAGAAAAGATCGATAAATTATTGATTAACTTGCACTACCGCATTGCCGTTGACCCGACAGAGGACGAGACACGTTGTTTTTACTGACCCAATTCAAGTGTTCGAGCCAACTACTACAGCCGAAATCACTAATATTCTTGGCACTACGAATAAGACATGCTCACTTGATCCACTACCAACTAAGCAACTAAATGACAACATGGACAGTATCGTGCCTATCATCATACAAATTGTAAACGCTTCACTCGAGGAGGCAGTCATGCCTGTGCTGCTTAAACACGCAATTGTCCGGCCATTGCTCAAGAAACAATCACTCAACAAGGACATACTCAACAACTACCGTCCAGTCAGCAACCTAAGCCATCTGTCAAAAGTCATAGAGAAAGTTATTGCGAGAAGGATCATCTCTCATATTTCCGATCAGCGAATGGAAGACTGTTTCCAATCAGCCTACCGGAAGAATCATTCAACTGAAACCGCACTATTGTGTGTAACAAATGCCATGAAAGCCGCTATAGACAATAGACAAGGCACGGCACTAGTTCTTATTGACTTTAGTGCGGCCTTTGACACAATCAATCACAAGATAATGATCCAGCGCCTTCGGTTGCGTTACGGCATTGTTGGCAAGGCGCTTGGCTGGCTGCAATCCTATCTGCAGAGCCGGACCCAGCGTGTGGTCATTCGTGATGCGTCATCGAATACAACTTGTGTGACATCGGGTGTCCCACAGGGTTCGGTGCTGGGTCCTTTGTTATTCTCGTTGTACGTACAACCCATTGGCGACATAATTAGAGCGCATGGACTTTGTTTTCATCATTATGCGGATGATCTGCAATTGTACTGCCATTTTGACCTCACTGCGACTGCGTTGGCTGCTACTCGGCGACGTATGGAGGAGTGTCTAGATATTGTCAATCAGTGGATGACATCAAACTACATGTGCATGAACAGCAATAAAACGGAATATCTTCCCGTAGTGCCAAAGAGTGCCGCTGCGCTTATTGACGGCAGTGTGATACGCGTAGGAGATGTTACGATTACTGCCTCAAGATGTGTTCGTAACCTTGGTGTCGTTATGGATCGCCACCTCGATTTTAAGAAGCAAGTTTCAAGCATCGTCAGTGTGTGCTCATTTCACTTGCGCCATATTAACCAGATGACAAAGGAACGTGTCGTCAACGCCATTATTACATCAAGGCTAGATTACTGCAATTCACTTCTATACGGCACTTCTGTCAACAACATCGCTCGACTGCAGAGAATGCACAACTCTGCTGCTAGGTTGATCCTACGCCGTCCACGGAGTGACAGCGCCATGCCTCTGTTGTGCATTCTTCACTGGTTGCATGTAGCACACAGAATCGACTTTAAGCTATTAGTGTTTACATATAAAGCTGTGCATGGCGATGCCCCGAAATATTTATGCGACCTTGTATGCCCATACAAACCAACAAGAGCCCTGCGGTCTACCAACAATAACATGTTAACGGTCCTGTGGACTCATGTCAAAGCTGGGGACAATTCGTTTGCGGTCGCCGCAGCGACTTTGTGGAACACTGCCTAATGACATTAAAACGTCTGATTGTCTCTCTACTTTCAAGGCACGCTTAAAGACTCATTTTTTTAGACTCGTTATTGTCCAATGTGGCATAGTTTACTCTCTGCATTGATTTGTTTTATATCTCTTATGTATTAATTAACCTATTTATATATTTATTTTATACTTACATGTACATTAGTTCAGTTAAATGAATTGACAATGTCTTATTTCTACATAGAACTGTAGCTATGATCATTATTTTAATATATTTATTTAATTACTGTATTTATTCGTATTTTACTAATATTTAAATTTTCTTTTAGAAAATGCATGCTTATTTAGCCATCACTAATACCTCTATCTGGGTTCTACATGTTGTAAAGCGCCACGAACAATTTATAATTGGATCTGGCGCTATATTAAATAAAATATATTATTATTATTAGTGTCACTGAAAACGTTGTCGACAGTGTGGTTGACCGTGTTGTTAACAATGTCGTTGACAGCATGGTTGGAAACGACTACATTGTTAACACGGCGTCGTTGACAGTGTTGTGATCCTGTCTTTACATAGGCAGGTACAGGGGGACCGGGGGGGGGGGCACGTGCCCATTAGATCTTAGGAATTTGGCCTTGCTATATCTGAGCTAGAGTGGTGTGCCCCTATAGCTTTTGAATGTGCCCCCGTTACTGAATACACGTTGCGGCGAAAATGTTTTTTCAACTGCACCATCCCCTCTCCCAACTTCCGATGTCATCAGTCGATCGGAGACAGCGGAGAAGCTGTAGTTACGGCGGCGCGGCGTTGAACATTTTTCAATTGCACCTCCTCCGTATTCCGATATCATGATTCGAACAGCGTGACTGCGGAGTTGTGCTGAACCACCCAATATGAATTTGCGTCAGCCGCCTATGGAGGTTTTGTGCCCCCTCTGGTCTACCCTCTCTGGACCCGCCCCTGGATTAACTGATAATACTTTCTCGATAATCTACGTGCTTTATCCTCTGGAAAGTGTTGGGACCATAACCCGTTGTGACTTAGGCCTTGTTTTTGAACTACCCATTACGGGATATGTCTCAAATAATGACTCTACGGCGATTTAATACAACATATCGCGGGTCTAGTTCTCTTCATACGACGTGGATATTATGATATATGTTTTTCTCAAAATATAATTCCATCTTGTACTCGTGCATTTTATGCGCGGTCGTGTCATGGTTAGTTAGGATCGCACAGTTCTATATTATATGCCAGTACGAGCGGTTAAACTAGTTCTCGAATGAAGACCTACAATAAAGCAATAGTTCCCCTTATAGAACAAAGGCTAGAGTGTAGTATTTAATTATAATAACGCAAATGGTGGCCTTGTTTGATGGCATGTTTTGTACTACCTTGCTCGACCTATCTCGCTCTCTTTCCCCCTCTCTCTTGCTTGCACGCTCTCTCTCTCTCTCTCTCTCTCTCTCTCTCTCTCTCTCTCTCTCTCTCTCTCTCTCTCTCTCTCTCTCTCTCTCTCTCTCTCTCTCTCTGCCTCTGCTTAAGCCTCTCCCTCCCCTCCCCGCTCCCTCTCCCTGCCCTTATCTCTCTTACTCTCCCTCTGTTTCAACTTCTGCCTCCCCTCTCCCTCTTCCTTTCCCTATTCCTGTCAATAACCCTCCCCTCCCCGCTCCCTCTCCCCCTCCATGCGCGTGGGCGCACGAGCGTGTGTGCGGGCATGTGCGTGTGTCTGTGTATGTGTGTTTGTTTGCGTCTCCCTCTCTCTCCTCCCCCTGTCATTCGCACACTCTCCTCTTCCTCTTCCTCTCCCTCTTCCTCTTCCTCACCCTCTCCCTCTCCTTCTTCCTCTCCCCTCCTCCTCCCTCTCCCTCTTCCTCTCCCTCGTCCTCTCCATCTCCCTCTCCCTCTCCATCTCCTCATCCCTCTCCTCTCCCTCTCCTCTCCCTCTCCCTCTTCTCTCCCTCTCCCTCTCCTCTCCCTCCTCTCTCCCTCTCCTCTCCTCTCCCTCTCCCTCTCCCTCCTCCTCTCCCTCTCCCTCTCCTCTCCTCTCCCTCCCTCTCCTCTCCCTCTCCCTCTCCCTCTCCCTCTCCCTCTCCCTCTCCCTCTCCCTCTCCTCTCCCTCTCCTCTCCCTCTCCCTCTCCCTCTCCCTCTCCCTCCTCTCCCTCCTCTCCTCCCTCTCCTCTCTCCTCTCCTCTCCTCTCCTCTCCCTCTCCTCTCCCTCTCCCTCTCCTCTCCCTCTCCTCTCCTCTCCCTCCTCTCCCTCTCCCTCTCCCTCTCCCTCTCCCTCCCTCTCCCTCTCCCTCCCTCTCCCTCTCCTCCCTCTCCCCTCCCTCCTCTCCTCCTCCTCTCCTCTCCTCTCCCTCTCCTCTCCCTCTCCCTCTCCCTCTCCCTCTCCTCTCCCTCTCCTCTCCCTCTCCCTCTCCCTCTCCTCTCCCTCCCTCTCCCCTATACATGTGCATACACTCGATTTAAATATCATTGTTGGCAACAACAACGTGTTCACACGTTGGCACCGTGTCCCTCTCTCTCTCTCGCTCGCACGCTCCCCCTCTCTCTCGCCTCTCTCCCCTCGCCCCTCTCCTCTCGCCTCTCTCCCCTTCCTCTCCCTCACCTCTCTCTCGCCTTTCTCTCCACGCTCTCCTTCAATTTGGAAATGAAAGCGATGTATTAAAGTCATGAAGTTCAAACGGAACTTACACACCAAACGAGGCCAAAGCGACGAGTTTATGACCACATAAATCAGTGACACAGCTCAGTGTTCGTTCATCACAATCCCTTGCAAAGGCAGCTGTGTTTTGGTGACGCACCTGGGTATTTCCGCTTACATACAGCTACTACATAGCAATCTACAGAAACGGGTGTTTACCCTGATCCTGTTTACTGCTACCCATTGATTCTTTACAAACAAGTCTATGTGAGAGTAGTCATTATTGTGGCCGTGGGATGGGGTG